>JAUNZM010000323.1:0-600000 GCA_033459285.1 Clamator glandarius | reverse complement strand
ATGAGCCTCCCACTGCACCCCGTGGCTCTGATGGAGGTAACAAAGCTTAATTCTCATTTTTCAGATGAGGCTCTGTCAACCGTTGTCAAGGGGGTCATGAATACTCAGGTATTACCTGGTGATGTACAAAATGCCCTTCCAGCACTTCACTGTCTCTCCCCATCTCTCAGTTGCTGGATGAATCCTACAGGATGCAAAGCACAGGCCAGTGCCAGCTAAATTGCCATCATCACAGTGTAGCCTTCACTGTTCCTTCTTGGCTTATCCCATTACTTCTTTAATGCACGGATGGCGTGGAAGTGGTCCATGGGAGCTGAGCAGAACTGGGCTGCAAGAAGAAGATAGGAGCTGGAGGGTGATGACAGCAGACAGTCATTGGGGGACTGAACATCCCCGGTACTGAATATGATGCAAACATGATAGTGACAAGGAAACAAAGGCAGGTTTGATGAATCTTCCTCTAAAGCTAATTCCAAACCAGTGCTCATCTGACCTGGTTTCTGAGAGGTTTCTGACTCAGATTTTCGGTGTATTTCACTACAGTCATGCATCTTTTTTAACCTGTACAAGGGAGATAGTCCCACCATTGGTGTGGGGATGTCCTGCCTGTACCTTCCGTAGGGCAACATTTAGCCTCTCTATACCTGAGAATTTGTTCTTTTTTGTGTGTGTACTTTTTCCCATTCAGGATGCCCCAATGAGGAAGAGCTGGTGAATGATGGGCTTGTCACTCGGTACGGGGTCCCTGGGCATGAAAACAGCACCATGTTGTTGCTGTTTTGTGCACCTGATGGGATAGTGCTTACAGCCATCCTTTGCTTTGATCATTTCCAAGCCATGATTTCAGTCCAAAACAAGCTTCCGTGAAATAAAACAGTCATTTTCCAGTCTTCCTGTAGAAGCCAAAAGTATTTTAAGTTGGACTGGACTGTTCTAAACACAGGGTGGGGAGGGAGTTGGTAGGTTTGGTACATTTTAATAATGAAAAGAAGAATGTGAAAGGAAGGATTAAACTCTCTGTTTTATGTGTATTTATTGAGTCAATTTACAAGGTGCCTTTTTCAAAATATCTTGAGTGCTGCATGAAAAACCACAAAGCAAAATATTTGAAAAATTTGGACACGAAGCCAGCATGTCCCAGCATACAGCCAGGCAGTGGAGGCTAACCTGGCACTGGGAGCAGCTCTGTAATCACCGACAGTGGCAGAAGGAGATCTATGTCTGTAGGGCAAGGAGAGCCAGCAAGGGAAGAATCTGTTCCCTGTGGGCCAGCTGGGCACTAGTGGTCTCTGAGGGCAGCCTGGAGGATGGTCTGGCTTAGGCTATCAGGTCTCCTTTAAGCACAGAGTCCTGGGGTGAAGTATCTTGTGAGAGGTAGTGTGACCCTGGGTGAGACAGGAGGCCTGGAGGTGACCCATTACAAGCCTGGCTGATGAACACGCAACCCCCAGGAACAAGTCTGCCCAGGTGGGGAGCACACTGGGGAGAGCAACCCAGTGGTGAACTGCCACCATCCCTGGCACTGCTGCCCCTGGACCAGTTTCAGGGAGAGGCCAATTAGCAGACTGTTACAATAACTTCACCTGGCCAGGGCAAGAGCACAGCTGTTTGTGGCACAGTTTTCGATACAGGATTTTCTTGCTCACAGTTGAAGGTCAGCACGGGTGCCTCTGCACTAATGGTTTGTTCCCATAAGGCATCCAGAGTTTCCCCTCCAGCAGCAGGGCTCTGCTCAGCCCTGCCGAGAGACTGCTGTGTGCCACGTCAGGGTGCCTGCCTTCTCCAAACCTTTGAGAAGTATGTGGGACAACTGTGAGGTGAGGAGCACCATAAAGAAAGTTGTTAATGAGAGCGCTTTGCAGTCACAGGTAGCTGGGTAAGCTCCTGAATGGTGGACTGCTTGTGGAAAGGCACAGGAAAAATATCCTGTTGAGGGTTTAGTTGAATTAAAGACCTCAGGACAAAATTGCAGGACCTCTATTTTGCACCAACCTCAATCTTTTTTAAGGGTTGCAAGGAACCAAACATTGGTAGAGCAGAAAAATGACCATGCTGATTGCTTTGAGCCATACAAGATACATTTTTTAGTGTCTGTAGCACAGTTAATTTCCTGATGCAGTATTTTCCCTGAAAACAGTTTACTATAATGAAAATGAAGGAACATCATGCCCAAGGGACAGTGATTAATCTGACAAGGACATTTCTTCAGGGGAGGAAGCATACCTACAAGATAAGGTTTCATTGCAGGAAATACAACTCACTAAAATGCCAAGCTAAACATATTTGAAGAAATAACTTTGTCTTAGAAACCTAACTTGCGCAGTACCTGCTGCGGCTCAGGCTAGAAGAGATGAATGAGATCAACAAAACATTATGAGTGGGGTGGGCTTCATCACTTCCTTCCCTACAGTCAATGAGTTGGCTCTCTTCCAGTGAGAAGGAGAGTAAAAAACCAAGAAAACCAGCTCATAAAACTGTTGGCAGTGAGGTTCCTGCTTTTGTCAACTGACTGGATCTCAGTACACAAATTAGCTCTTTGGCTGGTTGGTTAGGATGATAACTGCAAATAAAAAGGCTTCAGACAATCTCTGTTGAGAAGAAGGGGTTTGTATAGGTGTCCTTTAAGAGTGGTCCATGGTCTTCCATCTTGGCTTCCCAATGAGAAGAAGACCATGACAGAGAGTCAGAGATGCTCTAGATGTGATCCATTTTACTGGTGTATGATTTGCTTTCCCACATGTCCATCCACCTCTCCCAGTTTTGGAAAAGAGGTGATGACAAGAGTTACAAAGCCCAAACCTTCTGCTGGGATCCTGAATGAGAAGCGTGGGCTGATGTGAGAAAGACAGCATCATCTGGCTTTTTGTTGCATGGTTTTCAGGTATTATTTGGAGACTTTCTTTGCCTTTAGGACTTTACCTGATTTACAGCTCTCTATGTGTACCCAAAGTAGAGAGATACTTGTGTGAAAGATGTTAGAATAAGGACTGATAAGTGTTAATCTGCTGGAGGGTCGGGAGGCTCTGCAAAGGGATCTGAACAGGCTGGACCACTGGGCAAAGTCCAGTGGCATGAGGTTTAACACGGCCAAATGCCAGGTCCTGCACTTGGGGCACAACAACCCTATGAAGTGCTACAGATTAGGACAAGTCTGTCTAGAAAGCTGCCTGGAGGAGAGGGACCTGGGGGTGTTGGTTGACAGCGACTGAATATGAGCCAGCAGTGTGCCCAGGTGGCCAAGAAGGCCAGTGGCATCTTGGCTTGTATCTGAAATGGTGTGACCAGCAGGTCCAGGGAGGTTATTCTCCCTCTGTACTCGGCACTGGTGAGACTGCACCTTGAATCCTGTGTTCAGTTCTGGGCCCCTCACCACAAGAAGGATGTTGAGGCTCTGGAGCGAGTCCAGAGAAGAGCAACGAAGCTGGTGAAGGGGCTGGAGAACAGACCTTATGAGGAGCGGCTGAGAGAGCTGGGGTTGTTTAGCCTGGAGAAGAGGAGGCTGAGAGGAGACCTCATTGCCCTCTATAACTACCTGAGGGGAGGTTGTAGAGAGGAGGGTGCTGGCCTCTTCTCCCAAGTGACAGGGGACAGGACAAGAGGGAATGGCCTCAAGCTCCGCCAGTGGAGATTTAGGCTGGACATTAGGAAGAAAATTTTCACAGAAAGGGTCATTGGGCACAGGAACAGGCTGCCCAGGGAGGTGGTTGATTCACCTTCCTTGGAGGTGTTTAAGGCACGGGTGGACGAGGTGCTAAGGGGCATGGTTTAGTGTTTGATAGGAATGGTTGGACTTGATGATCTGGTGGGTCTCTTCCAACCTGGTTATTCTATGATTCTATGATACTTGGTAATGTTGCAACCTTTGCCAAAGGAGATGGTTTGCATGCAGGAGGATTTGACCTTGAACTTTCTCCTGCAGTTCAAGACAACATCCTCTACCCCCTAGGCTTGAAAAATGTTCCTCCCCCTTGTTTTAAAAATATATTTGTTGTGTCTAAAGTTTCTGGCCAGAGCAATGCTACAGGCTTTTACCCGCAGAGCTATGTGGGTCAGGGGTGGTGTGTGATGTGACTCATGAGTGGCTTTAGCTGGGTTTACTGAAGCCTCTGGTGCAGTTACACCAGCAGTGTTGCTCTTTTCTGGGGACAGCTTATTGCTGTCCCAGGCCATGGTGGTTCTATTATCCCAGTGTGCAATACAGCCCTGCTAGACTTTCTAGGTCGACACTAGGCTGTGGCACCCACAAGCCAGCTGTGACATCTATGCTACCAGTTCAAAAGTAGGTTTGAAAGCAAATACCCAGAGCTCTTGCTTGCTTGTGTTCAAAGGACCTGCCAAAGGGCTCAGGTTCTGGGTGTCTATCCAGGACTGGAGCAGTGTCTGTGATTCCCCTAGAGTGTGTGTGTAATGTGGCTGGCAGATGAGTCCCATTTTTGGGATAAGCTCAGGTACAGTAGTCATGTCCCCTGGTCGCAGCCAGAGCATCACAGCACTCAGGCCCAGCTGTGGACTGATTAATCCTCAGGATCATGCACACAAACCCTCCCACCTCGGCCGTCGAGTTTTACAGGGGAGACTGGAGGCCACTGCCATGCTGTCAGGGGCCTGGGGTGAGTCATGGAGTGCAACTCCCTCCTCCCCAAGTCAGTCTAGACAAAGGGGAAATCCAGTGCCCCATCTCATCAGCTTCCCAGTCAAGCTACACTGTCCTGGCTGGTTTGGGTAATTTGGAAGGACTCCAGTGGAGGATTTGGCAGGCTGATCTTTTGTAGCTTTTCCTACTTCAGACCAATGTGGTAAACTGGTTTACCAAGCTCTTCATACTGTTCACTGCACTATTTCCCTTCTTTGGGTAATGACTGTGTTTATTGGCAAAATGGCAACGTGCACACAGCGATGCTCTTTGTCCTGGTGTGAGAGGTTACCACCATGCTGCAGTGGGAGCATCTACTGGTTTTTGTGGAAGAAAAGTGGGTGTAGAGGGCAACCATGGTGATTTTGCAAGCAGCAGTGTTGAGTATAGGAAGCCACATGGCTGGGTCCCATTTCTGCCATACCAGAGTGGCTTTTCTCTTGAATTTCCAATGGGGGATCCATGATGCATCCTGAAAAAGATTCTACCTGTCTGGGAGGATAAAGGCAAAAGAGCGGATATCATGGTGCCATGCATATCATGCTAAGCTTGCTATCAAAGCTCTCCAGGTGTTTACCACTACTGTTGATACTTTTGATGTGAATAGTTTGTCTAGAGGTGACATTTTCCCACAGATCATTATTTAAACCTCGTGGGAGCTTGTCTGCAGGCTGCTGGTGGTATGTGTATACAGGAATCCTGACTGGCTCCCATGCAGCTCCATGCCCTGACCTGTCCCATGAAATGAAGAGATGGAGAAGTTATTTCCTAGGAGATTTTTTGTGTTTATGTTCTGCTAAGGTGTGCTTGCCCCAAAAAGCCATTGGGCTGGGGGATGTCTCTTCCATGGCTAAGTGGCTGGAGGAGTTTGAAAGCTGCACTGTCTCCCCCTAGCACTAGCCATGCCCCTGTCTTCTCTCCGTGGGGCACATCAGCTATTCTTGTATAGAAGGATGGCAGGACCCTCCTGATATCTGCCAGTTGCTCTTCTAGGCATGTTAATCTCCATAATGGACACAGATGCTCAAATCTTGAGAACCTCAGCTAGAAAAAGCTTGTTGAGATATCGGACAATTCAGAAAAGTACAAATGGCAAGAGGAAGATGTTTTTCCTTGTGTTTGTTTTTTTTTTTTTTGGTTTGTTGTTTTGGTTTTGGGTTGTTTCTTTTTTTAACTTGACTTTCCAGTGCATGCAAACCCTGCAGAAATGCGGCACTGGACTGTAAAAGAGCTGATCTAAAACTCCAGTGCTCTGGATATCTGGCTGAGCTCGCCAAACTCCTGGCACCCGGCAGAGGGCAAGCGAGCTAAGAGACGATCCTGTCCCTGCAATCCCTCCTGCACTGCTCACTTCAGGCCCAGACCAGCAAATCCAGCAAATTGCTCAGGAAAGATCCGTTGGGATTGTTTTAGACTCTCAGCAGGAAAGATCGCATTATCCAAACCTGTTTTCCCCCCTCTTCACCTGGCTGCACCTTGCCATTTCTCTTGGCCAGTAACACCGTATTTTCTTATTCGCTACACTGGTGTCGTTATTGATACTGGCATATTAAAACTTTTTACCTGTTTTCCAGCCCTACCAACATGGTCAGATAGAAGAAGCATTTTGTGCACGTGTATTGTTTTTGTTTCCTGTGTCTATTTCCTGCTGGTTTGGAAGACATCTTCCCCTTTTTATTGTTCCACTGTGGAGAATAACTATGGGGTCTTGAGAACAGAGTCCTTGGAAGAGCTGCTATTTCCCCAGCCTGCCTGCTACAAGCAAGGAGCAGTTCTGCCCCAGGTGTGCATAAACATTGCTCAAATTGTGCCTGCTAATCCTTTACAGACATAGTGCGCCCATACATTCGTGTTGTTACCTGTTACTGTTCCAGCTGGCAGGTACACAGTCCCATGTGTTGCATGATAGGAGAACTTTCCTAATAAAGCCCCCTTTTTTGAGGGGGATGTACACTGTTCACTCTTAGAACTGGCTGTGGTTTAAGATTTAATGAGCACTGGAAAAATAAGGCAAGTTTGAAGTGAAACAGATATTTTTGTCTTTTTTTGGAGGACATTCCTCTTTGTTCTCAGGATTAATTAATGTGTGTGCATCATCAAAGTGATTTAATGTGTGGTTCTAATCTCAAAAGACACTGCAGAAAACCAGCACCAGTTGTTGTGCATTTGCTTCCCTTAAAGGGTCCAATCTGGGCTGTACTTACTGAAGGCTCAGAAAGTCAAGAATGCTGGAGGAAATCATGTACAACTTTGCTTTTAAATGCCTGTAGCGCACAGGCTCCTGATTCACTTAGGCTTCTCTGAAAAATCCCGTCAATGAAGGCAAGTAGGCACTACACCAGTTCACAGCAGTTCTGGTACGTTAAAAAGTGAGCAGCTTGTTTCTTGCCTAAGATAATCATAGAATCACCAAGCTGGAAGAGACCCACCGGATCATCGAGTCCAACCATTCCTATCAAACATTAAACCATATCCCTCAGCACCTCGTCCACCTGTCCCTTAAACACCTCCAGGGAAGGTGAATCAACCACCTCCCTGGGCAGCCTGTTCCCGTGCCCAATGACCCTTTCTGTGAAAAATTCTTTCCTAATAAAGCCCTGTGTTTGCTCTTCACGGCTTGCCATGCCCCCCTGCAACCACACCAGCAGCGCTCGCAAGGACAGTGGGACCCTTGGGAGAGGTGGGTGCTGGAGGAGGATTGGATGCAGCACAGAGCAAGCAAGTGGTTTAGCAGGTTCTGGCTGACTGAATAGCACAAAAGTCAGGGGGAAATCCATAGTGTTTGGGAGGGTAGATTTGGATCTTTTCTTTTAGAGCTGGTGGGCAATGGAATAGAACCTACATTTGCAGAGGTCTTGTTACAAACCAAATCTCTTTTTGGTGAGATGGGTTTCACGTGGAGTCTGTGAGAGACAATAAACAGGAAGTACCACAATGACATTTTTATAGAGCTGCTTTGCAGTGAGGGGCTGTGCTTAAAATCCAAATTTAGTTTATTTGAGTGGGAGCATCCTTGGTTTTAATGTCCACTTGCTTTCAAAACAACGTGACAGAGCTTGTGTCGTGCATCTCTGATGTCCAGGCAAAGGCGAACTCGTGATCTGGATTCCTCCTGTTATCTTCCTAAAACTCTGTTTCCTTTCATTGGGCTACATTTTGGTGCTCATGCTTTGAGACCTTAGCTGTAGAGTTTTTGTGAAGGGCTAATAAACAAGCTGTATTTTGCAGTAGTGATTACTTCATCTTAAGGTTAAAACAGCTTTGTACATTAGGCCAGTAAAATATTCTTGGAAATAGTAGCAAAGCTATAAACCTAAATTCATGCTCTATTGCTGAGACACCAGAATCTTTAATAAAAGGTCTGCTTAATAACTAGCATGTGATAGCAAGTGATGAGGAGAGGCTGCGGGCTGGGTTTGTTCAGCCTAGAAAAGAGAGGGCAAGAGTTAATTGCTATATTATTTGATACTCCAAAGGGAGGGTGGAGCAGGTCTCTTCTCAGAGTGCCACAAAAGGATGAGAAGCAACAGGCACGAGTTGCTGCAAGGGAACTTCTAACTCAGAAACCCCAAGAAAGTTCACAGGGAGAGTGGTTTAACCCAGAGAGGCTGTGGGATTTCCATTCCTGCAGATATTCAAAACCAGACTGGTCAAGGCCCTGAGCAATCTTTTGCAGCTTTGAAGAGGATCTCTGGAGGTCTCTGGCCCAAGCTTCTATTCTGCATGGCATCTGTTTCCTTATGATGGGAACCCCAGGATGCACTGATTTGTGAGGCCAACATAGGACCTTTTCTTGGGGTGGAAAGAATATACAGCCTTGGGCAGTGGTGGCCCGTCCTTATTAGTTGTGTCATGCATTTTCTTTGGTAGGATGTGTGTCAGCAAGGAGAGGGAGAGCTCTCTTATTCCAGCTCCTTCTGTGTAACATGAATCAGTGAGGGTCCAGAGGGGCAAGCCAGATAAAAGCAGAGATGCTTGGGCAGAAAGTTACAGATGTCTTGCTTGTGGATTGCATGTCACTGTTTGTGTTCACAGGCTGGTACATATAAACATGCTGAAGAAATGCAGAATTTCACTGCTGTGGGAATGTCTTGCAAGTGTAAACCTACCTGCCAGGCTGCCTGGCTGTCTCAGCAGGGCTGCACCGGTGCACGAGGGCTCACCACGTTACCTTGGAATGAGATCATCCAGATCACCTCCTCCCACACCTGCCTTGACAGGTACTATGCTTTAAAGCATACAATTAAATATTCTGAGTTGAGGCCTTGTGTTTTTCTGCCAGCTTCTTGGTTAAATACCGTTATCAGTCAAACAGCCATGGTTCTCACCAGAGATGTTCATCTGTAGCTACTAGCAGAAAAGAACAAATTTATACCAGGTTTGCTTTTCAGTCCTCTGAAGCTAAGGTCAGCAAAGGGTTGTGTTTGGAGGCAGAAGGGCAGAGCTGGCAGTACTCCAAGAAACTGTACAACTAGTATCTGCCTTTATCACTAAGCAGGGACAGAGGTGCGACAGAACTTGTCTGAGGCAAGATGAGCTGGAGCATGAGGCCCTGATTCTGTAAGATGTTCTATCCCATCAGCTCTTTTGGTTCCACCTCACTCTGCATCAGCCACATCTCTAGAAATAAATCAGACCCAAGAGAGGGTCAGACAGAGAACCAGGGAAACAGAACTGGGGCAATTATTGGTTTAGGACTTGTTAGGAAGTCAAAGGCAGCACAGCCCTGTGTGCTTCTGGAGTAACTCCTGTTTCCCAACGGCCAGGGGCCTGGGGTTTCCTTTTTGTTAGGGGTAAATACCTTTGAATACTTCTCTTGCCTTAGGAGAGCTCTAGGTTAAGATCCGATGGTTAAGGTCTGTCTTGTCCCCTGCCAACACAAGTCTGTTCCCTGTATTTTTTTTTCAGTACTTGTAAGTTACTTCCCCAACGAGACTTTGACACAGGGAGCTAGAGACCAGCAGCTGGAGTCTTTTATTGATCTGTAGTTGCACCATACTTTCCTTTCCTTCATCCTGTTCCATCCAAGCACTTTCCATGGGCTCATGTAAACAATCGCTGCTCCTCCTGGGGCTGCAGCCCCTTTCCACTCCATTCCTGCATGTAATGTTGTTACTCAAAGCAGTATCACAGTGTGGTGCCTAGGAAAGTGCTGTTTTCTCTCTTGAGTAGCTTCTCCAAAGCTGTTATTACTTTTCCAACAGCAAATACAAAGCAAGTTGAAATGTTGGCTGGTGCTGCTAATAAAATTCTTAAGCATCTACGTGTGCTTTGAAATGCTTTCATCTTGCTGCCCTGCTCATGGGGTACCAGACACTAAGGGGAAGCCTCTCAATGTGAATGTCAAAGGAACCTTTGGGTTCTTGTATTTGCCAGGGGCATCCTGCCCATTTCCTAGTCCCACTGTGTCGCAGGGCTGGGAGGCTGTTCCAGCCTACTCCAAGGGTCTGGACCCTCTAGCATCTGGACTTACTGAAACAAAGGGATTTTGAATCTAAATTGATCTAAGTCCCCATGGAAACCAAGGAGCACATTGGAAGACTCTGTAGGTGTAAGCAATGTGGTGGCTTTTATGCCCAGGACCGTGAGTTTGTGGAAGCCTCCTACCACTGAAGGGTAACCAGGGCTGAGTGGCTCAGAGAGGGAAAGTCTCTGAGACCAGAGGAGGAGGTCAGGTTAGAGCTGTTAGCCACCAAACCTGGAGAACGTGTTAGGACTGAGATTTTGTTATGTCTAAAAATGTGCTGAAGTTTTAGGATCTTTGCAAAGAGGTTGCCTTCTGCTGATATCCTGAGGGCTGCAACTAGGAAACTGTAACACAGAAGCTGTGGGTAGTACCAGGTTCTTCAGCTACCCAAGGCACACTTCAAAGAGATTTATTTAAAGTAGAAATATCTCCACAAAGGTGCGCTGCTACCTCAGACTGAAGGCTCTTCCTTCCCCTTCCTCAGATACATCTTCTTTGTCCTGGCCAGGTCCTCTTCCAACAGCAATTAATCCCAGTGCTTGCTGAAGTCAAGGACAATCTCCACACAAATCCTCTCTGCTCCTGTTTTATCACCTCTATAAGCAGGTCACTGTGCCTGGCTAGCCTAGGTCAATATTTAACCCCTT
The DNA here is from genome assembly GCA_033459285.1 of Clamator glandarius. Taxonomy (NCBI): domain Eukaryota; kingdom Metazoa; phylum Chordata; class Aves; order Cuculiformes; family Cuculidae; genus Clamator; species Clamator glandarius. The sequence continues at coordinate 589,253 of JAUNZM010000323.1, read as the reverse complement.
CTACATCACCTCCTCCTGGTCAGCTGCTTGGTTTCAAACTGCTTTTTACACCTGAGACTAATGAAGAAATCTTTGAGGGATGGTTAGGGATATGCAAGGACTTTGGCTACTGAATCCTCAAGCCTCTGCTGCGTATGGTAACTGCAGATCAGACAAACTTGTGGCACCCTGCCTCCCCCTCCTGCACGCTCACCAGAGAGTGGCAGTGCCTGGGAGATGAGAAGGCACAAAGCACCTGGCCCCTGAGCCTGAAAACCACCTTTGCTTTGTGCCTTTCAGCTAATGGGTTGTTTTAGCTCCACTAATCTCTAATCAGTGCTGGAGAAACCTAAACAAACTAGCCTTGACCACTCCAAAGCATTCGTAACTATTAGATCAGGCTCATAGGTAATGTGTTTAGGACTGCTTTAAAACCATCTCAGATAGATAGGGTAAATACAAAGAAAGTGGCCTATAATTGACCCTTTTGCTGACATCTGAGCTCTGGCCTGTGAAAAGAATTTGAGGATGGAGAAGGGGGTTTGGGGTGTCAGGCCAGTTCAGGCCTACCTGTGAGTGTGACCCATGGAGCAGCAGAGGTAGCGATGTGGCTCTGAGCCACAGGAGTTGGCAGAGTACCCATGTTCCTCCCACTGCAGCCAACTAAGCTTGAGAGAACAAATGCTAAGGGAAGGATGGGTTTTGGTTGGGAAGAAGGACGAGAGGCTGAGGTGTAACCACAGGGCAAACAAAAGCACGTCACCACCAGGAGCGAAGGCTGGAGGGTAGGGACAGGCAGAGGGTGTGTAGGGGAGACATGCAACAATCCAGGTAGTGCTGATCTTCCTCATTTGGGAGCAGGGGGTGGTGCTCATAGCCAGCTAATTCCTCCGTATGAGAAAACATGAACTTCTTTTCAGATGAGAAGCATTCCTGCTTCCATGTTCAACCACATCTGCTGACTGAGCCTGGTGGGTGGGCAAAATCTGGTTTTGTACCACTCAAAACTTTTGCTCCCTCCTGCATACCTTGGTAGCAGCACGTAAGGTTTGCAGCAAGCCTTGAGGCACGTAACCATGAGGAGAAAAAAGCAGCGATGCTGGCATGGTGTCAACACAAATAACAGCTTATTTTTGGACATGCTTTTATTTCCTTGAAAGCTTGTCATTTACAGCGTGATTGCCTTGGGGAGCAGGTAGTGCTGTGGGCAGGCTGTCTCAAATGGGTCTCACAGTGCTTCCCTCCTCCCTGTAGAGCCCTGCTCAGCTCACTCCTACCACTCTCATTCAAGAGGTGAAGCTGCTGATCTGGGGTCTCTGGAAGCAAGTTAAGTTTCACCCTCCCTGCTCCTTTGGCCAGGGGCAAGGCAACGTGGGGCTGGAGCATTGGGGACCTATGGACCTAGGGAGCAGGGGAACAGGGAGCCATTTCTCAAATGTCAGCACAGGGAAGGGGAGCTGAGGTTGTAAGCAGGGAGGTATTTTCCTCCAGGAGTGTGCAAGGAGGGGATCCAGCCCCCAAAGCTCTGGCAGCATCCTTGACCTGCTGCTAAGGGTTAGACGCGCTAGCTGGCAAGGGTGCAGCATCAATTGAGATCATGAACACGTATGTCTTGTGAAGAGGCTTGGCGTCTCTGTAACTGGATTTTAAGGCTATTTTGTTCCTTCTGAGAGGGGAGCTGGGAACTCCTTTTGCCCCTACTGCCTACTCACCCTGACCTTAGGCATGTCCCCCTGGTATCCTCCAGGGAGGAATGGGGGTGAGAGAGAACAGACCCCTTGCTGTCCTGCGCTGATGCACTTCACTGTTGGTCAGTGGCAATTCTCAGGTCCTAGACCCATGGCAAACCCCTACTCATGGCCAAAGTTTGCTGAATCTCTAGGGAGAAAGCAAGATGCTGTCTACCAAATACCCACATCAGGCCCAGCATGCATCCTTGAATAATTCCTCCTCACAGCCTTCCCTTCCTCATCACCTGCCCCTCACTGTGCTGGCTCTGGGACACAGGAGGCTTTCTCCACCATTAGCTGCAAAGCACTTTGTGTCAGTCTATTGAAAAGGAGGCCTTTAAAAATAATAAGACTGTTTTATTCCTCTTTCTTCTTTTGTTTTTTTTTCTCTTCCTCCCCCACCCCCTATTACCTACCAGGCTAAAAGTGAGGGAAAGAAAACGCAAGAGGACACATTGTTTTCTGCCCTCCCTCCCCACCCTTTGCCAACTCCCAGAGCTGTAAAATACTTGTAAGTTATTTGGAGCAAGAGAATCTCAGTGCTGGGCCTCCACTTTTTGTTTGTGAGTTTATTTTTCCTAATTCATCCTCGACAAAGGACAGAGCAATAAAAGCATTGACCAGCCCATCTGTGGGAAAAAACTGCCATGAAAAGGGTCGGAGCAATACTGTAGCATTTCCAAACAATTCCAGCGGCTAAAGCCTCTGTGTGGTGCAGCTTCAGCTATAACTTGCCCTTCTAGGAACAAGCCTACATCTGTTTGGCAATGCCATATTTTGTAGCATAAAATAAACCCTTGAGAACAAACAGGCCAGCTTATCCAGAGGGGTAAATGCCTGGGAACAGAGCTCACTTGTTAATCCTAAAACTGTCAGCAAAGACCCACTGGAGAAATTATAGCTGGCCATGGGCACTCAAGCTGTTTTCCCTCTGCCTCCCTGCCTCCCCCCATCCCCACAACAGCTGTAAAATCTTCTTTATTGTTCTGCTTGTTGGAAAGCAGCACAGAGAGGTCTCCTGGCTGAGGGCTGCAGCAGCCGGAGGAGGGGGAACATCTGATCAATTTTATCTGCACCAGCATTATTGCTTCAGTGGCAGACAAAGAAAATAATGGTGATAAAAGCAGAACAGCCTGAGCACCTACTAAAGAGGCATATGAACAGGAAGGCCTGGCTCGTTCCCACATCTGAGCTGTGTATGCTTTCTTTCCCTCTAGGATCATTATATTTAATGTTCTCCTGCAATTCAGGCAGTGGAGCTGATGGAGCCCCTTCCCTCCCCCTCCTCTTTCCCTTCCCTGCTCTCACCAGATTTTGAGCCCTCCCTGTGGAAAAATGATTTATGCACAAGCAGCCTACACAACGGTGCTCATAAGGAATTTGCCCCTGCCAGGAGTTATTAATGGCACCCCAGTAAATGCCCCCAGCAAAATGGGCCACTGCAAGCATCAAGTGCGTGTTGAAAAATTGAGTTTAAATCACCCCTTGGGGAATGACCTATTGGCCACCTAAAAAATGCAGGATTGGTTTGCCGTATAATTAAATTCAGACCATCTCTTGTGCTTACACACGCAGAAACCCAGATGTCAGCTCGGTACGAGTTAAAGTGCTGGGTTGCTTTTAAAGCACCAGCAGAAGACAGATTGTGAGGGCATAACATTTGCCACTGGAAGAAAACCTACTTTGAATAGTTGGAATATTTAACTGACTGCAACAGATAATTAGCCAAACCCTCTTATGCCTCCAAATATAGATTCATTAGTCATATGAATATATCTCATTGGAACCAAATGTGAGTCATTAGATATGTCAACGGCAGATCATAAAAAAGGTACCGAGAGCCTCCTTCCCTCCATTCCCTAGAAGTTGTGAGTGTGCGGTGAAAATAATTTGCTTCGTTTTCTGTTGAACATCTTCTGGCAAATCTGTTTTAAAGTGAGGCTTTTGAGAGGCTGCTTGTGTGCTGGGCTATGCATCGACTGTGATTTTTAGGAGTAATGAATGCAAAGCCTTTTCTCTAAATGGTCTTTTCTCTATATATTTTCTTTATTGTCTTGAAGAGACTCCCTTGAGTCACTCAGGCTAAAATTTGGGCTCTGTGATACAAAAAAGGATTTTGTAATGTGAAGTGGAACCTAAGTATTTTTGTTATTTGCTTCTAATTTTGGGGAACATTTTTGTTGACTTGGATTTTTGGAGTCCCTTACACTCAGAGCAATTAGTGCTGCAAGTAGCAATGCTGCCACAGGGACTGGATTACTCCAGAAGTAAAGGATGATTAAAATCACTGCCCAGCTTGAGCGAGATGCAAACAAGCAATGTTATATTTAAAAAAGGAAAGTAAATGGGCAGCTCTTCCACAATGAGGTACCCGCAACACTATAGGCAGCCAGAAAAAGGGACCTTGCTTGATTAAACTTTTGTAAAAAACAAGTTATTGCTTGGGAAATCCCAGGGACTGGGATGGGACTGTTGTGCTTGGTCCCAGGATGCAACACAGGGATTTCATGGAGCGTGCTGAACGCCACAGACCGTTGTCCCATCCTGTGCTCATCGATCACACAAACAAACATGTTGTTGTATAACTCCAGGGCCATGAGTAATCCTGTGCTGAAAGTTGTGCTGCACGAGTCATCAACAGCAGCATTTTACATTTTTCTTAATTTGAAAAAAACAAAACTGTAACAAGAAAAAGCAACAGCAGCAAATGTTAAATTTAAGTGCCTCAAAGCTGACATTCCCGTGGCTGAGGGAATTCGGGCTGTCTCAGTGCGTGATTTTAATCATGCAACCCCACAACAATATTAACTGAGTTTTCCAGCTTCATTAGCCTGATTGCATTCCCTTGGCTTTGTTGTTATTACTTTTTGTTAGTGGTAAAAAGTCACCTCTGTGTAGTACCCCTTGTACTTAAAATCCTCAACGTAGCCTGTGACAGTCAGGCAGCGGGGACTGGCGTGTGACGGGGTTTGAAATGGCTTTTTCACACCAATACCCCAAAGCATGGAGAGCTCTCCGGGTTGTACCCTGCTTCTGGCCACCCTCACGGGGCACTGCGGCAGGGGAGGCGCTGCGCCGGCTGCTGCTGACTCTAGTCTAGGGGTGTAAAAGCCCTGTGGGCAGCCAGGCTGGAATTGCATGGAGCCCCAAGGGCATGGAGCCCTGCATCTTCAAGGGGGCTCACCCAGCCTCAGGGTGGCTCCCAGGCCCAGCATTTGGAGGGAGCTGGATGGTGGGGCTGTCTCTAAGCCCAGGTTTTGCCCCAACCCCATCTCCAGAGTGCAACCTGGTCTGAAATGTAGCTGCTTGTACCTGGCCTGGGATCTCTCCTGCAGTGGGGTGAAGGTGGGCTCCTGCCTGCTCCACAGCCTCTTTCTTGGCTCTCCCTGAGGGTGTGAAGATCACCCAGTCTCCCCCTCCCAGCTGTGGGCGTCCCTATGGGGCAGGACCCCAACCCTCCTGTGGGACAGGAGATCCAACCTTCCCTGTACTCGATCCCTCTGTGGGGCAGGCCCCAATCCCCGCTGTGGGGCAGTTCTCAATTCCCTCTGGGTCTCACCTCACTCCATCCAGCAGGAAGACCTCCATCCCCCGTGGGGCAGACCCCGACTCCTATTGTGTCAATCTCTCATCCTGCGTTGAGCAGAACTCCATGTCCCCTTTGTGGGGCATCCCCGAACCCATATGGGGCTCACCCCCTTCTCGGCAGCCCTGACCCCCTGTGAGGCTGACCCCCCCCCTCCCTTCCTCCTCAGCATTCCTGACCCCTGTGGTGCAGACCCCCAGCTCTCCCTCCGAGGCAGCACCTATGGGGCTGACCCCTTCCTCACTCATCAAAGCACCCCGACCCTCTATGGGGCTGACCCCCGGTACCCCCAACCCCCCCGTGGACCTGCCCCCCCCCGCCCGTCGGCAGCCGCGACCCCCGGGGCGGTCCGCGGGGCGGTCCGCGGGGGCGGCTCTAGGACCCCGCGGCGCGCCCGGCCCCGCCGCCCTCCGCCGCTCTCCGCCGCCCGGCTCCGCTCCCCTCCGCGCCGTGCCGCGCGGCGCCGCCGGGGGGCCGAGCGGCGCGTCCACCTGCCGGCCCCGCCGCCCCGTCAGTCCCGCCATGGAGCTCGGCGGGGTCGGTCGCGGCGGCGCGGCGCGGGCCGCCTGGCCGCGGGTGCTGGTGGCGGCGGCGGCGGCGGCGCTGGCGCTGGCGGGGCCGGCGCTGCCCGAGGTGCTGTTCCGCTGCCCGCCCTGCACGGCCGAGCGCCTGGCCGCCTGCCCCCCGGCCGCCCGGCCGCCCTGCCCCGAGCTGGTGCGGGAGCCGGGCTGCGGCTGCTGCCCGGTGTGCGCCCGCCTGGAGGCCGAGGCGTGCGGCGTCTACACGCCGCGCTGCGCCGCCGGCTTGCGCTGCTACCCCGACCCCGGCGCCGAGCTGCCCCTGCAAGCCCTGATGCAGGGGCAGGGCACCTGCGCCCGCCGCCGCGACGCCGCCGAGTACGGCGCCAGCGCCGAGCGCCCCGCAGGTGAGCACAGCCCCGCGCCGGGCTCCGCGGGGGCGCCGGACACCTGATGCTGCGGGGCTGGCACCGCGCACCGGGACCGGGCACTGCCCATCGGGACCGCGCACCGGGACCGGGAATCGCGCGCAGGGACTGGGCACTGGGACCAGGCACCGGGCACCGGGCCGGGGACCGGGCACTGCCCACTGGGACCATGCACCGCTGACCGGGACTGAGCGCTGCGCACCGGGACAGGGCGCTGGGACCGGGCACTGCCCACCGGGACTGGGCACTGGGACCGGGTACTGCCCACTGGGAGCGGGCACAGCGCACCAGGACCGGGCACCGGGGCCGGGCAGTAGGACCAGGACCGGGCACTGCCCACTGTGACCGGCCACTGCGCACCTCGACCGGGCACTGCCCACCGGGACAGGGCAATGGGACCGGGACCAGGTACTGCGCACCGGGACCGGGCGTCATACACCGGGACCGAGCCCTGGCCCATCAGGGAGATCTGGTGCTGGGCGCCGGGCACTGCGCCCTGGGCCGGGCGGCTGGATACCGGGCAGCGGGTGGGTTGCGGGATAGCGGCGGAGCACCGGGACGTCCGGAGGACAAAGGGATCGTAAAGGCGATGCTCACGGAGCAGAGGGATCCCTCGAGGAAGAGGGATCCGTGCGGTAGAGGAGAGAGAGTCCGGGGAGGGATGAAAGGAGCAGGAATGAGAGGGGCGCAGGACGGGGAGAGGAGCGTGGGTGCATCCCTGGGGCAGTGCGGGATAAAGGGCTTTGGGGAGTGCAGCTGCCCTGGGGCTTAGAGAGGGAGGTCTGCTAGGCTCGCGGCAGGAACCGCAGGACCGGGGTGTAACGGGGAGGGTGGGGACAGGGACAGGGGGGATGTGGGGACTGCCCGGGGGCCAGGGTGGAGGTTGGAGTCTTCTAGAGAAGAAAACCCATGGGGGGCCAGATAAGGGTGAAGTTTGGGGAGATGCAGCTGAGGGGGACTCCTTCAGGAAGCAGAAGGAGGTAGCGGTTAAGATTTGGGTTCGGTAGGGAATAAAAGTACCCTGGAGAGTGACAGATGCCTCAAAGATCCGGGGAGAGGCGATGTGGGAGGACCACGTGCTTCCTTGTGGGAAGTGGGTGGCTCTGGAGCTGTGGGGACCCTGCCATGTGGGCAGCCTGTTCCCTACAGCCACCTTCCCAGCAAAACACACCTTGGAGGTGGGGTGGCTGCTGCTGGCTCCTGGGAGGGATCCTGCCCCCACTCTGGCATCCCTGGTGCAAACACTAGGTGCTGGGGGAAGAGGAACGTCCTCCAAGGTCGTAGCACTTAAGATGGGGATGCTAACAGGCTTCTGACCTGTTGCTGCGATTGCTGCAGGAGGGAGCACTCTTGGGGATGCCGATACAGCAGAGCCTGGTTTTATTAATGCTTCCTCTCCCCTGCAATTGGCCGCAAGCTCTTTCCCTTTCTGTGGGAAATTGAAAACTGCCAAATCATGTCTGGGAGTAGAAACCATGTCTCTTTCCTCTGAAATCGCACTTTCTTGACTTCTACCTCCCTGCTGGTTTTGCTCTCCTGTCTACTGCTGGGGCTGTGATCCTGTTTGCATAGAGTTCAGCAGCATGACTTTGAATTCCGTCCCTTTCCTCTTGTTGAGGCTTTGAGCACTCTGAATGGAGCAGCTTCTCTTGGGTTCACTCCCCAGGAGGATGGGTGCACAGCCAGGTACCTGTGCATGCTGCTCCGGGTACCTGTGCACGCTGCTCTGGATACCTGTGCACGCTGCTCCAGGTACCTCCATGCACTGCTCTGGGTACCTGCACGTGCTGTTCCATGTACCTGTGCGCGCTACTCTGGATACCTGTGCGTGCTGCTCCGGGTACCTGCATACGCGGCTCCACTGGTGGAGGAGATATGGAGAGAAGAAGGCGAAGAAAAACAACAGCAGGGAAAACAAGCAGCAAGCTACTGCTTCTATGCACTCAGGCCCTGACTGGTGTTGTCCCCACTCCTGTCCTCCCTCCTCTGCCCTGCTGGGAAGGGCTGTAGAGAGCCGGGAGTCTGGAGAACATGATGTGAAACCTTGCTTGACTACAGAATATAAGAGATGAGGGCATGGATTTTACACTCTCCAAAAGAAGACAAGGGTGTTTAGAGTCAAGGAATCTGGCACTGACTTCCAGGCTTTTGCTTTCACAAGAATTTTTTTATTGAGAGGGGAGAGCATTGCAGTGGCGGGTTGAGAGGTGTCTTTCTGAGCTAATGCTGCTTTTTCAGTTTCTAGGGAATTTATTTCAGATTTTTTTATGTTACTTTACTGGTTATTTTGCTTGATCTTATTATTGCTATTCCTTTACAATGGATGTGATTTATGTGACTATCATACTGTCTAATACACAGACCTGTAAACAGCAGAGCTTAAGAACATTTCAGTGTATGTGGTGCTCTGTAATGTCCATAGGGGGTGAATAATAAAAATATTGGCACATCCTTAACCAGCGTGATGTGAAACATGCAGCTGGAATATTCACAGTCGAGCATGTCTTGGCAGAGGAGCTTGGACATCTAGAAAAGGGTTTGCACTCTTCAGGTTACAAAACATTTAGCAGGTTGTGTAGCCATCAGTAAAAAAACCCCAACCAAACAAAACAAACCCACAACAAAACCAACACACAAATTTGCCAGCTTCACTTGATCGTCAGTTCTCTGTTCAGAGTCTCTGGGCAGCTTGCAAAACCTATGGGAAAGAGAGGTTGCTTTTTGTTTAAGGCAGTGACAGGGAAAGCACTCTGGCACCCAAAGAGCCGAGATTGGAGTTCCCTTTCAAATGCTGATGTCAAGCTAGTTTCTGGAGTGCTGGAGAACAGGTTTTTGCCTGCAAAAGGCAGGTGTTGAGGCCTTTTTTTTTTTTTTTTTTTAGTGTGCTTAAAGGTATTTGCCTTTTTTCCCCTTTCCAGCTTGAAAAGGCTTCTTTGGCTGATTCAGTGCTGGAATGCGGAGCTCGTGCTATTCCCAAATTGAGAGGTTGGCAAGGTTTTTTTTGTCCCTGATGAGAGGCAGAAGGATTGCCCAAGTGAAACAAGGAATAAAACTCTGCAAATTCTCTTTCTGTGGCTCCAGCATTGTTTAGTCTTCCACTTAGGTCTGTAAAGCCAATCCTGAAATGGTTGTAGGCGGAAAGTAACATAAACCACCACGTAGCTAGGAAGCAGGGGATGTTGCTCATTGCACAAGAGGCTTTGGGTATTTTAAAGATGCTGGGAATGTTGGAACAAAATAGCAGCAGTCTGTGGAAATCAGGCTGAGAACTCCTATCCCCCCAGGGAAGTGACTGCACAGACTCCCACCGGTGTTGAGAGCGAGATGGAGGCTCAGCACCTCCAGGGATCAGAGCCTCTGAAATAGTTTTGATGCCATGGGGCCACGCTCTTTTACAGTTTATTGCAGGTCATTGTGTAACAAACTTCACGTACTGCTGACTGGAACTGCCTGAACTGAGGACAGAGGGTTGTTATTGTCCACATGAAGCTTGTGGAGAGTTCAGGCCCATCTTGAGTATGTTTATTCTTTCAGCACCTCAGTGAGATCGGCATATGGACTAAATGATGTGTCTGAGGTCCTCCGCGACACAAGGAGCAGTATGAGGGCTGTCTGTACATCATGCTCACAGTCTGTGTCCTGGCAGATAATGTCTTAGTCCCCAGTAGCCATCTTCTTTCCGAGAAGATCTAGGGTGGCCCAGGATTGGATGGGTCCTGGAGAGATAACATGCTTCGGGAGGTGTTTCGGGTACCACTGGTGTGTTTCAGTGTCTCTAGTCTCAGCTCAGGGGTGGAATGCTGCCTTCTGCTTTGGCCATCGCAAACTGGAATGAGGGGCTTGTGTGATCTTGTCCAGCTTTCATCTGCACTCTCCTTCTCTCTTCCTTCTGCTGGGTATAGGTCTTGCCTTGAGTCATGGTAGGCTAGTTCAGGAGTTAATCTCGCATAAAGCCAGTCCCAGGAAACAAATCAATGGGTTTCTGTAGGATCAATGACCTGAACTGACTCAACATACAGCAGAGTGCCAGTGCTGCTCCAAGATGGGAACTTGTGCTGGGAGATGGAGCAGGGCACATCTTAGCAGTGTCAGCAAATGACCTAAATAGTCTTGCCTGAGTTATGAGAATAGCTATTTTCTCCTAATAGAGGCAAGGTCCCTGGAATAAAACTTGTTCCACTCTTTAAAAAAAAGGCTCTCAAGACAGTGTTCAAAGTGTACCAGTTAAGGGATTTTCCCCCCTTTGCTACTGCAGTTCAGTGGGGTTTGTAGTATTGTTTTATTTTATTGTGGGATATTTGTACTATTTCAGTGGGATTGGCCTCTGAATACACTGCTGGCTATAGAGTTCTGCTTTAGAATCTCACTTCTTTGTTAAAACAAATATGTTTTTAATTAGTCCATGCCAGTGCAAAGTAACCTTTCCAAATGGAAAGGGAGATGTGCAAAGAATGCAGCCCCGGACAACCCTGAACTTGTAGGGTTAAGGTTGCCTCATTCACCTAGTCAGGGACTAGGTTAAAAAAGCAGCCCTCCAACTAAAATCCTTATTTGGGTAGCCCCAAATACCACACATCCTTCCTTATGGGTCAAGTGTCAAAACCTCCATTTCCCCTTGTCAGGCAGCTGCTAAAAGACAAGTTTAATGTATTGCTCCAAAATACAGACGACTGAAGCTGGAGGTAGCATAATAAAGTGGAATTTTAGCAGCAACTTTAAAACCGTGCTAGTAATGCATATTTACTGAATTGCCAGGAAGACTTCTGCTTTTACCCTGCTTTTATGAGGAAATGAAGCATCCATCATGATATGCATGTGCGTATCTGTCCACAGCTTCTGACCCCATCAGTCAAGTTGGCCAGATCTAATGGAGCAGTGGAGGTCCTAAAGGCACCACGTTGCTGAAAAGTGGATGAGGGGTGGAGGAGAGCCAGGCTATGAGTCTTCCTTGTCCCATGCTAGAAGCCTTTTGAGGTGAAGCATGTGAGCAAGAGGGAGGTGAGTTGTGAGTGCTGCAGCCAGGCATTCAGCCTGGCTTATGCAACTCTGGATATTACAAGGCACTGGAGACGCCAACCACAAGAACCAAATCCACAGGAGCATGTTAATATGTCTACAGCCACTAGAGTGGCTCTGCCCAGGCTAAACTGAACATCTACAAAGCTCCTTGACATGGAAGAAATTATTAAAAGTGAAATGCAATTAATAACAGCTCTAGGGATGATAAGTAAATGAAAAAAAAAAAGCCACACAGATCATCTGTCCTTGCTGCCTATGGGGCTTTACCAGTAGGTGGACCAGGTCTCCAAGCTCCTTTAAAGTAGCTATGTCTGGTCAAGAGCTGACCTGATTGGGTCCTGGACTGCTGTCATCTGTAAGTGTTAAGACAATAGATAACACCTTGTCAAGCAGCTTCTTGAAAATAATGCTACTGCCTGCCCCAGTCCCACCTGAGTTTGCTGGAGCGGTGGTGATGGCGGTGTGAAAAGGTGGTTTGGAGGGAAGGGCAAGCCTGGGAAGATTTCAGGGCTTTGGCCTGAAGAAGAAATGTGTTTTCATGCTGTCCCTTGGCAGATGATCTGTTTCCTTCTTGCCCTTTGCAATTGTTTCCTTTCTTCTGGGTTTCAGGCTTATACTCGCTGAGCACGGTATTTGTCAAGGGAACAGCAAGAAGCCTGTCTGTGAGAAAGTCCCATGTCGTTTGTTTTATCCACATCCAGGAATTGAGCTGCAGTAAACAATTCAGGAGGCAAAACCAGCGAAAACTGGAATGTAAGAGGTGTGTTTGTGTGTGGCTTGATACTAGACCCGCTGCAGTAGTACTGGGGCTAATTTATCAACCTGATGAGCTGCTATTGCTGTTATCCACAAACACAACTGGATTTGTAGAGACAGGGTTTCATCCCAGTAGCCAGCAGTACTCCTGTACCTGATTTCCCTGGCTGCGTGTTAAGCACTAGCGATGTAGGATGAACAGCAGTTTCCCTGATGGATTTTTTGTGTTTCTGCTTGGTTCAGGCAATTCCAGCGTTCTGTGAATGGTTGCAGTTGCCTTTCCTGCTGGAGCTCTAATTCCTTTTTCTTTTAGGCAGAGTAAGAGGAAGGCCAAGGTAAAATGTGAAGATGCTTTTAAAGCATTTCTGTTACAGCAGGAGGGCTGAGTTTGATCACATACTGAGTTTCCAGGTGTAAGGATTCATGTTTTCTTTCCTTGAATCAGGACAAAATATGTAATTTAAATACAGTGGCTGCTTAGCCACTCTATCCCTGCTGTATCAGAGGGATGCAAGCTCTTTGTCATTGCATGTGCTTCCACTGCCACTTCCACCCACCTTCACCCCTTGCTCTTCCTTGGGGAGTTGCTGCCTAGATCAGTGCATGTGTGAACACTTCTCTGGGTGTCCTTGAGCAGCATGTACTGAACACATTGGAATTGGCTTTCCAGCATGTCCTTGCTGACTGTTTGCATCTGCCAGAAGAGCCAGGTGTGCCCTCAATAGAAGAGAAAGGCTCTGCTAGATGGCATTAGCTTTGTGGAGGAAGGTGCATTAGTGCCCTGTGTCTGTTTGAGGGAGGGTGTTGTCTTAGGTGTCCCTTTGCTGTGTGCCATGCAACAACATGCTGCTTTACGAGTGCTGAGTGTGCTATGGGATTTGGAGGCTAACCACAGTGCATGCTCCTGGTGTGAACTCAGGAGAGATGGAAAAATCCTTGCTGGGGTCCTAATGTACAGATTATTCTTGGCTGCCTTTCATCTCCACTGAGCTGATCTCATGGCGGTTGTGCTCCACTCTCTCCCTGCCCTAGTGCTCATTCTTATGTTCAGTCATACAGCTCTTGTCTGGACCCTGTGTGAGCCATGATGGGGAGTTAACCCAACAAAACCTTTACTTTTCTGGAAGGATAAGTTTTCTGCAGATTGCAAATGCAGTTTTATTATTACATTCACAAAGACTGTCTGCCTTCAGTAGACTGAATTACTGACTGAAATGTCTTTGCCCACCTTCAGCAGTCACCTACAGTAAGCTGGGAGATGTTTCTCATTCATGAATTACCCAAGTGTGACCTCATTAAACGTTGACATCTAATTACAAGTGAAAACGATGTGGTGTTTATCCTGGACAAAGGCTTAAGAGATAGGGGTTTGTGCCAGTTATTGGAGCTTTGCTGAAGCCCAGCATCTGACAGTTTGTTGTAACTGCATTATTGATTGTCCACACATAATTTACTTAGATAACAGTGGGAAGATGAAGTCTTTTCCTGCCTCAGCTTATGGTAGAAATAAATTGTTTTAGAAAGGAAAAGGTCAGTAATCATGTGTCTTTCTTACGGACTGGAATACTGGGAATCATCAGGTCACTTTTATAAGCCTTAAACTATCCTTTGACACGGCGGCTTTTATCCTGAAGAAAGCTGCAGTGTGTCTCTTGGCTGGTAAGGGAGCAAGTTCACTGCCTTGTGCTCTCTGTAGTCAAAGATCCCATTAATTCTGATGGCCATAAGGAAAGATTTCTTGGTAGTTCATTCTGGACTGTAACTGAATGACACAAACCACTGGTGAGAATTATACTGTGTTGAAATTCCTGCTTGTCCTTACAGTCTTCTGCAGATAAACTGCCTCAGGTGGGATGAGGGGATTTCTAATCCTTTGCTCTTGAAATTAATAATGTCTTAAACACCTTACTTGCTGGAGGCAATTTTAGAAAGCAGTTCTTGTGCCTCCTTGCAGCATGTCCTTGTAGCCAAGTAATGGAGGATGCCTACAACATGTGACATGCTGTTGCAGTTACTTGCATGTCATCTGTGGGTAAGTCTTCTAGTCTTGTAATACTGGGAAAATTTGTGGAGCTTTAACCAGTATTTTTGCTTGAGACCACAGCAAGATTTCCCCTAAGATCTTGCTTTTCAGACTTCACCCATGGCAGTCAGTTCTCAGTTCTTCTGGCTAGTTGTAGAAGACCCGTTCCATGCTAATGGACTTCTCGTGACTTGAAAAGGAGGTTGCCTCATAACCTTCCTATATTTTCCTCTTGCTGTTTTTGAACTACATAAGGGTGGGCACCTGGTGTCCACGACTCAGGATTACATGCTCTTTAGTCTGGGGGACTGATGGGTGAAGTGAGTTGTTGAAAGTGTTTTTGTGGTTTTGGGTGTCGTCTTAAGACCTTTTGGTACCTTTGAAGATCCCCCAGTGTGACGTGTCTCCTGTAGGGTAGAGAGTGCCCTGTATTTTAGAAGTTCCACATTTTGCTCTTGCGGGGAACAGGACTGATCTTGAGTGGCCACAGGAGAGCAGAAACAGTGGAACTCGCCAGAATCTGACCTTTGTTTGCAACTGTAAAGTTGCTAGTGCCTCATTTTCTGTTTGAATCTGGGAAGTTTTGTCTGTGGTGCTTGGTGCACCATTCCGCTGCAAATTGAGCCAAGTGGAGACTCAAGGTTTGAGACCGGTGCAATGGCAGCCCTCCCACACAGCCCATGTGGAAATGCTCGTCTCCCGTTGCTTTCAGCGGGTGAGCGGCTCGCCTCCATCTGGTGCTGTTTCATCTGGCACTTCAAAAGCAAGCAGAAACGGGGAGAGGAACTCAGGTTTAGCAAAGAGGAATGGCATGAGGAGGAGAAGCGGGAAGGGTGGCCGATGTGGTACTCCTGTTCCCCCGTGTTGTTGGAGCCCAGGGCTGGTGCTGAGGCTGTGCCCTGTAGCTCCGGCAGGGATGTGGTGCTACTGAGACTGAATAATTCAAGGTGGCTAGCGGCTTATAGTCTGGTTCCTGGCCTCTGGGAGGGTTTGGTGTGGAGGTTGTAGGGTCAGAGTGGTTGGCCACTCTGGTGTTTCTGTTTGCTGGGTGGCTAACCCAGCAGCCCCAAGTCTTTCTGTGGCTGTTTTTGGTTCCTACTGGTCCTTGCTCCACTTGCAGTGCCTTTGCTAAGGACACATTCCAGTTACATTAGTGAATTGTCTTGCCTCTTGAGGATACTTGTCAGAGGTGCTGCAATCCCCACTGCACGTGGTAGCTGCTTTGCTCTTCTAGGTTTGCAACTGAACCAGTATGAGGAAAATGCTGACCGATAACACTGTAATGAGTCTTGCCACTGCTTTCTGAAGTTTGGAAGAACTGCTCCAGGTTTCATCTGAGGCTCTGGTAAGGCTTCTCTTAGTCTGACTGGTCAAGAACAAAGTTCCCGTGGTGAAACCTTCTCTGTCTGCACTACTGGGCTTCAGCAGCTGTTCTTTTTCTAGCATAATACCCACCACTAACCAAGGGCTGTGAGTCTGATATGAATCCTGATGTGCAGAGAGCACTGTCCTTTCTTCTGAACATCCTATGAACTGGATTGATACAAAGACAGGGAAATCCTTGCTGCACCATCTTGATCTCACTGTGGTGTGAATGGACAGGTAAATAATCTGCCATGATGGAAACTGTGTTGAAGAGGCCTAAAAAAATGGGTGGCCATGTCAGGGGACCTCTTCCTTTGGACATGGTGAACAGTGCTGCCTCCACAGCTTGTCCAGAGGTGTTTTGGTGAAGATTTTGTTTAGACTGTTAGAAATCCTGGTTGCTACAGATAGTCCATAACAGAGGACATTTGGGGCAGGAGGTCTTGATTTCTAGTGGTGATCAGGAAATATGACCATTCCTGGAACTGGATGAGGAGATGGCACCAGAGGTACTATTTAGAGGCTAACTATCTAATCCATTACTGAATTTAAAGAGCGGTCCAGAACTGGGAGAGAAAAACAAGACTATGGTAGAATGGTGTTTTCTTACACAATAAGTTGGTTCCCTTTGGGTATTCTGAGCCATTTTGTTGTTGTTGATTTTAGTGACTAAAATAAGTTTATTCCATGCTTTTTGTCCCTGCCAGACCCTGAAGACACTGTCACACCCAGCTCACAGGCAGATTCTGTTAATTCTTGTGCATTATTGAGGGATTTAGGTCAATGAGATTCTTGCCTGGAATTTCTCTGTGGAGAAGCCCAGTTTCCCACTGCTTGCAGATGGGACCTGATAAGCTCAGTCTCTTCACATACCCAGCCTGGTGGTAGGAATATGGCTTCTGACATCTCCAGGACAAATCCAGTACCCTGCTCCATTCACTGAATGCGTGGCTAAGGCTGGGCAGGTGGTAACAGTTGGTCTCCAGAGCTTTGAATAATGCTGAACTGCATGATTTAGGATGATTTTGGAGGTCTAGACATCTGTGCACATGACTGGTGCATGCTTGGTCTAGGGGCACTGGGAAGAATTTGGCATGGAGCCCTCTGAGGCAACTGCCTTGTTTAGTAAAACTTGGGCTGTGGGATTTGGTGTGAAGAAAAAACAACATCCACATTGGTTTCTCTGTCCTGAGGGCCAGTCAAGTGTTGCAGGAGGCCACAGGAATCCTGCTTGTGACCACAGCCAGATTAGTGGCCATTCTGGCATCTTTTCAGAAGCAAGGAATTTGGCCACTTTCACAATAATGGCTAGAAATTCCACTTGAATTAATTAGTTTTATTATGGGACATGTCCTTCCTGCTCCTCCAGGGCTGCCTGAAACTCTGAACTAATTACATGAAGAAATAAAAATAGTACTAAAAATAAGAACTGGTATCCCAAGCCTTTGCGAGGAAACACGCAGAGTGCCAACATCTTCCACCAGATGTTCTTCCCAAGCTGTGGCTTTTGGCCAGATGAGATATAAACCCATGTTTTAGATGAAATGCAGCCACTAAAATGCCCCAGCTTGCTCCAGAAGGGTGCCTTCTCTCAACCTCTTGGGCCCCTGCTCAGCTTAAGCCATTCATCTAGGCTTCTTAAATTCCCCTGCAGTTTCAGTTTGAGCTAATGTTCACATTTGACCCTGCTATGTTTTACCTCTGTGATGGGTTTCTGTAGTGCTGATCCTACCTTACAAGGGAACTGTTTTCTTCTATGATAATAAAGCCCTTGGAAAGAGTCGTTGGAAAGGGTATTCTGCATTTGTGTTTTGGTTAAGGGTATGCCATAAAAATGACAGCATGTGACTTTGGAAAAGTGTACTCAAGAGCAGTCAGAATGACGTTAGATTGAGTAAATATTTTGGGAGCCCAGAGCTGAAAACTCTCTCTTGCTTACACTTGTGGGGAGTCAGCCTGTAGAAACTTATTGCCCCTCACGTGGCTTTTTAGACAAAGGCATCTATGGACTCACTATACTTTTATTTTAATGCCTTTTTAGAAGCACTAATGTCTTGAGGTTTAAGTGCTGGTAAGGAGCAGGTGTGCAAAATGCTCACTGCTTGCTGATCGTTCCAGTGTTTGCTTTAAGAATATTGCTCCCGACACCTGTGTTTGGACAGTGGGTTCTCCATTTGAATCTAACTCATGCTTTCTTGCCAGTTCCACCTTTGTGGAGTGGAAGTTTACTTGTTAGGCTCCTGTTTTGCATGAAGTGAGTTCAGCACGGCTCACTGGGGAGGTGGTAAAGTTCTTGCAGGTCCCACTGCACAGAATGTGATTTGGTTGGTGCTCTGCCCTTTTGGGAACTGTGACCCTCATCCTACAGGGACTAAGGCCAACTGAGCTGACAGAGGGCTGAAACACAACTTCATCATTAAGAAAATATGCCTGATAAAAAAGAGTAAATGATAACGCAGACACAGATTTTTTTCTAATATCAGACAATTGGAAAGCTTCCGTCTTTCTAGTAATGATTGCTGTTGATTTTAGTCATTGCTTTCCTCCATTTTTTCTGTTTATTTTTGTCTTTTTATCAGTTGGTTTTCAAGGATTTGTTACCTTAACCCCTGGCCATTAGGCTGGTCCTGCACATACTAAAACTGACCTTTGCAAATTCAGACCATGCTGAAAGCGCTTGGGCAGTGCAGCTATGACTGGGCAGCAGACCAGCCTGACTAAAGGTCTGTCAAGCTCATAATCCTATCTTAGATGGTAGCCAGCAGTGCACAAATTAGGAATTTATGAAAAGAGCATGGAGCGAGCCTTGCAAGGTAGTAGGAACAGTGTTATGGATACCCGTCACAGTACTGACACTGCTCAGCCCATGATTTCAGGGTTTTCCAAAGCACATCCCAGTCTGCCAGCTGTTCAAAGAGGTACCTTCTTCAGTGTGAGAGATCCCTTCGTGACCTATGGCAGTGGGGCTTCAAGTGCTGTGGGAGGCAAGCAAACCCTTGTCTGTGTGCATCACTGTGGTGTCTTGAGGCTTTGGGATAGGAGGATTTCCATGTACAAGACCAATCTGCAGTTGCTCTTTCAAATACATCTTTCTACCCGTTCCCATCTCCTACTGCCTCATGCGTCTGGGAGCAGCAGCCATGGCGAGAATGGAGGTCCCATCACTTAGGTTGTGCTAATGGAAGCACAACCCTGCTCAGGTCTGTTTTTTCTGAGTTACATGTTAGGAGAGTTCAGCCTCCTGGCTGTAGTTGTCAGCAGTGTCCTTGTCCCCTGGAATTCATCTGCCCTAGCAGAGCTGAAATGTGCCAGGTGACCTAAAAAAATGCTTGTGATTGAATTGCAGCCCCCCTATAAATATTTAACTGAGTCTGTGTTTTTTTATTCCCACCCACCTGTCCCTCCCCTCCCGCTGCTGTTCTTCCTTTTTATTTTCCCTGCCTATTTGGGGATAGTCAACTGAATGCATATCCCTCCATCCTGTGATGAAGCTGAATTTTTGGCAGTTAAGTTATGCATCTTGCTTACCTCCTGTCATCATTACCTATGTTCAAGGTTGACATTGAGCTCGGTATTGTGTGAATGCTCTTGTGAGAGTGTTTACAACTCACTGTGGGTTGCCCACTGCTATATAAATTATATCCTGAGAAATTCTGCAGAGTGTGCAGTAGGCTTTTGTATTTCCTCTCTTGAAGCAGTGGACTCCCATCAGATCCAGGGAACTTTTTTAATGGGAGGAGATTCAAAATTTTGTGCATGAAAGAGCTGTGAATGGGTGGGACTTGAGGCTGCATGGCAGAAAGGCTCTGCAATGCAAGACTGCAGTTAGTGCAGTAACATAACAAGGAAGGTACCTCTGTGAGCAGCTGGCAGACTGGGCTGTGCTTTGGAAATCCCTGAAATTGTGGGCTGAGTGGTGCCAGCAGCGTGACCTGAGCTGGGCTGACTGCCTGGCGTCTGTACCTGAAGCTTGTTGTGAAAGGTCTGCAGTCTGCCCTGCACTGCAGTAACCCTGAGCCCCATTGCTCTCTTCTCTCTCTAACCCTGGAAGCATGTACAGTGCCTGGAGGGCAGGTAGCCACAGCCTGGCAGGGGGTGGGACATGGTCCATCAGACACTGTCCCTGTGATGGGACTGGGGAGTTTTGCTAGGGGTGCTAGTTTCATAGAATCATAGAATCGCCTGGTTGGAAAAGACCCACCGGATCATCGAGTCCAACCATTCCTATCAATCACTAAACCGTTCCTCTCAGTGCCTCATCCACCTGTCCCTTAAACACCTCCAGGGAAGGCGACTCAATCACCTCCCTGCGCAGCCTGTTCCAGTGCCCAGTGACCCTTTCCGTGAAAAATTTTTTCCTGATGTCCACCCTAAACCTCTCCTGGTGGAGCTTGAGGCCATTCTGTATTGATGCTCTTTGTGAACAGAGAAGGCCTTGTAGGGGATGTGGCAGTAGGAGGACGCCTAGGACTAAGCGATCATGAGATGATAGGGTTTTCTGTTCTAGGCGAAGTGAAGAGGGTGGTTAGCGGGACAGTAGCATTAAATTTCCAGAGGGCAGACTTTGAACTCTTCAGAAGGCTTGTTGGCAAAGTCTCATGGGAGACAGTGCTTAAGGGCAAGGGAGTCCATGAGGGCTGGGAGCTCTTCAGAAAGGAGATCCTAGCAGCTCAGGAGAAAGCCATCCCCATGTTCAAAAAAAAAAGCCGACAGGGGGAAAAAACAGCTTGGTTGATCAGTGAGATCTTGAGTGATACCGAGAAGAAGAGAAAAGTTTATGGGCTCTGGAAGAGGGGACAGGCCTCTTGGGTGGACTACAGGAGGGAAGTGAGATTGTGTAGGGAAAAAATCAGAAGGGCTGAGGCTCAACTAGAAATGAGATTGGCAAAGTCAGTGAAAGATAACAAAAAATCTTTCTATAAATATATAAATAATAAAAGGAGAAGTAGGGAGACCATACAGTCCCTATTGGACGCAGAAGGAACAACAGTGACAGGGGGCGAGGAAAAGGCTGAGGTCCTTAATGCCTTCTTTGCCTCAGTCTTTAATTGTAAAGAAAGTTGTTCCCTATGTGTACAAACCCCAGAGCTAGAGGAGCAAAATGAGGCTCCCATGGTCCAAGGGGAGGTGGTCAGAGCCTTGCTAGCCTGACTAGACACCCACAAGTCTATGGGGCCAGATGGGATTCACCCAAGGGTATTGAAGGAGCTGGCGGAGGTGCTGGCCAAACCCCTTTCCATCATCTTCCAACAGTCCTGGAAGACTGGGGAAGTTCCACTGGACTGGAGGCTGGCTGATGTGCCCATCTACAGGAAGGGTCACAGGGAGGATCCAGGGAACTACAGGCCTGTCAGTCTGACCTCAGTGCCAGGGAAAGTCATGGAACAGGTGATCTTGAGTGCTATCATGAAGCACATGCAAGAGAACTGGGTGATCAGGCCCAGTCAACACGGGTTCACAAAAGGCAGGTCTTGCCAAACTAACCTGATCGCCTTCTATGACAAAGTGACTCGGCTGCCGGACGAGGGAAAGGCTGTGGATGTGGTCTTCTTGGACTTCAGCAAAGCCTTTGACACAGTTTCTCACAGCATTCTGCTACAGAAAATGTCAGCCTCTGGGCTGGAGAGGAGCACACTCTCCTGGGTGGAAAACTGGTTGGATGGCTGGGCCCAGGTGGTGGTGGTAAATGTATGTTAAATCCATCTGGAGGGCAGTTACAAGTGGGGTTCCCCAGGGCTCAGTGCTGGGTCTAGCCCTGTTCAATGTCTTTATCAATGACCTGGATGAAGGCATCAAGTACACCCTTAGCAAGTTTGTGGACGACACTAAACTGGGTGGAAGTGTCAATGTGCTGGAGGGTCGGGAGGCTCTGCAAAGGGATCTGAACAGGCTGGACCGCTGGGCTGAGTCCAATGGCATGAGGTTTAACAAGGCCAAATGCCGGGTCCTGCACTTGGGGCACAACAACCCTATGAAGTGCTACAGATTAGGACAAGTCTGTCTAGAAAGCTGCCTGGAGGAGAGGGACCTGGAGGTGTTGGTTGACAGCGACTAAACATAAGCCAGTAGTGTGCCCAGGTGGCCAAGAAGGCCAATGGCATCTTGGCTTGTATCAGAAATGGTGTGACCAGCAGGTCCAGGGAGGTTATTCTCCCTCTGTACTTGGCACTGGTGAGACCGCTCCTTGAATCCTGTGTTCAGTTCTGGGCCCCTCACCACAAGAAGGATGTTGAGGCTCTGGAGCGAGTCCAGAGAAGAGCAATGAAGCTGGTGAAGGGGCTGGAGAACAGGCCTTATGAGGAGTGGCTGAGGGAGCTGGGGTTGTTTAGCCTGGAGAAGAGGAGGCTGAGAGGAGACCTCATTGCTCTCTATAACTGCCTGAAAGGAGGTTGTAGAGAGGATTGTACTGGCCTCTTCTCCCAGGTGACAGGGGACAGGACGAGAGGGACTGGCCTCAAGCTCCGCCAGGGGAGGTTCAGGCTGGACATTAGGAAAGGGTCACAGAAAGGGTCATTGGGCATGGGAACAGGCTGCCCAGGGAGGTGGTTGTGTCATCATCCCTGGAGATGTTTAAGGTACGGGTGGACGAGGTGCTAAGGGGCATGATTTAGTGTTTGATAGGAATGGTTGGACTCGATGATCCGGTGGTTCTCTTCCAGCCTGGTGATTCTATGATTCTGTGATTCTATGATTCCCTCTTGTCTTGTCCCCTGTCACTTGGGAGAAGAGGCCAGCTCCCTCCTCTCCACAACCTCCATTCAGGTAATTATAGAGAGCAATGAGGTCTCCTCTCAGCCTCCTCTTCTCAAGGCTAAACACCCCCAGCTCTCTCAGCCGCTCCTCATAAGGCCTGTTCTCCAGCCCCTTCACCAGCTTTGTTGCTCTTCTCTGAACTCGCTCCAGAGCCTCAACATCCTTCTTGTGGTGAGGGGCCTTCTTTTCAGGAGCCATGCCATCACGTAGGGTCACTCACCGTTGTGTCTCAATAAGCGGCAAGTACAGTTTCTCCATCATGACGGTGGTGATCACCTGCATTTTGGAGCTGAAGATGCAGCATTGGTTCCTCTGCACTCTGAACCCAGCTTTGCACAGTGCAGGGGCTTGGCACAGTGCCCCGATGCTGTCCTGTCCTGGCTTGCATGCTGCAGCAAGAGCGGGGCTTGTGGTGAGTCAGACCCTGAGCAGCCTTAGGCCAGGGCTCCGGGTTTGCTCTTTTTCCAGCTAGACACATGCAGCTGTTTTAAGGCAGCCAAGGAGGTTGAGACAGAACGAGCAAGACTAAACTTCCCTAAAAACCCTGCAGCTCCCCATGAAGCCAGCCCAGGGACCTCAGAGTGGGTTTAGATACCAAAGTCTGGGCAAACTTGCAGTGCTTCCTGGAGAGACTTCTGTCCAGGGGCTTTCCCATAGAGAGACATAGCCGGGAAGCAGAAATAGCAAGTGACTAAATGTCACGGTTACATTCCTGCCATCTGAAAAGAACTCCCTATTTTCTTTTGGCTGAGAAAATTAACTTCCCTTTTCTCCTCCCTGAGCAGGCAAGTTGGCTCCCAGTGGTTGTGCCCTTGCGGCGGATACACAGGATTGTCCAGGTCAGGCTGAAAGGAAAATTCTCCTACTGGGGGCTTTTCACTGTTGTGTTCCTTTCTAAAGAAAATGTGCAGGACTTTTCCTGGCCCTAGTGAAGGCCAAGATGCAGGTCTGTAGCTGGGATAGGATCAGACTGGCCTCATTTGGGAGCTTGTCTGAGTTTTGAGCTACTTGCTTCCGTCCCACATCCATCTGTGCTGCTGCGTGGAGTGGCGGCTGGTGTCCAGCTCTTTGTCTTTTTGTCATTTGTGTAATTAATCTCATCCCTCCTTGACTGTGGTTCAGCTGCCCTGAGGCACAGACTGGCTGTGAGCACCTGCATTTGGCCTCCACTGCACTATGAAAGCCCCACCTAGAAGTCAGGGAAGCTGAGGCATGTATCTTGGATATATCTTGGGGATACTCATCTTTTGGTCCTGGAAAATCCAGTGGTAGGATTGTATCTCAGGAGAACAAGTTAGACTGAACAGTCTGCTGATTGCTCCAGTGATGAACACTACAGAAAACATGATTGTACCCCATGCCGCCTAATTTGAAGATTACAGGGTGATGAAAACACTGAAAAGGGTCCAATACAAAACTCCCTGGGATATTTTGGAGTTTATTTTCACACTTTTTCCAACAGCAGAAGCTTAGACTTTATGCTATGAGAGTCTGTTGGATAAAGAATAATCCAGCAGCTGCCAAAACCAGTAGAAGTCAAGGGCTTGGTCCTGATTTGCAAAAGGCTTTTGGAGGCTCTCTGGGGTTTCCTTGGTGCAGAGAAGAAAATATGCACCATTTTATCCATGCTGACCACGTGCATTCAGGTCAGGGTGTTAGTATTAGCCCCTCTTGCCTTTTTCCTTTGTTGCTCTTCTTTTCCCTAGAACTCTGTACAATTTTCCCATTGCATTTTTTTTGGTCAGCGGGTTTATTTTTTTACTGCTATAAAGTGCTATACTCTCTTTCTTCCTCTTGTTTTCTCTTGCTGCAAGCCTGCCCTCCCCTCCCCATGCCTGCTCGCAGATTTGCTTTGCATATTTTCGGAGAGGTGCTAGCAGGCTTATTTTGACCTGTCTGGCTCAGTGAAGACCTGCTGAAACCTGCTGTTGCTCCAGAGAGAGCAGCTGTCAGGGGCTATCCCGCTGGGTTGGGAGGGTCACATGCAGACCTCTGTGTGAGCACATTTGGGAGCTATGGAGGTGACATGCTGTGGGTTTTGAGTGCAGTGGAGTCCATGTGTTGGTTCCTGTTTGGGGCTGATCATTTTGGTTTGGCTGCTAAACCTTTATTTAAAAAAAAAGAAAGAAAAAAAGAGCAAAATACAAGATTTTATTCAGGTAACTTTGATATACTGGCATTTCTTTTGGGGAGCACAAAGGAACCTTAAGCCAACCTTGCAAAGATGTTGAGGGAGACCAGCAACAGAAAAAGTTTCCTATTTGAGCACTTTTAAGGAATACAAAGGGAATGAACAGCCAAACTCTCAGAAGTAGCCCCAAACAGCTTGCCACTAGTTTAACCAGTGACCCAAGATGTATGAAAAGTGGACCCAAGCTCTTTCTTTACCTGAGACATGAACACAGGCTTCCACACTGTAAGACCTGGGTCTTTCCAAACGATGGCAATTCGGTTCACATAAGCAGCTGGTGGTGTTTGGGAAAGAGAGTGGAGGAGTACAGTGATCCTGTTTGACTTGGTGAGCCTTCTGAGCAGCAGCTGCAGGATCCCCAGGATCTCTGGTTCAGTGGATGTGGAAGAGTTTAATCCCAAACGGCCAGGCTCTTAGTGGCTTTTGTATTCATTGCTCTTCCAGTTCTTGTTGAAACAGTATCATAAAGGTACCTCCTCAATGGAACTGCTAATGTGCAGGTTCCTCTCCACCCAACCAGCCCCAGCATTGGCCACAATCTTCTACTTGTTTTTCTTTTTAAAGGACTGAAAGGAAGCCTTGGGCTTGACCATAAGCAGACCTTTTTGACTTGGTTGTTGTGATTAAAACCAAAAAAACGCAAGCCCTGGAACATGTTCTATATGTCCAGTTGTATTGCATTGGAACATTTTCTGTATGTCCGGTTGTATTTCATTTTTTCCAGGTCATTAGCCAAACCAAAAGGCCTGAAACAGACCCCACATGTTTGCACAATCCTGGTTTTCACACAAATGCCCAGGTGCTTTATAAAAACATGAGGAAGACTCTGAATTACAGTGGAGTTTTCCTACTTGCTCTCTTTCTCAAGGGCATTTGGAGAGAGCTTCTCTTCTCTGTTGCAGCAGTACTGACATGTTTTAGTCCTGGCTCAAGAAGCCATCAAGAAGCTGTGAAGAGTGCAGCATGACTGTGAAGACCAGTGGTGCTTGAAGTCAGTGGAGCAAAGCCCTACAATGAGGTTTTCTTGGGGTAATAATTGAACCTTCTGGATGGGTTAAATGTCTCCATCTCTATTCTCCCTTTTTCCTCCCTTCTGCAAACTGAATGGGAAGTCTAACCCAAAGCTGAGGCTGGTGGTTTGCTGTCACGTAGAGTGCTGCAAATCCAGTGCCAGCGCTGCACTTGGACTGGTGCCCATCCAGTTTCCAGAGGGCTGGAGGGCAATCCCACAAGAAATGTGTTCCCAGGTTTCAGCAAGTTGATTGACCATCAGAGCACGTGGGCTGAGACTGATACAGGCCTTCATCTCTCAGCTCTTTTTTTTCCAGTTACCTGAGGCACTTTCTGTCTCCTCAGCATGCAAATTCCTCTCTACTTTATGTTGCCCGTAATTCAAACTGGTGCAAATTGCATTCCTCCAGTGCTCACCTCCATTTTCTGACTTAGCATTTCTGCTGTCATTGAGTTTTGGCTTTCACCCTTTGGGGGCTGGCACCCAGTGAACCCAGCTGAGAATGTGGCCCTTTGTGCTGGAACTGCTTGGAGGAGCCGAGAAGCTTTGCCTTTCCCTGCTGCGAGCCTTTTTGGCTGGTGAACGTGTGCCCTTTTCTGGTGGGGAGGGATTTAGACATGAGGGGGAGGTGAGAGCGCTCCTTGTGCTGGAAGAAAAATGATGAATGACTCTCTTGTGCTTCTGAACAAAACCAGGAAATCGTGGGGGGGGGACAAGGGGGGGAGGCAAAAAAGGAGGAAATGAGAAACAGTAAAGAGGTCTCCCCCGCCTTCATATAAGCAGTCACTCCACAGCATCTGGAGCCCAGTAAAAGGGCTGTTCCCAGGAGACCTCGCACTCACCAGCCTCACAGATCTCTTTTATTGCACTCTCCCGGGGCTTGCACCCCCACCTTCCCTGCACTGGCTCAGAGGGCAGCCTTGCACTCAAAAACAGCTGAACAAGGGCAAACCAAAGCTTGGTTCCCGTGGCCATCGGCATCAGAGATGTGCGTATGCAGCTCAGCTGGCAGGCCAGGTCTAGATCTGGCCAGAGAACACGGCTGCATTACTGTCAAAGCAGACAGAGCACCTGACAGTGTTTGTGCTGGCACATTGCCTTGCAGCGGCAGGGCTAGCAGTACCTTGCTGGCATCACGTTTCAGTGGTGCAAATGATACGATACTCAATCCAGCATGAAATCTGCTGCTGGAACAGAGTCATACTTCTGCCTTCTCCCCTAAAATTACTGTGGACGGATTAGGTGCAGCAGGGATGAGCGTGGAGTGGGTCATTTGCCATCATATTTTGGATCTGGTTTTAAGCATCCTCAGAATGGAGATAGCATCTCAAGGAACCATGACATAAGCTATTTGGTGAATTTGATGCGGAAATACATAACTGTTGGGGCTGGGGCTGGTGGCATTCCAGTACAAGCCATGGCAGATGAGGTCTCCATATGGAGAGTGGTCTAGCAAACCTCTGCTATGGCTTGTTCTGATGTAGCCACATCTACCTCCATCCCTGCCAGGTGTTCAAAGCACACTGTAGTTTGGTGGTTTAGTTTGAAGAAGCTCCTTTGCCATTTATTAAAAACCATCTGGTAGGGACCTTAACAGGCCAAACTCCTCCTCAGTGTAACCTCACTGATGTTACTGATGTACTTGTGAAAGAGGCTTGTTGGCAGTGGGAAAGCTGTTCCTGAGCATAGCTTTAAAACCAATAATGGTGGTTTGAGAAATAGAGAACCTGCAAGGGGAGTGGCTCTCACCCATTTCCAGCTGGAGACGATCACGATTGAAGCAGCTGAGCATCCTCACCATCCTGCTCCAGACATTGGCTACTCATTTGCTTGCATCTCCTATCCCCCTGTTGTCTCCATCAAGTCACATCTGAACTTAAATGTTGGATGGGGTGCTCAGGGAGGCTGGCTCTTTGTTTTGCCTTTACAGGCTGAGAGGCTGCAGAGGAGTTCTCCTTCCCCTGTACAGAGGTCTGTTAGATGTGGTTTATCAACTGTTGTCCTCTGGTATGAGGATAATCATAGAATCACAGAATCAGTAGGTTGGAAGAGACCATGCCCCTAAGCACCTCATCCACCCTCACCTTAAACACCTCCAGGGAAGGTGAGTCAACCATGTCCCTGGGCAGACTGTTCCAATGCCTAACAACCTTTTCTGTGAAGAATTTTTTCCTTATCTCAAGCCTGAATCTCCCCTGACGGAGCTTGAGGCCATTCCCTCTTGTCCTGTCCCCTGATGAGAGTGCTTATGTGGCATTTGAGTCCTGCTTGGGTTTTTTCAGTATTCAGGGCTCCGTAGGAGAATTGTTAGTAACAACAGTAACACAGGTGTTGTGGACCTTCTGTGCCGATGGATGATTTTATTTTTCTATATTGAGGGATTATATTTTCAGTTAAGATTCAGCCCAATTCTTGCTTGCCTGCTTGTGTGACCTCACTTTCCCTCTTAGAAATCTAGAGGATGTGGTGCATGTCTGAAAAATACATTTGCTGTCCTGTGTGGACATGGGAAGAGAAAGTTTCCTCTTGTGAAAAGGTCAGTCTAAATCACTGCTTTGGATATTTACAGCTGCTTTTGAAGTTCTGTCATATCACCTTCTAAGCAGAAGGAGTCCTCATCCTATTTCACAAATGCAGTGCCCTTGGCGTTGTAGTATTGCTTGATTTGTGCCCAAAATACCTTCTTCTCAAGGGGCTGGGAAGAAGGATGGCTGAACTCATGGAATAGGAAAGGCAGAAATACTCTAACTGCAATGTGTCACAGTCACGCTGCTGTTGTGGGGAAAGACTGAATAAAATTAGGTTGCATCCTTGCAAAGTGGTATCTTCGGGTTTTCCCTGACTAGTTAATGGTGGTGTTAGAGGTGATGCTAGGGATCTGGGCTGTTCAGCTGGGCCCAGGAAGAAAAGCGACATTACTCTGGAGTTTAGAGCAGCTCCCAGAGTTACTCAATCTCTGGGGAGGCATGCTAAGAGGGACAATATTGAAAAAACCCTCAGCTCTTCTGCCCACAACCCACAAGGTAATGCCTTCCCAAACTTAATCTACCCCTCTTCTCATGTCCATGTCTCTGTGTACTCAAGGAGAGTTGTGGAAAGCCAGGCAGCGGCTTCCCTCTCACCACTGGGTGAACTCCTGGGTCAGCTTTGAATTTACCCCTGGATTTGGAGGCAGCGATCGGAAAAGGCGCTCTAAGCCCTGCAAGTGAGGTCTGAGCCGTGCTGCTGTGAGCTCCTCACCTGGAGAGTTATGATGTATGTGGCAGGTGGCAAGGCTGAGGTCTGTATTTCATATGGTCAGGGGCTGGGCCGGGAGCTGGGTATTTATTTATTTATTTTTTTTTTACAGAAGTTATCTTAAAATGTATGTGGAAAATGAAGATCTTTCTCCTTGTACCAGGAGTGCCTGTAGGAGTCCAATAAGGAGTGTCTGGTCCCCAAAGAAGGGCAGCTTATGATTTATTCCATTCCTGCAGTGCTTTTAAGGCAGGGTCCTTGGGTGGCCAGGGAGGGGGTGTGCTGAGTCAGCATTTGTTACTGCCACTGCATCAGACCTTGGGCAGGATTGTGGAGGTTTGGGGAAGCTCTGGAGCATTGCAGCCTCCTCCCAGGCCACCCCTGTGCAAGGGAGCCCTTGCGCTCTCAGTTGTGTTGGCATAAACTGGCGGCATTTGAGCCTGCTAAGTTTACTTTCTCTGGAAGTCACTTGATCGGAAACCTTGGGCTGGTTGGCAGGGTGTCCGCTGTATTTTGGTCCCGAGCCCTACAAATTAGCTGTGTCCACTCAAAGGGAGAGAAATCTTTGGTCTCATCTTCCTTGGGAAAAGCTCCTCAGGGAAGTCTGACTCCTTTGTGGTTTCCATAACACCACGCTGAGGTGTCTGTGTGTCCTGATGTCTTACTAATTTGCCAATGATGATTTTTTCGGAGTTATTTTTAACAGGCACATTGTGCAACTAATGGGCTTTTTATTGATGGTAAACAGACAAGCTAGGCAAGAATGCTGCTGAAGCTGGACTGGCAGACTTGCCTTTTAGTGCTTTAGAAATAACGTATTCATCTTTTTCCTTTTTTTTTTAAAAAAAAAAAGAGCCCCTCTGGCTCTTCTGCAGCCTGATGCTATTGCTCCCACTACCCTTCTCTGATGGAAGCAGCAGCAGAGCAGCTGAGGTGCATGCCCTGCACCTCGTGGCCTGATTTTTGGGTCTAAATCTGCTCTCTGGTTTGGTTTAAGGAGCTGTAACCTCTAGTAGGGAGGTAATGGCTTTGCTCAGCATAGCTGGATTGTGCAGTGCACTGTCCTGCCCAAGTACAAAGTGCTCCTCCCTTCCAGGCAGAGGTTGGGAGGCTGAGGGCTGAATGTGTGGAGCTAGTGGGTCTTGGTGGGGGCTGTGGAAACTCAGTATTTCTTATTGTGCTTCTTTCTGATAACCTCAAAACCGGCTGTGAACGTAACAAGACGTCAGAACCCTCCTGAGATCTGAGTCTTATCCAGAAAACCATACAACTAGGGGAAATGCAGGTACCGCTGTGAAGTGTGTGGCTGTTGCCTTGAGCATGCTTGGTGATGGTCAATGTGTGAGCTCCAACCCATCACCAGGAGCTGTGCTTGGGGTGCTGGGGCTGACACTGAGCTAGGAGCTGCCCTTGGCTTCAGGCTCTGTTCCTGCAGTGTGTGTGCCACCACCGTCCAGGCTAACCTCAAGTGAAAAGTATCAAACTTCAGTGGCCAAGAAAAGAGTGCTGACCTATTTTGGACACTTATTTATATTCAAGTTGCTTCTCTCTGTGTGAAAAAGCTGTTGTGACTCCAACTCTTTAAAAAAGTGTTTTCCCTCCCATAGCTTTTGTTTTTAACAGGATATAATTTAACATCTGTATTTTCCAGTAGTCAGAACAAATCTCTTTTTATCTTTTCTTTTAGTTTTCTTGCTGATGCAACACTTTTACAAGCAAAGCCAGCTTTCTAATACAGCTGAGCCTGTGGTTGTGTTGTGTCTCAATTTTTACTTTTTTTTTTATTTAAAGTTTTTGCTACAATTTAATGTTTTCATACAAAAATAGAAAAAAAGTTAAAAATATGTCACTGCTCTCTCTGATCATGAGCTATAATGAAGAGTCACCTAATGTAGGGTCACAAAAATTATGGAAAATGGTTTGGTTTAGCTTCTGTAGTTTTTTGAAGTACAGTTTCGTTCTGTTCCTTACTGGCTGTACTACTTTACTGAAATCTTGGTCTTTTCCTAAAAGGTCTTATTGGTGAATATTCTTTTGTCTTGTTTTGACAGGTAGCAATTCTCTAGCTTTATAAGGTGCAGTTCACTGTTAATTTCTGATATCTTGTACATTGAAACTCTAATGTCTATGACAAAATTGTATCATTGGAATAATCATAAAATTTGAACAGCTCAGTGCATCTGTGTGCACTGGCCCTGGATACTTGTTGTCCTGCATATTTTAGGGCCTGTGTTTATTCCTGTCAATAGTAGGAGTATAAATTAGATACTTAACCAACAAGAAAAACAAAGGTAAATAGTCCAGATATGTCACCACTACGAATGAGTGACAGTTGTTTGTGCTTTGTATTCCATGATTTTCCCTGCTTTACTGTACGAGCTTTCTGTGTGTGTCTGGTTTCTTTTCTTTTTTTGTTGTTAAGACCTGAAAAAGTAAGGGTGAAAAACTGGGAGCGGCTTGATTTATGGAAATTGCAAGCCCTTTGGCTTCATTAGTCAAGCTTGCAAATTCACTTAACATACTAGTCTTACGCTTAACTAGCTGCGCTCCACACGACTGCATCTGCATGAAGATCATGTCCAACTCACAAAAGGTCAGTAGGACCCTTTCTGTCATCCTTGCCTGCAGTTTGATTTGACTCCAAGTATACCTGAGAAGGATTAGAGAAATTTCTTTTTTCAGTTGTGATATGGATTTTTTCTTATCATGTTCCTGTTTTCAGAGTGTCTGCCATGGAATTGCCAGTGCCACATCCCCAGACAGACACAGCCACCTAACCCACGTGTGCACGATGTCTCTGTGCATTGATGAGGCTGCATTTAGGATAATTACATTGCATCATGAGAGAAGGGCTGTGCTGGTTGGTGCCCTAAAAAGCACTGGGAATCCCAAGGGTGACTGCTCTTTGGTTGCCATCAACCATAGCTGCTGCTCCCTGAGCATGGCCAAGGTGTGGCAATTCGCTGCTCTCAGGGCTGATTCTGTACAAGGCTTTGTAGAGGAGGACTGGAACCTGTCTTACAGAATTATAGAATCACTAGGTTGGAAAGGACCCACTGGATCATTGAGTCCAACTGTTCCTCAGCACTGATCTTTGGGCAGACAGATGTTGTGATGCAGTCTTGAGGTGCTGAGTCTGTGAGTTGTCTTCATCCAAAATCACAAGGTAGTGGAGAGCTGGAGGCAGACCACTTGATACAGCAAGGGAGACTTTTTCAGCCTCATTTGAAGAGGAAGAGCAGCTGAGGTCCACACCTTGTCCATACCTTCTGGTCCAGGACCTTGTATTGACCTCCTGGTCAAACCTGCTGGGATGATTTCAAATCAGCAAGGAACTCAAACCCATCTGGGATCTGCTGGATTAGCCACAATGGAAGGCTGCTGAGTGTGGGTGGCCAGAGTGTCCCAGGAATTAATGATCTGTTTATAGTATGGATTAGTTCTATCTATAGTAGGTTTAATGCAGTACACTTGAAGAGTTGAAATGCTCCTTGTTCAAAGTAAGCTGACTTCTCCCTGCAAATAAGAAGGCAGACTCAAAGGAGGAATGCTCTGTATTGAATTGGCCTGTTTATCATAGTTTAGCTACTCTGCTGTGAAAGTGAATTCAGATTAAGCTTCCCCTGTGTAAACAAGCCATCTGGGGGATTTTGTTGTCTGATGAACTGATGCGGTGAAGTGGCATTTGTAAAGGGCATCTGTCTTGAGCACAGGAAATATCCCTGGAGCTGCTGTTAACTGTCTCTGGCTGGTGATGGCAACACATTAGGGAATGCACTAGACCCTCCATTTCAGTGCTTAGTCCTCATATAACCTATACATGATCTATTGGATCTGAAGCCACTGTTTTCCTATGCTGGAAGGTCATGGAGAGTTTGTTGTTGGTTTGTTTGTTTTTTTTTTTACCTTGAGTACCTCAGAATTCAGACCCTTGTATTTTTTGCTTGGTTGTCTTCATGGTGCTGATGATATTGTGCATGTGTGTGTTGGCTCCAAGTCTTACAAACCAGAATGTCAACAGGATAAACTTTTTATAAAATTAGTGGGGAAAATGTATGGTGTTCTGGATTGACAGTTTCTTGGAGAGGCTTGGATTCCAGTCTGAGGCTTGGGTGTTTTTCTTTCCCTGTATTGCTGCTACCATATTTGTCTCTAAGCAAGACTAATTAAATTACAGTGCGACTTTGTTAATGTGTGAGTATGGAGGCTCTCTTAAATTAATATCAATTTTATTTTTCATGTGGTGAGTAATCAAGCTCACATCCAACGGGCTGAGGAAAGAATAGTGTACCGCAGTTGTTGGATATGTTATTTCAAAATTCCCCATGGAAGACTGTCTAATTAGATTTAATGAGCTGGCTGGTGAACATGCACGTGCATGTGTGCTTTCACCACCTCTCTGTAGCTAACAGGATCAGAAGTGCTCATGTGTGTCCGAGGCAAACTGGATGAGTACATGGGAGAGGTGTGTTTGCATTTGTGGTGTGCGTGTTTGAAGCAGACTTTACCTAATTTCTCATGTCTGTGCTGTAATGAGAGACCTCCATTGTGGAGGTGAAGCATTTGATAATGCAAGTGCATACTGGAAGTGAGGTTTGCTGTGGTTTCAGCTGCTTAGGTGAGGAGGGATGGGAGCAAAGCATCTCTGGTAGTTGATATTCTATCCTCCCTAATGCACTCCAAAGGGCTATTGGTGTAGGGTGGTAGCAGAGTTACAGTAGGTCACTGGATGTGTGCCACTGAGCTACCAGGGGAAGGTTTTAATTTAACTGGACACAAATGGTCAGTAAGGCTGGGATTTCAGTGAATAAGGTGGATGACAATCAGGCTGTGTCTCGGGTCTGCTCTGCTGAAGATGGTCTTGAGTTGGCTGTGTGTAATGTGGCTTTTTCCTAGGGGTCGCAGCCATGGGTCAGTGCTCTGTTTCCAGGAAGGACCAGTCTGGGTAGAGGACTGTGAGAGGGTGGCCGTTTTAATGAGGGATTTCTCTTTGTGATTTTTTTTTTTTTTAATTAATTAACCTTTGTTTTCTGTCAAGAAAGCTGTCCCGAGGCGTGACTTAGGGAAGCAAACATGCCCGGACAAAGGGAGCATTAAGCCTGCACAGAGGGAGGGGAGAGGGTTACACCTCTAAGTACTTTGTGTGCATGTAATTTTTTTTTTTTCTCCCCTCTAGTGACTTATGGGTCTTGAAAGGACTTGCTGGGGTTGGTACGTGATTCACCCGGGCAGAGTGTATTCTGGGCTGAAGCTGCAGGCTGTCTGGGCCCTGGATGCCGAGGGCAGGCAATACCCTTGTGCCAGTGTTACTCATGCCTGAGTCAGCACTTGTGCAGCACAGCTGTTCCTGAGCTGGAACTCAGGCCATGGGTTTTGCTGCTTGCACCTGAGCTGAGCCAGGTGGGAGGATGGAGAGGCTCAGCTCTGCCATGTGAGCATTTTCCTGAGTGGGATGGTTTGGGAACATGTGGGGTGGTATCTCCTGGTAGAAACGTACCTTTGTGGGTGTTTGGAGACATCCTGAGCAGATCTGAAGCACTGAACTGTAGACTGCGTCTGCCAACCAAGCGGCAGTCCTGAACCTCTTTCATACATTTCTAACACCAAACAGGGATACAAGCATGGACAAAGGGATTGGTGCTCTCCCACCCTCTCAATGAGCAGCAGCCTCCAAACCACCCAAGCTGCCATCCTGTCCCTTTCTCTGGTCTTTTTTCCAGTCCCTGAAGCTCATGACAGACACACAGGCTCTCCTGAATGAAATGGGGCCTGTGTTTGGCTGGGAGGGGAGTTAGGGCTCATGATATTCATGTGGGAAGCAAGAATAGGAAAGGAGGGGAACTAGAGAGAAGGTGGAAAATGGTGAATAAGCAGTTGTGGGGCTACTGTTTGGGAAAAGGAGGAGAAGCTGAGACTCCTCAGGAGAGGGGAAGAGGAACTCATGGAGTGGGCTGTAGTCCTGGCCTTGAAGCCGATGGGTTAGGAGGGTTTGGCAGGGAGTTAGGGATCTGGTTTTAGGCAAACAGTATAAAATATGGTGTGGAATTCATGAATGGAGCTCCAAAGCCAGTTGGTTTGGCTCCTAGAGATCCCACTGGAGAGGAATGCATTTTAGTCTGATTTCTGTAAAGGTCTTATCTTTCCCAGTAGTTTTTGGATCCATTGACCAACTCCCTGCAGGTGAGGTGGTGAGGAAGTCTGACCAATAATCTCCTTCCTGAAAGTTTGGTGAAGATCACTGGCCAGGTAGAGGAGGAAAGGCCATGCTAGTGCCTGTTTGGAGAGGAGGGCTGTGATGTGGGTTCAACTATCATATTTAGACATCAGGACACCTACATGGATACTGGTGCCTGAGGTAGCACTGCTCCTGAATTGGCTGGCTCTCCCTTTGGGAGACAATGCACTCTCTGCACCAAAATCATAGAATCATTTAGGTTAGAAAAGACCTTTAAGACCATTGAGTTTAAATGTAAACCTAACACTGCCAAGTTCACTACTAAACCATGTCGCTAAGTGTGCCATCTGTGCATCTTTTAAATACCTCCAGGGATGGTGACTCAGCCACTTCCCTGGGCAGCTTGTTCCAGTGCCTGGTATTTTTCCTAATATCCAATCTAAATCCCTGCTGGTGCAATGCGAGGCCATTTCCTCTGATCGTATCACTTCTTACTTGGGAGAAGAGACTAATGTGCCTGTCTCACTACAACCTCCTTTCAAATAGTTTTACAATGGTAAGGTCTCCCCTCTGTTCAGGGATGGCCTCTACCCCCTTTTTCCACCACCTAGTTTCCTATTCTCACGAGGTGAAATGCTTTGGACAACCCCTCTTTCACTCTTGGGTGCTGCTGCCTTTGAGGAAGGGTTGTTGTAGCTGTTGCTGAGAGGATGCTGTGAGCGCCAGGGGTTTGAGATGGGTTTGATAAATCTCAGTGCTGTAAAGAAAATGCTTGCCAGCAGATTCCCCCCCACCATGAATATTCCTTACACTGTTTTCATTAATGAAAATTTGTCTTTACCTAAAGGGAATGAGCGTCTTTGCCATTTTGAGCAAATTTCTTGTCCAGCCAGCGTGGGGAAATCTGTCTCCAGCATTGCCTGTTTGGTTCCCCCAGCACTTCTCTGCCAGTGGAAGATCAGTTGTACCTTAGAGCTTGACAGTTTGCACCAGTGTTATAAGCAAAGCTGGGGTTTTTTTGTGGGAACCACTGTCTGCAGGTTCTTTCATTAAGTGGAGCTGATGGACTGCAGCAAAATACTTCTTTTGCAGGAATCCATTTTGGCTTGAAAGGAGTTATTCATGCTGTTACACAATCCATGTTGAATTTTCAATTTGTCACAGTTTTCCCCTGCCCCCTTCCTCTTGTCCACCAGCCCAACTAGGCTCCTGTTAAGTCTCTTCATTAAGTGACATACTTTAGAAAGAGTCCTAATGTATAGGTGCAGTCCTGATCCAGCCACACTCCATGCTCTGAGATCTCTACTTGGAGTAAGTGGCTGTGGTGCAGAATGTGGTCTAGACTCTCTCCCAGTTTAAGGTTACCCCTGCCAGGAGGGAAAACCATCGTTTTTCATCACAAATTCTTTTCTGAGAGGCTGTGGTTGCCTAGTGTCTCAACTTCCCTCCCTGCATCTGTGTGGGAAAGCCTCTAGCTTTTCCAAGCAGTTCACATTCCTTACAGGAAGAAATCTCATAAGTAGAGGACTATGTGATCCTCTGCAGCCATAACCTGACATTATTCTAATGCAGAAGTATTGGGAAAAACTCAGGGGCCTTTACTTCAGTAACACTGGCTCTGATGGGTGGTAGCTGAGGTCAGTGTTTTATTTTACTCAAACAATTTCAGATGTGAGATGGAGGTGTTCCCTGGTTATCCTGATACAGGAGAGCTCTGCCGTTTGCAACAGGAACCTGAGCTGCTGATGGCACCTGTTAAATCTCAAATAGGAGCTTACCTGTGCTACATATCAGTTTAAAATAGTAGTTTGGCACAGATTGTTGCTTCATTAGGTCTGAGTAAATATAATCTGCTTCCAGGAGGTCTGTGTGGAGTTTGAGCCAGTGTAGGCACGAGCATCAGCTTCTTGTAGGGTAGAGGCTTCTCCTGTTGGTGGAATCGAGGCCATTGAGCATCAGCCTGCTCTTCCTTCACTTCAGCTGAGAAACAAAATGGCTTAGCCTAAATCCCCCCAGATGCTTGAGTTTCTTACAAACTGACTAAAGTGGAAGCACTGTATGCAAGTGGCTGCTGTGGCTTAGCTGGTGGCCCAGGAGGTTGCTCTGAGCACTGTATGAGTGCCCTGTGCTGCCCCACATGCACTTGTACCAGTGCTGCTCTTCAGTCAGGAGGAACCAGGTGGGAGCTCCTTCTGTGCCTTGCTGTTGTTGCAGAGCCCAACGGTTGCAGAGTATCTGCAACTGGAATATGGGGATAGGATTGTCCTGAGAAAATGTGTTGCACCTGATCACCTTCCCTCCCATGTATTTCACCCCTTGGAGAGGGGTCTGAACCATGGGGTGTCCTCATGCTGAAGGAGTTACGCAGTGGGCAATGCCTGGGGACCACGGACACACATGTTGGCACTGATTCATGACAGTGATGCAAATGTCTGTGTGGTATGGGCTGGAGCTGAAATGTTGTGAGATGGGGTAATATGTATTATTTTTTTCATTTTATTCCTCCTTTGCAAAGATCATTGCAAGGGACTACATATAACAAAGCTAACTGTTGCCTTTCACAAAAGCATTTTCTTTCAACTGGCTGAAAGCTCCAGAAGAGAAAATAATAAAAAATTGTTTGCTGTTGTCATTTCCAGGGTGTTTAAAGCTTGCACTGAGATGCATGGAGATAGTGGAATAGGAGGATCTGAAGGAGGGTGTACATTTCCCAGGGCTGTGGTCAGGAGTCTGTAAACTGTTTAAAAAGCTAGAAAACAAAGCAGAACAAAGTAAATCAGCCTTCCCTAACGACCACTTTTGCTGCTCTCCCTTGGTGCAACAGAGACCTTGAACCTGACACCCTCATCTTTCGCTGTGCTGGTTTCTGTTACTAATTTCTCTTGCTGCAACAAGTGTTAAAATCCCAGCTGCTAAGCAGCAGGCCTGGGCTGAGTTTCAACCTTCCCCCCTTTCCCAGGGGCTGTCGACGTGCCTGTGCTTGCATCCTTTGTGCTGTGTCCTCCATCCTGACGCAGCTTTTTCCTTTCTCTCTCCTCTTCCTCTGCCTGTCTAATTTTTGAAGGGTTCAGGCTGGGGATGTGGTGTGTGGTGGGGTTTTCTAGGGGTATGTCAGCCTTGACAGTGTTCCTTGAAAACTGTCCCAATCTGAGGAGAGAAGAAAACTTGTGAGAATATTTGAATTGTTGACTAGTTTGATGGCTTCTTGAGTAAATGTGGCACAGGAGCAAATACTGCTCCCTGCAGACGTTGGAGTTGGGAGGTCTTTTGCCTGCAGAGGTGCCTGAAGTTCCTCAGCTGCAGTGTGGCCAGCCCAGCCAGCCAGAAGGGTCTTCCTGACCTGCTGTAGTTTGTTTGTGTCCTAAAGTTGCTTTAGATGCATTCAAACTTGATTCCTCCTGCTTGATCCAGCCCTATCCCTGTTTTACTCATGTGATGTGCTGGAGTCAGAAATATGGGAATACCTCCAGACCTAGATGGTGTTTGGCATAAAACATGCCATTCGTCTATGTGGGGCTGCCCATCTCTGCCCCTTTCCTGGGGTGCTGCCCCACCGGCATTTTGCATGCAGGGACCACATCTCCTTGCTGCAGCAGCTGGGGGCAGGCAGTGAGCAAAAGCCTTCCCTGCAGGCTTTGCAAGGTGAGCAACTGCCTTTTGCTTCCTTGCGGGCTGCTCCGTAACATGTCTGTCCCCGCTTGTTCGTGCCACCGCCTGAGCCCCAGGGATGAGGAGGGCGGGTGGGATCCCTTGTGCTGCCCCAGGGCCTGACGCTGAGCATCTTTTAGCACAGGCGAGTGTGTGCATGTGTTTTGTGAGGCTGGGTTCACTGTGCCCATTCTTTGCCTCTCCCTCACCCCTTAAAATTCCCAAATCTTACGTTTTTGATCCCCATCATGTGCATACACGCACCTTGTATCCAGAGTGCTCTAAGCATCTGATTACATCAAAGTGCAGATCCTTCGCCCTGAACATCTCTGTGGTGTACCATGCCATACTAACTCTGTCGGGAGGGCATCTGGGCAATAAAGTGCAAACTTGGTCCTTGTTTAGCTCTTGCACTCAGTAAAGACTTCTCTTTCATCTTTTAGACCAACGTACTGGCTGTCCCGTTTTGAGCCTGGCTTTCTACCAAGTGAGCCTTGCGTGTGGGCATGTGTGGATTATCTTTGTCTCTATGGCTACCCTGAAAAGTTTTGAACCAGAAAATTCATGGGAGGGATCAAGTTCTAAGATACTGGTTTCTTACAGCTTTTATGAAAATAGTTGCTGGGTGATGGGAGTGTACCTTGATCATGTCTCCTTATGGGCTGTAGCAGAAACTCAGACATCAGAGTACTAACAACCAACTCTCAAGCTCAGTCTTAGGAAAGAGCTACATAAAACCCCCTTGAAAATCAAGCATTGTTAGTTCTTGCACTCCAGTGTATTAATATTAATTAGGTCATTTTACTAATTACCTGTTCATCTTTATGTAAGGAGCAATTGATAGCATGCTGATGTGTCCCAGCTGGAAACCGTAGAGCATGAGAAACAGACTTTGAGAGCCACGTGTGGGTAAAGAGGGGGTTGATTATCACCTCCAAGAGCTTGTTCACTATGGTTTTAAATCATTTTGGCAATCCCTAAAGTTGCATGTGGCATGGAGAAGTGCTCTCTTTGATGATGGTTGAACATGTGCTTTTTAAGAAAGAATTAGCATATGTAAGCTGTCCAATGGTGTGTGCTTGCTAAGAGCTGCTGTCAACATTTGGAGAAGCTAACAAGTAATGGCAGTTACAAATATCATTGTCATTGTTGTGATGTTTTGGCTTTTTTCAGGCTGGGGATTTAAAGATGTTTCTAATTAGTCAGCGTTTCTGGCTCTGGGAGATGATTTGCTGAGACTCCTGTCACAGGGATTCTCTGGAGCTTTTCCTGGGATAAGCATCATCTCTGCTTCTCTTGTGAAGGTCACGCGCTCTGCGATAAGTATGAGGAGCTGAAGTAGCAGACTAGAAGAGGACCCTCATAGACCACCTTGTGTTATCACATTTCCTGTGGGTGTTACATCTCTTAAAATGGAGATGTTATTTGGAGACTCATTAGCTTGATTTGCACCTTAAGTTCGATATGCCAAGTCTTTTTTCTTTCTCTGCCTTGTCCAGCTGCAGTGGCACACAGCTACTGTCTGGCATTAGGAGTTTTTCCAGCTCCACCTTCATTCAGGGTGCTTCTGTGCTAGGCTGGACTTTGAGGATGGGCATTGTTCAGGGAGGAAAGATTTAATGGTAAGCAAATAACTTATAGTCCCTTCTCAGTCCTTCTAGGCTAACTATGGGTGACTTTTCAGCCTGTTTTTAAACAAGCATAAGTGTTGACATTCCCCATGTTTCAGTTGTTCCATTGCATGCCTGTTCTAATAATCTTTGAAGCCATTTAAACTACTTGTTGTTAATTTTGTGAAAACTGGCAGGGATGAGACCCTTTTAATGCTTTGAATTTAGTCTCAGAGAACTGCATGGAAACCATCCATCCGTGCAGGTCCCCTGGACAGCCAGCCTCCTTGGTTCTGTTCCCTGGAGGACCTAGCAGTTCATTGTCATTTTGGGCATAAGACATGTTGAAACTGGCCTCATCCTCCCTCAGCCCAAGAGTATTGAAGTAGAAATCTGTCCATTTTAAGGCAATTGTTTGTTTCTGGCTCATTAAACCTTTTTTTTTTTCCTGTTCTCTGCATTTTCTGAGAGTTGCTGCTGCTGTTTCCACCCGTGCTGATGGCAGGTTGACAACTATCAGACTTTCCTGGTCAGTTCCTAAGCCCAGCTCCTTTTCTCCAAGTGTTACTTGATCATGCAGCATAGCACAACTCTCAATAGTCCCCAGAGTTTCATCCAGGTGGAGTTCCTCATTATGGACTGTGTTTTGAAGTAGTGCTTATTTGGCATTGGAGCAGAAGGAAGAACAGGGTCACAAACTCTGAGTTGCTCTCAGAAGTGAGATGGTGAAGGCTTGGCCCAAGATGTGGAGGGGAAGCAAACAGAAGAGGAGAGAGTCCTTCTCTGAAATAAGAGCTGTTGTTGCTTAAAGCAAGTAGTGAAATAACATAAGATATAATTGATGTTGTGGCATAAGTGGTGGAGACAAGGTGACAGAATCGTGGAGGTTGCTGCCTCTGGACATCTATGTATGTACGATCACCTGTCTCAGGATGAAATTCATTTGCCCGGGAAAAAAATTACTCTGGATGGGAACTGGTTAGAGCAGGCTTACTTCAGCACAAGGTTGCATCATGCAGTCTTTTTTTTTCCTTCCCCTTAGGCCATCTGGGGATTTCCTGGCTGATCCTGTGCCTGCTGCTTTCTCTAGGTGCTTGAGATATCTTTAATAGGTGCTTGTGAACAGCAGTGGTGACAGAGCATAGAGCTGGCCTGGCCCAGCTCATGAAGGGAAAAGGGGTTGAGAGCAACTAGAGTGATTTGGGGGCAGTAAACAGTGGAAGGTAAGGGGTGGGTTTTTTGCTTTTAACTGCAGCAGCCTACTGAAGGCAAAATCGGATCTGGCAAGATAGGTAGATGGCTGCAGTATTCATGGAAGCAATGAAATAAGATTCTCCACTGCCCTTGGCAAGGGTCCTTCACCCTGTTGTGTTGCTTCAGCAAGGCGCTGTTGTCTTCCAGTCATTAGTCATCCTCTTGTTATTTCATTTTGTGGAAGGGATTATAAGCAGCTGAGGAGATGGGCAACATGAGAGACCAGGCTGCTGTCTTATACTGCTGTATTGTTCCCTTGTCTTTGCCTTGTCCTTATTCCAAACCCATGGCCATCGAGATTATACAATGGAGAACAGGCAAGAACATTCTTTATGGTGGGAAGAGCAGCCAGTCCAGGCTTGCAGAAGTCAAGTTGCCTAACCCTGGAGTTAAACTACCCATTGTAGAAAAAACAAGGGCTGGGGCCCGGAGCCCAGGACTCTGTTCCCAGCTCTGCCACTGATGACTGCATGATCTTGAGCAGATGACCCTCAGTTACTCCAGCCTGCCTGTCTGCTGTATGTAAGCATTGCAGTGGTGCAGTGTTGATTTTCTAGAGCTTACCAACTTTGATATGTTCAAGGAGAGTGAAGGCTCTAGGCTGAAGAACTTCTCCATAATGTGACTGGTTACTGCAACCTTTGAGGCAGCCAGGCCACAGGAGGTTCAGCAGGAGCAGGTGGATATAAGACAGCTCAGCTTCAGGACCTGAACTTGAAGATCCGTATTAGCTAATGCAGTTGTGAAGCAATGAGATTAGGGGTGCTCATCTCTTCACTTAAAGCCTGAATGTTTTTCTTTGATGAAGCAGTCTTTAGCAGACAAGATTATCTCTAAACAGGTTTGTTCAGCAAATTGTTTGCTGGGACTCTTGTCCTGAAGGGACCTCAGGTCAACACGTTCTTCTTAAGTGATAACAATAACATTTGACATAGTGGCTCAGGTGTAGAATTAGATCTATCACTTTGAGGAGGAGGCAGAGTCTGATCTTTCTTCCTGGGGTCTTACGGTTCTTTCATGACCAAACCTTGGCCCCTCTGAAGACGTTCGCTGACTGGGAGCAAGTTTCTTCCCATGAGTAAATAGCTTATTACTGCTTGACTTTTCTCAAGGGCAAGTTGGAGACTACTGTTGTCTTTTATGTGCCTAGGCTCACGTGTGTTTTGGCACGTACATTTCTTTGATATGAAAAAATGACTGGGTTGAAAAAAATGTAAAGTGTTTCTACAAAATTGCTGATTCTTGTTGTATGGGAGGGGAAAAAAAAAAAGACACACCCAAATCTTCCCTGAAAGTCCTAAGTTTGAGGAGTGTCCAGCCTGTGCTGCTCTCTGTAATCACAGTGCCTGATGCCAAGCAAGATAAAGGTTTTTTCAGCAGGTAAGAAGGTGTTATGGTTAGGTGGATTGTGTGTGTTTGGTGCTGTGGGGAAACAGCTGCATTTCCCCCATCCTGCTGGGTGGTTTTGAGTGAGGGCAAGTATCCAGAGGCAGTTTTCTTTCCTGGGTTTCTGCTTGGGGTCAGCTTTGCTTAATCTGCATACTCTGAGATAAAAGCAAGTTAGACGCACAGCTCAGGGTTAATGCTTGAGGTTGTCTCAGTTTGGGCAGCTGCCATGCATGAGGG
Source organism: Clamator glandarius (assembly GCA_033459285.1). Classification (NCBI taxonomy): domain Eukaryota; kingdom Metazoa; phylum Chordata; class Aves; order Cuculiformes; family Cuculidae; genus Clamator; species Clamator glandarius. The sequence goes on along the minus strand of JAUNZM010000323.1, from coordinate 546,343 downwards.
CTTTTTTGTGAATAGGCAATCTTTTGAGTGAGGCAGGTGAGGTAATTACCACAATCCTATTCCTCTCAGATTTCACTAAACAGTTCTAGCCTTTGTGGGGCTGAAGAAAGAAACTTGCCTTTCATCCTTCTTTTCACTTTAACCTGCATATGCGGACATAACAGCATGCCAAAGTAAAGCGGAATTATTGATGTGGCACTAAAAGCACGATCAGTGTCAGAGCAAGGGACTTGCACCTAAATATCTATTCAGTGTGGCTATATGGCTGTCCTTGCCATAGCTACAAGGACTTCCTTCTATCTTCTGGCTTGATACTAACAGCCCTGTCAAGGATGGGATTTTTATGGTTCCTATTTTTTATAGATGTGTACTGCTGGGCAGAGTGATAAAATTACTTCTTCAAGGTCTCTTAAGGAGGGAGAAGCAGAGAGCAGAGTAGAGGAGGGCTTGAATCCAATTCTCTTCAATCCCAGGTTATGAACTTCACTTTGAGTCTATTTATGGGACCTTTCTTGTGTCAGGACTGCCTTCCCTGAAGTCAGCTATATTGCACCAGCATAAACTGCTTTAGGCAGATTATGGCCAGGGCCATATTAGCTGCTTTCAAGGACTTCACTGTGAAACACACTGCACAAAAACTGGAGGGGAGCAGGAACAAAGACAGTACCAAAAGCAAAGTTCTTTGGCCCCACAGTAAGTAACAGAATGGGCGCTGGGACTTTCTTAGTTCACCAGAATCCATTTCTGTTTCAGTCTAATTAATCCTCTTTCATTTGCTTTGTCCCTTTTTTTGGATAACGTTGGTTTTGATGAAGAAATGTGCCAGAGCCTGTGACTTCTATGACAAGTCCATTCGCAGTCCCTCACATTGAAACCACACTATTAACTCCATCCCAAACAGACCCAAGATGAGGATACCAGTAGCAAATAACTTAAATGATCTTCTGTGTAGAGTGTTTGTGGTGATATTTTTGTATGGTGGTATGTCTTGTTTTCTTCAATAGTGTCCTCAGAAAGGAGGAGGATCTGGGTGTCTGCAATCAGAAGTCAAAGGCCCCGGAACTGGTGACACCATGAACACTACCATGTAGACCATGTGGACTGATAACGTTGTTATCCTAGCTGTAGTAGTCTAAAGACACAGACAAGACAAGGTTTGTGGGGAAGGGTAACCTCTCACATTAGGCTTGTGACCAAACTTTCAGGTACATGAGTTGAAGTCCAGAACAGAGACAGTAATCATCAAAGCTACCTTCCGTTTGAGAACAAATACTCCAAGCTTAATGAGGTAGGTTATCAGGTAGGTTGTTGGAGAGAAATGTAATTCACACCTACATATAAGAGGTGTGTTAGCAAAAAAAAAAAAAAAAAAAAGTTAAGGAAATTATCTTCTACAGGGAAGCAAAGGAGTGTACCATCTGTTGAACCCAGGCTCGCATTTTGAAGGTGTTTAATGTGTCTCTTTTGACCTTTCTGGGAGGTCAGATGCTTCCCAAATCAAGGGATGTGCCTTTTCATAGCATCAGTAGCTGAGTTGTGGCACTGCTTACCAGAGGATGCTGTGAATGCTTATTCCAGGTGCTCAAGGGGAAACTGGGGAAGTTATTGAGGGTTAGAATTCTATCAGTCAGTCTTTGATCTCCACCTGCTTTTGCCTGCTGTAGGAGATGAGACTATGTGGCTCTGTGGTCTTAGCTGGTATGGTTGTTCCTTTGATAGGATGGTTGTTTTGAGAGATATTCTGGTGATAGGACCACTTGGAGGTATTTACAAAATACCTGAAGAGACTGCAGTTCATCTAAGTACCTTGGAAAACAGCCATGGGAGCACAGACAGATAAGAGCTGCAGACTGTGAGGGATGGCAGGGGTTGTGTATATAGATCTCTCTGTAATGTTATTAGAAAGATAAATGTTACCAAAATAATATTGCTGTGGTAACTTAGGAATGTATCTTAATATCTAGGAATACATGTTGGCAAACACCTTGTATTAATAAGGTAAAACATAGATATTCCTGGATGGGATAGCCCAGAATTTTTTTCATTAAATAGTAACAGCACCAGCAAATGGAGGTGCTATTTTAGGCTTTGTTTTGGTAACTAGTGTTGATGTTACAGGAGAGCCTGGTTGTACAGAGGAATTTTGGACTTAGTGTTCATAAAATGGATTCCTTTTAAATTAAATGGAAGCCTAAACAAAAGTAGGTCTGGAACTAGGATACTTGTCTTTGAAAGGGCAAACTTTGAAAAATGGAAAAACCTGGTGAGTGAAGTCATCTGGGCAGAGAAGCATGAGAACTTGAATGCAGAGGATGCAAAGCCTCTTTCTAATTCAGAGGTCCAGAAACTACCTGGACCAGAGATCCCAAGCAAAGGAGGAAAACATGGCAGGAAAGGGCTCCGAGCTGAAGCTGGTGAGTAGCCACCTTAAAAACGATAGTTGGGATTAAACAGAGAGTCTGTAAGGAATGGGAAAAAAAAGACTAATTGACAAAAAAGCATTGTCTTAGAGGTCAGGAGGGGTAGGGATAAAATAAGAATTGCCAGAAGTCAAGCTGTGTTAGGCCTGGCAAGGGAAATTAAAATAAATAGCAACAGGTTTCTCAGCTATATAAATAAAAACAGACTTGAAGCCGCTGTGCAGTGAAGACCAACTGGAGATTAAAGATGATCTAGGTATGGCTCCAGTATTAACCAAACTTTGCTTCAGTGTTCAGTACAGTTTGAAGGGATGAGGACATGGAAACCTTGAAAACTGAGGGGAAAAACAAAAGTCAAATTAAAGTGATTTAAATTGGTCAGAGAGCAGAAGCCAGGAACACTGGCCTCACTTTCAGAAGGAATCAGAACAACAGCAGAAAAAGAATCACTGTATTCATATATGAAGATTCTTAGGTAATTGTGGTAATTGGGTGACAGGGATGCAGTATTTCAGATTACGCAAGGTGGGGAGCGTTTGAAACACTCCTGTCCTAAGGTGATCCAACCCCATCTGTGGATGACACTGGCAGATCTGGAGGACAGAGCAATAAAGGATTTGAAGGTAAATGCCAAGCTGATGAAGCAAAGGTGGATCATACCAAACTGTGCTGATATTTTTGTCTTATATACTGCACTTTTAAAAAAATCAGTTATCTGGTCTTTATGATCTCCCATGGAGCAGCAGATGCAACTGAATGTGAGGGAATATTCCTTAAATAGGGACAAGGGGAGTCAGAGAAGTGGAGAGAGAGTGACAAAGGTTTTTGTGGAGATGGTGGAATTTGGCTGTAGAAGGACCCAGGGATAAGAAGTGAGGGATACCCAGCTATGGGTTTGCAATCATGGCCCTGGTAGAAATTGTAGGTATTGAATCCTTGTGATTGTGCTGAGTTAGGTTCATTGTCATGGAGAGGGAAGGCTCACAAAAACTCTTTAGGATAAATTATGTGAAGGGATGACAGGGTCAGGAATGGGATAAAACCTATTGGCACAGAGCGCTGGGACAGACAATGAAAGAGCAGACTGGAAACTTTGATGAATGGGACTTCTGCTAGCAAAATCTATCAGTGGACAACCATGACCTGTATGTTTTAATTGATCCCAGAGTGAGGGCAGACTGCTACTTGGGTCTTGCTTTGCAAAACCATCCAGGCTCGCCCTGTATCCAGAGAGAACTGTCCTACTGGGGGAGGGAAATGTTAACCTCTCTGAAAGCAGCTGGCAAGCCCTTGGCTGCAGTCCTGAGCTTGAAAAATGTGATGTGGGCAGGCACAGATGCGGGGATGAACTCCAGCGGAGCAGGAGCATGTGCCACAGGGAGGGCTTGGCAGGGGAGGACTTGGCTGCTCCCTTGAGATACAGGAGGGAACAAAGATGGGGAGGGGAAAGAGTGCTGTGGGTTAGAGAAGAGTGTTGACTTGAGAACAGCACACCATAACTCGGCCCTGGTAATATCCAGGATCTTCTGCTGGTTGGAGCACTGTCCTAGGTCACCTTCTCCAGGTGAAAGCTTCAGGAAAGGGCAGATGCTTTGCCGTTCCCAAGGAGGGTGGTGCTGTGTGGCTGATGGCAAGTCCCCACAGCCATCAGCTGCCATCAGCTCAGGGTATCCTTGCAATAATACCAGGGAAGATTTTGGTTTTCCCTGAAAAAAAAAAATATTTTTTTTCCTAAATTTTTTTAGTTCTGTTTGTGGAATGAGCAGGTTTTGTCAGTGCACAGGGAAATGTAGGGCCAACCTTGCCATACTAATCTTCCTTTGACTTGGCAAAAGGGAACTTTTGTCATGATAGTGTGGTTGTTAAAGATGAGTATTTATCTACCAAATTAAAAATAAAATTGTGCTCTTGGAATTTGGAGTCTGGTTCAAGGCACAGTTAGATCTAGGCTGAAGCAGTGTTCCTCTTTCACAATAAGTTTCGGTGCTGAATATTCTAAGGGAATGGAGGTACAGAGATTTTCTGCTGTCTTTGTTAATGCTGTTTTCTAGGTGCAGGACCCCAGCCTTCTTGTCTGCTTTCTTTTGTTAAATAGATTTTATTTTTAACTGTAACAAACCAAGCAGTGTGATATACTCTGACCTAAAACAACTTTCCTTGTATTTATTTATTTATTGAAATTTTATTGCTCAGCATTTCAGGGTAACAGAAGGGTCCTATGTGTTTGTTTTTCTCTAGGCTGTAGAGTTTGCCCTGCAGCCAAGCCAAGTTACTCCAGTTTTGGGGGGAACTGAAGTGAGGAAATCTGTACTTTGTTACCTTAAACTTTCAATGGAAGAAGATATGGGGAATGGAGAAATGGCAAGTGCTCAGAAAGTGAATATTTGCAGTGTGGGTAGTAGATAAGAGTTTAAAACCAAGCCGTCGTACAATGTCAATAACTACATAATATGGTCAAGTTAGGAAGCCCTTGATAGACAATCCATTTCTCAGAAGGAGGTAGCAGGTGCATCGCCTGAGGCCAACGGCACCAACGTAAATGGGGAGAAGGATATTTGGCATCTCTGATAATTTAATTGCAAATGAAACAGCAGCTGGTAGGAGAGAAACTGAGACGTGTCACATGGTTTTAAGGTTTCTAGAAGGCTCTTCATCGTCTTACAGTGGTCCTTCGTAGATTGCTGTGAAGTGATTTATTCCTGTGACTCAGCGAAGGCTGGATTTTAGGCATTTCCTTCTCCCCACCTCTAAGTTCCCTCACTGCAGGCATGCTGTCTGGGGCAAAGGAGCAAGATGCACTTCAGACTATTTATGGCTCATTCTACAGTTTCATTCTGGGAACATCCCAGGGAGATTGGTGGCTGTTTCAGCACCAAATATTCATCAGCCTTTTGTCATTTTCAGTTAATTTGTCTGGATTACTTCTCCAATGACTTCTCACATTTTCCATCACCTGATGCTCTATTAAGAGTTTGTTCCTTTGTCAGTCTCTGGGATTGTTTCATTACATAGACATTGCTTTGTTTCCTATCTGATTAAAGGATTTATGCTAAACTCATCCGTTGTGGCAACTGATCAACATCATTTTTATACAGAATCATAATCTGGAGACCTCCATCCCATTCTCACCAGCTGCAGAATAGCAGAACTGTTCTAAGCACTGCTCTTTTCTTTGGTGGAATTACGCTGTTTAGGGGTCAGTTCATGAGATGTCAAGTCTTCTCCTAGGTGCATCCATCTCTTGGACTCCTGGGTTCATTTTTGACAGCTTTACGGCCAGAATGAGTGTGTCCTGACTCTTGGTCCAGTTCTGACCACAGATTTTTTGCTGCATGAATTGCTGTTTTAACTACAGTATTACACAAGACATTACATTTTGACTATAAAATCTCTCACAACAGGGGACACCATTGCAAGCCTTTTGTAAGCTGTGCCAGTGGCTAATTAGTTGGGTCATTCATGTCTGTCTCATCCAGTGAAGTCTTCAACTCAGTAACAGTTGACTATTTGCAAGTGTCATTAATTCCTTTTTAGTCTTTAAATACTTAACTATAAGTGAGGTCAATTTTTCCCTGGTTGCTCTTTTTCCTTCGTTATATCTTATCTGACTAATTTATCCTGCGTGCCTCTGGTGCTCCATTACAGTTGTATGTAAGGAATGAGTAATAAGCTTGTGGGGAATTTCCTCTGCAGGTTCTATTCACTTTTACTTTTCAATACTGATTAGCAGTTTCCATTCTCTTCTTCTCTTTTGCTTCTTTAATAATAAATATTTGTGCTGCCCATCAATTTACTTGGTATTCTGCAGACACCAGAAGAGGTAGAGTCCTGCCCTGCTGATTTCTGGCCTTTCCATGGATCAGCTGTCTTGCTGGGATGTGCTAGGATATAGGATCAGAGATGATAGTTTTGCGGAGGAGGACTCAAATACTGGAGATGCTGAGTGTATTTTGCTCCTTTGGAGCTCCTTGGGAATGGAAGACCTTCCTACTTCTTCGAAGAGAGAGGAGGACATACCTGCTGGTCATATTTCATGTAGGGAGTGTGGAAGTACTCTGATAATTAGCTTGGTGTGTTTAGAAGAGGTGGCTTATGTGGTGCATCATGCAGTCTGGTCTTTGTATGGAAACAGCAATTGCCTTAAAAACCCCACTGTTCTTTTGTTTTCTGCATGTTTGGCTGTTGCATGATGAGACCCACTGCTGAACTTTGCAGGGCTTGCTCAGCCCACGGCATGGCATCCTCTGCTGGGGCAGTGGATCCAGACTGCTTCCAGTGAAACTGGACCTGCCAACTGTCTCAGCTGCTGTAACAAATCCTGTCTTTGAATGCCCTCTCCCTGCAGAATATGCATTACTGCGCCTGTGAGGTGTTAAATATCACTGGTTACTCTTCACTGCTGACTACAAACCTTCCCTCCAGAGTCACTTGTTTGCTGCTCTTCCAGGCACACTTTCTATGTGATGCAGGAAGGAGATGTAGTGAAATGAGTATACAACTCAACTGTTGAAGGTCTAGGGATGTCTCTGGTCTCGAAGAACTTGATGATGAACAGATCTGTTGTTGTGTAGGGGCCAACCCAGTGAAGCTGGGACAAATGAGATCAGCACAAGGATTTTCTTACCCTGGCATTCAATAGGAAGAGTCAAATGCAATGTGATGATTGCAAGTGCATGTGGCTGTCCATCTTGAGGCTTGTTCAGTGAATTTATTTGAGTTAATCTGTTTGCCAAGAACAACATGCTTTGTTCCCCCCTTTAACCCTCTGCGAGCCTTCCAGTTTTAGCCCAGCTGACACCATCATGGTTTATTTAGCGAGGCCGAGCATGGTGAGGCCAAGGGAGTGGTACGAGATGGGCCACAACTGGGCTTTGTGAAAGGTGGGGAAGGGGCAATGGAAAGGAAAAAAAAAAGATAGGAAAAAGCAAGTGTTTTGGTGCAGAATTTTAGAGTGGGGCTTGTAATGTTCAGTGGTAAGTAGCCAGTTAATCAATGCCAGATTGTCTGTTGGACGTCCTCTTAATTACTTCAGCCTGTGCCAGACACTGATATCCTTGAAACCTGAAAAATCCCATTAGAAGGTGCTTTCATTGGGACCCAGCCAACATGCTTTGCAAGCTTTTGAGAAAGAGCAGCCTGAGCTGAGAGTGACTACTGATGGGCTGGGGCTGTTGAGGCAGCAATCGGGGTGGCACTGAAGGGCTCTTGTCCTGTGTTGGGATGTCATGTGCAGCTTGTCAGGAGCTTGCAACGAATCCCTCGCTCTGGGATTGCATCCCGGGTCTCCAATTAGACAGGCAACAGTAAGAACTGCTGCTGCTGCTGTTTTCCATGTGCTTTGGCTTTGTTCCTGTGCCCTTGGCTTGTGCCAAGGCCTTCTGTATTTGTGAAAAGGCTGGGCATTTTTTTCTTTCTCTTTTGAGGTGTCCTGGCTCCTAGCCCCTCGCAAGGGCTGCAGTTGATTTTGGAGGTGTGATAGAGGTGTGCATGGCACAGAGTAGATGCACGTAGCTTTGTGAAGGTCAGCCTTTGATTAAGGGGTCTTCAAAACCTGTCTCAACAAAGTATGAAGACTTGCACTTTGGTCTGTAGGTCCTTCTGCTGACTTGTTCTTGTGGGCTGAGATGGAGAGCTATGAAATTGTGAATAAGGGGAGCAATGAGTCGGTCACTGTTTTTCAGTTTCATTCGGCATTCTCATGAGAAGATAAAGCAATGAATCTGAGGGAGCAGGACACAATTACATGATGAAAATCGTTGTAGGAATCTAGACATGTCCTCGATATAAATGGCTTCTAGAAGGAAGTATAGAAATTCATAGAGGGATGTCTGGCCATGAAATATGGAGATCCATGTGCAGCCTGTGGCTCAGAAAGCCCTGTAGCTACTGGTGGATCACAGATTGCAGCCCAGTGCTGGAAGAGTACCCTGGTGCCTTGGCAAGGAGACAGGTAGTAGAGTCACGTGCTGTAGCCTCAAACAAGCTGTGTGTAGCTGGATGGGTCTGCTCTACTCCTCCCTCAACCTCTGCATGGATGAGCTTCTGCATCATGATCTGCTTGTGTTTCAGACTTGTGACCAGTTTGATCTCTGCACAAACACCACAGCCCAGTCCCTCTCTCACTGGCGAGCATTGCTGCAGATGCCCTCCACTGTCCCTTCTTGGTTAAAGTGGGGGTTAACATGGGTTGCACCTAAGCCATACTCAGTTCACGGGACACTGAGCAGAGGACATGCAGTCAGAGGCTCAGGTTGCAGATTTTGCTTTTAATGTACTGCAATATCTAAGTTCTCTGCCTTCCCAAACTTTGGAGGATGGGGTGTCCTTGTGAGGATGACTTGGGTTGCTCTTCCTGTGGGCAGAGCCCAGCTGGGTTCAGCTGGAAAGCCTAAAGATGGATTTTTTTGATAGGAAAGACGTCTCTGCTTTGTGCATATGAGCCTTGCTGGAGGAAGTGGGGAGGACAGGGAGACATCTAGAAATTGCAGTTTGCTTACTGCCTTTTTTCCAAGGAATCCAGAGGAACTTGTCTTATTGAAGACAGGACTACTTTCCTTCCTGGTGAAAAGAGTGCCCGAGTGACTCTCAAACCCACAGCAACATCCGCTAACAGTTTGGGATAGGAAGTACAGAGCTTAATTACATTTTGACCCTCTTTCACTTCACTATTCAGATGTTTCTTCTCCTGGGCTTGAAGTCTTGTTGGACTGGGACAGGAAAGACCAGGGGAACTCATTCAGCTGCTGCTAGTATGCCTTGCTTTTTGCTCGCTTCAGGGGTGGCTTTTGTGTTTAGACATCTGAGAAAAGATACCAGGCAGCAGGGATAAAAGGTGGTTGGACTCGGCACCACAGCATGAAATCAAACTGGAACACAGCATTGGGAAGGCTGTCAGTGCTTTGAATATCTTACTCTCGTATGAAGAGGGACAACCAGGACATCAACGCCTGCTTCCACTGGAAGAGCTGAAAGCCAGAGCTTACAAGATGTGACACTGGCTGAACAGGACTCCTTTGTGGGTGGCAAGGCAGGAGAACATGCAGCTGACGTTTAGGGCAGCACTTTTTGGGAGGTGACTGGTGGGGATGAGGAAAGTACCTGATGGGCATCAAAAGCAAGTAGTGTCACTAAAGATCTTGCTTCTGAGCGTCCAAACCAGATTGTGGGTATTTCTGCATCATAGCCATAATGTGTGGTGGTGTGATGAAGCATCACTTTTCATCTGAAAGCTGCAATAGTTTTCCTTTCAGCAGATTGTCCTGCTTTTAGCAGGTATAAAGCTCCTGGGCTGTGTGTGTGGGTTGCATCCTGTGTTAATGTCAACTAGCTTAATGCATCTCCTGTGCATTTGGTGCTCAGTGAAAGTCAGGCTGCTCACTGAGCAATCCCAGCCTCACTCAGTCTGTGGCAGGAGAAACACTATCTGGGGCAATGTTTTACAGCTAGGCTTTGGAGACACTGCTAGTACCTGCCCAAGTCAGATTATGGCATGGAGAGATGTTGGGCATGGGTCCCTGGGAGGATGCTGCAGCCCAGCAACGGTGACCCACATCTTTCTTGCAGGAGGGACTAGTTCTGTTGTTCTTTCAGTGGCTAGGAAGCACTTGGGGTGGCTTAGTTGGAAAACAGCCAACTTTGCAGCTAGTACTCCTCTGTGTTCCCAGCTACTGTGTGCCTGGCTTCTCCTTTCATAGGGAAACACAAGCATCTTCCAGCATAGGAGCTGGCAAAGGGGCTTGAGGGTAACCTTTCCTCTGTCTGGGGGCATGAAGGACCTTTGCGCTTCCTGGAAGGGATTTCAAGCACCCCATGCGTCGGATGCAGCCTTCCTGAACTAGGCTTTTCTGTTGTTCAGGCCACCTGGAAGGATGTGCCAGTGGAGGCTCACAGTGTGATTGTTTGTGAGCGGTAGCTGGCACTAGCGCAGCTTGTGCGGGGTGGATGGAGGGGGACGTGGGGGCTGTGTTTTGATTCTGCTTTTCCTGTTTGTTGTAACTTGGCAGAGGTAAAGTTTCAGCGACTGCAGGGGCAGCAAGAACCTTTTTCTTTTTTCCCTGGCATATACTGTGACACCTTCTGCCAGTAACTCTGATTTTCTTTCCAGGGTAGACAGAGGGAGAGTGGGAGGAGGGTTGGTGTGTCGAGGCTCTGCAGCTTTGGAGCATGTAAACCAGTATACTTAGGATGGGCTTCACTATCTAGAGGGGAGACTTTCCTAAACGTAGCCCCCAGCATGTGAGCAGCTGTCACAGGGGCTTTTGTTCTTGCTTCAGGTGGTATTTCGGGGGTGGGGGTGGGGGAGGGAAGAAACTGAGAAGGAAAAAAAAACCAAACCCAAAATGCATAAACCCTTCTCCCCAAGGCCTGTTAAGCAAACGAAGATAAAGCAGCAATAAAGTCAAGTACTTAATTAAACCAGATGTACGTGCTTTAAAGCACTAACAGATGTGGCAACAGTGTCTCTAATCAAGTGGAATTTTATGGACCTAGTGTGATGGAGGCGGGTACATGTGCCTGTTGCTTCCTGACAGAGAATGGCGCAGCAGCACTTTTGTTCTGAGGGCTGATGAAAACCCTCACAGGGTATGTGGGTGCTCAGGACTGAGGTTTCCCACTCTGGCTCTTGGCTCCTTGCCCCCATGTTATGGCACTTTTCTGTTGTGGTGGTCTGTCTGCAAGCAGTGAGGATGGGTTAAGTATAGTACTCCAAGGCTCCCATGACAGCCTCCCAGCTTAGTGTTCCCAGCAGGTCCAGTGGCCCCCTTAATGTGGCCCTTTCCCAGACCCTGTGCCTGGGGGGTTATGTGCTCTTAAATGACTGCCACGTTTTGTTTTGCAAATTTAGGGGTTCAAAAATGCCAGGTAAAGTGTCACTCATATGCTGTGCGACACCTGCAGAACACAGGGTGAGTGCTACATGCCACAGAGCAGCTGTCTGCCTATTGGGCGGGGGAGGCTTGCCCAGACCATGCTTAGATCACGTGCAGGGTTGGTTTGGAGGGGTATTTAAATTTATCAGTGTGCCACAAGTAGCTGAAGCTGTCCGGTGATTTGGGGTGAACTCCATGCAAACACCCATCCTTGCTGAAGCTAGGCGTTTTCTTGCAGAAACACAGTATTTTAACTACTTAGCTTGTTAACACAAGCATGGGTTGTTTTCCCTTTAAAGGGCTTTTTGCCACAAGCCTGGGTATCTTCCAAGCCTTTAGGTGGTAGCCAGATCCTCCCACCAGGAAAGGGGTGCTGTGTAGATCAGATGCACAGCAAACATACCAGGGCACTTGGTGCTGAGCATGCTGGCGAGGTGTACATGAAATGTTTTCTGGAGCTGTTTTGAGCAGAAAGCTGACTGAACACACAAGCTTCCCCTCCGGTTGTTCAGCTGTCTTATCACATCTATCTCTATCACTCTGTGTTTTGTAGCGGTCTGTTTTTCAAACTTTGCAGTGACTCCCTCCTCCTTGGGAATGCAGCTGAGTGATCTTCCCCTTTCTTTTCTTCCTTCCTTTACCACAGTTTTATTACTTTCTTCCTGCCTTTTGCTCAGTGGGAGTCTCTGTATTCCTGAAGCTGGAGCTTGGGCAGCTTCATGGGTGGCCCCAAATACAGATTCATTTGGAAACAAAGTGAGGGCCAGCCCCTCTCTCTGTAAAGGCAAGAGGCCAAAGCAATGACACAAAAGGGCAAAGCAGCAGGCTGCCTTGCATTGCTTCCCTTTCACCTATGTGGGAGGAAACTTCTCTTTCTGAAAGCCAAGTGACATTGATCTGGCCATGCTGTAGACTCTAGAGGTTGAAAGTCACTGAAGGACTGGACCGTAAAGGTAACTTGCATTACTTATATGTGCATGGCTGTTATATGCCGTAACCAGTTGTTGCAGATCAAACCATCTGCAGTAAATTGCTGCTTTCAGGTAGTCTGTCCATGAGTCAGAGTGCTTCGTGGTGTTATTGCAAGTATGCATGTGTCATTCAGCAGTGGGACAGATCTGCAAGTCTTAATTCTGGCAAAACTCCCGTTTTTTGATACAACACTGTGAGTGCAATAAAGATTTTACACCTACAGAGTGGCATATTTCAATGAATGCACATAGTAAGTTAAATACACATGCAAGACGAGTTTCAGTCCCTTCACATGGTGTACCCTAGCGTGAGGGTTCAAATTCAGCTCTGCCCCTACCTGGAAGGAGGATAAAACAAGGGTTAAAGAAATCCAGCAAAGTGACTGCAAAACTGAGTGAAGTCTTGGCCCAAGAACAGATGAACAAGTGTTTTGACATAACCTGAAATTGCAGTGTTGTTTAGCTTGAATATCAAATGACAAAAATCCACAATCTGTGAACAGCCTAACTTGGGGCTTAAATGTAGGATATGGCAAATCAGAAATAACCCCTACAAGAAGGGAAGGATATTGTCTGCGGTGCTGGAGGCAGCTGGGAGATACTAGTGGGCAGAAGAAACTCAGAACTGAGTTGCAGTAGATAACTGGCTCTTTGTGCCTACAATTCAAACTCTGGTTTTACATGGAGGCACTTGTGCTCTGTCCCTGGTGAAAAACTTGTCTTTGAGGGCTGGTGCTTGGCTAAGGGGCTGTGTGAAACCAGTAGCTCCAGCAGACCCTTGAGGTCACACTGGTAGTAGTTGCTCTTGGGCTCTGTCAGGGTTTCTGAGGAGAAGGTAGGAAGGAATTACTGTAATAATAATGCATTTTGAAAAAGGCAGACTTTGAGGAAATGTGCAGTGAGATTTGGGTGGGTGGTGAGGGGAGCCCTGGACTGAGCTGCTGTCTGGAAAATTGCTGTGGAAAAGTGAGATGTTATTTAAAAACTAGTAATACAAATGGCTGAAGTCCATTCCATTTGCATGCAATAGTCATAATAACTGGAGAAGCCAATGTGGCTGGGAACGGAGTGGAGCAATACCAGAGATAGGTGAGAGATGGCTCTTGCAGGCAGGGTGGGGCACTGCTCTGACCTTTTGGGGGTTTAAAGTCTTTTTCGCTTTACTTGTAGTAATTTTTTTTCCTTCTGATTTTGAAGCTTTTTCCACTTTTCTGCCTGGTGGAAGGCCAGACTTTTGGCCACTCTGCACAGAGCCGTCCCAGAAGGTGTGCAGAAATACTCTCCTGTAGGCTCTTCTGGTCATGCCCTGTCCAGAGCTGCTTCCCCACCAGCCGTTGACATCAGTGGGAGTCGTGATCGGGCACCAAAGGGGCACAGTTGAGGTTCCAGAGCCAGAGGGCACCTTCCTCATATGCTAAGCTGTCCTTGAAGAATCAGAAAAGGCAAAGTGCATTGCCAAAAATAACCCTAGCTTCTCATATGATAAAGACCACAACATTTCCCTCAGCCACCTTTCCTTTCAACAAGATGTCATGTATTTAGCTGAAGCACCCTATCCAAGAGACACATTGTGTGGGTTTGAAGACCCTGATGGGCAGATACAAGCAACTCCTCCAGTAGCACATCTTTCCTTGGTGCAGGGTCAGATTGATATTTGACAGTCTGTTTCCAGCTGACTTGGTGTTGGCTTGACACAACCTGCACCGAGAAAGGTAGTAATCTTAAAATAGGAGAAGAGTCTGAACAGGTCTCGCACATTCTACTTTTTCCAAAAATGGGTAGAGGGAGGCAGGAGTGTTTAGTGTAAGTTTGTTTGTGTGTCCACCAGACTGTCAGTCCTTCATTAACTCTTGCTGGTGGGCTGCAGAATATCTTATGTGGGAATCAGCCTTGTTAAGATACACAGCTCTGTAACTGCCAGCCTCTGACTCTCCTGCAGGAAAGAAAGGTGCAGCATCGCAGTGTCAAGAAGGATCACATGGATGATAACTAACATACAGGCACCCTCGGGGGGCCTGTATGGAATGCTCTTCTGTACTTGGATAGTCTGGACTACGGGATGAAAGAGCCTCAATGAGTATGGAATTAAGGTCAGAGGTGAACCTGTGCTTCCAAAAACAAACTGGGGAGATAAAGGTAATTCAAACAGAGCAGTAAAACCTGTAGGAAATGAGTGAGGGGGTTTTGTGTTCTAGTTTCGTTCTGGAAATTCATAGGAACTGAGGATTTAGGAGCTGAGCTTGTACTAGAAGATTGTTCAGGCTTTTTGGCATGGATGAGGCACTGAAGACCACACAGAAATATAGGAGCGATCAGGTAAGAAAAGCAGGCTCTTGGCCTGGTGAGGTTAATGGCTTATGTCATTCAGGCAGAAGCCCCTAATGGCTAAGTAACAGCTACTCTGGGGATTTTACAGACGGGGTCAAGGTCAGATCAGGAAGCTGCAGTGCAATTAATTGAAGCTTGCAAGTATTTTCAAGTTAATTCATTTGGTTCTAATGGGGAGGTTGCAGATTTGCAGAGGGCTAATCGGAGAAGTGTGTTGAAAGGGCTGAGATATGGTTCACTAGCGAGGGGGAATGCTTTTATGGGGGCAGGGAGCTAGGAGAGCCTCACTCAGCAAAACCTTCTAAGCATGTTTAGGTCTTTCCTCTGAGCAAGCTGCTTTCACACATGTTGAAGTTAAGCACGTGCTCAAAACCACTGTCATCAGCCACAAGATGAGACTTTCTGGCTCCTTGGCTTTTAGGTTTGTCTGTAGGGTCTCTACTGTAGGCATCTGGATGTTCAGCAACCACATTGTTGGGGGAAAAAGTGAGTGAAAGAAAAGCAGGATTATAAATAGAAGTGGGATGAATGAGGGGACTTCAAGAGTTCACCTGCATTTTTGAGGGACTAGAATAGTGTTTTCCCGTCTCATTCTTGGCATGCAGCAAATGGCTGGCGTGGAAGGGAACAGGATGTTGCATGCAACACTTGCAGGCTTTCTGTTGGCAGTAGGAAAGCTAGAGCAGACCTTCCTCAGGAGTGGTTTGTGCTCTTCTGGGTTCAGATGGAGTGGGCTGGTGATGTGCTACACATCTCATCAGTTGAATTGTTTGGAAAAAAAAAAAGCTAATAAAACCCCTTGCTATTTTATCTCTCTTCAGCCTTGCTGCACATTTCCATGAAACTTGCTATTTTTGAGAATTGTGTTCCTGTTTGAGAGGTAGTTGGCATTTGCTGATGTGTTTGTAGTTATATTGGGAGGTGGAGAAAGACTAATAGGGAGACAGGCAGTCATGCAAGCACATGCAGAAACACATAGGAGGCAGGCTGTTTTATTGCACAAGTCCTGTATCCTTGGGAAACCAGTCTACAAACATGGGTGTGTGTGGTGGTTGTTTTTTGGTTTTTTTTTTAAAAAAAAGATTGAAACAAAGCCTGGGAGAAGGGACATCTCAGTCCCTCTTCTTCCCTCATCTGACATCAGCTCCATTTCAGTATCACTTCTGTGCTTGCTCTGGGGCATCAGAAGAATCTGTATGTGATGGGGCACAGGTGTGTTATAGGGCACTATCCATGGATATGAGGTTTTTCCCTTCCTCTGGACACAAGTGGATGGCGGAGGGAAAATTGCTCTCTCCAGGCACCAGGAATGAGCAGAGAAAAAAGACAGTGAAGCAGGCTGCTGAAAGCTGTGCTGCCCCAAGTCAATGTCACTGGCACTTTGGAGGAGCGTAAAGCATTTCCTGCAGGATGCCCGAGCCAAAGGAAGGTGCCCCTTGGATCACCCCTCCGTGCCAGCCGCTTGGGGTAGGGAGAGAAGCTTACTAAGCAACCCCTGGCCAGAACATGCCGTTCCCTCCCCAGTCCTGCCCTCCCTTCTAGGAGAGATGGGCTGAAAAGATCTCATGGCAAAAATAAAGAGTGTTTGCAGAGCCCCAGGGCTCTTGGCCCCAAGGGATCTCAGAATGTTTTGTGGACAGCTTATCACAGAGGTAAAACAAGCTCTTGGAGACTGATACAGGAATTTTCTGGCTGTGGAATTGCCTTGCTGTTACTTAGCAAGCTGGCATGATGAAATAACCCTGGGGAGTGCAGGGAGGCAGAGGATCCTGGGAACCAGCCCTGAGGAGCAACTTGGCAGATGGAAAGATGTTCTGAGCTGGCCTCTGTCTCTGTGTCTCATGGGAGCCTGTGGCTGTGAGAGATTTGGGAGACCAGCCATCCTGTCAGCTCTCCCAAAAGCTTAGTGGCACAGACATCTCTAGACTGCCCAGGAATGCTCCCTCGACCTGCTGGTTACACTTCTTTTGATGCACACATTGCTGGCTCATGTTGAGCTGCTCATCCACCTGTACCTCCAAGTACTTCTCTGCAGGGCTGTTCTCAATCCATTCTCCATCCAGCCTGTATTTGTGCCTGGGATTGCCCTGATCCATGTGCGGGACTCTGGTCCCTTTGGCTCCTGAACTCCTGATTGTTAGGAGGGCAGCTGCAGAGGGATTGATCTGTAATTGTGTCCTTTCTTCTGCTCCTTCCCTGAGCATCCACAGCCATCTTCTGTGAGAGATGTTGTCCTGGTGCAGGAGGGATGCTTCTCTTCTCTACATCCCTTCATTCTTTCTCCTCCCATTGTCTACTCTTCTACATGGCCTGTTGCTTGTGCTCCCTCTGTGGCATTTTCCAGTCATGCTTTTTTTTTGTGTTAAGAGTGAAACTTGAGTGGCTGCTTGATTTCATCTGCCTCTGGAGAGCTGCATGCAGCCCAACTTGATTATGCCTGGGGCCAGACCACGTACTGGCCAGACCACGTACTGGTGCCCTCGCATTTCTCCTCTGCTGCTGGCTGAGTGCTGATGGTTGCTGTGCCATTGCTCAGTGCTTTGCCGTTTGGCACAGGTAATCAGCAAACTCTGGGTTCTTCTTGGGGTAGGATGGGCCAGAGGGCCTGGGGGAACTCCTGGCAGCTCTTGCTGCAAGGCAATTGCAATCCCTGCTGGCAAAACTTTTCTAAGGTATCCAAGCTTCAGGTCATCAACACCTATACCAGAGCTATTGCATAGGAACCTTTGCCCAGGGCTCTCCTAGAAATACTTGCAGAGTGAAGAGGCAGAGGTCATCAGGGCTGTGGTTGGGGGTTTGTCTGCTCATTCCCCACCTTCCTGCAAGTAATTTCCCAGCCCTGGCTGTTATGCATATTAAAGGTCAGGTTTAAAGACCCTGCCTGCTCTCTGCACATGGCAGCCTGGGACAGGCTCTCTCCTTAAAAGTGGCAAGCAAAACCCAGAAGAGGCACTTAAATTAGAGGCTAAAAGTGTTGGGGGGATGGAAGAAGCTATATGAGACACACAGCACTGCTCAGAGTGAAAAAAATCACTCTCGATGTTGCGTTCCCAGACCTTCAAGTGCTGTCACTCCTGTGCATGGTGTGGTGCCACGGCAGAGGCACAGGCTTCTGGGTTCACTCATCAGTTCCCTGTGTGGCGTTGGGTTTTACTGTGTGCAATGCAGGATGAACACCTCTCTCTCTAGGGTAATTAATAAATCAGAAAGCACTTTGATGTCTAGGGAGGGAAGGTGCTGGCCAATGGAGGTTGTGATTGCTGCGGAATGGCCACGTAAGCCCCATCCAGCCTGGGGTACAGCAGGGCTCCAGGCTGGTTTTCGCAAGCCAGTTAGGTGACACTTTTTGTGGGTCTGAGACCTTAATCAGTACTTAAACACTATGCAAACAGCCTGGGCAGATAAACAAATGCATGTGAAACACTGTAGGGAAGGTGTCCTTGAAGGAAAGCAAGTACAGAGAGAGAGAAGCATCAAGAGGGTGGCTGCAGTACTTGGCATCGTGTACGTTCCCTCTGATACAGATTGGCCCTCCTGTGCTAAGTGAGTGCTACTGGCTCAATCCTGTCCCGCAGCCCAGATACACTTTAGGGCTCATCAAAGGGATAGAAGTGTATTTATAGCTTCAGGCAGCTGCCATTTTTTTGGTGGTGCTTTTTAGCTCTTGTAGCTCTGAAAGTGGCAGGTTGTTTTTAAGTTCCTTTGTTTCTCAGCCATCTTGGTGGAGGTGCCTAGAGGTCTCAAACTAGATTCCTGAAAATGTCAGCTCTGGAAACTGGTAGTTGCTTTTGAAAATGTTGGCGAGACAGCACAGCTCCCTACAGATGTTAGCTGATGGCAATTTGAACATGCTTTCACCTCAGCCAAATCATTGTCCCATTGAAGTCAATGGGAATTTTCCTTGAGAAAGGTCATAAAGAAATAATTTTCTTGGTGTGGAGAGGTGTGTTTCATGGGCTTCACATCAGTGTTCAGGAGAACTTCAGCTATCTGCACTGATTACTGCTACACTTAGCGTGCACAAAGCTTTCTACCTTTTGATCCGAAATAGCACATACAGGAGATGCTTTCCACGTGCCGTAGGAAAAGAGAAGAACTACAAAACATAATTGTTTTGGAGTTTGGTACCACTCTATTCACAGATATATTTAGTGTGACTTGGAATGGGTCAGCAAAATGGCATTTGCCAGAAGGATAAATGGATTAGAGTTGTATAACTGAGGCAATTGCATACCTGCCCATCCCATGCCGATAGGGTTGGTGAGTAGCTTAATTGGTTCATGGACAGTCATATGCAAGCATGCATGACTCCCTTCTTTTGGGCAACATTAAAAAGCATTACCTAGCTGTAAAATGCATTGTTTGGCTCAGGCATGCTGCTCTATGTTCTCCTGACCTTGAGTCTTAATGTCTCCACTCTTGTCGTTGCTACCCAGCCCCTTTTCTCTTTGAAATGTGATCCATTGCACCTGATGTTCAGCCTCCTTCTGTGCATGCAGCTCATCTGTGAAGGAAATGCTGGTGCTTTCTCTGTCCTTTCCCTGTGACTGAGCCATCCCTGCAAGCCCCAGGTCAGGAGAGCTCCTCCTAGGAGTGGCACTGGATTTGGAAGAGGGAAGAGCTGTGATGGGGCTCCAGCATCAGCCCCAGCTGGATCAGTCCAGCTTGGCACCAGAGTGGAGATATGGCTTACTGTGGCTGGCTTGCCTTTGGAAAGGAAAGCTTGCAGTTGATTGCAGCTAGACCTTTCTTGTCTCTGCTCCTGTGATGGTGCTCAGTGAGCCAAGACAAATCTCTGCTATCCCTGGGTGTGTTCATGCACATGAGCCTGCACGGTCTGCTCCCATCAGTGGTTTTCTTTGGGCTGATATTTGTTAGCACTGGAAAGTGAGAAAATTGAGAGAAAATATTATCAGAAGCAGGTTTTGTGAATGAATCAGCCGACAAGGCTTACCAGCTCCCCTTCATTTACTAGGACAGTGCTTATTTGGGCAGATGTATATATATTTTAGTTGGAGGCAGGAAGGAGCAAGAATCAATGGGGGCAAGGCACCACTTTCATTTTGCTGCTTTTCCATCAGTTTGTACCCTTGCTTTTCTGAGTGAAGCAGGGGACTACAGCATGTCTTGAGATGCTGCCCTGCTGCTGTGCTTGTTCTTCTTTGGCTGTTGACAGCTTGGTGGATCAGCAAGGAGTAGAGCACAAAAGACATCATAAGGCTAAAACCCTTCTAAGCAGCTTGTTGAGGATCAGAGCCTGGCCCACCTTGCCCGTCTCTTGCACAGTGCTTTTTCATTTGATCGTGTCTGGAGGGTGGCCTCGTGGTCTTCTCTCTTCTCACTATGTGTTTCTAATTAACAGGGAGACTGGTGTATAAACAGAAGATTCCTGCTCAAAATATTCCTTGTCCAGCTCCTAGAATAACTGCCAGATGGCAATAGCCAGGCAGCGGCTCAGACTTTGAGCTTACCCATCTGGCTATGAAACCTGGTCTCAGTTCTCATCTGGAACCAGTATCGAGGAAAGTCATGTACTTTGTCAGATTAGTTTTGCCCCATGTTTGCTTTTCTGTTGCTACCTAAGCAGCTAAAAACCAGCAGACCAAACATATTTAGTATTCCTGGTAAGTGGGATGGTCCCAGCACTGGGAGATGTGAGGCCAAAATGGTGAGGAAGTTCAAAAGGGTATTGGACAAACCCACTGGGGTTTGGGTCTGTTGGTGACTTTTAAATTCTGTGGGTCGTATGCAGTCTCTAACCATGAAAGTGCTTTTACTGCTGGTCTGCAGCACAGATTGGGAATAGTCCTTTTGATGTGTGTCCCCAAACAGCTGCTGATGGTCTCTTGTGGATGGGTTGTTGGGCTGGGGTGGCTTTTTGATCCAGCCCACTCGGGTTGTTTTCTTGCCATCAGACTGCAGGCAGCCACACATTTACTGAGTAAGTTCAGACATAATTCTTCTCGCAGTTTCCCCTGTGTGTAATGTCTGAAAAGAGCTTGGAAAGCCGTGGCAGAAATAAAATGCTTGCTATTATGATTTTTCACACTGTCATGACAGTAGAGCAATGCCCTGACAAAATCATAGAATAACCAGGTTGGAAGAGACCCACCGGATCATCGAGTCCAACCATTCCTATCAAACACTAAACCATTCCCCTTAGCACCGCGTCCACCCGTGCCTTAAACACCTCCAGGGAAGGTGAATCAACCACCTCCCTGGGTAGCCTGTTCCAGTGCCCGATGACCCTTTCTGTGAATTTTTTTTCCTAATGTCCAGCCTAAATCTCCCCTGGCGGAGCTTGAGGCCATTCCCTCTTGTCCTGTCCCCTGTCACTTGGGAGAAGAGGCCAGCTCCCTCCTCTCTACAACCTCCTTTCAGATAGTTATAGAGAGCATATCATGATATCATGATGCAGCTTCTGAAAAAAAAGAAATGTTTAAATCTGTAAATGCTTTGCATGCTTAGTCTTCCAGGAAACAGGAGAGATCCATAATTAGGCATTGTTACACAAGCTTTAGCATTGCTCACCCTTGGTTGTGCAGTTTGTGATTTCTGTACGTCTACATAACTGCCTGAGTTCTGTAGTGCTGGTAAGCTGAATTTGGAGGTGCCAGGGGCAGTGCTCATGTTGGGAAGCTGGGTGCTGTGGTTCCTCCTTGCAATATGCTAAAAGACACTTGTTTGTCACCTGTGTAGGACCAGAATGGTCTGTCACTAGTATGGGACCTGTGGAACTGCTGAAGAGCTTTTGTAAACTGTGAGATATATATATGTATATATATGTAAAAAAAGAGAGAGATGTACTTAGATTTGGTTATTGCGGTGGGAAGAGATGTGAATTCATGGGTTCAATCATAATTTGGGCTGGAAGGGACCTCTGGAGGTCTTGGTTCAGCCTCCTGCTTAAAGCAGGACTAACTTCAATGTCAGATCCAGCTACAGTGTTAAGATATGCTTGCTCAGCCAGATCCAACCAGGCACCAAGGAAGGGTCAGCTGTCACCTTCTGAGCTTCTGGAGCAAACAGAAGGAATTGAGGTCTCTTCACTGCAAAATCCAAAGGGTCCTGTAGCTGTAGCATTGTGACCATTGTGTCCTACTTTGATAAGGATTACTCTCAAAAACTGCACACAGTTAAGAATAATTCACAAAGCAAAGAGTGGAGGTGATGGGAAAAGTCCCATGTTTATCCCAGGATTTCTGCTAATTGATTTTGAGGTGACTGAGTTAGCTGAGGGTCTTGTGGCTTGCAGCAGTGGCAGAGCTGGGCTCGGAACACGTGGCGCTGTTCCATGGTCAGCAGAATTGGCCAAATGCAGAAGCAAATAGATGCTAAATAAGTAATGCACTGTATGACAAATGATGTGAAAGATAATATGGCAAAGACGATCACTGAAATGGCAGGATCTTTGATGAAAATTAGAGTGGCCATAAAGCAGAAGCAAGGTATTTTTGAAAGCAGGCCTGAGGATTTATTTTAGCACATTAATATTGAGTAAGTATTCCTGGAGATACTCTGGGGGATGATAGATTGACTCAAGGTATTGTTACTAATCACTGTGGTTTTAAGTTTTTGGAACCTAAGTACACTTGGCATACCTAACCCAACTGGACTTCTTATGGGAAAATTTCATTCTTTGGGAATTAATTTAGAAGGTCAAAGAAAAGCCAGAAAGAACTTCTCCAGCAACCACTTCCCCTGCTCTCTAAACTGTATTTTAGTGTGATAATAGCTCTACAATGAAAGGATTTACTCTCACCTTCCAGATGAAAGGGCTAATGCAATTTAACATTTTTGCATGCAGAGATTTTATGGGTTGGTAACTGACCACACTTGAAAGCAATCCAGGATGGGATGAACACGTGAGAGAGTGCTTGACTGAGCTTGACCCTTTCCTTGTCTGCCCTGTCTTCTGCAGATAATGGTGATGACCGGTCCGAGAACATCTTTGCTGAGAACCATGTGGACGGCACCACGGGGATCCTGAGCGGAGCCAGTGGGAGGAAGCCCATGAAGACGGGCATGAAGGAGCTGGCGGTTATGAGGGAGAAGGTGAACGAGCAGCAGCGGCAGATGGGTAAAGTTGGCAAGCCCCATCACAACCATGAGGACTCGAAGAAGTCGCGGCTGTCAACAGGCAGGGTGAGAGGGCAGGAGGCGTGGGGCACTAACCGAGGCAGCTGTGAGCTCGCCAGGGAAATGCTGAGTGCAAAAGCCTTAGTGACATCTGCCACAAACTGTCTTAAAAGTGAAAAAAAAAAAAAAAAAAAAAAGAGAAAGAGGGAAGGGGGTGCGGAGAGAAAAAAAGAAAAGCAAACATTTGTTTTGGCCTGAAGCTGAGGCCAAACACACCATCTGATGAACTTTGATGTGCTGGTGAGGAGGATTATTTTCATTGCAGCTTTACCTTGTGACAGCAGAGCCAGGGAAGGGGGGTCCTGCTGGCTGAACACCTACCTCCACAGGGGTGTGAGCGTGCCCTTTGCCCATGGACTGGTTTTCTCACACCCTTTTTCCCTAAGCAAGTGCCAAGGATGGCCCAAAGGAATTTGGGAGGTGGAAGACTGTGTGGCTGCTGCAGGGCAGCTCCAGTCCAGGCTGAGGCGGGGACCCAGAGTCCCTGAGCAGGGGCTGTGTGGCTGTTACACAGCAGGAAAAGTGCCCAGAGTCCTCCCTGTCCCCCTTTTCCCTGTTCTCTGCCGTCCGCTCCTTGGCCGTGGTTTCCCTCTAGTGGGTAGCTTGGTCAAGGCAACTAGATGGGATGAGAATGGAAAGCCACTCCAAAAGTTCCATAGTACATGTCTCTGTAAACATAGAATACTTATATCTAGGGAGCTCAGTGAGAGAAAACGGCTTTAAAAGGAGAGCCCTCATCTCCTCCAAGCAACAGGCAAAACAGAGGATCAAAATAAGGTGAAAGCACCATTACCTTAGAGAGCTCCCATGCTGCTGCTGCTACTTTGGGAAAAAAAAAAAAAAAGCAGCAACTGCAAAAGCGGGGACATGTGGACTCATTCTGGCTCATATCAGGCATAATTCAACCAGGCTGCCTTTGCTGGGAGCACCGGCTTAGGGCTGCTGTGGACCAAGATGGGTACCTCCAGACGCTGGATCTGCTGGGTGCTGTTGTTCCCAAGGCTTCCCCTCTACTCCTACGGGATCTGACGTGCTTTGAGTTGCACTTGTGGGTCAAAACTACATCACAGGCATGGGATCTGGGTTGTGCTTATGGAAACCTTCCTGGTCTGCCAGGATTAGTTCTGTTTCACATCATTTGTCATCACCAGTTGAACCCTTGGGAGTGTATCTAGGGCTTCTCCTCCTCTGTGCCTCCAGGGCCTGTGACCTGGTGCCATGTGGGCTCTTGGCTGCAGGAGGCACATGGGAGAGACGTGCATGTTTCTGTGTGACTCTCCACACATCAACATGTGCAGAAGTGCAGCAGTCTGATTTTGGCTGCTTTCGGGTGAAGTCTGTAGTGAAACCCAGTAGCAAACCTGTGCCATGAGGAGGTGCATCCAGGGTCATCCCTGCTGATGTTTTTGTTGTCCAAAGTGCAGATGTTGAATTGTCCCATTGCCCTGATATTTTTTGTTTTGTTTTCTACTTTCTGGGCTCTTGTCAGACCCCTTGTCAGCAGGAGCTGGATCAAGTCCTGGAACGCATCTCCACTATGCGGTTGCCGGATGAGCGAGGTCCCCTGGAGCACCTCTATTCCCTCCACATCCCCAACTGTGACAAGCATGGCTTGTACAATCTCAAACAGGTAAGTGGGGAGACTTGGAGCCCCAGGGTTGGCCGCACTCCTAGCAGCAGCCTTCAGCTTAAAATGGGTCACAGACAGCTCAGGGCTTGGCTGATGTTCAGCACATGGAGCAAAGAGTGGGATAAATGACAAACATCGCATGTGGTGTGGACAGGTTAGTAACACCCAGGTGCATCTGCAGCTATGGGTGGCCCATATCTATGCTTGGCTGTGAGCACCCCAGAGATAGAATATCTGTTTAGTTCAGAGCCCCTTCTTTCTTCTGAGAGCTGCCTATCTGTCCAGGTCTGTTTTCATGTGCTTTGAGCCAAGTCTCGTCCTGGCTGGGCTATGTTACAGGAGGAAAGCAGAGAGGGGGTGAATGCTGACCTGTCCTGCAGATGAAACAGAAAGCACTTCTGGGGTCAGGAAGGTTTCTAGCACACTTTACCAGTTTTCCTCCACAAACTGAGGCTGGTCCCACAGCTGCAGTAGAGATTTCTTCCAGATGAGGTAGGAGTTGCAGTGCAGCATCCTTTTGAAGGTATTTATGTGGCCTAAAAGGACTCAAATGACTTAATGTGTGTCTGAATTTTGACTTCTTGGCTTCATTCATGCAAAGCCAGCAGGTGTCAGCATCTGAGAGTCAGGGAAAAAAAATGCCAGGAGAAGCCTCTTGGGCAGCAAAACAGCAGCTTATCCAGGGTTAACCAGCAGCAGGGGGGTGGGCCAGAGTCCGGGTCCAGGTGCACCACAGTCTCTACCTCTGTTCTGGAACAGACTGAAACCCTGTTTAGAAACATGTTTTCGTTTGGCTGTAGGACCCTTGTTCTCAAGTTTCAGTTTGTTTAGCCCTATTTGCACGTGAGAAGAAGCTTACACAGCTCCACTGTTAGTCTATCCCATCCCTATTCCCCCAGGAATTTTTGACTCCATGGATGCTTTCATCTGTAGTTGACAGAGAGCAATTCATCTCAGGGGCAGTTGTCCTTGTAGTTCATTGAAATTGGCTCCTTGGTCCCTGGCATAGCCCCTGGGGAAAGAGATCCATCCCTCAACCTGGACCACTGGAGCAGTGATGTCTGAGGTCTTCCCAAGTGCAGCATCCATGAATCTTGCCTAAGTCCAAACAGGTGCCAATTCACTGGAGAAACCCCAGCTCTACATATGTTTGGGCTTTGGGCTGGTGGGGCTGGGAAAGGGGTTGCTTTGTTGCCCCTATTTCCTCCTCTGACTCTGTCTTCTCCATACAGTGCAAGATGTCGGTGAATGGGCAGCGGGGCGAGTGCTGGTGCGTGGACCCCATCCATGGGAAGGTGATCCAGGGTGCGCCCACCATCCGTGGGGACCCCGAGTGCCACCTCTTCTACACAGCCCATGAGCAGGAGGACCGGGGAGCACAGGCCCTGCGAAGCCAGTAGATGGACGTGATCCTGCTCACTGGAGGCAGCTTGCCATGGCCCCAGTGTTGGATTTTACATGGGTTTCAGCATGTCTCTTTAGGCTCTGGAAGAGACTGGGGTTGGGTCCTGCGTGCTGCCCTCCTTCCTGGCTCCTGGGGATGGGAGGGGTAATGGGAGGGGTGGCAGTGGGGGGATTGCAAGGAGAAGGGACTGCTTTCCTATAGTCTTTCACCCAACATAAGCCAGAGAACCAGTCTTTTTTGCTCCTCACCCTACAGCCCTGCCCTCCCTGTTGCTTTGCAGCATCTTCCCGCACCCTCCAGTAAGGAGCACCATGTGCTGCTCCCTGACACCTCCCAGGGGGCAAAACCCCTTGCTGTGGCAGGAGGGGGACAAAAAGCAAAGGAAAAAACCCCACCCTTTTCCCTTCTTTCCCTCCCTTCCCCAAGACCAAAGACTGTAAATACTGTTTTGCCTGCCTCTTGTGTCCTGCCAGTCCGCTGTGCCCCAGCCCAGCCAGTGGTCCTGGCATGGGGTGTGGTGTGCGAGGGAAGGAAGAAAGCCCTTGGCTTCCCATCTGGAACATGCTGGTGTGGTCAGGTTACATCCCCCAAGGAGGCATCAGTGAGGGAAAGGGTTGAGAATGAGCTAGCCTGCCTGCTCCACACCACTCCTGGGTGCTTCACTTCCTGGTGCTGGGGCACAGCCAGCCCCACAGGGACCCAGCTCCAGTCACTGATCTGGGAGGATGGGGCCTTTCAGTGACGGCGAGGCTAAATGCTTGGTTTTACAGGGAATTTGCAGGGCTATTGCTCGGTATTTTTTAGGATCAGCTTATGCCGAGGGAGGTTAAGTGAACTTGCTGAGGCTGGGTAGAAGAATGCCTGTGTAGACTTAGGATAACAAACCAGGGAGTGTCTGTCTCTTTTTCTCTCTCTCTCGTTCATTCTTTCTTTGTTTCTAGATAGAAATAACCCATCTAAAACCTGCACTCCCAAGCAGCTGCCCTTGTCTCCCTCCATTTTTGCTTGGGACTGGAGCGAGCATCTGCTATTCAGCACACAATTTTTCTTTTTAATTTCTTTTCTTTTTTTTTTTGTTAGTAAATTACAGTATGTATCTTGCTTTGTAAAGGCCCTGACACACATGCACCCCTCTGCTCCCCCCGCATTTGTGTAGATTAAATCCAAGTGGTTCCAGGGAAGCTGAGAGGTTTTGCGCTGGACCTGCCACCCTGAGGAGAGATTTGTCTCTGCTGTTATTTCATCTGTTGATTTGTTTCTGTACAGAACACACTGACGCTGGGAATAAATAACTTCCCCGTCACCTAAGCAAGGAGATTTAAAAAATTTTCTTCCCTTTTGTTTCTCCCCCTCCTTTTTAATATGGGTACAATTTGCAGAGCACTTGCGAAAGACCCCTCCTTACAGCAGAAATCTTGGGCTTTCCTTAAGTGAAATCCGAGACGGAGAGGAGTGGAATTAAAGCATCTCTGGCAAATGCTTCTGAGTAGCAAACAGCCTCCAGATTCCTGGTTCTCCATGGGTTAGGTTGAATAGGATGGAGGAAGGAAGTTCCCTGGCAGGTGTGGGGTCTGGCTGGGAGCACCCTGTGCCTGCATTGCAGCACAGCTGCCTGGCTGTGACTTGCAGGAATGGTATCAGTCCCTGGTAACTGCCAGCACAGCCCAGAAACACCAGATTGTGTTGGAGAAGCACCACAGTGGGGTTCCCACTACTGGTACCCTTTCATGTGAGGACTTTGACCTGGAAAAGGAAAAGCAAAAAACCCAATGGGCTCTAGAAGAAGAGGAGCACTAGGGTTTGTTGCTTTTCCCCCTCTTCTTGGCCCCACATTTCAAATTCCAAGTGCAAAGGACATAGGTGGTATCTGCAAATTAAGTGCCTCATGACTTTGCAAGGGTTTGGATATGACATTGGAGGAAATGGGGAAAAGACCCCCTTTTGGAAAGTCAGGGGTGGGGAGGTGTGCACGTGGATGTGTATGAGAGGGAGTGGGAGCACATGAGAGATAAAGGAAACATACCTGCATGCAAAGCTAAGTATCTGTAAAAATACTACCTGTTTTCTGTTAACATCTGAGGGTGTTCTGCTTTTTCATGTAAACCCCGCACATGCTGGCGCTCATCTGCAGTTTGTACTTTTTGTTTTCTTTAGGAACCAGGAAGTTCTCTTCTGTTTTTCTGTTTCTCTTTTGGAAAAGCTGAGCTGCATAAAGTTGGAATAAATTAAACGGGATGCCAGAAAACTGTCATCTTCCCCCTCCCCACTTCCCTCTGTTCACAGGGCATGTTTCCTGATTCAGCACACACAAATGTCGGCCTGGTCAGCTTTTGTCCTGAGAGTGTTTAAACATTGGGCCAGACAAGTGGCAATGGAAGATGGGCCCTTTATTATTACTGGTTCCAGTTGGATGAGTGGGGAGGAACTGGTGTTGCTCATCCACTGCATGCTATGTGTTCCTGTTCCACATGTGGTACCCTGTGATTCTGCAAAATGCAACCTCGAGTCCTCTTGAGTTGGTGTCTGGCCAGCATATGTGCATTGACCATCTCCCTGCCTGACAGCAGCTATATTTGGTTGTGTCCCACTTTGCTGGGCAAGAGAGGAGGGCAATATCAAACGCCCTGTCTAGAGTGATGCTTGTGGAGGTCCCTGAGTTTGAGAAGCTGTGTGAGAGCAGTGATTTCCTATTCCTTGATCAGGTCTTTCCTAGCCAGCACAGGGACCTTGACAGGTACTTGGGCAGATACCATTAGGAGAAGGGAGCTCTGCTCTCTACAGCTGCCCAGCCTTGGTATTTCAGGGGATTCTTGAGTCAGAGGTTGCATCCAATGGTGATGTTCATTAGCTGGCAGATGTCCCTGATTTCCTTGAATCATCCAGGGTCCTTGAAGCATCTCACTATGGATTTTGTCTCCCTTGCACCCCATACAAATAATTTCTTGGCTGAATAAATTCAAGTGGAGAATCCCTCTATGGGTTGCCATGGAGGACCTTCCAAGGGTGTATCCCCTTTGCTTGCTCAAGGAGAGCAAAATTTGAACCAGGTGAAAAGCCAGCCACGATATTTCCATGTGAAGTCTTTGTCCGGGCTGGGCTGTGGGTGGGACTGGGGCTTGGCTGAGCTGCTCCATTCATTGGGCTATGGAGACAAGTCCTTTGAAGGTCCTGCACCTTCTCCCAGGGTGAGATGTGCCGCCTAGGGGAGCATGATGGCACAGCTCGCTGCTTGGAGCACTACAGTAAGGCAAAGAATAACAACAATAATAATAATAAAAAGCCATGCTGCATTCAATTAAAATTGTGGCTTTGAAGGAGATGCCTTGTGTGGCCCTGACCAGCATCCAGGTGGTTGTAGTTTCCTTTGGCTTCCCCAAATTAAGGCACCACCGAGCTCTTTCCCCATCTATTTTTTACTACCCCATGCCAGTATGTTGAGTGGGACTGACACGTGCTGAGGAGCTGGGCAGTGGCAAGGAGCACCAGGAAAACGTATGGGGAGAGGAGGCAGCAAGCACATGGGGCTACAGAGGAGGTAGGGGAGGACAAGCAGGAGGTGGGCCAAGTGGTGGGATGTGAGCTGTAGAATATGGGAAAAGGAGTGAAGTTAATATTTGGTGCCATCCTGTTTTATGCCCCCAGGGGGAGCTGAAAGGGGCTCAGGAGATGCTTAAGGTAGGACCTGAGGGTCAAGGGCTGGAGGGGAAGAGGAGCCTGCAGCTGAGCAAGGGGAGCTTGCAGCTGGTCAGTCACCTTTCAGAGGGACAACAGTTAACCAGGCAGAGCAAAGTTAGGTTTCCCGAGGGTTGCAGCATGGCCTGGAAGGCTGCGTGTGAGTATGTGTATGTTCATGGATTTGATAGGTGTCACTGCTTGCATCCTGCCCATGGGGTTTTGTCTGGACTGGCTTTGTGCCTCCTGGTCTCTGGATATTCAGGTATGCAGTTGGGCACTGGGACCTGGCCAGCTGCACGTAGGGTACTAGCTGAAACCCCAGCAGCTCTGGTGTACACACAAAGAACGGGCTACTCTGACAAACTACAGTTTTAGTATAGCATAAAAATTATGCACTAGTATAATATAAACAATAATCTTTAATATAGAGTATATAATTAGTGTAAGGCCATATGACTGTATCTGTGTACAGCTATAGCTATCTATATAGAATCATAGAATCATTAAGGTTGGAAAAGACCTGTAAGATCATCCAGTCCAGCTGTTAGCCTAACACCACTGTGCCTACTAAGCCACGTCCCAAAGCGCCACGTCTACACCTTTTTTTTAACACCACCAGGGAAGGAGACTTGGCCACTTGCCTGAGCAGCCTGTTCCAATGGTTGACAACTCTTTTGGTAAATAATGTTCTTTCTAATATCAAATCTAAACCTCCCCCGTGTAATTTAAGGCTGTTTCCTCTAGTTCTATCCCTTGTTACTTAGTAGAAGAGACCAGCACCCACCTCGCTCCAACCTGCCTAACAGCTATAGCCTAGGAGTAGGAGTATAATTACTAGCTCACTAGTTGGGGCTAGGAAAAGAGCCCTAGCTTTTGAGGTAGAAAGCCTGTTATCAGTGCCTGTGTGGCTGAAAGCAGCAGCCATGCCTCCCTGCATCCCATCAGCACCACCTGGTGCTGGCAGCGGCACCGTGTGGCTCCAGCCATGCTATGGGTTGAGAGCGGTCAGGGAGCAGGAGGCTGAGCCAGCCCTGGGTGGTGCAAGTAGGTTGGGGGATGTGTTTGAGGTCTCTCCTAGCAACCCAAGGTCTCCAGTGGGGACTGAACATGGTTTTGTGTCTCACTCTGCTCTAGATACATGGGGTGATGTTTATAGCTGGGGTGGGGATGGGGAACACGAGGCAGGGGATGAGTATGGATATTGGAGGATGAGGGAGGGATGGTTGTGTAGGTGGACGGCGAGGCTGGACTTGGCATGCAGGAGGATATGGGGCCATGGGAGGGGCCACCACAAGGTGTTTGAGGGCAACAGTCTGACTGGGCTACCCAGGGATGGCACAGAGACGCTCCTGCATACTGCGGCAAATCTCCCCGCTGCCCAGTGAGCTCTGAAGCTCAAACATCATCTCTAAACCCAAGATGTGGGACTTAGTCTGGGATAGCAACTGGGAGCTCAGCATCACCAGCAGTCAGGCCCTCTACGCCCCCTAACCTGACAGATCGTGGTTGCCTTGCCCCACTGCTACATCCATGCAAAAAATTTGATAAATAATATAAGGCAGCTCTACCTTAAGGATGCTTAGTACTCAAGCCTGCGCTTTTACCGCTGCTTTAACATACTGCTCTGGTATTGAAAGCTCTCCTAAACCATTGCTACCACATTACTGCATGCTCCTTACCTCCCTCAGCACCCCTTTGGATCTGGCTGAGCCTTCCAGGGACACAACATGACTAGCCAGGGAATGCTCGGGGCCAGAGCAGCTCACTGGTGGACCCTGGCACGCAGAAGCTCCATGAGGGTCAGGCACAAGCTAACTGAATGCATAACTTTATTAAATAAATGCTTTGTCATGAGAAAAGACAAAGATCAAAGAGTAACATAAATTATAAGTTGAATAAATAGTATACAGCAATCTTCACTTTTTAATAAAATGTGAGATTTTTTTTTAAGTACAAAATGCTAAACAGAGCATTAAGCTCTTCTTCCATTGTCAGTTTTTCACAAACTGCTTTTTTTTCCCACCAGTAAGATTATGAATATTTCTTGTTTACTGGAAAAAAAACAACAAAAACAAAACAAAATGAAACAACAGAGCTACCGTATGTATGTAAAGCTATAAAAAGCTACCGTAAAATGTGTAGTGAGTATTGCTTAAAGATAAAAACCAGGCAGGAAACTCGGAATCTGGTGTGTTTTAACAACTGCGTTACAATGGTGGGTATCATGCGCAGTGACATCTGTCCCGTGGCAGTGGTGGGGGGCTGGTAGGGCTGAGGAGAGGGGCACAGTAGGCAAGGCTCCTAGCCAGGGCCAGGACAGCGCTCTGGAAGCAAGGTGAACTGTCAGTCGTTAAATATACAATGCTCCGTTTGGGAAAAAAAAAAAATCAACAATAACAAAATAACCCACCCCAACAACAAAAAGAAAGTTTTCACAGGGAAAGGGGAGAAAAAGAGAAGGGGGGAGAGAGCAGAGAAATAGTGCAAAATGCTCTTGTACTAGTGGTTTTCAAAGTCCACTGCAGTACAGACAAGGGGTAGCCCAGCCACTGAGTGCCACTCCTTGGGGAGATGGTGGAAGGGCTGTCCTGACCCCTGCTCCATCCTTGTCCTCTCCTTTCCAGCCAGTAACCTGGGTACCAAAGGGGGCTTGGTGCAAACACTGTGGCTGAAGACTCCTGAGCCTTGTGCTTCCCCCTGATGCACAAATTGCCACCATTTCCCCATGTGCCTGGATTCACCCCCACGCTGCTTGCCCAATCCTCCCCAGCTCCCAAATCCACCCCTTTTGTTTTTCTCCCCCCAAATGGAAAGGGGACCGAGAACGGGAGCACGTCACTGCTGCTCCCTGAGCCGGGGGTACCCCATCCTGAAGCTGCTTTTGCCCCCAGGCTCCAACCCCAGTCCTAAATATTAGTGCAGCTGCTGCACAGCCTCGTCCTGCTGGGGATCGTCAAGAAAGTGGGCAGCCAGGGGGTCACTTGGTGCCACAACCCAGGAACTAAGGTGGCTTGGAGGGGTGAGGGTGGAGCAGTATCCTCCTTGCATCGTCCTCCCACCAGGTTGGAGGAGCCAGGACAGGCAGGATGTGCAGTGGGGAGGGAGGCTGTACAGGTGTTTTGGGCTTCCGGGGACACAGCTGAGACTAACTTTGTAGGGAGAAGTCAGGGAGGCACTTTGTGTCCCCCTCCCAGTGTCATTGAGGTGGCCACATCATGAAACCACCCCCAGGCCCCATAAGCCGACCCTCACCCTGCAAGGTCTATGGGGAGCCTCTCTGCCCGCTCCCATCCCTCCCCGGCGACCTATCTCCTTTCTCTGCAGCCAAAGGCTTTCAAGTTTTGAGAAATCAAACAACAAAATAGACAACAACTGAACAAAAAAGCAAGAAAGTGGGAAACAGAGGGAAGGATCTTGGGGAAGGTGGTACTGGCCTATAACAGTCAGGAGGTTTTGCACAGGGATTGGCAAGTGGAGGAAATGGGGACGGTATCAAGAATGGTAACCAGTGGCCCTTGGGGTTAGCAAAGAACTCCTCCTCCTCCTGCTGTTTTCACCCCACCTTCATCGCACCATTAACCCACCACTCTGGTCAAAATGACCCTGCTCCATCAGCCCTGCAAAGCCTCCCCCTGACCTCAGCACCCACCATGCTCCTCTCCAGCAATGCAGGGGTCACCTCCACTCTGAGAGGATTTTTTGGGAGGCAGTTCTGCATTTGGTGGCACTCTTCCTTCTTTTCAGCAAGGGAAGAGGCCTGACCGCCGGTTCCAAACGCATTCCACTGGGTCTCTGTGGAAGTCCATTGGCAAAACTCATCCCTGCCATTAACTCTGAGGGAAATAACTGCAGGGTATCCAGTTCTTCCCTCAGTCAGTCAAGCGTCCCAGTGGGGTGCTCCGGGGGGGTGATGCCAAGCCGTGGGAGGCTATGAGGACACCTGATTCGTGATGGAGAGGAGCTTTCATCAGATCCCCTTGGTGGTGAATCCCCCTTGTCTCATTCCTGCTGGCAGGGACCCAGTGACGCTGCAGATCCCCTTTCCTCTCTGCTCAGGTCTGTGAAGCGCGAAGGAGCTTCAGGGGTGCAGAAACCTTCCCCCTGAGATTAGCCATGTCCTTTGGCCAGTGCCAGCTGCCGGCTCTATCCATGGCAGTGGGTTGTGTTCCCCATGGGGTGCGTGTTTGCACACTGGGACCACAGCACCCAGACCTCACAGCTCATTTTCTTTTCCTTCCTTTCTGTGAGACTTCTTCCCAGCACCAATGTCCTGGAGACCCTTGTCATGGGGAAGCAAGAAGCAACAGTCCCAAAATTGAATGTAAAAATTAAACCCAACAAAAAGCGAAGACGGTAACTGAGAGCTGTCCCAGCACACTGGAGACTGTGGGTCTCCGCGGCGTGGTGGCTGCTGTCAATCAACAAGGAGCTGGATCCCAGGTTAATGGTGAGGGCCCATTGCAGGATCTTGCTGCAGGATGGGAATCAGCTGCGGCAACATAAGCAGTATCCTCAATGCGAAAGGATGGTGACCAGCATTTTCCTACCCACAGGGAAGGCTATAAATCAACCTTAACAAAAATCCAAGATAAAACAAAGTTTAGGTTTAGGGTTTTTTTTTTTCCCCTTGGACCAAACCATGTTTTTGGCTATTGAGAGAAAATTAAACCAATCATATCCATAGTTGTTCTTCCTTGTGGCAGCAAAGGGTGATGAAGAGTTTTGGCCCCGATCCCCCTGCCCCCATACAGGGATGCTTCAGTCTGGACAGTGATGGACTGTGCAGCCCTCGGTGTCAGCAAGGCTCTGATCCCACAGGCATCAGTGCTCCTCTGTAACTCCACTCCCATGCTTAGTGTGGCAGGTTATAATCATTTTTTGGGAGGCTGCAGAATCTGTCCCCCTGCTTAGAGTTATCCCTCTAGACTGCAGGTTTTGAGGTGAAGTTTTGCAAGGAGGAAAAGCCATGTCTGTGCACACATATGCTTGCACGCAGGCACATGCATGTAGGTGACAAATGCTTCCACACTTGGATGGACAACAGTCACAGCCCCGCTTGTCCAAAAACTATTTCTGACGTCCCATTTGAGAGGAAGCAGATGGAGAAGGATATCTTTCCTTTTTGGATGATTTCTTTTTGAAGTCCGTGAATATTTTCTGTGAGGGTATTTGTGCTGCTGCAGGAGCTGTGTTTTGCTCCCTGGCTCATCTCCAGACACAAAGGCAGCAGTGCCATGCCTCCTCCACATGCATTGAAATCTGCCTGGATCCAGGGCGGTCCCTTGAGATGGAAATCAAATCAAGTCTCAGTCATGTGGGGAGGAGACTCTGGAGGACTGAAGTGAAGAGGAGGAATATGGTGGCTGCAAAGGTTTCTCTTCCAGACCCTTTAGAAAACATCTAGCTAACTAGGAAAAAAAATGAAAAAATAACCTGCCCAAAACCCATACTGGAAAATCACCGACTTGGAGAGCTTCCTACATTGAGGTGGCCTCTGCTCACAGCAGGGGAGTATGGGCAGTGCTGGGGAAAGGCATGAAGAGGTGTGGGCTGGTGAAGCGGCCATGGCTGGTTTGTCTCTGGCTCTGACCTTTCCTTGCTGAGTCCTTGTTGTCAAGAGGCTGCTGTAGATTCCGAGTCCTCAGTTTCTTCTGGATTTGTTCTCTTCTCTTCTTTTCTCTTCTTTTCTTTTCTCTTCTCTTCTTTTCTCTTCTTTTCCGTTTTCCTTTCTTTTTGTTTTATTTTTCTTTTCGCTTTTCCTTTCTTTGCTTCTTTCTTTCTATTTTTTCCCTTTCTTTCTCTGCTTTCTTTTCCTTCCTTTCTCTTTTTTCTTTTCCTTTCTTTTTTTCTTCTTACATGAGATGAAAGGAGTCGGAGTCCCGGGGCACAGGGAGGTGCAGAAGGGAGGGTGGAAGGGAGCCTGGGTAGGTAGTGATGGGGGTGGAG
The DNA here is from genome assembly GCA_033459285.1 of Clamator glandarius. Classification (NCBI taxonomy): domain Eukaryota; kingdom Metazoa; phylum Chordata; class Aves; order Cuculiformes; family Cuculidae; genus Clamator; species Clamator glandarius. The sequence goes on along the minus strand of JAUNZM010000323.1, from coordinate 510,959 downwards.
GGCGGGGATGTGACTTCACTCCACATTGCTGCTGTCAAATGCGTGGCACTGCAGGTCTCCGCTCAGGTAGTCAGTCCCTGGCAGCTTCATGCCGTATTTGTCCACACACCAACACAACCCACGCTTCCGGCCTCGGGAAGGCTTGCACTGGGGAGACACCCAAGGGTAGAGATCAGGAGATGGCCACCAGCCACTGCATGACTCCCTCGCACGGGGCATAAGGATCAGCCCTGCGCTTCCCCTCTTTTTCGCCAGTGATGCAATCCCCTGGGTAGGACCTAGCTCTTGCTCTCTGCTTTCAACACATCTCCATCCCCACGCTCAGTGCTGGGTCCAGCCCTATTCAATGTCTTTATCAATGACCTGGATGAAGGCATCGAGTGCACCCTTAGCAAGTTTGCAGACGACACTAAGCTGGGTGGAAATGTGGATCTGCTGGAGGGTAGGAAGGCTCTGCAAAGGGATCTGAACAGGCTGAACTGCTGGGCAGAGTCCAATGGCATGAGGTTTAACAAGGCCAAATGCCGGGTTCTGCACTTGGGGCACAACAACCCTGTGCAACTACAGACTACGAGAAGTCTGTCTAGAAAGCTGCCTGGAGGAGAAGGACCTGGGGGTTGACAGCGACTGAACATGAGCCAGCAGTGTGCCCAGGTGGCCAAAAAGGCCAATGGCATCTTGGCTTGTATCAGAAACGGCGTGACCAGCAGGTCCAGGGAGATTATTCTCCCTCTGTACTCGGCACTGGTGAGACTGCTCCTTGAATCCTGTGTTCAGCTCTGGGCCCCTCACCACAAGAAGGATGTTGAGGCTCTGGAGCGAGTCCAGAGAAGAGCAACAAAGCTGGTGAAGGGGCTGGAGAACAGGCCTTATGAGGAGCGGCTGAGAGAGCTGGAGTTGTTTAGCCTGGAGAAGAGGAGGCTGAAGGGAGACCTCATTGCTCTCTATAACTACCTGAAAGGAGGTTGTAGAGAGGAGGGTGCTGGTCTCTTCTCCCAAGTGACAGGGGACAGGACAAGAGGAAATGGCCTCAAGCTCCACCAGGGGAGGTTCAGGCTGGACATTAGGAAAAAATTTTTCACAGAAAGGGTCACTGGGCATGGGAACAGGCTGCCCAGAATTCACCTTCCCTGGAGGTGTTTAAGGCATGTGTGGACGAGATGCTAAGGGGCATGGTTTAGTGTTTGATAGGAATGTTTGGACTCGATGATCTGGTGGGTCTCTTCCAACCTGGTTATTCTATGATCCCCACTGTTACCCCAGCCCAGAGCTCTATGACTTTTCCTCCTCCCACACCAGCTCCTCCAGGATACTTGCCTCAGGCCAGATGGCACTCAAAGCTATCAGCAAGACCACCCACCACCAACCATGCCTGGAGGTGCTCACAACAATCTTCCCACCAGCCCAGCAGAGGAAAAACTTCTGTCCATTCCATCCAGGGTGGCAGACTTTCCCTGGGTGGGAAGTATCCCTCCTTGGGGCTCTTTCTTACCTGCTTCCTCTTGTAGAAGCCCTTTCGGTCACAGTTGGGGAGGTGGACAGCACGGGGGACCATCCGCTGGCTGCTCTTGAGCTCCTGCAGGGATGCCTCCATGTGCCTGCGGCAGGGTCCCTGCAAGCAGGGAGAAGATAGAGCATGAGAAGGGGAGCACGTCACAGCAAGCCTCCAGTTGCAAATGCCCCCAGGTCCTCTGTTGTCCCCTGCCACCAGCACCCACTCCCTAGGGGGGCAAAGCCCTCCCAGAGCCCCCTTTCCACAGAAGCCCCATGGAGGGAAGGTGAAGGCACCCACCAACTCAAACTCCTGCCGGAGCTCGGGGATCACGACACGGGGGTGTGCTGTGTTCTCAGCCATGCCCACAAACTTTGCCAGGGTCAGCTTCTTCCGGCGGTCCTTCTTCAAGGCCTCAGCCTTCAGCTCAGAGAGCCGTCCATGCTTGGGCCGGTAGGCTTTGGGTGGGTAGGTCTCTTCTGTCATCTCTGATGTGGTCGGCTCCTCATGCTCTCGGGACTCCCGTTCTGGAAGAGAAGGGGTACCAAACCATCAGGTCTCCATAAGCTGACTGGGGTTTGCTTTTGCACAAGGAGCTTCCTGCTTGACCCCAGAGGACATCTTTGCGCCAGGCAGGACAGGAACAAATGACCAAAGAAACCCCTTTCCCTGCTGCTCCTTACAGGGAAGTGTCTAAGAGCATGGAGTATTTAGGGCTCAGGATGGAGTCCTACATACAAGGCCACTGTTGACTGCAGTGTGTCAGTAGAGAAGGAGTAGTGGGAGGGTTACCCACACTGAGAAAGGACCAGATGACACAAAAAATGTGGCAGAGAAGTCCCTCTTTAGCCACAGTGAGATAACTAAGTGACAAATTCACACTCAAGACTTGCAGATGCAAGAAAAAAACCAGGGATGCTCCAAGATGAGACTACTCTGAAATCAAGGTCAGTCACACAGCAAAGCCATCAAGCGGCTGGTAGACACTTAGGCAGCAATGTTCCAGGCTGCTCAGTGCGCAGCCCTGTGCTCATGGAACTGAACCATGCCCCATCTGCTGGCACCTACTGAGCAGCCAGCAAAGCCTAGGGTAACGCTGCCAAGCAGTGCTGCCTGACTGTAGCTGCCACCAATGGTACCAACAGCAAGAGAGGAGTGCTTTTAGGCTCTGCACGTGGCAGTCACCTTCCTATACAGCTCCTGGGTCACCCCAGCATGACCTGCACCAGCAGGATGCAGTCAGGAGTTCTGCACAGTTATATATAGGAGAAAGCTAGTAACAGTCTAATCTTAGATGACTTGTGACATTTAGTATAGCCACTGGAGTGAAAAGGGTTATTTCTGGACTAAATTTGAACAGAGTATAAGGCTCCTGAGGCTCCTTAGTCTCCCAGTCTCTGGTTCCCAGCAGCCCTGTGCTGATGCCAGGTTTGGCTGTGACCAGCAGGCAGTCACAGGGGAACCCACCACAGCGGGAAGCAAAGCATCAGGGTGGCTGAAATCCCTCCCTGCATGGTGTCTTTTGTGACTGTGATGACAGTGAACTCAGCAACTCAGCTCATTCCCTCTTGCAACACTACAGTAAAGATAGTGGGGCACCAATTTTGCCCCTCCTTGCAACATCACTGCTGGGACAAAAGAAAAAAGGTCAGGATGAAAATAAGAGCTGGTAGTCGTCTGTCCTCCCCCTCCACCTTCCCAATTCCTCCCCTTTATTTATGAAAGCCGCCTTTGTTCTCTTTCCACAAAACAGAGCTAGGTCAGCATCCCAGACCCTGCAACCCTCCTAACTGCTTACAGCAACGTAAATGACCCAATGCACCATCCCTGTGGCTTTTATCCCTGTGATGGGATCCTCTTGCCATTTTGCCCCATGATGCTCTTATGCTCAAAGGCTCCCCCAGGTTGGGACACCTCTATTATAGGGGGATGACAGACAAGGGATATGGAAGAGATTGATGAAATTGGGAATCATCTTGTGCCTGACAAAATTAAGCTGTACAAGGCCTAGTAGAAGCGCAACATTTGCCACAATAACGTTGTGGCAGTCTGAGGTCTGAAAGGAGACTGGAGACATCTGAATGACTAAGCCCTTCCAGGACTATGAAACACGCTGTGATCTGTCCCAGGAATCCCCTCTGGCACTGACTGCCAGGGCTGGACAAGGCTGAGCCAGGGCATTTCCCTGGGCTGCCCCATGGTAATTAAGTGGAGGATTCACACCAGTGCAGGCAACCCTACAATTACACTAGAGGGTCACACCTCATTACCTCTGCAACAACAAATATGAGGCATGGTTACCTGGGCAAACCTAAAATAACAAACAAGTGGAACAAGGAGTGAGGATTGAGTATGGGATGTCCAGTCCCCAGGACTCACAGTGCAATGGGTGTTTGCAGTGGCTCAGCCTGGTCAAATAGTCAGCAGCTTCAGCCTCTGCAAACACCTGATTTCTCTGCTTCCTGTGAGCTGTCAGCAAGCCAGAGTGGGCTGGGAGCTGGACGCTAACATGGAGTCCTTTCAGCAAAGGGAGATGGGAGCCACAGGAGCCCACTGTCCTGCAGAAGGAGCCGAGGGCTGGCATGCACCAAAACCTGTCCTAGCTTTTCTTGCACAGCTGAAAAAGTACCTGAAATTGACCCTCTTTGTGCCCCTCAGTGTGCACACATGCCTCCTCAAGCAGCGACAGGACAAGGGATGGCTGTGGTGGGGCTCCTCTGTCTGCTGCTCAGCATTGGTGTCTAGTTTGGATCTTTATTTCCCTGTGACAACACCATGGATACCCTGTACTGCACCCTTTGATTTTTTATAGCCTTATTTCCTTGAGCAGAAAGGCTGAAGCAGTCATGCTCATGAACCTGACAATCTGTTCCCTAGTTTGGTTCTAAGAAGCCAAAGGGCAAAGGTCTCTGACACAAACGCTCTGGGCAGCTGGTGAGGGACCTTCCCAGTGCCAACCAGGGAGGGAAAGCCAGAGCCAGGGCAAGCATCACTCAGTGCCCCCCTTCGCCTCCTGTCTGACTCATCCACATGGACCTGCAGCTGCCCACTGCAGCCTGGACCAGACACCCACGTCAGCATCTCCAATGTCCCTGCAACCGTCTGCCCATCCTCACCCAACAGCTCATTCGTTAACCTCTGTCTGGCATCAGGGCTGGTTTGTGGCAGGCGCCTCTACTCCAGAGGAGACGTCAGCAGGAACAACGCCCAATTTCCCCGAATGAGCCCTAATTGTGCCTGTCTGAGACTCAGGCTGGAATTCCTCATCCCTCGCCATCAGGATCTTAGCCTGCTACACAGCCCCTTACCACCTACTCCCATCTGCCTTGCCAAGCCAGTGATAGGATTTCAGGCAGGCAGCTGTTTGCAGAGGCAGAGCATGTTACACCTCCATATTTCAGCTGTGGGCACAAGGAATAGGCAGAGAGACTGTACTCACTATGTCTCCAGCTGGGGGACAGTGGGTATCAGGGGATGGGTGGCTCTCAGTTCTCCATTCCCTCTTGCCACTCCTCAGGAGGAGGTGACCTCTCAGCTCCCTGGCCACACAGAAGAATGGCACTGCTGGCCAAGTCAAGGATGCCTGGCTAGCCTGCAGGTGAGACTTGGGCTGCAGCTGCCTCAAGGAGATATAGCCCTATGGCCATGGCAGGAGACTTAACTCAAAGCCATCCCATGGCTTTGTGTCTGGTTCAATGTTGCAGTGCCCATAAAGGACTCCAGGAGAGAGCAGCGAACATCTGGAGACACTCCTGATATAGGTCAGGCCAGAAGGAGCGTGATATTGATGTCCTAATCCATGCAGGCTCCCATGAGACCTTGGGAGCCAGAAAATACCCATGATAGAGCTTGGCCTGTCCTCTGCCCCAGAGCTGAGGGCTTAGTGCCTGCTCCCCACTCCAGGCTGGAGTGAGGGAACTCCATAGCAGGAGCCGTTTCCAGCCCTTTCACTCTGCCCCTCAGAAGGGACACAGAGTAGGAAAATACCAGGCACTGTGTCTGGGAAGCTGCAAATTGCTGCTGTCAGGCTGCCTGTTGTCCTTGACAGACATCACCCAGAACAGCCTGTGCACCTTCCTGCACCTGGGCCAACACCCAGCCTGGTGCTTCAGTGCTCCAGAGGTTTTGGACACGTGTGACGTCCCCACAGGGTGTGTGCATACACACACCTGGGTGCGGGGCGTGTGGGAACACTGCCTTCCCGTTTACTGAGATTACAGAGTACAGCAGGAAGATTTTGCAAAAGGGCTAGGAGGCTTGAATTTTTGTCACATGTTTTCATTCCTTTGTGGCAGAAAGGTAGGAAAAGTATCTATTCACCACCACTGCAAGTGATCCGTACTACTTACATCCACAGCCCACTGCCAGAGGACTTGCTGTCCTGTTCAAACCCACCCCCTCAAAAAGCCACAGACACCTAAGGACAAGCACAGCCATAGCACAATCCTGCTAAACAGCTCTCTTGATTATTATGTCTTATTATTTTCAGCATGAGCACTAACTTAATACACCACTTGAGCAGGAAGATGTTGGAGAAAGATGCAATGAGGACCTCAGTTAAACCTTTAGCATAGGAATGATAGCAAATGCCACTGGTGGAGACCTTGAAAAGTTGCCCAGTCCTTCCTCTGCCCCTAAACTGGACAATCTCTGTTCAGAGGTGCCCATTGCAAGATGGAAATTAAGGCTTACATTACCAAAGGGTGAAACACCGCTGGTTAGAGAGCAGCAAGTGTCTCCCACTAAATAGTACAGTGAAAAAGTGCACAACTACTCAGCTCCCCACCAGAGGAGGATTTACCCTTAGGAATAAGTGCCACTTTCCCAGTATGCACATGATGGAATATCCTCAGCTGCTGGACTTCACGAGTGACTCCAATCCTACTTTTCCTATGGGATCCTTGTAATTTTTGGGCCTTGGTAGCAGCTGCCTTTGGAATACCCCAGTTTCTGTCCCATCATCACTCACATCAACGTGGCATTTTCCAAACCTAGCTGGGTGATCCCTGACACCTTGTTTTTCTCTTTGGGGGGAGTGACAACATTTTGGGATCAGACACTTAAGCAGCTGATGCTGGCAATGGAGAAGGAAAAAAAAATTATGGGAGAGGCTGAGGGAGTGTGTGAGGTATTTTTCTGCAGTTTTCATTGACTAGGACCCTGAAGCTAGATCTAGAGACTCTCTGAGCTCCACCCATAACAACAGCTCCCTAGCACAAAGAGATGCAGATTCCTATCTATGGCGGATCCATTACCTGTTGAGACCCACACTGGGTCCTTATGTGTTCCTGCTGGACTTTATATGCACACACAGGCAATGATTGCTGAAATCAATGTTTGTCTTCTTCCCTGTATCTGCTGAAGGGATGGGGTCCTCCCATTTCTCCTTCCATCTCTATCCTTTATGGTACTGGTTCTTGCTGGGCAATGTAAAGCAGCTTCCCTGGGCTCCCTGTGGCTGGGAGAGGAGGAACATCAGTGCTGTCCCTGAAAACAGATTTTGCACCTGCAAAGCATGGTAGAGATGTACTATTTTTCTTCAGATTGGGTCTTATACAAGAAATCTGTGCTCAGGTCCCTGGATGGTAAAAAACCCATCGTACATTTCCCTCAGCTGCCTTCCCCGCTTGTCTCCACTCCAGAGAAGAGGATGTGCCTGACCTATGCCAAAACTTCCTTAGATGGGTAGTCAAGTTCCTCCCCAGCCTGCAGCTGTACCTGTGAACGTGATGGGAAAGTAAAAACCCCTCCCTCCTCATCAGCACACAGGAACAGCCACTGTGTTTGCATTCCTGAAATATGTTCCCAAAATGCAGGCAGGGAAGGGATAATGCAGACAGGGAAAGGACGCAGACGGAGGGAGGTCTTCTCACCTCGTGCCCTTTGGCTGCAGCTAGAGTGCACAAATGAGCAAAAGCATTCCTGAGCTCCCTGGACACTGCTGGGATCGGCCCAGTTCGGGCTTTCACTGCCCTAACAAAGAACAGCTCATTTATGTTCCCATTGCAGGCACAACCCCCAGCATGGCGGTGAATAGTCCCCAGTCCCTCAACAGAGTCCCCCTGGGGGGAGCAGCAAAGTGATGCCTGGGACTGGGGTCGCTGCTCCAGACCACCGCCCTGGTGAAGTCAGAGGTGATGTCAGGCGACCGCCCAGCCTGAGGCCGTCTAGCACCCACTGGAGAAGAGGCAGCCAAGGCTGGGGATGCAGATTCCAGCCAGTCCCTCCACTAGCCCAGGGCGTTGGCTGCTAGAGAGCCAGCTGCAATGTGCCTTGGACTTTTGACGAACTTTTGTGCTTTGGTGGGGAATCGACAGCAGGCCAGCACGGCCGGTCTAGTGGGGACTGGCAAGGGAGCACGCTGGTGATGCTCACAGGCGATGAGAGACTGGGAGGAGACACCACACATTGAGAAGGACAGAAAAACAGCATCCCTGCTTGGACTGTCACTCCACATCTCTCAAGCCCCAGCAGTGTGCAACAGGCACTTATGACAGATCTGTATCGAGTTAACGCCCATCTGCTAATACAGAGGTGCTGGGGTTTCACTGGATGGCTCAACTCCATGTTTAAGTCATCGCAGAGATGCTGCACCCTCTGAATTGTGACCAGCCCCGTCATTTGGCTTGGGGGCCTGTTTTAAGCTGGAACAACATATCTCTGGATCCTCCAGCCTTTCCTCCTGTGACTCCAGTGGTCTTACTTAGGCCTCCAAAGGTCTGAAGGTAGGAAAGACAAATCCCACTACCTTTTCAGTACTGGTCCCCTTGCAGATTGTGGTGTTGCTTGCATGAGCAGCAGTGCCAAACTGTTTTACAGGCACAGGAGCAGTGGTAAGAAATCCCAGACCCTATTTCCTTCCCTGGGAATTAGGTACCTCAACAACTGACAAAGGCAGCATATCACCTTTGTGATTTGCAGAGTATGGAAGGAAGTCTTTAGCAGTCAAAGCATCATAGAACACCCGCAGAAACACACACTTTGCCCCCACTATGCCCAGTCCCGTACCAAAGACATATGATCAGAGTACAAACAGTCCATAGACCAAAAGCAACACACGCTTTTGGAAGAGAATTCTGGGGTATCCCAGTACCTTAAGTCCCTGTGACAGCATGATAAAAGTTGGTAGGACCTCACTCTCTTGTCCCACGGAGACATCTTTAAAGAGAAGGATAAGGATCAGTGGAACTAAGCTCAGAGAAAAGAAGGAAAAGCTAACAGAGGGATGGATGGACTCAACCCTAGGTTAAGATTTATCTCCATTTTATTAAGCCAAGGCCCAGTAGGATGCTTGGGAAAAGCTCAGGAATACCCAAAGAACCTTGGGGAGCAGGGATAGATGGGATAGGGATGTGCTATACTATGGTGCTTTTTAAAAAGTTATTGTTTTGGGCTTTGCTGAACGAGCCTGGAAGACCAGTTATTTCTCAGGAGATTTTTGTCTCCTCAGCAGAAACTTGCGGATGCAGATTCTGCTGCATCAGCCAGGGCTCACCTGCAGAGCGTGAATATCAAGTGCTTGGGCTGCCCCCAGGTTCACATAAGATTCATGGGAACAGATCATCATCATCCTGATGACCTCAGTGTCCTCATACAGAGCTGGATAGGGGAGAAATGCAGCTCAGCATGTGGGAAAAGAGCTCTCAAGGGAATCAGCTTATGTTTTGGTCTGCTCTGGAAGAACACGGCCTATCTATGGGAACGGATCTCTGGGTCAGCATCACTTCTCTGCAGTGCCAGCAAGTGCTGTGGAGGTGAGAGAGGTACAGCTATGGGAACTTGAACTGTAAGGAAGGATCTGCGTGTCTGTATGCCAAACGATACTTTCCTGAGCTGCCCTTCCTTGCTGTAGCTACAAAATAAAACTCCCTGTGAGCAACTCCCTACATGTTGCTGGTTGTTAGTTCAGCAGACTCCAAGCATCTATGCTGTGCTGGAAGAGCCAAGATCGGGCATCAGCTGGAGCACTGGGCTTGTTCTGACCTGGGATGTACAAGCAAGGACTGGGGCTCAGTGTTGTCTTTGACTTGCCTCTTTCTCTCCAGAGAGCTCCTAAATCTGTCTGTGTTCAGTTTGCAACAGAGGCTTAGGAGCTGGCAGTGCACAGATAAGACACACCAAGTTCAGTGAAGGTCTGTGCCTGTGATGGACAGGCAGTGTGGCCAGAGACTTGGGGCTCCCAGCAACAACCATTCTGGTGCAAGAGGGGACCCAAAATGCCTAACCAGTAAAAGAGCTGGGAAACTTCCCAGATCTCCCTCCGGTAAGATGACGAACAAACATCCATCCATTACAATTAAATTAAGCCAACATGCGCCATCTTGCAAAACTGCAGGCACTCTCTTTCTAGATAGCTGCTTGTATCAGCCTGAAATTTCCTGAACAAAGTTATCTTCCATGGAACTGAACTAGCAAGTGGAGGGAAAGGAAGTACTTCAGGATTAAATTTACATTGAGAAGATCCTGTTGCTGATGCACTGATGATAGGAAGATAAATCATATTTCATTCAGATAATCTGAAGACTATAGATGTTCCTCATTCCATATGCTGAAATTGCATGAGATGGTGAAAGCTGAATTGAGAAATCTAAGTAAATTATCCTCCAATATCATAGTGACCAAGACATATTTTTCCTTCATGGAAATGATGAAATCATTCAGTCTTTTGCATCTTTTCCAACAAAGCCACCCTAGTGGCAGATTCCATTGGTTGTAATAAAGGCAGCAAAAAAGCCACCAGGCTGCCATGACTGAGAGCATAAAAGAGCAAAGAGAGAAAACTCAGGGAAAAGATTGCATGACAGTCTGCATAACTGACAGTAAAAGTGAGGAAAATCTAAAGTAGCTCCTGACAAGCATTATTTGTTTACCAGCAGTTTCTCTGTTGGGTTTACCTGTAGTAAAAAGATGGGAAAAGCCTTCCTAGGAAACAAACTTATTTTCAGGTCTTCTGAATGAAAATGAAAGGGTGTGAAATGCTTATCTGGCCACCAGGTGGGAAAGGATCACCTGTAGTAAAAAGATGGGAAAAGCCTTCCTAGAAAACAAACTTATTTTCAGGTCTTCTGAATGAAAATGAAAGGGTGTGAAATGCTTATCTGGCCACCAGGTGGGAAAGGATCACCTGAAAAAAAACTTGCTATGTCTTTAGGAATGAAGAAGGTGTGATGGATTGGAAAAGAAGCCTAATAGCATCCATCAACTATCATTAAGGTCTGAAACTGAAGGGGACAATGAGGATTTTTTCATACGGAGGTATCTTGACAACAGTGGTGGAGGAAAAGTCTCTAGGGAGGAAGAGTAGGTGGCTTTGCCCCCTTAAACTATGTGGGCCCATCTCCAAAACTCCGCTGAAGGTGGGCATCAATATACACAAGATGTCAAGAAAGCTGCACTTGAAAGGAGGATGCTGCCAGGGTGTTGATACTATTTTGATCACTGAAACGCAAACACAACAAATCATAGTAGAGCCAGGTGCTCAGAAAGCCTTAGAAAGAGAACCAGAAGGAGTGCTGCAGGCAGCCATCAAAAGCTGGAATATCAACTATCACTGTGGGCATTGTAGCATTTTACCCTGAGAACAATGCAATTAAGGGAAGACATCTAAATTAATAGAGATGATCCCAAGAAGATGTCATCCTACCAGAGATACAGCCACTACAGTTCATGCGAAGCTCTCTGGCCTGCTCATGGATGAAGCTGGCCTTATAGTCAGGGTTTTGAATCTGATTTAGTTTCATACCAAGCAGAAGCATTTCACAACTAGCCTCCTGGAACTGAATCTGCGAGAGGTTGCTCCTACTGGAGGCTGGTGGTCTCCATCACAAGTTCTAACCTCACATTATTGAGGGTCTCTGTCAGTCTCAACAACCGCGAGTAACTGGAAGAACCAAGAAAGCCAAACCCTTTGCCCTCCCCACAGAGAGCACATCAGGTAGAGCCTGGAGATGCATTTGTGTCAGGTGCTGGATGAGAACTGGTCCAACGCCATAAGTATTTCAGTCATGCAGCTGTGCTTGCAACCTCCAGCCTAGCCTAGAGACTGATTTCTAGGCCTTCAGCCTTACTTTCACAGCTCTGCCTTAAATCAGATGGAAAAGATCTGTGAGATCATCCATTGCTCATCTCTGTGTCAGCACCAGATGACACATCATCACATGTACTGTCCAACCTGACTTTTACAACCTCCAAGTGATGAGATTGCCACCTCTACCCTTAGGACTCCCTTTTAAATTATTAATGGCTCCTTCTCTCAGAAAGGCTTCACTTGGAGTAGGCTTGGCCATTATTTAATCCCTCAGTACGCAACGGAAAAGTATCAGTGTTCACACTGACAATATTGATAAGCAGAAACTTGTCCAGGCTTGATCCTAATGGATGACTCTTGCCCCTCCTAGCCATTTCCCTCTCTGTACTATACACTAACCAATTCCCTCTGATCCAACATGATGCAAAGATGCTTTCCAACATTAAAAAAATATCGCAGGTCCTTTGGTGGAGCAAAGGGTTTAGACCTCCACTTTGGGGTCTGAAACTCCAAGGAAGACAACTAATCATCCTTTGCCACAGGTCCAAACCCTTTCTGGAATGATAAAATTATTGTTGCACTTTGCTGGTTTTCCTGCAACCTCAAGCTGCCTCTGCTATTACAAAACCAAGAAACTGAACACTGAAATAATTATGAAATGATGCAGCACCTGCTTCTGCTATTTCTTCAGGAAAGCAGGAGCCAAAAGTGAAACATTATTAAGATCTATTAAGACATACGTGTGGCTATGGCAGCACCATTTTTGACTGCTGGACAGGTCTTACACACAGTCCCTAATAAAACTTTTTTCTTTTCTAGTGTGTCCTTTAAATTAAAAAGTGAAAGCTGGGTTCTATAGTTGTTCACTGGCTTATTTAATTACTAGATTTTCATAATTAGTACAATGCACAACATCTGATTTCTTAAGCATGAATAATAAATGGAACTGTTGATTTAATTGTCCTCTTAGGATGAATCCCATATGAATTTGGAAAAAGAAAGTACTTCTGCTGGTTTTCTACAAAAAAAAGAATAATTATGACTATTGGCTTACTTTGCCTTCAAAATTACCCTTAGCATACAATCCCTCTCTATTTATCTACGGCATCACTTCCTTAAGTATCTGTCAGGATTACCTTCTTGCCCTTAAATAGCAAGCAGACCAGTTATCTCCATCAACATAACAATTATCTCCATCAGTGAGCCAGCTGTGTCCATCCAACAAGCAAACAAACCAAACTGCAGTAACAGCCCTCAAGGCAGGCAGCTGCTAGGAGCTTTCCAATCCTACTGAAGCCAAAAGCATCTTGAGCTTTAGCCTTACAGTCCTTCAAGGACTGAGGTACCTGGCTTCTACGAAGGGGATTAGTTGCCTAAAAGCCTATGATGTTCTGGGTCTAGTAAAAAAGTGTTCAGCATCTTGCAGGATCAAGCCAAGCTAATAGGGAACAATGTATGAGATTGCTGTGGGCAATATTTACACTCCATTTCCACATTCTGTGTGAAAGAAGCAGTACCAAAACAGTGGAGCCACATGGAAAAATTATGGGAGCATCAGAGCTGTCTGCAGAACCAGGGCAATAGTGAGAGCAATGCTTTATACAAATGCACACAATAAGTTCCCACTGACTCCACAGGCATAAGTTTAATATGTATCCTCAAAGTTCAGTGCATTGATCAGAGTCTTTTTGTAGCTAGGGAGGCTTAGACCTTCCTGCAGGCGTAGCTTAAGGCAGCTGTGGTCTCCCATCCAGAAGCTCATGGTTAAAAGATATAAATTGATGGGCAGTTAGCGCATTTGTCCTGGAAACATCATAAACAGACAGGAGATCCACCAAAACATGCTGAGAAATGGCTTCCTTGAGGGCAAATTTGCCCACATCAAACCACGAAGAGTCCCAGATTTCTGCAGAAACATTACACTGGCTTCTACTGGGATTATCTGCAAGCTGTGGATTGACATAAACACTAAGGGGTCCCCTCAGATCACTAACTTCAAAGAGCCACCTCAAACACAACATCTTGCTGAGTGTTGCCTTGGCTACACAGCTGAAAGAACAGGGAGTGTCTTGTGAGAGCTGAGTGGTGCAATGTGACCCTTCCTGGATGGACGGAGGCATCAAGCATGACCAAACAGGCAGCCTTGGGGTCTAGGAGTGCTGGTACAGCCGCAATCCCACTCAATGACATATGGTCAGCCCTGCACATTGCTTCAGCGAGATACGGCATGAAAGCCATGTCTAAATGGGCCTGGGGTATCCAGGTCTTTGAGGAGCCCCAGCAGGTCTTCAAGGACTCTCAGGTTTCCCTTTCCTCTTCACCAGCAGAGCCTCCTTGTGCTTTTGGTGGCTATACCTGTCCTAAGGATAAACAGATAATATCTCCCTTTTTACCTTAAAAAAATCTTCTTACAAATGACTAGGTGGTTATTATGCTGGCTGCCACTGAGTTTACCCAGGCCAAAATCTTTGCACCATCTTAGACCTCGGCATGTACCATGTCTTCAAGCTTTGCTGCTTCCTTGTCCCCTGTGCTGGAGGTTGTTTCTCCTGCCCTCAGCTTACCACATTTCAGCAAATTTGCGACCTTTCCCTGGTCAAATTCTTCTTTGCTGCTTTCTCAAACGGCAGTTGTTGCTGCTTAGGCAAAGAGAAGTTTTTAGGATCTCAGTGCACTCAGTGCCCTGCTCTCTCCTCTACTGATGCCACCAGACACATGCAGCAGGAGGATCAGCTGCCCCCCTCAAGCTACAACCTATCTGCACCTTCACTAGAATATCTCTCAGGGTATTCAGCTAATGTAGACTCAGCCCATCCAAAAAATACAGTACAGCCCACTTCCAAACATGGGGGGTGAGTTCAGATTTATGTAGATGGCTGAGAGGAATATCTTCCCTCTCTCTCCTTCCCTGCCTCCCATTGTTTGATATGATCACCTGCTGCACCTCATTTCTCAGCCCTCAGTGGGAAGATAGGGCAGGATGGTCTGTATGCCAGTATCTGATCTTGACACCAAAATACCAATGTACCAGTCATAAGCAGAACCACTACACCAGAGAGGTTTGTGTGTGCTGCCTGGAAACCATTCTGCCCCCAGAGACAAAAATGCTCTGTGTGTTTGCACACATTAAATGTTTGTACAGGTGTGTGTGGGTGTGTGAACACAGATACATGTGTGTGTATGCTCACATGCATATCTTCCTTGTGCATGTTAATCCTGCTTCTCTGCAGCTCATACTGAGGGGCAGGTGTGTTCCAGCAAAATTCAGCTTTTATTTATATCTGATCTTTGAATTTATGCTACTAAATGCTTGGTAACGAAAAGAAAAGGGCCATGAGCCCTTTTATCTTCCCTGTGACTTAGCTGCAACTTTTCTTAGTGGCTCACCCCACTGAGTAGGGGAGGATGAAGGTCTGAGGTTCCTCCCTGCCTTCCCAGACTGCTCCCAGGCTTTCCAGTTTGGGTGAGGAGTACTGGGAACTGCCACTGCTTTAACAGCTCCCACTGCTGATCTGTGACATCTTTCGATCCAGTGCAAGTAAAACTTCCAGCAGACGTTAGGAGGAAGCAGAGCACCACGCTCCCTGTAAGGCAGCACCCACTCGCTGCTTCTTCTCCTCTCCCTCCTTCCCGGCTGCCCGAACACATATGTGCCAAACTATGCAACCAGAAGAAACCAGGGGCTGTCCTAAAGCTGGCACAAAATGTACCCAAGTTTTCCTTTCCCTCTCTTCTGAGCCTGATGGGACACCTCATCCCACAGTCATTTGTGCTTCCAGACACACACAACTGTACTCACGCTACTGATGTGCCAAAGCTGCAACCATCATCTGGGCACAGGATGCTAGTGCTTAAGCATCGACAGGAGGCATGCAACCTTCCTCCAGCATCCCTCAGGTTTGCGGAGGCTCCCATTTAAGGCCAGAACCTGCCTCTGCTGCAGCAGTACAGGCTCTGGAGGGGCTCCCCTAGCTCACCTGGAGTGGGTCCAGGCTGACAGCAGTGTGCAGGAACTCAGAAGCTCTGTCACTCACGCACACACACACGCCTGCACAGAGCCACGTCTTTTCTCCAGTGAACTCTGCTGGCACCCGGCAGGAATTTCATTTGGATGAACTACTTAATATTCTTGCTCCTTCCTTACAAACCAGGCTGCTGAAAAATCTTTCCAGCCAAGGCCCCTCCTTTCCTGTTTGAACCACCCCTCCCTCCCCCGTACACACACACCGCAGAAACCTGGCTCTCTTACTGGCACCTTATGGATTTCACTCTGTTTTTTTTTTTTTTTAATTTTAATATATTGTTATTGTTGTTGAAACTTCAGATCAAAAGAAAAATGGAGACTTTCCTGTTTCGGATCAGAAGCTTTGCAGGCCTGTTGCTACTAGCTTTCACCTTGACATCTTGGGAGCTGCTTCACACAAAGGACCTGCTGCTCTGCACAACCTGGGTCCCTCTTTGAGCAACATGCGTTTGCACGCTGGTGTATCCCAAGTTCCCTGCTCCTGTGACCTCTGTCCTAATTCTCACCCTTCCCCTGGACCTCAGCGTGGGGCTGCCCACCTGCCCTGCTGTGTCCCCATCACTCGCCCCTGAAGACCTGCAACCCCAAACCAGGAGCAGAAGTGCATTGGAAGCAGAAACAGGGCAGGAGGAATTATGTTGGGAGGGATAAAGGACTGCACTGAACATGAGCCGCAGGAAAGTTGGGCTCAGCAGCACTCCTCTTCCGCCTACTTCCAGCTGACACAGCAAAGATGATTTTCTTAGGGCTAATTCTGCAATGCCCCCTCCCCCTCCTTTCCCCTCCTGGTTATCGTTGGCTCACGGTTTCATGAGGAAACTTGCCAAGTCTTGCTTGCTTTCTAGAAAGAGAGCAGGAATGAAAGGAGAAGGAAATATTTGACAACCTTTGTTTTTCCACAGCCTTTTTAGGGCAGCAGGCTCCAGTCTATGCCCTCCACTCCCCAGCGCTCAGCCTGACCTTGCTGTGTCAGCAGGAGGAAGTCTGGTGGGAGCATAGAGGAGAAAAATGGGAAGATATGGTGTATTTCAAAGGAAACATAAACAAAATAGAGAAAGCCCAGAATCCCACAACCTATCCCATAAACGAAGTTCCTCTGTGGTTTTGTACCAGGAACAGTCAATTACAGCTGTGATGTTTGGCTTTTGGTAAAGGACAGTGTCTCACTGCTGTGCCAGGAAGGACTACAGGGACCATCCTGTCAGTACCTATACAGCTGTCTACCTAAAACGAGCCTTACCAAACCTCTTTAATCCCACATTTGCTTTCATTTCTGACCAGGAGCACATCCTGCCCAGCTGCTCCATCGTTTCTCAGTAGTGCCTTGCCCAGCTTACAGATGAGGAAACTGAGGCACTGTACCCGGGAGCATCTTGTCCCCAGGCATAACATCTGGTCTACAGAAGAGCCAAGCCCAACCTCCCAAGCTTGGGCTCTTGCAATACTGCTTGTTGTGTCTCCACCTCTACTATAAAGAGGAAAGCATCTGCGATCTTAAACTCGACCAGGGCAAGAGCAGAAATAGATAGAAATGCAGTTTGATCTAGTCCTTGCTGCTGTCACATAGTTTATTTTACAGAGTGCTGATTCTTTCTCAGCGGTTCACAGTTCAGGGCCAATTTTGGTCATTGATAGATCGGAGGGCCAGGCCAGCTTCCCCAGCTCATGGTCCCTGCACTCCTGGCCAAACTGGCAGAGGCCAGAAAGTTCAAGTCAAACTTAATTTCTTTCCTTGTCCCGTTGCTTAGAAACACGCCTATGAAAATATACTTTGTTCTCACATGCTACCAGTCGAATGCCAAGAGAGTTTTTCCCTCTCCCATCCTTAGGAATTCCTGATTTATTTTTTATTTCTTTTTTTGCAATCACACAAATCTCAAGAGGAGCCTGCTGGTCTCTTGTGGCTTCCTGCAGCAGCCTGTCTGAAACAAGCTTATCTCCTGGCTGCAAACAAAACCCATCAAAAAGAGCCCCCTGCGGCACTTGGGGAGTCCAAACTGGAAGTGCAGGTGGTGCCAGGGGGATGCTTTTGCAACAAACCTGCAACCTCTTTCCTGTCTCTCTCCTTGTTCATTCAACAGGAGCTCTCCATCTCAAGGTAACCAAAAGCAGCGATATTACAAGCAGACATGCCAAAGGCTTCATGCAAAGCACCTGCTAAAGGACCAGTTTCCTTGGGAAGAGTGAGGCAGGTGGAACAAAAGGCAATTCATGTTGGTAGTCAAGTGCCTTTGGTCTGCACGGGGCACCCTCGGCCCCACTCTCCCTGCATAGCTTTGCCTTCTTGACCACACTGCCCACCCCCACTGGCTGCACACACACGTGCAGAGTAAATAAACACCAGAGAAGACGCGCTGCAGGATACCTCACATAGCTCTGCTGCCAGCAGGTCACTGACCAGCTTCCTGGGCTCCACAGCAGGAACGTGGTTCCTGGCATCATCCTCCTCTCCCTGCACAGGTCTTCTCCCAGCTCTTTGCCCTTTCCAGCTCCCCTTCAGACAACCCAGCTCACCTTTGCTGTTTCTGGACGATTTTAGGGGAGTTTGGACATTAGCTGCCATTTGGGAGTAAGGGGTAAGTTATACACACAGAATTTGGCTTTTCTCTGAAGGATGGAGTGTAGCAACACAACCACTGCCTGCAAGCAGCAAAAGGGGAAAATAATAAAGGCATCAAGATTTATTAGGTGATAGAAAGGAGAAATGGACTCCCATTGTATGGGTATAAGCAGAAGCTTGCTAACAAGGAAAAATGACTTTTATGGACCAAAAGAAGTGGAAGGCTTGTTCCTGTTTTGGTTGTTTTGCCAAGTGGTTCCAAACTCCACTGGGCATGCAGATATCCTCCCTGTCTCCCCTTCATGCCATGGCAGAAGTACAGATGTATTGGGAAAAATATAGGGAAAGAATCTTCGCTCAAGCTACAGGATCCAGAGTTTAACATGTGCCAAAGTGAAGGAACGCTTTCTTTTGTGCTTTCATCACATGCAAGATGCAAATATTTCAGAAGCTTGGTTTTGCACTGCTGCTATCGTGCTAGCCTCGTGCTTGTTTTTAACCTTTTCTTTCTGATTATTAGCCACACCATCATTACTTTTTCCTTTCACATAGTCCCTACCCCTAATGCACCTGCACCTCCCTCGACTTTAATGCCCTGCTCAACAAAGACACCCAGCAGTGGGCAGCCAGGAGGAGCAGGCTGCAGGGATCCAAAGAGAAAGGGAGAGGCTGAGCAACAAACTGAGGGGGAGGGCGAGGACTTTGTGGATGGGGCAGATGGTTTCAAGGAGGTGTCCCTGTCTTCCCCTCTATCTCAAGCTGCTGAGGCCAGCTCGGGCCCCACAGCAAGGTGGAGGAGGATATGGTGAGAGAAATGGGTCATGGTGAAGACAAGGGATGCAGTAAAGATGTGAAGGATGCAACCGGGATGCAGCTGTGACTAGCAGGGTGCATCTGGGAGGTGGGGGAGAAAAGCTTTCCACTGGGGACGGGACAACCCAGAGGTGGTGATGGAAGAGGGAGTGGGGGTGGTTGTGAGATGATGCAACAGTGGGGTCGGTGGAAGAACAGCCAGGGGGGTGGAAGAGTGCCCACAAAGATGGAAACTCAACTGGGGGATGGAAAAGCAACTGAGGGGGTGGAAGAGCAGCTGGAAAGATGAAAAAGTATCTGGAAAGGTGAAAGAGCAATAGGGGCATGGCAGAGCAGCCAGGGGAAGTGGTGGTGCAGAAGCAGCTGGAAAAGCAACCGGGGGCTTTGAAAAGCTCATGGCGGAGAAGGGAGAGGTAAAGGAATAGAGAAATAGCTGAAAAGGTACAAAAGCAGCCGGGGTGCATACGTGTGTGTGTGCAAGGGGAAAATCAGGCAGAGAGATGTAGAAATTGCCAAAGAGATGGACAAGCAGCTGCCGGTGGTGGAGGGGAAGGGAAGAGCAGCCGGGGAGACGGAAAAGCACGCGGGGGGGTGGGGGATGAAAAAGCAGCTGGGGAGGGCGAGCATAGAAAAGCGGTCGGAAAGATGGAAAAGTAGCCAGGAAGGCGGAAAAGCGAGTGGAGGCAGGGAAGGGCGCCCGGGAAGATGGATAAGCAGCCGGAAGGATGGGAAAGCAGCCGGGAGGGCAGGGAAGAGCAGCCGGTGG
Organism: Clamator glandarius; assembly: GCA_033459285.1. Taxonomy (NCBI): domain Eukaryota; kingdom Metazoa; phylum Chordata; class Aves; order Cuculiformes; family Cuculidae; genus Clamator; species Clamator glandarius. The sequence continues at coordinate 491,277 of JAUNZM010000323.1, read as the reverse complement.
GAGGGAATAGAAAAGCGATCGGAAAGATGGAAAAGGAAAAGCGAGCGGAGGGGCATGGAAAAGCAGCCAGAAGGAGGGGAAAAAAGCGGTCAGGAGACGGTGGCGGGGTGGAAAAAGCAGGTGGAAAAGGAGCCGGCGAGGCGGAAAAGCATCCGGGAAAGACGAGGACGGGAGAAGGTGGTGGCGGTGGGGGTGTCACTCACCGGCCTTGGCTTGCTCGCGGTAGCTCTTCTCGCTGAGGCAGACGGCGGTGCCGTGGAGCAGGGCGTGCAGCGGCTTCTCCTCGCCCTGCCGGGGGAGGCAGCGGAGCCCGCGGGCGCAGCGCTCGGTGTAGACGCCGCAGGGCTGCCCGGCGGGCAGGGCGCAGGTGAGGCAGCAGCCGCATCCCGGCTCCTTCACCAGCTCGCAGCCCAGCGGCGGCGGCGGGCACAGCGACAGCGCCTTGGCGTCGCAGGGCTCGCACTGCACGAAGGAGCCCAGGCAGCGCGACAGCCCCGGGCAGGCGCCCAGCAGCACCAGCAGCCGCAGCAGCATCGCGGCGGGGATGCTGCGGGACGGGGCGCGGGGGCGGGCCCGCTTGCCCCTTCGGGGGCAAAAAAAGAGAGAAGAAATATATATAAAAATGAAAAAAATCAAAAGGGTTCGGAAAGCGCAGCCCCTCCTTGCAGGGGTTTATTCTCGGGGTGCAAGACCCTCCTGCTTTTCTTTTGGCGTTGGGAGAAGGGGGCGGGGGGGTGTCTAGGTTTGATTTTTTTTTTCCTCTCCTTTTTTTCTCCTTTCAGCTTTTTCTCGCCTCGAAATGGAGAATTTGCACCGCGATCCGCAGCAGGAAAAAAAAAAAGAAAAAAGAGGGAGGGAAGGAAGAGGGGAAAGGGAGAAAAGGCTGCAGGGGTTGCAGAGCCTACAGGTTACAGGGGGAGGCGCGGGGGAGCAGGGGGGTTTGGGGAGGTGGGACGGCGAGTTCACACACTCACACAGACACACACACACACACTCTTCCCAAAGGCAGGTTGGGAAGGGAGCAAAAAGTTCCTTGAAAACCAGTGTCCTGCTATTAATGCATCAAAGCGGTCAAGGCGAGGGGAAGGAGATGGGGACGCAGGAGAAGGAAGAGGGGATGCAAATCTCCCCTTCCCTCTCTCTCTCTTCTTCTGCAGAAGGAAAAAAAAAAAGTCTCTCCCGAGGCAGCGAGGTGCTGGGAAGCTTGGTATGAAGCAAAGTTGTGTTTCGATCGGCTCTGTTCAACCCTCCCACTTTCCTCTTCCGAGATTTGCACAGGCAAAAAAAGTGGAAAAAAAAAAGCCAAAAAAAAAAGGCAAAAAAAGAAGTGTTCTGCAAAGTTGGAGTGTTTTGTTGCAAAGTCTGCAAAGGAGCGGTAAAAAAACAGGAGGAAAGGGGGAAAAAAAAAAGAAAAGAGAGGGAAAAAAAAAATCCACTTTGTAGATCTCCCAACACTTTTCCCCTGGAGAAGTTTCTAAAGAGACTGAATACTGCAGAACAGGCTGTCTTTTAAATAGACTGCCTCTGGCCGCCTGCCAGCCCCTAGCTGCAATTTGAGATCCCAGTGACACCTCAGCTTGACGAGGTGCCAGCAGCGAGGGCCCTATCAGTGCACACTCGAGCCGTGGGGGTGGGGTGCACAGCTTCTGACTTCTAGGCTTCAAACCTCGGGCAGCGATCAAGGATAATATTATGAGGAGAGACAAGGGGAGGAGGAGGAGGAGGAGGAGGAGGGGGAAAGGGAAGCCGAGCGTGGGGAAGGAGGGGGGAAAAAAAAAAAAAAGAAAAAAATCAGATCTTTATGTTTTAAACTAAAAAAAAAAAGAAAAAAAAAAGGAGAGAAGTGGTTGCAATGGGGCTGTGCATCAGCCTGGGAGGCTGGGAGGGAATGGTCAGGGCTCTGAGTTTGGGAAGGAACAGGAGGATATTGAGTTTGCAGGATCTCATTCTGCATGCTGTACCCTGTGCTGGTGGAATATGGATCCCCATCTGCTGCCTGGGCAGCTGGTAGGCTGGAAACCCTCAGAGAGAAGGGAAGCCGGCGCATCAGCTCCATGGGTGAGCAAAGCAGGGAGATGGCTGGATGTGTCTCAGGAAGCCCCTCTTGTCCACCCTGCTCCAGGAAAGAGCCTTTGTATATGCAGGGTGCCCAGCTTTCCTCTCCTGCTTCTCTGCCCCTGGGCGAGGAGTAAAAGTGAAGTGAGGCTTTGCCCAGTGTCAGGGTGTGCCCCTGACACCCCCCCAAACAGCAAGGGTTAATGCAGCTAGACAGTGACCAGGAGGGAGGCTCAGGCTGCTTGTAAGAACTGTGTTAGATTCCTTTTTGGTAAAGTTCAATGTTGCTTAGAGCATGCCAGAAAACAAGGGGAATTTTGCCATGTAATGTCCAGTTTGCACGTTTTAGCTCATTATTCTTCTGCCTCTTGCCCTGCATAAAGTGGGAAGGGAGAGGGAAAAAAAAGTGCTTTGCAATGCTTGTTCTCTGTCCTGGACAGCTTGGGGTTTGTTGTCTTTTGTTCCACCACTGCATTCCTACGGGTTACAGCTCTCCAGGCCGTGGTCCTTTGCACTTGCCTCCCTCAGTGCTCATTCATTGCTGGGAGCAGGGAATCTGGAAGCATGGCAAAGGGAATCTCCAAAATTGCAGCGTGCAGTCCTGTGGGCGGCCCAGACAGCTGTGCACAGGGATGTCACACCTGGGGCAGGAGGATAAAGTGAACCCAGCTGGAAGGAATGGGGCTGCAGTTCAGTAACAAGCACAAGGTTCTCTACCAGGAGAGTGGTAAATTAAAAGAGAGCCGATTCTGGCTGAGGTTTATGTGCGATTCCTGACAACCTCCTTCCACATATGCACATGCTACTCCAAAGCTTCATATTCCCCAGGTTTCTTTTTAGATCAGTCATCTGTGCAGCTGCATTGCATGGATTTTGCCACTAGAATGCACCCTTATCTATGGTAAGAGGAGGATGGTTGCTTAAAAGCATTAACTCCTTCTTCTCCAAAATTTCCAAGCTTAAGGCTTTTGTTGCTGCTTCTCAGGTGTTTCTTGTTTTACTGCCTTCCTGCCCCATGTGGGCTCTGTGGTAAAGATTAACTCCCTCCTGTCTTCCCTTCTCTTTTCAAAAAAGAAATCCACATTGCAAAGCTTTCCTTTCTACCAAGAGGTTTTCCAGAGATTTTATGTAATACTACTGAATCTGGGCTTAGATCACAATTAACTACCAAAAAATCGGCTCCCCTAAGGTAAGAAAAGCCACCCCCTAGGATATTATCTAGAAGTGTTTTTAAATGGTTTCTCCATTTGACGCTTATGACTTTTACAGCATATTAATTGCATCCTGCCGCTCATTTTTATGAGAATCTGCCTCCAGTCTGAATGGGTGCTTAGCAGAATATAGCACAGGGTGGAGAGTGAGCACTGTTCACCTGGAGATCTGGAAGCACATTGTGAGAGGGCTTAAGGCAGGAGAGAATTTGTTTTCCTCGTTCTCTCCTCCACTTCCTAAGAAATAGTGTGTTCTGTGTATTAATACCTAATACAGAGACAGCAAGAGTATCTAGGGGGCTGGAGAAGAGGTTTCATTTGCACTCCAACCTGCGAGACACAAAATGGTGAGGCATGTAGGGAACTGCTTCCATCGAGCCCAGGTGCAAGCCCTGGCATAGGAAGCTTGGGCATGGCTGGATTGCCATGGGGTAGAGATTCTGTGAGGGATACCTGGGAAGCTACTCTAATTTAGATCTGCCTGTCTTGAGCTTTCAGAGGATGCCAAAGTCCAGGTGCTGTGATGTTGTCTAGTGGCCACCCTTATTTCACTCCTACGCGGTGCTACGAGGACCTTCATCCATGAAAGCACACCTGGAAACTGAGTCATATCCTCAACCAGAAGGCAACATGGTTTCAGCTATGAGATGTGCCCTAATGGTGGGTTCTCCCACATTATGAAAGTAGCCTCAGCCATGGGGATCCTGGGTCTACTACTTCATTGAACCACTGAGCCCAGCAGTAAGGATGGAGTTCCAGATAAATGCCTGGTCCATGCTCCTCACAAGAGCTATTTTTTTGGCATCTGTTTCTGACACTCCAAAAAGCAATGGGGTAACGTATAGTGTATGGCTGGTCATGAGCTGTAGAAGAGCCTGCAGCTTTCACAGATCACAGTTCTCCTGGCTTGTGCTCTTCCAAGGGAGATCACAATCATGTTCTATGCTTTCTTATTTTGGGGGAGTGAACAGAGCAGAGACTGTTCAAGGGAAACCAAGGATTTTGTTGGCATCTTCTAATATACTTAATTGCCATGAGTCTCTATGTGTTACAAAGGGCTCTGTTGCAAAAAAAAAAAAAAAAAAAAAAAAAGGAAATAATTATTTGGAAAGCAGTTACTGTTCTTTACATCTCAAATATGTCACACTTCATTACAATACTGTCTGTAATGTGCAAAAGCACTGACTTTCCTGGGTATGATAAAGAGGATGGAACACATGCTTTAATCAGGTTAGGGTAATCTGTGTGTTTTGGAGGCACATAGGACATCAAACAAGTTCAGGAAATCTAGAAAGATTAAAAGCTGAATCACAGATATGAGAACGAAATTTGTTTTTTTCCTTCTCCCTACAAAACCTCTGTCTGGTTTGTGTAGATCTGAAACTCATTAGCAAAATAATGCCTATACAGGAGAATTTTTTTCATGTTCAGATGTTAAAAAACACCAACAGGTTGTGAAATCAGGTGCCTGAAGCATCATTATCAAAAAAAATCAACATTTCATACTTGGAGGGAAAAACAAGTGCCAAAAGTGGAACTGATGGGGCAGGTCTGAGACAGCAGTGGAGAAAAGGAAGATGGGCAACAGCAGGCAGTGCAGATATGGACAAGATATTTCCTTTTTCATGGAAACTGCGTTCAAGTGTCGGAAGTGAAATGTGATTTCTTCCTAAGATGTTTGTCCTTCCCTTGGACAATACCTTCTTAGTTATGGTGATAACCCCAACAAGTGTTCACAGCTTCTGTGCTGGGAGCTCCTTTCCAGCAGGTTGGAGCAGCTCGTCCTACAGCGGTGGGTGTAGTAGAGCTAGCGAGTGCTAGGTGGCATACTGGATACGTTGGAGAGTCACCTCCAAGGACTTCCTTTCACATCCAGCAAGGGCTAGGCTGAATGAAATTATCTCTTTGCAAGCAGCTTTCTCTGTCATTAAAAAAACAAAGCAACTGATGCTTCCAGTGAAGACGGCATCAATGTTTTGCTTTCTAACATGCCTCGTGGGGGTATCAATTTTAAACCATGTGTAGAAATGGAGTCCCCCCTCACCAGATCAGCACCTGGGTGTTCTGCGGGGCTGTGTTGACTGTTTCACATTATCTAGTCTCAGCTGACAAGATTTCAACTGGTGACTGGGGTGCCTCCATCTCCCTGTGGCCCTCCGGAGTCAACTTGCAAGGTGGAGGGATTTGGTAAATGAAGGCCATCGCATCCTGAGCATCACAAGGTCCTTGGAGTCTTTCACAAAGACTGAAGCAAAAAGGCTGCACCGGATGATTAAATGATAGAGGCAAAAATGACTCAGGGGACAAATTCCTCTTGCCTGAGCACAGACAAAATTAGTTTATTCTGCTAACAGGGAAAAGACAGACGTTTCATCATGAGCAGACAACAGAGGTTCCCCTTTGCACCTTCCCAGACGGAGCAGAGAGCAGAGGTCATTGCATTGCTGGTGGCTCTCAAAGGACCTGGAGGCTGTCCCTGAGTGTGGGGCAAGTGGCTTGACGTCTCTCCTAGTGCACGTGCAGGGGCCAGCAACTATCCGCTGTGCCCCTCAGCCACACCTGCCATGGGCATGGGCCTTTGTATGGTGTCGTGCTTCCCTGGGGCATCAGGAAAGTGCAGTCAAGCTCAGGGCAGGAGGCTGAGCCTCTTCCAGAGACTTTAGAGGATTAGGAATGAGTTGCAAATGAAGCTTTGGTTTCCCCAGTCTGCTCAACAGGCTTGATAAGGCTTCTCTATCTTGGAGGGGACCAGGTGGGTTTAAAGGGCTGTCTTTGAAAGCGATTGGAAATTTTGTTGAGGTGCTCTATAAGCTGGAAATATCCCCGTGATTCACTTGCTTTCCACCTCCACCTCATCCTGCTCTCTGCTGCCCACATTGTTTTTTTGTTATTAATTGTTTTAGATTCAGACAATGCCTCTCCTTTGGCCTCAGGCAGATGCACTGGCTGAATCACTAGAACACTTTAACATTCATCTGCTGAGGCAGCAAAACCTGGTATCTCTTTTTTTCTCTCCCTTTTTCTGCCTCTTCAGTATCACAGTCAAAAGGTAACTGAGACACAAAGTAGATCTGGAATTGGCTGAAAAGGGAAAGTGCTCCCAGCTGAAGTGCAGAAAACACCTGCATCTAATAAAAACAAATTAGAAACATCATCAATAACCAGAATAAAAAATGGTGTAAATAAAAGGAAGAGCATAAATTCAGATAGTCTCTGGGAAACTTGAACAGATGCCCCAGTCTGCTGTCTTCTGGAGATATTGTCTAATGATTTACCTTGTAGCGCAATAAAATACAGGGTCTTTCTATGTCTCTCTGGCATAGACTAAGAAGCTGTAGTGACCTTGCTGTACCATGGTGGTAGGTGACCCAGAAATACAGTAGGTTGTTGCTATGGCAGGAGAGGGGTATCTCTTGGAAGAAGCAGTTGTCTGCAGGGTCATTCTTTCTGCCCAGTAATGGTTTGCAGGTTCTGCTGCGAGCATTAGGATGATGATTTAGTATAGAAAATACACTTGGAGTTGACTGAGAATCCAGTGGTCCCTTGCTGTTTGTGATGAGTGTGACGCCCTCTGTCATCCCATACCTGCTGCCTGTCCCTGTGAACTGGCAATAAGCAGTGCTTTACCTCAAAGAGATGACTCCTGACTGTGACCATCAGCTCCCTCCAAGATGATGTACACATCCTTTCCTAAACCTTTGCATAGTGCCTGAGGAGCTGGTGAGAAAACAGCCTCTTGTGCCCTGCTGATTTTTTTTTCTTCTTTTTCATCTTTCATACACTCTGGATTCCCTTCTGATCTGTGCATGAGCCAAGATGAATTTGAGGTTTTGATTTTTCTTTTGCTTTGACACTTGTCTGGAAAAGTTCTTGTCTGAATTGATATCACTACTAGGAACACACCAAAACCTGTCTCCAGAGGAGAGGGAGGTGTAATTTTCATGGTGAGCCACATAGGTGGGTGTCTGGTGGCAGCATTGATGGGATGGAGTATGAATGGTTTAGAGGTGGTGGCAGCATTGATGGGATTGAGTATGAATGGTTTAGAGGCTTTCTGGAGATGAGGGGACATCTTTACAGCCTGACTCTGAACAGTGCTTAGAAACCAGCCTGTCTCTACTGCTGAGATGTCACAGAAGTTTCTACGGGCATCCAAACTACTCTGGGATTTGGGGATGGAAAGAACTGGCTGTTCCTGTTTGTAGCCCTGTTGACTAGGGAGAAGTCTCCTATCTCATCCCTTTGACTATTACATCTTGATTTCTTGCAGAGTTTTCTCCTGGTGGGGTGTCTGCATGCAGGCTCCTTCATTAAGTACCCAAAATGAGTAGAGCAGTTGTATCATTCAAAGGACAATAAAGATCCTCACTGAACTAGTGCAGGCCACAGCCTGGACTTCCAGCTTCCTCATTGTGAAAGGAAAATATCCTGTCTGTGTCCTGTGCCAGACACATGCATGGAGCCTCATCCCTGAAGGTCTGCATCGTGCTGTAAGGTCAGGAATGCATGTAGTGTTTTGGGGTCCTGCTGAGACTCTGGGGACAACAGTTTCAGTGAAGGGATGCAGGCTCATGCAAGACTGGATGGAGAAAGACTCAAACCAGAGGGGCCCTCAAACACTGCTTGGATACCTCCTCTTCCACCAGTAACTGGCCTGGATGTGGGTTCATGATTATATCTCTGAAGTAATTCCCTGGACTTCCTCTTAGCCCCACTCTATAATTATTCATAGTTATTTTCTAATGGATGTCCTGCCACTTGTTTTCTTTCTGGCTTGCTTCTTCTTTTGAGTAATGAAAACACATCAATGGCCTTCCTCCAAGAACGGTTACTAAGGCAATTGCCCCTGCCTAACCCCCTCCCCACCCCCTCGTTTAAAGCCTATCAAGCTCCATTGGATTTGTGGCCAAAGTTTGCATCAAATTACTATTTTGGGATTGCCAAAAAAAGCACAATCAGAAAGTTTGGAGGGGAGTTGGGAAGAAGAAGAGAGAGAGAAAGTTATAATCTTCCCAGATCATTATTAATTACATTTACAATAATAACACTGTTCCAGGTGGTTGCACTGCTGACAAGCTGGGGGGTCAGCTCATACCTGTGTGCAATTTGGTCTTTGCTTTTACTCTAGAACAAGTTCTCTGGGACTCACAGCTGCCACTGGGACTTCTGCATCCCTAGTGGAGTGGAGACAATAGACGTGCAGGGGGAGTGGATGGCTTCACCCCCTTGATGGCAGAGTTTTCTCTGGTGAATAGGTCCTAACTTGGCTTGCTAGTTTGCCACCTCCCCTGAGGCTGAATTTCAGTGCCAGGTTTCGTTAACTCAATCCCCTGACAGTTCAGAGCATGGCAGATGTGGGATGCAGGACTGAGGGTGACTGTTTAATGCTCAAGGCAAAGAAGAATGAAGGGATGCCATGTCCTGGCTAGAGGCTCAGCTGTGCCTCATTCTGTTCTCCTGTGAACATGCCCTTGTGTGAATGGATCTAATGGATAGGCACAGCAATTTGGAGCAGCCCTTGCTAGTCAGACAAGATTTATCCAGAGGGGTAGCAGTTAGAGAAGAGAGCAGAAATGTCAAAAGTCAATTGGCTGTCCTCTAACGAGCCCCTTCTTCTGGGGCTTTCCTGCATTGCTGAGATCTCTGACAAGTGTCTCTCTTGCACCACAGCCCAACTCATTGCCTGCGTGTGACATTTCTTCCTTGAAACCCCCACACCTATCCTAAGCCGGAGGTGTGGTGAAGCAAATACTCATCAGAAGTAAAACCTCAAAGGCATTAAAATCACACATTTTGTCATTGACCCAGCTATCTACATTTTCAAAGCTGTCTCACTTCATACCCATCAAGAGCTTGGAATCCCACATATTCTCACCTGTAATGTGATATATTTTATGCCTTATACAAAATGCCCTCCCTAAAACTGCATATCACACAGACTAGTCAGCAAAGAGCAGAAACACCCACTTACCAGTGGGGAAACATTTTTATACAACATCCACTTCATCTCCAGCCTGTGAATCCTGATCGTCAAGGGCAAGCTAAAATAATACCGACTCTTGAACTAAAATTCATAACTCTCCTGGCTGTGCCAAATTGCAGCTTCAACAAGATATATTCATTTTATGGTGTATTACAGCTTCTTTTACAATTTACCTGCCTCCCAGGACCCTAAAGGCAATAATTATCCATCTGTCCATCCATCCAGGCTCAACAGCCTTCCAGCCTCTCCTTTTGCATCATCCTTCTCTGCTCTCCAGCTGCCAACTTGCTTAACATAGACAGTCATAGTTATCACAGCAGAGAGAAATGGGTGGTGTTTGTAAGCCAGGGAGAGATCTCCCTGGCACTCCTGACAAATGCCTTGCAGCGCTGGTCCCCTTTGTTGTCCTGCTTGTGCGGTGGTAGTGTACATAGAGCAAGAGCTGTAGGGCTTGCTATCAGTCTACTACCCTAACGCTCTCACCTTATTGGTGAGGTGAGGCATTTTCACCCTGTGAAGAAGACATTCTTTCCCTTGTCCTGTGTTTTCCCTAAGATGCATCCCAACTCCTATTTTGACCCTGCTGGCCCTCCCAGTGGAGGGATCATGTCCTTGCCATACTCTGATGAACAGCCCTGGGACACTGGTCCATAGGGTTGAGACTGGCTCATAAAATCTGTCATTGTTTCACTCAATATTAAAAGAAATAATAAAAAAGTCCTGTTAGAGCATATGCGTGAAGAAGGTAGTTGAAATAAGATCAGATGCAGTCCAGGAGGCAGTGATGGAAAATGGAGCCTGTGCCCAGTACAGAAATAGTGGGGCATTAAATGTATAACTGCTTCTTGGGCTCCCCGACTCAGAGCATACATCAAAGGCCTGAACTTGGTCAAAACCATCATTTATTTTCTCTTCTTTCTCCACCCCCACCTCCTTTTTTTTTTGGGGGGGGGGGGGGCGAGGGGGCAATCTCCATATCCTCATATGAACCAAGTTTTACAACCTAGGGCAGGTGTGGAACTTTCTCTGGGCTCTTCCGATTTTCCATTCACAGCCGTGTCATGGTAGGCAGAGATAGAGGGAGAGGGAAAGACAGACCCACTTGTGCCTTGCAGTGCTGGGGGGTCAAGTGGAGCACGTGTGTCTCTTGGCAGGAGCCAGCACCCTCATGGGTCTGTGCTGGGAAATGGTTACGCGTCTTGTGCGTTGGCAGCCTTGGGAGATGTAGTGACTCAACACGCTTATGCCAGTGGGTGACATCTTTTTGTTGTGATGCATGTAAAGGCATCAGGAACTAATTCAGTATCCCCCCCTGCACGTCAGGCTGACAGGAATTCACTCAGACTGGAGACATGCCCAGCACATGTAATGTCGTGTTTTTGAAGGCACTTCTTGCAATGGTCTTAGGAAAATGCCAGCCAAATGTGTTCTGTTTGGCAAGAACAGGGCAAGGAAACCAAGCCCTCCTACAAAAGGAAATTCCAGGAGAGCTTCTCCATAGCTATGGGTCTCACATTATACTAGGATCCATGGACCTCGGTCACTGTTCCTCTGTCTGGAAGAAGTCTGGTATAAATGATGCCTTAAGATACTGGATTTCCTCTAGCGCATTTTTCAGATGGGAGACTGGGATTGAATCAGCATGGGCTAAATGGGCAACAGAAGGTTGAGGGCTCAAGAGAAATGTGGACCACCCTGACAGGGTAGACTTAGAGGACGTAGTGCATGAAGAACAAACATGCAGTTTCCATCTGCAGCATAAGAAGGGTTGAGAGCACTTTCTTGGTGTTGAAATGTCATGGTAGAAAGTAGCACAGTAAACAAGTATCCTGGCAATGATGCCAACTCTGTGGACATTCATATATTGGAGTGATAGATTGGAGCTCAGGCCAAGAACTTCATCTATGGACATAAGCTTGTGTACAAATTTAGGCCAAAGGAAAAATAATTGTGCCTCCCACTTGCTGTGATTTTTATGGCATTTGCACTTTTTTCCCTGGCGTTTTCAGCAGTCTCTTCAATCTTCCTGCAGAACTCTCTCAGGACAGCCTGCTCCAATATAAACTTTACTGTAGCAGCTTTCCCAGGTGACTGGCTCCTGTAGCTATTCTCTCCACTGTAGCTCTGCCTGAAGCCACTAGTTGTTGCCAGATCCTCGATGCATTTCTGAGGTATCCAAGTCTGTGAACATCACGTTGCCTGTTTTCCCATCTCTTCCTTGAAGACCTTGCTGTCTGCCTCTTAAAAATCTCATCATTTCAAAGAACGGGCAAAGTTTTCAGACCTTGTACTGTATGTCTCACTGTCCACTGAAACCTTCCTGAATCTGACCATATTTCAAGTGCAGTGTTGCAAGATCTTGAAGGGGTCACAGTGAGAGTCCTGTAGGACTTTCAACTCTATCCTTCCACTATCTGATCCTCAACTTCACTCACACTCTTCCAAATCGTTATAGTAGCCTGTATACCCCAACTAATTATGCTTGTAGACTCCATCCCATCTCTCTTTACATATCTGAAAGTTGGTTATCTGTTTGAAGGTAGTTGTTGAGCTCTTTCCTGCTTAAAGATAGGTATAGTGGATCTGAGATGTCCCCAGACCAGAGAGTTTTGGTGGATTTTTAAACATCCTGTTCTTTCCAGGCTTGTTTGACTGAGTGTTTCTGCAGTGCTAACCAGGCTAGAGCCTTCAGTCTTTCCTTCAAAAGAGCCTGGCTTTTGTGCCTTGGACTCCTTTGCTTTTCCAGCAGGCTCAGGAGCTCTTTGGCTGACAGCCACTCAGCTTCCAGGACCAGGCAGTTACACTGGTACAGCTGCAGCCTGTGCAGGATGTCTTAGGCTCAGTCATGCCTGCATGCGTTCCAGCTGGTGGGTGAGCCAGAAAGGCTCCTCTTTTAGCTGAAAGGGTAGCTGGAGAGCGGCCTTAGAAAAAGTTTGGACTTGGGACTTCTATTCCTAGAGCTGCCTGGATACAGTTTTAACAGAGCATGATGTATATGGCTGCTGAGTTACCATCTCTAATCTTTTTCTCCTGTACTGTAACCAGTTTCCATAAGAATCGTGAGGCCAACTCAGGGGAAAAAAAAAACAAACCCAAAAATCTAAACAATTCCCCCCCCACCCAGGTGAGGGAAAAGATTACTTAAGCGCCTACATTTCCTGTACATCAAATGGCTGAAGACATACAGGTTTCCCACTTTGCAGGGTACCATAAAATGAAACACAATAGGAAGTGGTAATGAGATTAATGGGGAAAAAATGACACGGTCTTCTCTCAGACAGAGGAGTGGCACCACAAGTGATCGGAGTGCACCAGCGGAGGTATGAGCAGGATTTAGCCTTGTATCTGTTAAATGAGGACATTACCAGAATACCAGATTACACAGCCTAGTTCTCTGAAACAAATCCTGCTCAAGTAGAAAGGATTTGTTAGGAGGCTACAAGGTCAGGAAAGCAAGATTATTGGTTTAGCAGCCTTCTGCTGTGCTGTGGACCCCAGGCGATGGCAAGCACAGCTCTGCTCAGCATTTCATATCTTTCCATTTGTTATTTAAAAACTTGCAAAATGGAGAAAGAAACACTCTCTTTCTTAGCAATATTTGTACAGTTTGAGTAATTTTTATTCTGTGCTTTTTTTTTCTCCCTCAGAAAACAAGTGCTTCAATGCCCTTATTTTCTAAATAAACTGAACATGCCCACACAAGTGCACCCACGAATGTTTGCAGCCCAGAGTGCATGACCACAACAACGAACCATTTTGTAGCACAGTCGTCATGAATATCCTGTTCAGATCAGTTGAGCCCCCTGCTCATAAACAGCTCTATAGTTTCTGTTAACCAGCAGCCCTCCAGTAATGATCTATTCTGTTCAGCCCTGTACCCTTTGGTGACCTCCCAATAAAAGACCCCACTATCACTGCGCAACTTGGCCACAATCAATCAATGTAGCCCAGGGCTTGCAAATTACTTTCACCCTTGCTAGCTGTTACTTTTGAGTGACCCTACAATAATAAACCAAGATCCATTGCTGGCAAATAGTATTTTTTTTTTGCAAATACCTCAAAACAGCTCTATAAATAAAATTATTATTAAGGTTTAGAAGAAGCTATGACAGCTGTGATGAGGAGTGTGCTAGTTGTTAAATAGTGCAGACAGTCACATGGTAGTGCTTGAGCTCCTGTCCTCTCTAACTCACTTGTGCAAGCGCAGCCACTGCATTTAGTTTATGCCCCCTGCCCTTCCCCCCTTCCCCCCCATTTTTGGGGTGGATTTGCTGGTGACTAATGCTGTGGCTGAGTCACCTTTTCCTATAGTGGGCACTTTATTTCCAGCTCTCTCCTTTATCTGGTTGGCAGTTTTAATGAAAACTGTAGACATGTTAGATCTCAGAGGACCCTGCAGTGCTGTCATATTGGGTTGAAATGGACCAGTGGGTTGAAAAGCTATTGCAGAGTCATGGAGACACACAAATGCCCATACTGCTAAGCATAAATATGACCGAGCAGCACTCAGTCCGTGGTATCTGGTGTCACAGCATTGTGGTGCCATTTTCACAGTGTCCTTTGTCAGCCTCTGCCAAAGTCACAGTCTGGAATTTGTCCCGTTTCACCTTGTTTTAGCACCTGGAGTTGAAATGAATTTTAAAACCAGAGGGAAGCACAAAGAGCTGGCACACAGTGGGGTCCTGGCTCTGATCTCTCCAGAGCCACTGACTCACTCTCTGATCTTCAGCAAGGCCGTTGACCTGCCTGTGCTTTGTGCTACACAGCTGGAAAATGGAGTGGAAAAAAAGCAAGAGGAACTTCACTCAAAAGAGCAGATGCAAAGATTTTCTAGATAAACAAATCACCCAAACCCTACCACTTCAGGCCCCCACCCCCCCCAGTTCTCCTCTCTTCTTTGCACCTTATAGTTCAAACAAGAAGCAGTTTAAAGTGGAAAGTCTGGGGCTGTGTTTTCTTACATGTTCTGGATCCTCCTTTAACTGTGAAAATGTTCAAAGTGAAAACTTGACCTGGCAACAGTTTCTGAACAACCTCACTTTGGCTGTGAAATCCAGCTTTGCAGGAGCAGATTTTTATAGTCTTCTCTGGTAGAGGAACAAAAAAGATTTTTTTATTATTGTTATTAGAGGAAACTCTATAGAGACTGTGTGTTATGCTTTCTCTCAGCACTCAAGGTCAAATCAGCAGTTCTCTTCTCACTGTTCCCCTCTCATTTTATATCACCCCAAAAGATAAACCCCTTCTCTGCTCTCTCACTGCAGGTACTCCACAGCAGAAGAAACGAGGGATAGAAACACAAGCGGACGGCATGACATCTGCCATTGGAATAATGTACAGTAAAACCTCACGTCTTGGCAATGTGATCTTGTAGCTTAAAGTTGCTAATTATAATTGCTTAGCAGAGGTGTAACAAATGCTACATCCTAATTCAAAGGAGCAGTGATTCATGGAAACCCTGTACTATGCAGGCTCCCCAGATCCAAGTTCCTTATACTACAAGCCATGGCACTGTAGCTAAACACCTCTAGTGGATTAACTTCAAGCCATAACTCAAAAATGGCCAAAGACACCAGTGGTGAAGATTTGATAATGACTGCTCTCCAGTTCAGTAGCGAGTGCAGGATCAGAAGCTGTGGCTGAACACGTGGGGATCAGCTGGAACTGACTTGAGCCTCCTCAGACACCCTATGCCAGAAGGCCTCTGCTGAACATTGCAATAACTTGCTGCACGCCATTGTTGCCCAGACACTGTGTGCAGCACCAACCATGTACAGGTTGTGAAACAGCATTTGTGCTTGCTGGAAAGACTTCACAGTGCATGGCAGTGGTTGTTTGCATATGCAGCCAGTACACCTTGCAGCTTGGCACGACCCACAACTGCACACAGCAGAGGGCATTAGTATTTATGTGCCTACATACTCTTAGAAAATTGAGCCTTAGGTCATAACTAATTCTGAATGATGTGTTAAAAAGGCAACAGATATGCAATGAGGGCTAATCCCAGCCGAAAAATGCTTCTCTTTGTCTCCTGATCTGACCCTTGGAAATGAAAGCCTGGTCTCTAACATTGACTTTCTCTGTGACTACAGCCAAGTCTTAGCCTCAGTTTCTCAGCCTCATACAGTGGGCATAATAAACATTTACTTTTAGTTGGCCAGGTCATACCTGCATTTCCTGGGCTCGGCCTAGGGAATATCATGTCCCAGAGCCATTTCTGGACTGTGGAGGTGGCTACCACAGCATGGAAGAGGGAAGAAGATTTTGTTATGAGCCCAGCTGAGCTGAATTGTGCCAGGCAGACTTCAGAATATGATTCCTGATCTCTTAGTTACAAGGATCTATATGGCCTGCATTTCCAGAACTGTAAATGAGACATCACATCATTAGGGCTGAGAGTAACACACTGAGGAAAAGGAGACAGGCCAATGGCACATTACAGTATTATCTTATTATCCCTCTACACTCTCCTTCAATCAAACTGTGTTCCCCCTGCAGCATTTTACACATGATTATGGGCTCTTTGGGGAAAGACACCATCTTTTAGCTGCATTTGTGCAGCCGCTGAAACAATGAGGTCATGTCCTCGATGAGATTTCCACGGCTAGGGATGCTAATGATGCCTGGATGCTTACAAGAAGGGCAAAGGAGCACTCCCCTGCCGAGATGCTTCTTGACAGCAGAGTCGAAGGTCTATTTGCATGTATTGCTAGTTACAAGTTGGTGTGGGTTTGGTCACGGCCATATGAGGAATACCTACATGATATTTTGAAACCAGACAGTTCATTTCTCTGCCAAAGGTATTCCCACACTGGGAAATGTTCACAAATAGCCTCACTTGCATAAGAATTGCCCTTGCCACCAGAAGATTTGGTGCCTACATGTAACTAGAATGTGACGTCTAGGGAAAATTGTCAGAATTCTCTTTATGGTGATTTTTAGTAGGTGTTGGATGTCCTAGTTGGAGGTTATTCTCCATCTAAAAGGTTAATGTAAGAAAGAATCACATCATCAGCTCAGTCTTCTCATGAACTGTGTTCACAAGAGGAATGGTGATGGTATGATGAGCCATGATAGACTGTGGAGTGTGGCCAGACATGCTGAGGAGTTTGTGAAGACTGTACCTTGCTATGTTTGGCACATGTGAGAGGACTGCTGTAGATAATCTTCCTGCAGAGCTGGAGCTCCTCACTGTTGTTTCAATAACTTCTCCTCCCTTGCTGTGGGAGGCACTGCTCTATCACTGTGACACTGATGGATTTTGGGGCATTCTTTTTCCACATTTCCAAGCAAGCTTTTTTTCTGCAACATCTCCAGTGTCCACACTTGTGTTGATGTCCATCTGGATGATGTACTATAGCTTTTCTTTCTGCCTGCTGTTTGCCCTTTCATTGTGCTCCCAGCTGTCTCAGCCAGAGAGGCTAAGATGAGTTAGGGTGGGAGGGAAACAGGAGGGAGACAGGAGTTGTAGTGGCCTGGAAAGGTTGTTCAAAGACACCCAAAGGGGTTGCTTCTCTGCATTCAACACCCTGGCCCATGCTTTACAGCCATGGACAGGGAATGATGGAGAAATGCCTGCAGGGGGGCATAAGCTGCTCTGAGCTGAAGCCTTCCCATGCATCATCCCCAGGAGAGCAGAGCAGGGCTATGCATGGATGTCAGGTAGTTCTGAGAAGTGGGTGATAAAAATGCCTAATTATGAACTGGCCTATGGCACATGCTGGGCTTAGTCACTCCTGATACTCAGGGATTGGACAGAGGGGGTAAGCTGGTAGGAGAAACAGAGCCATCCCTACTCTAAATCCACTTTCATCCTTGTCCTGGGCATTGGCGACTTGTTGAGTACATTTCTGTACATCTTGTGTAACCCCGCTGCTCAGTGCAGATAAGGTAAGATTTTTGAAACCCCACTGGTGTGTGACTACAGAGCTACAGACCACCTGTAAAGCCACACAAATAGAGGCATTCATAAAAGCTTAATCCACCAGTTATTCAGTTCTGCCTGGTAACTTCTTACAAAACCCTCTAAAATCAAAGAGAAAGAAACCAGGCCACCCCTGCCCAGGACAAGCCCCCGTGACTTGATAAAAAGGAACAATCCCCAGTTAGCACACAGTGCAGAGCCATCTGTGCTTATATGTGATCCCCTGCATGTGGACCATGTGAAGAGAGGAGAGCCTGGTGTCAGCTTCTTGTGAAACCTGCTGCCACAGCAGGACAGCAGGAAAAATTTTTGGGATGCTTATGGCAGGATGAGGGTGGCTGGTTCCATGTGAGCAACATGGAAGAGGCAGAGCAGGAAGGGTTGTGGGAAAGGAGCCGATGAGGAAATCTAGATTTATCAGTGTGGTCATGATTGAAGCCGGGATATTTACTCGGCTGAGAACTAAAGAAGCTGTCACATTTGTCACATTGCAGGTGACCAGGATGGGAGAATGGGGAAAGGGAAGTCCATTGAAACTGTGCAATACAGTAATTCTCAAGGTTATATCCAGGAGGGAACAGATGGGGGTAGTCTCCGTTGTAAGCAGTCTTGCAGTTCAGTGTTTCTCTCTTCCTTCCCCTCGAGAAAGGAAAACCTATGTCAAGGGGGCTTTGGCTTCTATTTTGGACAAAGTTGGATGCTTCACCTACTTTATCTCAGCTGGTTTGCATTGTACAGAGTCTTCTCCCATAGCTGCATTTCCACATCACTAATCATGGTTTTGGTTTGTTTGTTTGGTGGTTGGTTTTTTTTTTTTTTTGTTATTGCACAGATCTGAAGTGTTCTTGCTTTCCCCAAAGGGGGAAGTAAATGCATACTATTATATTGATGAAGAGGTAGGGTTTACACTGCATCTAGACTTGCCTGGTAGACAGTTGTACAATGTGTTATATTTCTGCCTTGCATTATCTCTCAGGTTTTGACTGCAGTGGTGCAAAGCAGAGCTCCTCAGCAAACAGCACACTTAAACGAAGAGACAGAGAAAACAGTGGCCTTGGAAAATGATGTTTTCCTCCATCAAATTCTGGGGAACCGCATGAGACAACCGCAGATTTTGATGCTTTTTGTTTCCAGTAGTGTGTGGAGTTTTGGCCCATTGCAGCTATCTGCACACACACTGATCACACAGTGATTTTGGTGCTGGCTTCAAAATCTTTCTTCCAGCAATCAGATCTCCTTCTTCTTAGGCCCGGGCAATAATACCACACTCATATGTTTTTCAAGGGCTGTATGTGAGACACCTACATTGTGCAGCTGAGGGTGCTGACAGGCAGTCTCTTTAGCTGCATGCGGTGCAATGGGATGCTTCATGGGACTACATCAGAGTACACAAAGCTGTGAGAGGTCGGGTTCTCTTACTGAATGCACTGTCTGCTATTAAAGTCTGTAAAGTGACCAAAGGTTGTCACCTCTCTTTGGTAAGAGATACGCAACCAGCAGGGAAAAGGTAGTAACTGATGACTTTGCCATTTTACTAGGCTTTTTGCAGTCTTCCAACTGGCTGTTAGCTCTCACAGTCATGTTGTTCTCCAAGCTGAGCTGTATTAATTGTCTCAAGAGACCTAGCATCAGCTGCTTTATTGTAACCCAAACTTGCAGCAAGTAATTCATTATGTCTTGCAGTAATTGCTAGCAATAAAACAATACTTCCACCCATCAGAGAGTCTTGACGGTGCAAGAGGCAGGCCATCTGAGGATGACTAGTGCTTGAGACTCGAAGTGCTCCAGGATGAAGCCAAAACTAGCACATGACAACATATTAAGATGGGAGTTGACAGCTCTCTAGTAAAGACTTGTAAGGAGGCGAGCCACAGTTGCTACCTGAGGCAATTTCAAACAGATTTCTAGCTGTATGTGGACCGACTCCTCCCCAGCTGTAAGTCCTCTTTTCATACCCCATCTAATGTTCGTTTTTCTACCGGGTTTCTGCGCTTTGCTTAGGCTTGATGGGTTCCCCCAACCATGCAGAACCGGGTGATTTAGCAGCATGTGTGTGTGGTTTGTAGTTGTTAAGTTGCAAGATTTGTATGCTATTATAAATAGAAAAGGCCAGCCAAATCTTGCTGCCTGAGTGAGGTATCAGTATCTCTAGATGTGTAGGAGAGGCCTTCCTTCCTGCGTATTTATTTGTAACACAAAGGAAAAGAAGGGAGCATAGTAAAGCTTAATACCACATAATTTACCCAAGAGTGACAGATAATTTGCATTTTAGCTAAGACGTCCAACAGCAAAATGCAGTCGCTTACACACATGCCTCAGGATTCCTACTACATCTTGGACACATGGAGCTGAAGCCTATTACAAATAAGGAAAAAATGTGATGAGGCTCCAAGGAAGTGTTGAGTGTTTGTGTGAGAAGGTTTGTATTACAAAAGACTTCTGTGAAAGGTATCCCCATGTGACTTGAGGATTTCTCTGTTGAAAGGTTTGTCCGTGCCCCTCCTGTGAGGCAGCCAGCTGAACAGGTCCGTAGTGGCTGCTGAGACGTGGAAAGGAGGGAGCTGGCTGAGAAGATGACTCCTGAAGAAAGGACTGACTTCAGGATGTAGGTTCAAGGAATCAGGGTAAGGACTGTGCTCATTTTAGTCTAATGTCTCCACTTAGAAATCCTCCTCTTGTTGATAATTTTAAATCTTGATAGTTGAAAGTAAGGTTTTAAAAAATAGTTTTTCTATAATATTTTAGAAGCTTGCAAAGTACTTTCTGCCTTTTATTTCCCCAAGGACAGAAAAAAATGTCCTAATACTGAGACCTATTTCTGGCACGTTACCAGGCAGGCATGACAGTGAAAATCTGTATGTTTAATTATCCACTTTACTCCCCGCCAACAAGGAGCAGTCTGTGATCCGAGTGTGCTACTGCCAGACCAGGGAACTTAGTGTCTCTGGTTGCTGGTAGCCAGTGTGAGATGCAGCCTTTGCTCATGACAGCTCCTTGGGCTGAGGTTCAGTCTAGAGATTGTTCTGCTGGAAAAGAGCCCTGCATCTCCCTCCAAAGACCACTGCCTGATTTTCCTCACCACTAGCTAATTAAAAAAAATCTTCATAATTCCTCCCTTTGGTCTCTTGTGAGTGCTGGAGTGTGCAGCTCTGAACCACCTCTCTGAAATGGCTGTAGCTGGGATGCAGCCTGCCTTCGCTTCCTAGGTCCAAAAGCCAAGCCTGCTGGAGGAGGAAAGCGATGTGGACAGATGACAGGAGCAGCATCCTAGCACTGCTGTGCACACAAGTACTGCAAGTGAACTTAAAAAATGCTGCTACAGGCCTACCCTCAAGCTTTGTAATTCAGATCCAGCCTGCTCTTTCATGTCTTCCTCCCCTTCTTTCTTTTTTTGCCAGAGATAATACACAGCAAACCCAGGCCTTAGACATCTCATGTGGGGCTGCAGTGTCTCCTCTCAGCTGCCATTCCTGGAATGGGTTTGTGTTCAGGGTGTCTGTCCTGGCTGGATGGGAAGGCACACCCTGCTGAAGACAACGATATGACCAATGCACCTGGGACCATAACTAGTCACAGCTGGACGGGTTTCTGCTTTCAGACCAGCCTGCTCCAGCCAGCTACACGCATTCTCCAGGCAATTTTAATGTTCCTGGAAAGTCCTCCCAAAAACAATCACATCATCCAGATCAGCTGAACATGTGGCCCACTAAACAGCTGCCAAAATCAAATCCATGCGCCTTTGAGAGGTACTAGGGGAATTGTGGAGACCAAAAAAGGCATCACGTTAAACTCAGAGAGCAAGACATGCTGTCTTTGGACAAGCTTCTCAATGAGTCTGCCCTTGGCAGAAGCCACTGAACCCATTTGGAGAGGAGCACTACTTCACAATGTGGGTGAGTGCCTTGGGTATCTCCTCTGTCTGCTTGCTTTTCCTTTTGCACTTAGAGAAATGCTGGCCACTCAAACCCAGTCTCCTCAGAAGAGCCCAGGCTCTGCTGAGACCACCTAGCGGAGGGGCTGGATACAAGGAAGTCCTTCTCCTGCTGGATTTGATTACCAGAGCTTGTCTTGTCCTTATTCTGTATTCTCTGCAGTGCTGAGAACAATGGCACCTCAATCCCTGCTTTAGGTCTTAAAATAATGAATAACAGCATCATCAACTGAGGCAATCAGGCCATATTTGGGAAGGATGCACCCTTTGCTTCCAGTAAATAAGCCTCTAGAGAAGCTCAGTCCCTGTCGGCAGCCTGAATATGACACCTGTGTGACAATAATACATTGAAGACATTCACTGCTGCTCTGTCTTTCCTCTGCAATAGCCCCTCTGCATTGCCCTTGGCACTCACGAGAGGTTTTCTAACAACCATGAACCTCAAGGATGTTTTGAAGGATGTATCATTCCTGTCTTCTTACAAACAACAAAACAAAACCCAGAGTTTCCCCTAGTTACTTTACTGAACAGGATTTTCATTGCTAGCTTCTGGTAAATATGCTTGCCATTGAAGCCTTAAAAGAAATGGCTGAAAAACACGTGACCCTGTGTCCTTGCAAAGAGCTTACAATCTTCTCCCCTTACTAGTTTGTCAGACTTACAAGCCAAAGGAACGTTAGCAAAGGAGAGAATGGATGAGATATCAAATCTCCATTTTCTCCCGGCCAACCTCACTTTCCACCTAACATCTGCCAACACAGGGCTGGACACAGAAAGAATAGAGGCTACGCCTGCCAGATGGCTGATGGATAATGGCACCATTGTAAAAACTGTCCAGAGTAACTCAGAGAGCAGCCTTGCCACCCATCACAGTGTGGGACAAAGGCTTAGATGGCTGTCATTCATCTTCTGCCATAAAGTAGGATCTTGCTTCCAAGATCTGAAAAACCTCTTCCTGCCAGGTGTAAAGCTCTCTGCAATCTCCTGATTTAAGCAGGAGTAGGGGGCTGCTTGGCATCTCTCAAGAACAAGCATTAATCCTTTTGGGTTTGTTGTTGTGGGGTGTCAGGAAAGGGATGGCTCTAGTTTTGCCAGGCTGGACTGTTGAAGAGAGAAAGTGCTGAAATATCTCCTGTAGGACATTCTCTGAGGCTGTCAGCCCAGATACATTCCTGGCTTCTTTTTCCCATCCATCTCTTCTGCTTATTTGTTCTCTTTTGGATTGTTAATGAGAAGGAAGGTTTTTATATTGGTTAAATTTATACCTCAATGGTTCAGTACTGGGCTTAACCAGAAACTCAGTTACCTCAAGGAGTTAGGGATAGAAGAAATGATTCTGTGGCTGTGTGTGTTGGCAAGGGGCAACTTCTTGCCCAACCTCAGCTATCCACATACTTTGATTTAGGAGAATGTGAAGAAAGTGTTCTTGCTCCTTCCTTACTCGTGCTGAGCAGAAGCAGGACCACGCATCATGATCTCACATGCTGAGCTGTCTCCTTCCTTCGAGTTCAGTGGCTTTTCTCCTGGTGCACGGAAGGAGGTTTCAGAAAACAGTGTTCCCACCTGGTTTATGACTTAGAAATGTGTCAGCTGACCTCTATCTCGTCTTGCATACCTGCCTAGTACAGACCATTTGTGGAGTATTAACTCTGCAAAAGAGGGGCTGCAGCACTGGAGCAGGATGGCTGAGCTTTAACTCTTGCACTGTGAAGGTCCCTGCTCACTCACCACAGCAGTACTGGTGCAGGGGGGTGTGGAGATGCCCATGAGGATGCACAAGGACCAAGGTAGTTACCTGTGGGGTGGGCATCAGATGGAGATGGTGAGTCCAAGTCAGAACCAGCCAAAGGAGGCAGTTCCTTCTGTGGCATGTAGTCTATCTGTCAGATGAAAGGCCAGAGGATGTCATAGATGGCGAAAACCTTCCAGGGAAAAATGGATGAGTTCAAGAAGAAATGCACTGGGGATTAATAAATATGCTGTGTGACTGAACATGTTTAGGAAAACCTGAGGGAAACAGTGTAAATACTTGTCCTGTTCCTTACTTTCCCCAGGCTGCAGGGCTAGATGTGTATGTACATGTGTGACCTAGCTCAGCTTCCCTCATGTCCTTACACAGTCTTTTAGCTCCTTGGCAGCTGCCTTAAGCTGAATGTGAGATGGACCACAGACCCTAAGCATGCCCTACCTGCAACTGCCATGAATGTTCATAGACAATACAAAATTCTTGCCTTTGGTCATCATTAACAGAATGAGGGGAGAAGTGTTACTTGATGAAAACCCAAGATGTTTATTTGATGTTTTTGCTTGTCGGGGACTGGGAGTCACAAGTGCTGCTTTGCTGTCCATGGAGCTTTTCTGCAGTGAATGGGGCAGTCCTGTCCACTGGCTCTTCTTCAGACTAGGGTATCGACTCAGCAATGTGCTGCGGCAGCTGCCAAAGTGTAAACCTTATGAGTAATCGAAGGAGCTCCCGTGGAGATGTTACAAGAACAGCTCCCTTATTTCAAACTAGGCATGTGCTTTGGAAAGCGGTGGATGTCCCTCATTCTGGAAGTATGATAAGGGCATTAGGGATTGCCATGTTTCAATCATAGTTTTGTATTCCTCTTTTGTATTTTATTTGCTAATGATCTACACCAGAGGGTTCCTTCCTAAATCTTTTCTATGTGGCAGCCTTTCCATGTTTCTGATCTAGATCTCTTTTGTTATACATTTTCTGAGGGCTGGTGATTCAAACTACATTTGAGGTCAGGGAGTGACGCTGTGTATACAAAGGCATTTTAGCACTTTCATCATGTTTTCTAGCTTCTTCCTGACAGCGTGATGTAGTATCTGTTGGCCATCAAGACCTTGAGGCTACAAAGGATTTTGGCACAAGACTCAGGGAACAACTCTCCAAATTTCCCTTCAGAGATGTTCTTTTCTCAGAACACCTCATTTCTGTCTCACTGAAAAGCCAGTTTGCTTTCACCAAGGTCTGCAGAACTTTTTAGAGTTCCCTTAGGGATTTACATATATAATATTAAAAATATATAACTATAGCTAGGACAGAAGGTGGCACAGAACAACACCATTCAAGTATTTCTGGTGTGGAAAGAAGGACGGTCTGTCAATCTGAAACCACAAAAGGGATTCAGGAAAAAGTACGCAATTTCTTTGCAGTAACTCAGCTGGAAAACCAAGGCCAGTGAGTCTTTTCTTACTAAATGCAGGCTGGAATCCTCCACTGCTGCAAACCAATGTGATCTTTGCTTAAGTCCTCTGCCCTTGGGGTACCATCAGACAGAGGCGAGGTTTTCACTTCCTAGCACTTCATGAAAACAATAGAGAAGATAAGGAGTAAGATATGATCAAGGGAATTAAAGAAAACTGATTGTTCCAGTAGGATACTTGAATGCATTTAGGCCCCATGCTTGGAAGAATATCCTGGGACTTTCTCATCTGGCAGATGCTGATGTTCTAAACTCACATTTGGAATCTCTCTGGGGAAAAGGACACTCCTAATTATCTCTCACTCCAGTATAGTAAGGCTTCAAAGAGGTTCAGTGCTCTGTACAGGGTGGAGTACAGCTCTGGAGGTTTGGAGCAGCCTCTTTTTTCCCACTTAGTTTTTATAGGGGTATATGCAACTCTTTCAGAAATGCTGTTCTCTGACTCAAGCAGATTAAGTGGTGGTCTCTCTGAGGAGCTGGGATGAGGTATCATTGAGGACAGAAGATACTGACGCAGTGTGCTTTGAATGCAATCAGTTTGTATGACTTAAGACAAAAAGCATCATTCACACTCGCACACATCCAATTGGCAAAGCCTGTCAATACCCACAGAACAGCCTATATAGTTGGACTCTTTCTCAACCACTGAAAACATACTAAGAAGAAAATAATTTCACTTTTTCTGTTCGCCTGAAAACATGAGTTTTTAGAGGGACTATTAGTATCCTGAACATATGGCAACTCCTTGCATTGCCTGGGGAAGCTCTTTGCTTTCCAGTTGAAGAGCTGTTAGACCAGTAATGGGGGACTGGGTGTATCAAGTGTTTATGAGTCTCCCATCTGTAGGCCAGACAGAAACGTCTCATACTGAGTGTTTTGCAGCATTATCAACCCACCTGCAGAACTGTCTGATTGACTGCAGGTATGTAATGGACTTAGTAAGAAAGAAGCAAGAAAGAAGGATTGGGGGGGGTGGGGTGGGAAGACATGAAGAAAGGAAAAGGAAAAGATAGGTCTGTAAATAAGTAAATGAGTCTGATCAAATGTCACAAAACTGACATAATTTACATTTTTTCACCCAAGTCCTTCACTCTCAAACTTATAAACTAATTATAGAGATATATTTTACAACTCACTCAGACTACTGCATTAAAGTCTATAATTTCATATGGTCTGGCCAAATTCTGAGAAGGATTCCAACCCTGTTTGCAAGGGGAAGTGTTAGTGCATGGAATAGTCAACTATGTGACTGGAGGGGCACAGTTTTCACTGGTGAAGAAATTAAACAGCAAAGTAATTTTTGGTTTTTATTTTTGTTATTAGTCTTCTTTTTTGGTTTTTGGGCAGTGCTGAACTTCCCACCCTCTGCAATTCTGTCAGCCTGACCCATGCAGACATCTGGTGTGCAAACAAACTGCAGCCCAGGCAAATTCTATCTTGTAGTTAAGTTTTTCAGTTTCTCCATCTTGCTTATTTGCTTTTTCTTGCTCCATCTTCCTTGCTTGCTTTCTCTCTCAGTCTGTCTTTCTTGCTTTCTTTCTTCTTTTCTGATGTCTCCAGCAACTGTCTTTGTAACAAATTAGGTCCGGTGGCCTTCAATTCATCCCAGAGGGAAAGAATTGGAAGTTTATAGTGTGGTGACACTCTCACGTTTAACAGTTAGACTCATAAAACACGTTCTCATTAAAGCATTTCACTTTTTATGATGGAAACCAATCCATCACAGTCAGCCATAAAGTCTTAGATACATTTTCATTTCTACTAAAAAGGCACTGACTGTGACAGTACATGGTCAATATATTCTCAGTTTGCCTCATGATCTTTAAGTGGCAGGGATGTTTGCAACAGCTCATGAAATCACTGACAGCTGTAAATACCACACAACAATCCTCACACTTTTCTGACTACTGAAACAATGATTCTAGGTAGGAGAGATACATAGATCTTACAGGTTTTAATTAGTCTAGACAGAATTAGTCTATACAGTAGGAGAACAGTTCACAGTCCCCCTTCAGATTTCATTTTCTTTGATACTTTGTGTGATACAGATCTACTGAAAAGAGTGGTGATGTAGGCAATCAAAGGCCTCCTTTTATTGAACTGCAGCTCCAGTGTCAACACTTTATGGTTTTTAAGGGTCATTTCCAGGAAAGAAGGAATTGATTCTAAGTGTTTCCCATCCTACTCTTCCCCATCTTAAAGGATATTTTCCAGACGTCAGCTTTGCCACAAAATATATTTTCTGTCTTTGTCAGTGAGGAACACAATAAATGCAAAACATGTCATATTAATGTTACAAATAGGGTTTATTTATACTGGTGTTCATTCATAAGCCAACACTGGAGTGTTCAATAAACTATGTGTAAAAAAAAAGAGCCCTCTGTGAGAGAGGGGACAGAAAAATAGACACAGAAATGCTGAATAATGGGGACTGGGAGACAATGATCAGATGTCTCAGGATATCACACATCTATCAAGTGCTAAGTCTACTTTCTACACTATGAAGAAGGGAAGTTTTAAAGATATATTTCAAAGAAGACAACACGGTAACTTTGTAGATATTCATAGGGGCCTACTGTAAAGGATGTGGTGGGGACAAAATATGAAAGGAGTTGTCTGAAAATGTAAAAGATTGGCTATGGAACCCTGAGAGCAATTTCCTACTTTTCCAACACTTGTCCAGCGTTGTCTGTGGGGTCTCAAATGCCCCCAAATGGTATCAGCTATGGTGGTGATGCTGATGGAGGCACTAGCACAATCAGATTCAGTCTGAGATTCTAGTTTTTTTACATGGGTCAAGGAGCAGACACTTGCAAGAGAACTTCCAAGGTTACTGGCTTTCAGCAGATTACTTATATTTTAATGTTTCGCTGCTTCATTAAAAAAAACTTCTCCCATCCTATCCACATCCTCTCTGTTTTCCTGAATTCTTTCCCTGTATTTGGCATAATTGTATCATAGGGTCAGTTTAAAATGCAAAGATATTTCTTGGCAGAGGAAATCCTAGACTGAAAATTTTTATATAGAAGATGATCCTCTTTTGATATTTAAGTTTTAAATTTTGGTGGTGGGGAGGTTATTAATTAGAAGCCCTGGTTGCTATCATGCTCACTACTGGCCCTCCCACTTGCCCACTGATTCATAGCAGTCTTGGCTTGCCCATGCATTTCAGCTGAGCTGGGAAATGGTGAGAGCAGGGTATTGTGCATAGAGTAACTGAGAGAAATATGGTTTCTTATTGGTCTTCTGGATCTTCCAAGTACTGCATGAACTGGGGCTGGTGTTGGTATTTGGTTTGGGAGCAACTCTGAACCATGGCTAAGAGGGTTCCTGGCTGGAACTAAGGAAAGTTGGTGAAACTTGAATGTTTGGAACTGATTATTAATGGAAGAGAAAGAACATATGGTATTTAATCCAAAGAGGGTTAGCAAGACTTGCCTGGATCTGCCTTTGCTTCAAAACTGCCATTTCTATTGATTGAAACAGCAGAAGCACTAACTTTTGTTCATGGAGAGTGAGCTTTAACTGCTCTTGTTTTTTTGCTGAAGTTCCAAGTTAAGGTCTTGTTGCCAGTGGGTGGAGTGATGAAAATAATTTTGCATCTTCTACGGCTAAGCAGAGGACCTCCATTTCCAGGGCTGTCAACTGAACCTCCTTCACACTACAGAGAGCACTTCATAAATGCAAGAAATCCTGTGAAATGTGATCTTGCTGGAAGGGTGATGTATCCAAAAGAACTGTTCTTTGGGTTGTACAGCCTTCCCAAGGAGTCAGAACAAATATCCAGACTTCAATGCGAGACCAGTCGGAGTTGTTCAGTCCCTGTGGAAATGAGATGTAGAACTGGAGAATGTAAACAGATGTGGAGATATTTTGATGCATTTCTGAAAAGAAAACTTAGTTTTGTGCTGCTCTATTTTAGAGTTCACTCCATCTCCTTATCAAATAGTCACTTCTTTTTTATTTCTCAGTCTTTCTGGGAAGAAAAAGACACAGTCATCCAGTAGATGAGGTAACACAAGTGCCTAATAACTATTGGGAAAGACTTGGAGAGATTAAGACACTGAAGAAAAAGGAAAAAACCATCAAGAATATAAGAGTCTGAAGAAAATCACTGTGATAGGGTGAGATATTGGAATAATGTGTATTTTTATTTATCATTGCAGGCAGATTGATTAGTACACGAGAGATTCCAGCACAGCCTCATCCAGCTGGAAGAGAGAATGCAAATGATGAGTATCCAGCTAACCCAGTATGGGTAAAAAGATTCCACAGAAAAGAGAATCTATAGGATACAAAATAGATGGAACTTTAGCTTCCTAGTATCGTTCCTCCTTTTCTGCATGGGGGAACCACTCCATAAAAAAGGTAAGGCTGGAGCATTAAAAGGTTGGAATATTCTTGGCATCTGTGAAGCTGACTTCTGTGGGGAGAGAAAGGACGTGCAAACAGCCAAGAGGGTCTCCTTAGCCAAGGGTATTGAAATGGCAAGACCCGTTGTTCAAGGACATCTGAATCAATTTCAGCTAACAAATGTGGCCTGCTCAGGCCAACATTATGGACGGCAATAAACAAGAGGATGCTGTGTTTCATCAATCTCATGGATATAAATTTCTGCTTACAGCTATGTTTGGCAAAGGCCTGTAGGTGGTTATGGACTTTGAGTCAGTGGCTGGGCTTGGATGGGAGCCTTCTGGCTTATAGTCCTGCACTCTAACCATCTAATCTCCTAGCCCAAAGGAAATTGTGGTGTCCCTATGGGCCCTTGGTAAGACACCACAGCTTTGTTTGTCGAGTGTTTAACTTTTGATGGGGATATTTGAAGGTTTCATGGCAGTCAGAGGCTCCTTTCACATTTTCTACCTGGAGGCTGCCAAAGGATGGCAGCAAAGAGGCAGACTTTTGAGGGACACTGGGATGTGAATAGAGGGGTGTATGTGCAATAGACAAAGTGCTGGAATTGCTTTTTCTGTGAAAGAAAAGCATATCATCCTGGAAAACAAACTATCTGGAATACAGTATTTTCTACAGTTTGGTGCTGCTAAAATATACTGCACTGGCATCTCTGCAACATGATACTCAAAAGTAAGAATATGGTTTGTTATTACATCTGTGGCCAGTAGGACTTCATGGTGGTGGAGGAGATGTCCTCGGCTATGGCTGAGTGTTTAGTTTCCATGCTCCTTCTGTCCTAGGATGGCAGTCAGCAATAATTACTTCAGTGGTTTCTACCCTGCAATTCGTAACCTCTAGGGACTATGCACAGCTCCACAAATTCATTCCATGTGAACCCCTTCTAGCAGGATGATGACTTCTAGTTTCTGCTGAACTTGATGTAGATTCACATGGGAAAGCTGCAGAAGAGATGCCAGTTCACTGGAGTAGCCAGTGCCAGGCCAACTTTCTGTAATAAGCCTTCTACATTTGGAAACAGTCCTGAATTGACAGAGAAATACAATGATCGATCTGAGAAGTATGATTTAATGAACTACCACCCATGAGATATAGACAGGAGAGGAAAGCTGATCACTGATAACAACTGTTATGCACAAGATTGTTAAGAGTATCTCCTGGTGACACAAGAAGATGGGTCTGTGTCCTTTAAATCTGTTGCAGATTCCTGTCATCTAAGCCTGCTTTTCTGCAGAACAAGGGAAGAGGCACTTTCTTTTTGTTTTCTTGTTTAACAGGGCTTCTGTGCCTGACATAATCTTTACACTTGCCTCCCCAGTTAAGTCTCTCTTTTCTTTTCCTTCCCTGGTGTTTGCATGAACTTAGTGAACCCTCATCACGTGTGGCAGTGTTTATATTTGCACAGGCTGTTCTGCATGTCTCTGTTTGTGTTGCCACCACATCTATATAGCTTGGCAGAGGCCCCATGGCTGTGTTTCAGCTGCATATAAATCAGCTTCCCTCCATCCCGTTGAGTTTCCATCTGTCTGTCTTCTCTGATCGCTCTGAAATGTTACAGGACATTGGGGTTAGCCCATGGCTGAATCCTTCAAACGTAGATGGTACAAAATAAAACCTGAACTTCTCCACTAACTCAACTCATCAAGGTATGGAGATGTGGGGTGTTTACGTTTGAAAGGAGAGGAGGAGCCTCAAAACAGGGACTAACCCTTGCCAATATAATTTTAAAAGTCTGTTGTTTCACAAAAAATGTCAGTGCAGAAGCTCTGAGGTCACATCTGGACTGTGGAGCTAATCATCCCTTAGACCTCCTCACACAAATTTAATTTGTGTTCTTTCATTAGTTATCATCTCTAGTTTCATTACTTATAATATCATTAGTTCACTTCTTTCATTGGGCAGGGAGATGTCATATGGGTCCAAAGACTGGTGGCAAAGGGAACTGAAGGTATCTGGTCATCCAGGGAAAAAGGCATCAGACAGAAACCATAGACAACAATAGTCCCCATATACAAAGACATTTCTCCAGAGATCTCCCAGGATGGAGTTAGTCACATATGCAGCTGATTGAATTGCTGTAAATCCTAGAAATAAACTTCTAGCCTATACAGTGTCCATGCTTTTCTCTTGACTATGTCTTCTCTCTTGGGGAATGGATACCCCATGGGAACAGAAAATGGAGTATGTTGCCCTTTGGCCATTGGCACTTACTGTCCAACCCAGCAGAGATGACAAGGACTAAGTAGGGAGTCTATACCTCTCTCAAATATTAGAATTATCTGTTAGAAGAAAACTGAGAATAGCTGATAAGGCAAAATAATGGGAGAGGAACAAGACCCCCCCTGTTGTCTTGGTGTTCTTTAGTCAGGTGTCAGATCTAAAGAGCAATGTTTTTTCACTGTATTTATATTGGTTTGGTATTCTGTCTTCTTTCTGAGCATAAAACTGAAAACAGGTTCTTCCCTTTTACATATAAGTGCTAGGAAGGCTTTGCATAGACGCTCTAAGTCTAGAAAGAAGAAAGCACAAGAATCTCATCTCAGAAACATTGTAGACTAAGTGAGAAAAAAAGTGTATAAACTTGATTTGGCCTCCCAAACCACCCAGACTGTACTTCAGAAAGGAGAAAGCATTAATCCTTACCTAGGACAAATTCATTAAACATCATCTGTGACAATAGGTTCATTTCTCTTTTCAGCCTTCTCTCGGACTGGGAGATATTTGAGATGGGTGCTCTAGTTTTGCTTAGATCTCTGGTTTGAAATCTTCAAAAGTTATGTAAAGTTGGGTCTAATTCTTAATTTTAATAGATTCCAGAGAATGACAGGTAATGTCTGTTTTGTTATGCAGATAAATCCTTAGTAATAGGGTTTATCCTCTACATGTGTCTAATACTATTTTGCTGCTAAACTTTGTTGGAGTGTGGGGTTTTCTGTGATGTCATTTTTGGTGGGAGTAACTGGTCTAGAAATACAGAAAAGACAGACATTCCCATGAGGTGCATATCCCCTTCTGTTGCACTTCTAGCTGAAGGAGAGAATCTCTAGATTGTTTTTCAGTATTGCTGATGTCCCAGCTGCATGTCTGAGTAGACAACATTAAAAACAGGACTTACAAGAAACCTTGGATTGTATCTATCTATGCAAATCTACTAAAATCACAGTAGCTTTAATGTTCACCAGAATATTTCCATGGAAGTTCCTAGGATATCAGGGAAAGCATTGACTGACCACAGAAGACAGATATGAGACAAGTACATTACTGCATTTGTAATTTTTTTTTGGGGGGGGAAGGGAAACCAACTGAGAACTATACTGACATATCTATATTTACATTATTATTTTTTTAAAGCTGGATGTTGTCCAGCCTGTAAAATAGTGTAAAAATGGGACATGACTGGCTGTACAGTGCCAGGTCCAGATCCAGATCCAGGTCCACTTAGATTCAGCATTTAGAGAGCAGAAGAGAAGTAATAAGGTGTCAAAAGACAACAGTAAGCTACATGACAATGAGGAGAAATTCTTCCCCCTCACTGGGGACTTCTTTGCTTCTTAGAATGAGATGCAGCTGTTCAGGCCTTAGGACAGAAAAAAAAAAAAGACTGCCAGAAAAGACTGATCTGGATACAAATCCCTGGCAGGGGTTGGTGAGGATAGAAGTCTGGAGAAGCACAGATGCACTGTAGCCAAGTCTGGTGCTGGGGAAAACATCCCCTGTGGATCCAGAGATCACTGCTGAGGTGCTGAGATTGAAGATTTTGCCAGGGGTGGAAATAAAAGAGGTTTGTGCCCTTCAGACTTATTCCAGGAGCCTCACTCTTGCCTGAGAGCATTAGTCTGTGTGCTGAGATTTTTCAACCGGAGTCCCATTTACAACTTTGACTTTTTCATGTTCATGCATTTTATAAAGCCATGATCATGTTTTATTGGGCTTTTATAAAAAAGCCTCTTAGGTCTAGCAAAATTCCAGCTTAACAGAAGAGGCTGAGATAGAGAGACATGGAAGAAGGGAGAGACAAGAGAAGGAGCCTGAGAGGTTCTAGTAAAAAGGTAAGATTAATTTGAAGGTAAAGCAAAAAAACTCTCTATATAGAGCTTCTTGGGCAAAACTGAAGACCAGGCAAATCTGTGTCAAAGCAAGTATCTGGTTTATATGCTTTAAATTTCTGTACCAGACTAAAGGCAAATATACACCTTGATTAAAGCCCCCAGGTCCTACTCAGCTAGCTCTGCTTGGACTTGGAGCAGGATGCAATACCAATCTACCATGCCACTCATCTCACCAGAGGCATCTTATTAGTGTTGCTGTGGCCAAGAAACGAGGAGGAGGTGTAATGCAATTAGAGGTGAGAGGGAAGGAAGTGCATTTTCCTTTCTACCCAGCCTAGGGAATTCAGTACTGCAGATTATTACTGAAACACCTTCCAAAACAGGAGAGGCTGTTCCTGTGCATTCAGACATCAGCAATGGTATAGGTGGTGTCACTAGCATGATATGTTGTCACAGGAAGGGAATGTATAATATCCACTATGCTTAGAGAGGAATTTCCCCTCTCCTGCAGAGTTTGATAGCAGATACTCTTCTCCCCATTTTGAGGTCTTATAGTCCAAGTTCAGAGGAGCTGGGCAGTTCTCTAAAACACTTCTTCTAGTGTGCAGTGACTCTGAAAGTATCCTTCTGTTCACACGGAGACAGCTAGCAGGGCGTAAATGCATCTCACGTCAGCAGGATGTGACCTTGTACCCAGAGAAAGGAACACCAGAGCAGCCGGGTCACTTAAGTTGAACCCTGCAAAACTGAATATGTTCGTGTAATGGTCCATACAGCCTTCAGACCATTATCTCTACATGCTCTGAACTCTTTCTAAGGCCCTGGAACAAATGGGACTCTTTTGCAAAAGAACAGGTAAAAAAACCCAAAACCAACAACAAAAAACCACAAGCAAGGCTAAAAGCTACAGCTTGTGATGTGTCAAAACCCAGGAGAGATCTGCATATAATTTTTGTCCCATGTCCTTCCTACAGCAGGAAGCGTTAGATGAAATGTTCTGGTTCTCTAAAGAAGTGGACCATGCTCCGTGCAGCAAGGAAAGGCAGCCCCTCCAGCCCCCTCGTGATCCCCAGGCTTTCAGTGCTAGGATCAGCACAAGGAAGGATGCCAGAGAAAAAGTATGAGATTACCTCTCAGCAAAACCCTTTGGCCTGAATCACCAACATCCTTGATTTAAACAGTAATTTAAAACACGCATGATGAGAAGTCAGGGAAGGGATCCAGGAAGGCCTGGGGTCCAGCCAACCTGCTGTGTCTGCCAATTTACTATTCAGAAGGCAGGTTTGCAGGGAAGGGGCAGGATCATGGCTAAAACCTGTCATTGCTTCAGCTAAGCCATTATTCCAAAAAGAACAGTGGTTGCCTGGCTGTGCCAGAACTGCTTTGCTGGATGCCTACAGTTCTGGTATTTTGCTCAGCTGCTCTATAGCAGCGTATAGAAGGATCTGAGGAAAATCCTACCGTACTTACTCCAGCTGATCAGAAAGCCCTGCTGATGTGTGTCCCATGAGTTCCTCTCCAGGCTGCTAAGCCAATGGTAGGTTTACTGATGTAGCCCGAGGGTGAGGAAGACATGCAGCAGCAGAAGGAAACAGAAGAAATCTGAATGAAGGCAAGGATAAAAGGAGGACATGTGTCTCAGGCAGCTTCTTTCCACTCTTCTATTTCTCCCAGACCTCTGGCTTTCCTGAGTGACACTGCTGATGCCTGCCCCTTGCCATGAGGAGGCAAAAGAAAGCAGAGTAAATCTATTTTAACCAGCATGTCCTAATTACTTCAGATAAAGGTTTCCCACATTAAACACTGCTGTAAAACTGACTCAAGCCCATTGCCAGTGGGAGCCCAGAGTTAGAAATATCAGTGGTTTCCCTTTGGTAAAGGAAGAGGTGAGTTCTGACCCAACTCATAGTCCAGACTCCGTGGCTCTGGTCCACCATGAGTCTCTGTTGACTAATTGCCAGCTGGGGTTAGATATCAACAGATTATTCCCACACAAATTATCTTCTTTGCTGCTAGGCAATTTCAGATTCTGTCCTGATACTGATTGTGTCAGTTTTCCTCTCTCTCCTGGGTCAGGTTCAGGTTGGAAACTCGTTTCTTTGAGAGGGCTGATAGAAGTCTCTCTGACTTTGAATCAGATTCTGTATGATCATGACTCAACGATCATAAATACTCCAAGGCCTGAAACTTAACAAGGGAATAATGGAAGAAGCTCTGTCTCTTTTAGATCAAAGGGAGGAAAAAAAATGTTGAGATATAAAGGATCCAAAACGTGCTGCAGGGTATGTGAAAATCAGAGCTCCCATACAGCTTGCTGAAGACTGCCAAAACAGGGTTCTCCGCAGCCATCCCATACCTACGCAATACAGTGATGGGAGCGTTTTTAGATAAGATCAGGCCCAGAGAGAGCATGCCTGGCTCTGTTTCTTCCAGCAGAGCAATATGGAATCCCAGTGCTGGGAAACTGTTTTTCTGTGCCAGGAAGGAGGCAGGGAGTTGTGTGCAACCATTCAGGAGCCTCTGCTCCCACGCAACCTCCTGCTCACTGAAACCCTGCTAGAATGGCAAAGAAGGAATTGATTTACGTGCAGAGAGTCAAATAAATAGATAGATAAATAAATAAAATTATACCCTTTCTACCTTTCCTAGCTAAAGAAAGAGAGAGAGACTGGAATCAAGTTCAGGAGGAAGTCATCTGCAGGTGCGCAGAGCTGGGCATTGGGTGCTGACAGCGCTAGTAAACATGATATTTATTCCCTAGGAAAGAATTTTGGACAGCTCTTTGTGAGACCAGTCAGTCACTGTCTCCTGTTCTTGCTAGTGAAATCTCTCTGCTGCCTGAACTCAGAAGGGTCAAAAGGCAGTGGAGTGGTCCAGCATGAGTTTCTCCAGTATTTTAGTTCTCATTTTGGTGAGTTTGTTCCTGAAAAGGTTTAGATTCACCCACTGGCAGACATTATGCTTCACCATTTGTCTGCACCAGTGACGCTCCGTTTCCCAGGTGTTTTGTCATATGTTCTCTGCAAATGTCAGACTGAATGTCCACCCAGCTGTGTTGGCTCTTCTACTACGGTCAGTGTCAAATTGCCCGGGCAAAGAGCATAAGAAAGAAAGTTGCAGCACTATCCATTCTCTAGCTGGGACCTCCCAACTCCTATGATTCAGCTCCTTAAAGGACTTGCTGAGAAGGCTACCCTGTAGACCACCATGTTTAATAGACACCATCCTTAGTGAATCCTCCTCTTTACTGCTTCTAGCATCCTCAGCATTCAGTGGCAAGGGAGCTTCTCATGGAAACTTCTCATTTTCACATAATGTGAAAAAATATCACTATGCTTCCAAACAGCTCCTTCAAGCTTCCCCAGCCCGACCCTCCTGTTTGTGAGCTGGTCTCCTGCAGCCATGCACCATTCCTTCCTCCTTTGTCATGTCCTTAGCTGCTGACACACCTGCAAAAATGCAGAGAACAGGTCTGTAATCCATGATCTGTTCTCATGAAGTCTCTCTCAATAAAATAAGCAGGGATCTAGCAATTTTATTAGCCCATCTACTCCTGGGAATTCAAGAGGGAGCTCAGTGTCCAGAATTACAGGAGACTCAAATGGCTGACAGCAAAGAGGGTGTTTCTTTTCATGCTCTCTCCAGGTGTTCAACTCCCTCTAAATTCAAATGCAAATGCTCCTTTCCTCTGTGCACCACCAGTAGCAGAACTAAGCCATCCAAGGGAACAATTGTTTTTCATTTTGTCACATAAGATGCTCAAGTGATGTTTTGACAGAATTAAATTCATCCTGGTCCTGCTACCACATTTCCATAGGAGGTAAGACAAAGGCTGGAGATGGAGAAGACTCAGGGTCAGGAGATTTCCATGTACCAGCTAGTTCAGTTTAATGCAACGACTGACAGCAAACAGCAGCTGGAATAAAACTGAGGGTAGCTCTAGATGCTTTAACACCTCTTGTGGGGAACATACAGGCTTCCCTAGCCTCCAGAGAAAGGAGAAAAAAAATTCTCTACTGTCTGTTCTTATGCCAGCATTTTCCTGCCTTCTCCCAGAGCAGCAGACTTGTTGATCTTTAATCCTAATGTAGGATAGGAGGTAAAGCCCATGACTTCTGCACCTGGGAATGTTCCAGAATTGCTGCAAGAGCAAAAAAAAATTAAAAAAAATGCAAAAGATATTGGATACTAAAACTGGAGATAAAAAGCACATATTAAACAGAGACGCAGCTTCAGCTACCTGTACCTCTCTTTGTTTCACACTATTACCTTGACCTCTCTTTCTTTGCTAATATCTCTTCCCCTAATCCCCTAGAGGCTGATTGCTCTTTCCTCAGATTGTCTAAACAGCTGACATGGAGACTTTAAACCAAGAACAAGTGTTTCCCACCTGTGTGCAGCTGAAGATGGTGCACTGCAGTTTCAGATCTGAAGAAGGGCTAGTGAGCCTGAAAGTGCATCTGTTTTTCTAACTTTCCTAGTTAGGCTAAGGAGAGATATTCTCTCTCTTTGAAAAACCCACTTCTAATAAAAATAATTAATTCCACCTCTCAATGAAACCTCAAAATGTCCAAATTTGCTGGAAGTGGGTTTCTGACCTTTTGACGTGAAAGATGAGCTGGCACATTTCCCTGGGAAACCTTGCTTTCAGGCAAACAGTTTGACAAAGTCAACCTGTTCCCGCAGAACCTCTTCAATCTGGCCAGTGTTTTTTCCAGCCAAAACCCCCCTCCTGCACTGCTCCAGACCTCTCTGTTACAGCTGGAGAAGAAAGCATTAGGGAAACAGAAGGATCTCTTCTTGCTTTCAGAGTGGAAATGAAACCAACATTAGCCTATTTACAGAGGATCTTCATGTGAAGGCTCAGGCCAAGAGCAAGTGCCAAACAGACCTGGGGCTAGCTTTTCCAAGCAGCCAAAAAAGCTATTAACGTGGCCCTAAAAGGAAAAAAAAAGAAACTAAAAAGAGAGAGAAAAAAAAAAAGAGAACAGGCGGATTGAAAAAAAAAAAGGCAGGTGCTATTTCAGCAGAGTTCCCGACTCAGCAATTTTCTTTCAAAGCTTTCCAGTACCACTGTTTGCTGAGTTGCACTGCACTTGGCTGCTAGGCAGGCCAGAAAGTACATGTATGGGCCATTATTGCTGGGTTGGCTCTGAAAGGCTGCTAACCATGTTTGGATGCTGTTGCATTGTCTGAGCCTCCTGGCACACTCTCAGGGGGGCTTCTTGTTTGTGCTACCACATCTGTTTGACATTCTGGCACATCTCAGCCTGAGAAATATGGTTTGTGGTGTCATAGCAACAACTCTTTCTTGATCTGAGAGGCAAGGCACAGTTACGGAGCCCTGGAAGTGCTCCTTGCATAACGGGTTGCAATGGATAGAAAGCTCCTGAGGCTACTGATCACATGTATTACTTGTGATTTTTTTTTTCTGCCTTAAGTCACCATACTTGTGGCAGTGGATTAGTTCATAATCTTGCATGAAACAATTAAACCTGCTCTTGAAACTTCAAAGATGTCCAGCTTGGATCTCTGTTTCCTAGCTCTGTAAAACTCTGTAAGACTTTGCAGCTCCCCAGACCAAAACCATCTAGGGAGTCTGGACAGAAATTTCACATAATCACAGAATAACCAGGTTGGAAAAGACCCACTGGATCCTCGAGTCCAACCATTCCTACCAATCACCAAACCATGACCCTCAGCACCTCATCCACACATTTTCACTTCTGTTCCTGTGGTAGGACAAATAAGTTATCCAAAGGAGGCATGATGAGCAGGGGTATGAGGCAGAAAGTGCTCCTTGTGCTGCTTCAGCAACCCTTTCTTGGAACAACAAGGAAAGAGGCAACAGATTTTTCCTCGAGTGCCTTCACTGCAATCAGAAGTGAAGGAAAGATCCCAAAGCTCTGACGAGAAGATAGATAGGGAATTTGGTTAATCACTGCAATTGTTAATGAGTCAAAGAATCCTCTACCTTTGGGCTGGGCAGTGTTGTTAATTAGCAGGCAGTCATCAGTATAAAATGCGCTTGATGGATTTCCTAGAGGAAGCCGTATGAATTGTTTCTTTCTCAGTTGCTCCATGCCCTGTGCCATGCGACTCAGGC
Organism: Clamator glandarius; assembly: GCA_033459285.1. Taxonomy (NCBI): domain Eukaryota; kingdom Metazoa; phylum Chordata; class Aves; order Cuculiformes; family Cuculidae; genus Clamator; species Clamator glandarius. Next base: position 452,390 of record JAUNZM010000323.1, on the reverse strand, counting down.
CAGGGAGCTGAGGCCAGGCTCTCCTGCCAGTGCTTCTGCATACGACACTGCTATCCTGTGGCACCAGCAGGAATGTAAAAGTTTGGCAAAGACAAAGGGAATGAGGCCACCTGAATCTTTTCCTCGGAAAGGAGCCTGGCAGGAACCACAGGAATGTTCCTTTAAGCAAACTGTACTGGAGGGAAACTGAAAAGTACGAAATTCTTGACACCAGCTCAGGCTTGAGGTGCTGCAGAAGAAGCATCGCAAGGGGGGCTGAAAAGAGAGCCAAGCACCGATGAGAGGCAGCTCTGAATGTCAGAACTGTTGGGATGAGTGGGTGATTTCCCTCAGGGGAAGCACCTAGCCTTCATGAAGAAACCAGCTGCCAAGTGTGACTTTCATCCGCACTCCTGCAGGTGTACAAAAGATGGCTGAGTGGTATGGATTTGAACAGTAGTAGGCTGATCTGAAAGCGGAGTATTTGTTGTATAACTGACAAGTAAGTCAGTGCCAGGTTATCCCCAAGAAATGGACTTGGCTTGGCAAAGAGGAGTGAGTATTTGCAGGGCTGTTAAAAACTTGTGGTTCCCTAAAGAAATACGTTAGCAGGGGAAGAACAGCAGTGGATCCAATTAAAAACACAGACCAAGGCAAGAAAAGAAAGAAAAAGAAAATAGATTATTTCAAAATGTCTTAAAAATATACAGTGGAATAATCCAGACTTGTTTGCCATAAATGAGGAGGAAATCACAATGCAACACAGGTGTCCAGGCCCAGAGGGAAGACAGAAGAGAGGACAGCCAGGCAGCAAAGAGAATAATTACAGATTCCATTGAGGGTATCAGCACTTATTTTGGGATATGAGTCCAGCTTTGCTATGAGGACTCCGTTTGGATGCATGCCACGGAGGAAACTCTGAGGAAATATTGGCTATCACTATCCACAAGGGTGGGAGGAGCTGGAGTCTCTTCTCAAATCTGAAACCAACCTGCAGGGTAGAACATGCCCTCGTAAGCTTATGCCTCAGTTTCCCCACTAAGACTCTCCACTGCCAATAATGCTCTTGATATACTTTGTCAGATATTCTGAGCACTCTATAGGGAAAACAAACATAGAAGTAGGAAAGATATCATTTTGAGTATGTTAAAATACCTAAATAGTGTTCAGATCTTCCTTTATGAAAATCTTTGTTTGAGAGGAATCATTCTCTGATCTAATCATCCCAAAGACTTTGCAAAGACGTCAGTCAGTACAAATGTACCCACTGAGGAGTAATGATTGTATGTCTTTGTTTAAGAAATGCAAAACCTCCCCAAATCAAGTCTAAAGCAAATAGTTCTCCAATGATTTGGCACAACACAAACCCAACAATTTATACGATATGGGTTGTTTGCTTTCCTTCCTTTTTCCTCTGTTTTATATCATGCTTCCCTATCAAAATGTTGTTTCAAAATCAAATGATAGCAGTTTGGGAGCAGAGACTCCTGATACCTCCTGCTGAATCGTCACCATAATATAGCTTTGAGTTTGGCTGGGGCTTCCATAAGTTTATCTTCCTTGTTCTACCAAAGGGTTCAATGAAACTGCAGGTGAATCCAAGTTTATGTAGGTGGGGTTTGTGTATGGGACAACCCAATCTAATGCAAGTCTGTGGTCCCACCTCTGAAATTGAGATGGCTTACACAGATTCAAGAATAACAGTCTTCTAAGTGAAGAACTTTAAGATGATATGGTAGTTGTTCTGTGAAGAAATATGGCAGCGGCTGTAAGATGAGAGCTATGAGAAAGTATTGACAGCATGTGATAGAAAAAATCTTAGAGTTTTTTTGCTCTTATGCCACGAAGAGGTAAATGCATAGAAAGCTGAGGAAGAAGAGGATTTTGCATGGTGAAACAAATCTGCCCATCCCTTTGCTCCGTTGGATACAATAAAGGATTATCCAACTTTATTTTAGCTGTCTGTGATGTTGAGGTTGCCATCCAAACTAGTCTCTCCATCCAGATTTAGGGAGGAGAAATGGTCACTTATGGATACAATTCATCTGTATGAATGTAGACAGTTACTTTTGGATGTAGTGATCCATGCCCAAGTCTCCACTGATTACATCCCAATGGGCTGTAGAGAATGCTTAACATTATTAATTGAGATGGGGCTGTCAGCACTGTGTCAGATGAGTCCCATCCCAATTCTGTCAATCCTTGGGCTGTGAGCCAGTGCCATCCCACCACCAGATGGGACTGCAGCTTAGGCCAGAACTGTGATGGAGCTGCAGGATGCCCTGCACTGTGATCAGGATAGAGCTCCAGCAAGGATGGAGGGAGAAGGGTATGCCCAAAAAAGGAGGTAAACACAACTCAGGCCTCTGCCTGCCAGTGCTGTCTTCAGAAAAGTGTTGTGATTCTGAGCCAGAAGGAATTTCTGGGGGCTGGATGTAGCTTGGGTAGGGCAGCATTATGGGATGAGCTGTGAATGAAAGGAGAATCAAGCTGGTTATGATTTAGGGATTAGATGACTTGCAAATGAGCTGGTTAAGATAATTTTTTTCTTCTGAATTTACCTGACATCCATCACCCTCAAGATACTCGCAAGGTGCTTGGTTAGAAAAAGTACAGGTGTGTTCCAGTGCAGCTGTGCCTCTACTGCTCAGTTAGGCACTTGAAAGGGTTATTACCTCTTCCAAAAAGAAAACCATTTGTTCTGGGATAGGAGAGATTGATGGCAGTGAGAAGGGGTTTGAGCTAAAGAGCTTGTATGGTGTAAGCTGAGCTAGAAGCCAGCAGAATTGTGGGCTTTCCAAACTCCTGACTCAGCTTTTGACCTCTGGCAAATCATTGACCTGAGTCAGAGCAGCTGGAAAGTTGAATAATACTTAATCTGGCAGGAAAAGTAAAGATGCTGCATTGAGTTGATCTGTCATCCTTCTGTATTTGGGCAAATTTTGGTTTAAAGATACACTCATCTTGAACTGACATGCCTTCTTCGGGGAATTGTGTGGCTTTGGATCAGCCCTTCTGTTGCAGCACTGGAGTAACATAAGGAAAGAATGGGAGATGAAATGAACTGTGATTGGTTCTGTAATCAAAACATATGCTAATTAATAAAGCAGAAATCTGGATGGATTTGTTGTTTAACTATCCAGTTAGGATTTCTCATTGAGAGGAAAAAGAAATTTTAAAGAGAAATTGCAAAAAAAAAAAAAAAAAGAAAAAAATTAATCTTCTTTTTTTAATTAGGTTTTAGAAAGAAGTGTTCTGTTAAGGAGAGATGTGTCTGGAGGAACAGTAGACGGAATAAACAAAGGGCAGGGATTCCATGTCTGGTGTTATTGCTGATTTCTTAGGTGGATTAGGGCAGGATGCCCGGTCTCTTCCCTTTCCCATGCTCCAGCTGTAACATAAGGCAACCATATCTTCTTGGAAAAGTTTTGAGAGTATCCATTTATATATATGTAGTAATATAACCAAGCTAATCCACGAAATCAAATCACGTGGATGCTCTGAAGCTGTTGCAAAGGGCATCAAAAGTTCTAGAGACCACTGTATAGAATATAAGAATTTCTTCTTTCCTAAATTTTCTTATTTCAAGCACTGCACTAACCCTCCTACAGCCACATTCACCTCAGTGTTTTCTGGCTTTAAGCGAAAGTTTGCATCAGTTGTTATTTGATTTATTCTTTTGCCCTAGTTTATACAGAAATGTCAGGTACAGAAAGACAACTAGGTACATCACTAAGCAACGCGATCTTGAACATTGCCGTGTTCTCCTTTCTGCTGCTCAAGATCAGTGATGTTAAATGTGAGAAGTTCCATCCATCTGAAAACCTAGATAACTCCCAATTTGTGTTGATCATCTACAAGGCTGTGAAATGGGACTCTCAGTTATTCAGTGGAACTGTACTGGAACGCTAAAGGTATAGTATCTCCAATCAAGAGGTCTGATAGTAAAAGCAGATTCAGGGAAGAGATGGGAAATCAACAGAAAAATGCTAGTCCAAGAATTTTGAGGGCACTGACTCAGAGAGACAGACATCTCCAGGCTCCCTTGATTTCACCAGCTTCCCTAACCACATGGCATTCATTAGGAAGCCTTGAAAGCAAGTGTTTGGCCCTTAAACGTGGAACTGCCTTCCTTTCTTCACTGACCATTTGAATAGTTAACAACACTCTGTATCTCCTCTACAGCAGAAGTAATTCTCAGACATTGAAATAATTCCAGTGCAAAACACAGCTTGGGATTCTGGATTCAGTTATTTGTTTAGAAGATTTAGATGAAATGAAAGTGTAGCAAACTCATACCAGATTGGATTCACTTCAGAAGCTGCCAAACAGCTGCCAATGCTGTTGGGTCAGAACTTGCCAGGCTGTTCCCTAGGGCAGAGGGTAGGTTTTAATGGGGGAACCTGGGATCTGGAGACAAACTGTGCAACTAGCCTGGAACAGAATATGCTGTCTACTGCATTTTCTCACCCGCAAATATATAAACATACTCCCCGTGCCCCTTTCCAGGCTGAAATGCAGCTGATCTAGAGGGCATCTGCAGCAAAAATGCCACTAAGCAATTAGCAGCTGCTGCAGCATGACTTCAGACAAAAGAATATATGTAAGTTAGGAGCTTAATGAAGAAAAAGAGAAAAAAGAGGATAACTAAAGAAAAGTTTGTGGCAAGCCACGTAGCTAAATGCCATGCTAAATAATACATGATTCTTAAACTCTCAATCACCCCTTTCATCCTTCTTAGAAACACTGGAGAGTGAGTAGAAGCTTAGTCTTAGTAGCCTAGGTGGACAGGATTACTACCTCACTAAGGTAGTAAGGTAGTTGTTGGTTGTCAAAGTAAGCTCTTCGAAAGCACCTAAGAGATCCAGTCCATTGGAGGTCTTAATCTACAGTATGGGACTTCTCTGTTGCTTCTGTCTTAAGAAGAGGGGAAAAAAAGTGACTGAGATCTCTAGCTTAGACAGTTTAGCACATTTCACTGGCCTGAAGTGAGTTAAAAAGAAAGAAAAAAAAACAAGTTAAGTGAGATACTTGGTTCAAAGTCATTTGTAAAGAAATATAAAAAGAAGGGATCTTTCTTGTCTGGATTTAGATCTGAAACGGTTTATGTTTCATTGTTAATACATACAAAAGACAGGGAATATCTTCTTCTCTTTGGGGACTTATGAGAACTCACCTTGTAAATCTGTCTGTTCACAAAGGTACGAACACTTCCATATGCTGTTAGTAACATGTGTCAGCTTTCCCTGATCTCACATTCATGTAAAAGGGAGCTTTCCCTCTGTTATCAGAGATTAAGCAGGCACAACAGAGAAGAAATCCAATGAAAGTGAGATTAAGTTGGTAAATTAGAATGAAAAGGGCATTGGAAAGATCTCCCTCTGGGCCGCTTGAAATTTTCCATCAGAATATTTTTCAGTGGAAAATTTGCCTTTCAATAAGAGCAAAATAGTTTGGTGTCAGTTATGACCAATCTTTCAACAAGGACTCAGAGCATGGCAGGAGGCTTGGAGATTCAGCTGGGAAATCTTCAGACAGTGTCTCCTAGAGGCTGTGACTGCACAGGGTTGTGACCTCATCCCGCTCTGGTGGCTGGGCTTGCCATGTGAAATGTATTCCTCACAAAGCACCATGTTGATGCAACTTCCATGGTGCATGGTGTTATCTCAGCAAGAGAGGGAACCATGCTACACCATGAGAGATGTGGGCAAGTCAGGAATGTCAGCTCGCAGAGGCCAGGGACACAAAGCATCCCAGCTACGGCTCCCAAGGGAGACCATTTCTGAACTGAAATGAAGGGCTCTTGATGAAACATTTTCATTGTTTGGTGAAATCTCAACATTTTTCTATAGGAAAAGAAAGCACAACTACACAACATCAACAACAAAAATTTTCAGCTCAGCTTTATCCAGTCAGGTTTTGAGAGACCCTAGGGACTGAGTATCTTATTAAGCAAAATCTTCCAAGGACCCACAGAAAATGAGGGTGGGAACCACATGTTGCTGGTGGCTAATCAGATCATTTGACTAGGACCACGGGAGAGGTCAGGGAAGCCCATCTGTGTCTAGTTCAGGCTTGGACTGGATTACCAAATATCAAGAAATATCAAACCACATAAGGCTGGGATAACCAAAAACTTACAGTGGACAAATCAATGTATTTGTGTTTAAGGCAGAGATGTATGATGGTTCTAGGAAAGCCCAGCACAAATAACGTGACAGTGTGTAACCTCATATTAGAATAATTCATAATCTTATATCCTGTTGTCTCTGAGGGACTTTCTCCTCTCTCCTGCCACATAAAAGCCTTGTTAAACTATCTGTTTCAAGGACTAAATGTGTCTTGGGCATGAACATTTAACACTGCAAGTCCCCAGCAAGGCAAGAGTGACCAGGAGAGAAAGGAAGTGAGAGCTATTTGTGTCTGTAAGTTGCAAAGAGATACTATATCCCCCTTGCACTTACGCTTGGTTTCAAGTTTCAGTTGAACAGCATCTGATACAGCCTATTTTCCATCAGTGAATTAGCTAAACAATAGACAGACAATAGAGACAAGTTGGCTAAGTGAGTGAACATGTCCAATGGGAATGAGTTGGCCGTGGGAGGGAGAGGAAACATTGAGGAGGGCTTTACTAGTAAGTGATCCTTCATTGATTTACTTACCCGTATTCCAGGTAAGCTTGGGAACTGACAAATGAAGGTAGTGCCCTGGGAATTCTTCACAAGAGAATATTTTCTATGGCTGTTTACAATTACACCTGCACTGTGTCATTTCATTCTCCTTGGGCTGGCTCTGCATTGTGATGCAATTTCCTTAAAAAACAGTAAGTAATGACCTTCCTTTAGGCTGCTACTTACAGTGCTGAAGGAAAATTCCCTCTGTCTTTCTATTCTAAGAAGAGAAATCAAGGGAAGAAGCAGATCAGTTTGGGTTGAGTGTAAGTGTCAAGTTGAAAGGGTCCCTACAAAAACCCACTGCCTGAAACAAACCATCTGCAAACGCTGTGTTATGCTCAGGCCTGATTCCAAGACTTGGGAGTTATGCCAAGAGTTATATAACTGATAAAGTTCTGTTTAACTCTTCCCCCCTAAAAAAATGTGTTAATGCCTCCTGGACAGTTATTTTCAGGGGACTTAGTCTCATAACTGACAAAAGTGGAGGGGTAATGTTAGGTGTTCCAAAAGGCTTTCCACCCAGTGTGTTCAGAATAAGGAAAAGCATGCCAGTGGTAGCATAAACTAGGGAAAAGGGTGGGAATGGAGCCAAGTTGTATGGAAGAGAAAATGTATATTTATGCCTTTAGTATCCTACAAGTTATTGGTATTTTATTGTTTGCTGGCTGGTGATGATGTCAGTGATGGACATGCTACATATAATGGAAAGGGAGGGATTAATGTAGTTAATTTGTAGACAAATATATTCCATGTGAGATACAACCACAGACCTTGAAATGTCGATATTTTTTGATATGAGGTAATATTCATAAGAGTTCATAATTGCAGAGGTCGCTAACTGTGGTAAGTCAAAATCTCAAAGATAAAGGCAGCCAGAAAAAAAAGTACTGACAGCTATTTAAGCAGAAAGTCCTCATCTCCATCTCTGGAAGTCCTGAAGCTGCAGAGTTGTGGGAAGATGAAACACTCCCTGTTCACCCTGCTGATAACCTTTCCCTTTAGCATCTGCTACAGGCCACTGTCAGCAGTGGCATTATGGAATAGAAGGAACCAGTCTGACATAAGTTGTCTTGTTTGTATCTTCCTTGTGTCTTTGAGGAGACTGTACAGTGAAGCAGTTGTCACCATAAAGCACGTTTTGTTGGTCATTGACTTTCTTGCTCCTTGTGCTACCTTTACAACCTTGCAGCAGTTCAAACCTTCTACCTTCTTTGGTTTAATTGTTGAACTCAGAGGGGGCACCTTATTGAGCACAGTTGTCAGTGAATGGCAACAAGATCCTGTCTCTCTGAGGATAAAACTGCCTTACAGCTAAAGGCAGGACTGCAGCTCAAGTCGACCAGACTGGAAACAGAATCAGTCTTACTGGATTCCTGCTTTGCAGGATATTCATCAAACTTTCTGGTCTGCTTTTACAGCCTGAGCTCCCAGCTGAAACTCCTTACATCATACTGATATTCTTCTCCTCAGGAATAAAGCTAGTTGAGATGTGACTTCAAAGCCACAGCCACCACAAGATCACAGCGGGGATGACCTCTCCAAAATGCAACTCAGCACAAGTAAGCTGAACTAGGGCATCCATCCAATGGAATGAAATGTCCTCCCTATTTCCAGTTGACTTCCAGCCCAAACTAGCTGATCTAAAGATTTCTGACTCCTGCAGAGATGTAAGGTAGATGCCTTCCAGGCTTCACTAGTTGGCAAGCAGTATCACCATAGGAGAAAAAGCAGTTTAAGTGCCTGTAGGTGTTGCTTGAGCTGACTAAACTCAATATTATCTGATTGTTCAGCTGAACTCCCCTGCCTGTCCATATGTATCAACTGGATGCCTCTTAGCTCAGACCACCAGAACCCCAAATCTTGCAGCTTATTTGGCTATGAGGTAATAACATTTCTTGGGAGGACTCATCCTTCTTGGAAAGGATCTTCTTCGCTTGGTTTCCTGAGGAAACTAGGCTTGAACAATTGTATTATCTCTATTTGTATGTAGCCATCATATCTCCTCCAAGCAACTGTCAAACCGGTTGACCAAGTGATGGAATTCTTAGAGATTTTTCTTAGAATTAAGCAAAACTAAGTATCCAGAGATTGATACAGAGAGATAAGTGGTAGCACAAGTTCATGTGTTTAAATTAGAGTCCTGAGAACAGGAAAAGATTCAAACAGAGGTCTTCATTAATCACAAGCACAAATCAGTGGGAAACCAGGCATCAGTAGTAATACACGAACAGTTTGTTTGTCCAGTGTTTCTTCTTTTCTGTTTTTTTTTTTTTGGTCTGAATCATCGGTACAGCACTCTAGCATGGTAAAGAAATACATTTGCAATAACACAGTGGGAGAGTTGGCATGCAGGAGGGCTCATGAAGAGGGAAGAAATCATCCTAGCATGCAGCTTCTTCATTTCACATCAGTTTCTAATGTCAGGCCAATTTGGGGTGAAGGGGTGAGGAAGAATAAAGTTAAAAGAAAAAGAAGAAAATCCCACAACCCCAACAACAAAAACCTCAGACAAACCAAGAAAATAGCAGTGTGTCCAGAGACTGCTTGCTCCGCGGCTGAAGGGCCTGTTTTCTTACCCAGCTCTGTCTCATGTTCCAGACTCACGTCACCTCCAAGGCTGAAATACTGGTTCCTTATTCTGAAGATCGAGTCTCCTCATCTTTGGTAATATTTTCCGGCCTTTCTAAGGTGTCTGTTTTAATGAATAACGAAATAAGAAGACAGACAGACTCTATGAGCTGGGAGATTGGTTACCACTTACTTCATAGAGACAATCCAGACATAATGAGAAGAAATGAAGCAGGGATTAATTGACCCAGATTGCCTTTGTAAACAAAGGTGGGAAGGATCAGGTAACAATTTCCCAAGCACTGTCCAAGGAGGAGGCATAAGGAAGCAGGCAATGTGAACAGCACTCACTGGGACTTGAAATCCTTCTTGTTTCTCCCTTCTACCACTTACCCCTCTCTGTCTGCCTCTCACATTTATCCCTTAATCAAATTGCTATATACTCTTCTCAGCAATTCTTTTCTAAATCCCTCAGGCGGGTTAGAAGCCCCCTGAGGAAAGATCTTTTTTTGGCAACTGAGTTGAGAGAGGCAAGAGGTCTTTGACAGGAGCATATTCCATCCCAGAAAGTTTTTAATCCTTCCAGATGCTTTGTCACAAACTGTGCTTTTATGCTGGTGCACTTTTAAAGGCAGCCAGGATATGTGCAGAGGTCAGATCTCAGAGCTGGGCTGGAAAACTCTAAATTGCTCTCGCCTTTCATTCTTGGGCTTTAAAACGACTCTGAAGTTTAAATAAATGGATTAGAAATGAGTTAAAGAGTGGGATGCTTAATGTTTCTGCTTAAATATATAGCCTCAAGAAATGGTACTTTGGGCAGCAAGATCCTGTTAAATCTCAACAGATCAGCAGGCTCCAAACAAGCTAAGGCTTGGATGCATATACCTTGGAGAAGAAAGGTGAGCAAGACCAGAGAGGTGGCACTGGTCCTCGTGCATCACCACAGGAGCAAACCCCAAGGCAGTGAAACAGGGAGCAGAGCATACACTGGACCATCTTTCAGGGAGGCAATAGACCACAGCTATTTGCCATTAATACTAAAGATCTAACACTATATATTTATTTTATTTTATTTTACATTATTTTATTTTATTGCTCATAATGTTCAGATTTGTTTCCAGCTGGGAAAAAGGGGGAGCAATGGTAATATGGTGGGATAGATCCTTTCAGGAGACTCAGCTGCCTTGAAAGCCCATTCTGCTTCCCGTTATTTATTATTGTTGGATGGTGATAGCACATCTGCTATGTTACATGGTAGAGGTAGCTGCATTTCCAGGGCTGGATGAAACAATTGCTGTAAATGCCAGCTTGGCAGCTATTCCAGCCCTCCTTGGGTCAGGCTCTTATCCCCTGCTTCTCTTATGGCTTTGTTCTGCAAGAGAAGAGCGAAGTATTTTGTAGCCGCTATTGTAAAGAAGTTTCTCAGCCTTTTGGGATAATCTCTGCTTTACTGAGAAGCTGGGTCAACGAGAGAGTAAATCACTTGCACAGAGCCACAGGGTGAGGCTGCTTGTTTATTGATGAATTTCTCTTTCTGTCTGTCTCTCAGCACTGCCCTACTAGAATGCAGCATCCCTACTTACATCTCTATTTTTTTTTCAATATGAAGCCAATGATATTTATTTCCAGTTCATACTAAGATAGCAGGAGATGAAAGGAACCTAGTCATAGTGACCCAGGTAAGCCTGCAGAAGGAGGCAGTCATGTTTAAAATCCCAAATTTTGGATGCTCAGCATATACCTCACCACATGCATAAGAACTGACTACAGAGGGAGCAAAGAATGGGTTAGCTCAGCTTCCAGAGCTAACACACTCTTGTCTTTACAGCAGGCTATAAATTATGCAGCATTTAAAGATGACTTTCTAAAACCCTGGCTTTAAAGCTTTTATTTATAACTCCCACACTGATATTTTTCAGACTCGTGACAGCTCCCACCTTCACAAGCTGGGGACATGCCAAGCACCTGGCCTTTTCTATAATGTCCCATTCCCCCCCTAGCAGGCTCCCCCCCCCCTCTTTTTAAAGCAATGCTTTGGATATCTCAGGGAGCTTTTTATTTATAGGGGAGACATAAAAAACAAGTGGAAAAGGGTGAGGATGGTCAAAGAGAAAAGTACCAAGTGTCCTAAATGGCTGACATACGTCACAGGACCATTTCACACTGGAAAAGATAAGGCCCTTGGAGCAGACAAGATCTCTTAGTGATAATTAATATAAAAGAAGACTGAACCCATGTAGAGCAGGATAGATTAAACCTGGCCAAGATGGAACCTTATGAATAAAGGGAAACACTTCACAGTAAAGATGTGGTACTCGTGTTGCCTAAGAATGGCTAAGCTCAGCACTGGTAGAATCAGGCATGCATTGTGGAAGATGCTGGCAGAAACCTACCAATGGCAGGACCTCAGTGGGGTCTGTGCAAAATACAGCTGATACCAGGGCTTTGTTTCTTGTTTGTTTGTTTGTTTGCTTGCTTGTTCATTTATTTGTTTTTTTAATCTCCCAGTATTCAAGAGCTCAGCTGCAAAGGGAGGGCTTTGTCTTGAGATGTAGCTTGGGTAAAGGTCTCTAGCAGACCCTATGGGGCCTCCTGAAGTAAAATAACTGTAGCTACAGCTCAGTCCTTGCTTTGGGATCAGACTTACATAGCCACAATCATGCCTTGTTTCTGGGATCCTCCAAATGATACGGAAGCCAGAATACTAAATTGTAAATAGGACATTCAAAGCCTAACACAGGAGAAAAAGCCTCGCATCAGCCTCCTTTTTGGTATGTAAGCTTGTTCTAGATCTGTGGTGTTGCTTCCAACTTCAAGAGCATAACTAGGTACCATAGTGAAGAAAGACATCTGCCCAGGCTGCCCCACCAGTCTCCTGGAAGCTGAATATAGCAGAGAGGGAGCAACATCTTATGGTAATCCAAATTTTCAGAGTTTGCTTGTAGAAGGCACCCATTTAGTGCTGTGTGTGGCAGGGTAAGGCGGAGCCCCGTGCTCTCCATGGGGCTTCCTCTTCCTCCCAGCCTAAGGAGCGTTTCTTTGTAAAATTTTTCAAGGTTTTGAAACAATTTTATTTTATGCTCCCTGGATCAGGATTAGCATTTTTTTTTCTTAAATGCAACACGCATGTGAAGCATAATTGTGCCAGAACATTCATTTTGGACTCTATGCTTTTATTCAGATGTCTCCTCCTCTCTTGTATGAAGTGACCAGCAGGCCTCAGGGTTCAGGAATCTGACCAGAGAAAAAACTTGCTTGAAATCACTTTGTCCTCCCACCAAAAATGCCCCAGGCTTTGAGGGAATGGCACTTTTCAGCAAAAGTAAATGTAGTTGAAATGCTCTGACCACCTCCATACTATCCTCTGCGCCACCAGGCACTGCAGGCAAAACAGAGACATCTTGGCAAAATTACACCATTGAAATTGCTGGCAGAAGAGCTCAATTTAACACCCACTAATTGTTGCACAATAGTTACAGGAATAAACGGAATTTGCTAATTAGATGCATGCCAATGAGTAAGTCAAGGCTGGTTTAAATAATTATTCCTATCTTCCCAATAGACTGTGGTGGTGATTAGTTTGCTGGCTGTTTCTCAAGTGTTCTGCATCAAATAGAAAGGAGGTGAGAGACATTCATGCACTGAGCCATGACACTCCTTAATGAAATCCTGCTTCTGGAATATTGAGACCCACTTGACCATGACTGTTGTTGATTGTTGCTTTTGACCACAGAAACATCAGAAACAGCAAGGTAGGCTGCCAGCAAGCTCTTGGATCAACACTGCAGCAGTGAAATTAAAGTAATAATTTTTAGTGTGTTTAATTCCTGAAGGAAGATGCAAGGATGACAAGTGCCACAGATTGAAGTCCTCCATTATAACCACAGGGAAAAAAATCCAACACAGTTGGAGAACAAAACTCTCCTCCCTGGTACAGAACAAAGCTCCTTGTCCCCCTGTCTGGAAAAATGCCCTCTACTGGCTCCAAAGACTTTTTTCTTTCTTTCTTTCTTTGATTTTTTTTTTGTTGGCAGTTTCAAATTTGCCACCTTCAGTTCTCCAATAAGGACATCAGATAAATCTGGACTTTTGCCAGAGTGAGCGAACTCCTACTGTAGCTGGCTATGCCCCTGGTGCTTGGTTCATATCATGCCTTTTTGGTGGACGACAGAGAAGAGATACCTCAGGAAGGCATGCAAATTGAGTTGTGGAATAAGTCAGTTTATTTGGTCTTCTGAATGTTAAGCAGTAGAAATTGCAGCTCAAACAACAATGGGAAAAAAACAGAAAGCAAACTAAGCCTCATTGCATTCTATTGCACGATCTGCTCAACTAAAAGGACTAGTCTTGCGAAGGAAGCAAGAGAAATGCCCAGATATTAGAGAACAAGATGGTTTGTGCAGAGAACATAATTCATTTCCAAGTCATCAGAAGTCAGAAATGCATAATATTTCTGACAATCAGTCTCTTCTTGGACTGTTGCTACTGAAACAGCCATGTGATAGCTGTCTAATGGAAAAGAATGGCAGTGCAAACTAGTTATGGGTGGGAAATCTGTAGGACTTGTTGAGGGAATTAAGGAAGGAACATACAAGCTGAAGCCAGGAAACATGAAGACTAATTTTCTTGATAAAAACATAGGTGAATGGCTGCAAGTTCCAAGACCTTACTTTTACATGTCCCCTCATAAAATAGCATCTCTAAGTATTCCAGAAGCCCTTTTATCTATCTTGCTCTAAAGCAATTGTTCATTTGTTGAGCTGTAGGACGCAAGAAAGTAAAGGACAGAGGTGCAAGAAGGTGGTGTTAATACTGGGCACAGTAATGGGAGAGAGAGCCTGGTTGCTTGAAATGCAGCACTGGCAGGCATTTTAATACTCTGTCAGAAACTGACAAACACGAGTAACTGCTTGCCCTTCACGTTCTTGTTGGGGTAAGTTAAAGGCTCACAAATGACTCTGAAGCTGAATACCATCCCCTGATACTTTTTCTGCATTACCCGTTTCCTCCACTCATGTTCTAAGGTGGCTCCCCTTTCTGCCTCCCATCTTGCAGCAAGGGAAAACCAAGCTATTTGAAAATGTCATACCTCTTTTTGAGCCCTAAGTAGGGACATAAACCCTTTTCTAGTCTCTCTACTGTGTATCTCATTGCTTTGACAAAAGTATTTACTCTCTTAGTTATTCCCTGCACGTTTACACCTCTTACCTCGGGATTTCCCTAAATTTCAGCTGGGAACTGAGCTGTGTAGGTTAGCAGCACAGGCAAGATGAGCTCCTCACTCAGTTAATTGAGAAGGACCAGGACCTTCTAGCTGTGCCTCAGGTAACCTATGTAACCCTCAGATAGTTTCTCTTTCTATTAAACTGTAGAGGGAGCTGAAAGCTAGCAGGATGCTGATTCATATGCCTGGGGTGAGATAAAGCTGGGCCATTGCATGGACAGGAGCAGACACTTCAGGCCAAGCCATATGACATAGCAACATCTGAACATCTCACAAAAATTCAACCGTTCCAAGCAAGCAGCAGAGAGGAGGACATATGAAACAGACTCAGAGGGGAAAAAACAGGCAAACAATTGCCCCTTGTTGAAATTTATGCTTCTCACCTTACAGTTCTATGAGGAACCTGAAGACAACAGTTCCCCAGAGACAGGGGAACAAAGACAGCCTCAATTCATGAGGCTTCAAGGGATTTTTCTAACCCTGAACTTACCACCATGAGACTCAAACATCTCTTTTTTCTGTTCATCTGTACTACTGGAAAAGAAATATAACTTTCTAGTTGTCTTGTGGCTCCTTTTATTGCCATCCACTGCTCCCTCACTGTCACTACAGAAACAAAGAAAGAAGATACTTAGGAGTTCCCACATAACATTAAAGTTTCAAACTTTTTTCCCAGCATACTCTTAGTATCAGGCCAAAGAGGCTTTTTTACAGAACCCAGAGACCAAAATTACACCCACTCCACTCCATTCAAATAAGACAGCATACCAGGAGCCTTGTCCACCTCTTTTATGGAATACTGGGGAAATTACCTGCTCACTTCAGCTGATCCAGCCCTGCCTCCTGAGAGTCCAGACATTCCTCGATACAGCTGTGGCCTTGCTGTTGCTCAGCATTAACTTCTTGTCTCTGACCTTCCAGCAGAGATCTCTATACCCCATAAGCATACGGCTGTTCTCAGTTCCTGCCTGCCACAATGCAGAAAGCTTAGAAAAGGTGAGAAGCATTGTCAAAGTCTTCTCTGCCAGCTGAGAGGACAGGAGTATGATTCCTATGAAGAGCAATGCAAGGGGTTTCTAGTCCTACTCTATTTATTTCCTGACCTTAGAAAAATGAATGCAGGATTTGTCCTCTATGCAAAGAAACTCTCCCATAAGTAACATGTTTCCTCCATCTTCACTCAAAGTTGAAACCAGATGGAACAAAATTTAAAAAAAAACCAAACAGGTTATCTACTATTCACTGGCCAGATAGTGGACAATTGTATCAGGCATCCTGAGAGGGATGGAAACAATACAGGTAGAAGAGAATCCTGATTGACAGAAACTGGTAAATATTGAACAGTCTGAAGATATTTTGTAGACTAACAGGGAACAGGACATATTTCTTCAATGAATCAGCATGGAAACTTTTCCATAGACATGAACACAACACATGTTTGGTCTAAATACCCTACAGGCTTCTTTAATTTCTAATTTCTATGATCTAGATGCATAAACTTGCTTGTTTTTCTCCTGCATTTGTTCTAAGAGAGATGGCTTTTTCCTGCAACACATGATTATCTTGACTTTCTGTCTCTAGTTTAAGTGGCTAAAATAACCCTGAACATGGCTCTCTACATTTCAGCAGACACAGGTCATGCAGTAGTGGAATTTTTAATAACTGATTTTAAGTTTATTATTCTGTGAGTCAGGGGATATCAAGGGATTTTCCACCTGATATTTCCTCACCTTCCTGCAAATTATTTTAGATGGAAAGGAGCAACAAAATGCAGCATAAATATAAAGCACATTTTTGGCTAACATCTGAAATGCCTTCAGATATCATCTAAAGTTACACACATGTGTCCCCAGTGAAGCTTGAAGCAAAGATCTCAGAGGAGACAGGATTAATTTGAGGTCAGAAGGGCTTTGCTTTCTGTCATAACATTGCCATGATGTAGTACCAAACTCATTACTTACCGTGACATGAAGCTAAGAGACTAACGAATGGTTTAGAGTATGTTAGTTCATTCTCCCCTTCCACCACAATATCTTCTCTTGAGGATGGCAGCAAACAATCTAAACAAGGGCTCGTGTGTATGGAACAACTTAGTCCCCATCCAAACAATATGGGGACATCAGGGATTTCTGTGAGATGTTATATTTTTTGTTATATACAAATTGCCCACACATTTTTCTACATTACAGTCTCGGCTCAGAGGGAGCTGTGTTCTGTAATTAAGCCAAGTTTATTACACAGTTTCAGAGACAGGAAACTGGTTCATAATATGTCATCTGACATTTTCTGTCTTTTTCCTCAGCTCTGATTAGTTGTGAGCAATTCTGAATTTTTCAAAACTATGTGTTCTTCAGTTTGGAATAATGACAGTAAATAGTTCTTTAAATAGCCTCATTTGTCAACTGTCCAGTGGGATTAGTTAACATTAAAGAGCTGATCTACTTTAACTGGATACTTAAGCTGTCTATTGCTGACCTTCCAAGTGATCCCAGGTAGATGTTCTTGGAGAGTCTTGGATTCACTGATTATAAAGTTGGAAGAAATACCTCTAATTGTTTAGTTCTGCAACACTGAGACTTGAGGATTTCCATGAATTCAAGACTGTTTCAGTATACTAGCTAGAAAAAAGTCTCATCTTCAGCAAAGTATTTCCCATGGTGGAGGTTGTACCATCAACTAAAATGTGGTTGCTTCAGGGATAAGTAATACTTTTGCCTGAACGTGTGCCCCTTTCTGGTCTGGTTGTGTGCTACTTCAGGTCCTACATATGAGCTGCTGTTATCTATGAATTCTCTGCCTGTTTTTTCCTGTCTATCTAAATACAGCCTTAGAATGCTTGTGAACTGTATATGAACTAGCACACCCTGCTTGAGGATGAGAGATTAAAAAAAGCTACCAGGTCCAAGATGTTTTGAGTATAATGCTCATGCACTACAGCTCCTCAGAAACTTCAGGACTTTTGCAGACATTTCTGCGACTGTGTCACACTCACAAACACCACATAGAGCTCATCATATAGTGTCTAATTAAGCTAAGCGTACACTGCAGATGCTTCTCACGTTTCTGCAGATAAAGCAGACACTGTGGATCAACAAGGATCCAATAAAAGAACTCAAAATCTACCTATAATAAAAATGCAGATGAGAAAAGGGAGTGCAGCCAGGAAAAAAACTGTTATTTACATATCTCTCTGTAGAGCAACTATCTTCTATCAATGTCACTGGCCCTGGCAAAGCTGGATTTATTGAACAATGCCTCAGTATACTGGATACAAGCTCTGCTTTTTCCCCACCTCAGCTATCCCTGATCACACACTTCCAGGTGCAAATTTCCAGATTAAGGGAGTCTTTATTTTGGTCTTTTCACACTCTGTCAATGTGGTGTTTGATTACATCAATACAGGCAAAATATTGGTGCTTAGTTCAAATAAAGAGATTTTTTAAGTGGAGAGATCTATTTTTGTCACTTCCTCCTGTGGGGCAGGCTATCAAGATGACCTGCAAATAGCATTGCAGCAAAGAACAGCTCACTGTTTTGGGAGTCAAGAGGAGACAGATGGTATTTATGGAGTGTCATAAACAGCGAAAGACTCTTTGGACAATATCCTAACAAATAATCTAAAAAGAAACTGCCAAATTCTCATTACTCAACATCCAGACTGTCATCCTTTCCCTGCTGCTTTGTGATCTAGTTAAGCTTTGCCTTTTAGTATTGACACAGTGAACTCCACTCCTAAGGACAACCTTTGGAGGTGCAGAAGAAAGGTGCTGCAGGACTCTTCATGGGCAGGACATATGTAGGGAAGGGGTATGCTTGTCTTCTTAAGTGTGGAATGCCTTACCAGGCCTGCACCTGTCTCTCAGGGACATCTTTCCAATTGTGTCAATCATGGACTCGGCAGGTTCCATGGGCCCTACCTTAACATGATGTAGTCTCTAAAACCAGAATTTGACCATAACTCTGGCTTTGATGACCTCCCACAAATAGGGATGGATGCAAGTGATGCAATGTTTGCCTCTAGGTTCAGGCTTCTCCCAGTCTTGAATGAGGCCTTCATTCAACTATGAGTGATGGATGCAGAAGTAAGGCCATTTGGAGGACAGTGCATATAAGGAAGCCCCCGTGATCTGTGTGTCTATGTCTCTCAACAGACCTGTAAGGGAAAGAGGGAGAAGATGTCCAAGAGCTCACCAGATAAAGGCAGCTAGCACCAACACCTGGAAGATGACCCATGTTTTGTTCTGAGAAAATGGTTCCTTGACCCTTGAACTTGCCTCCTAATTTTTGGGCTGGATGGTGCCAGTCCAGCCTCTAGCCGGACAAAACTCACTCTGTGTTGTCCCTTAAGTCCCTCAGAGGGAAAGAGCATCATCATCTTCTGGAAACAGTAGTTGTCTCCCTCCCAGACCTGATCACCTCCAGGAATGAAGCCTTGAGACTGCCTTTCCACTTGGAATTTCTCCAGGGGGACCGCTAGGCTAGACAGTGACTGTTGCCATGAGCAGGGTGTTTTTACTGAGAGTGCTGACAGCCTGTTTTCATCAGCTCTGAATGGAAAAATTGTTTGGAAAAAGGCCTGAAATGTTTATCAAAGAACCATAGCATTTAGTGTAAATGATGAAATGATGGCAAATTAATCTAAAACCCACCATCACCACTATTGGTAATCATGGGCTGTAATAGCTGTGCTATGATCAGTAGGAGTTTCACCTCCAGGGCTGTGTGGTTTCACGGGCAACTTTTGTCTTTCAACTTAAATACAGCTGGTTCTGGGGTGGGTCACAGGCTGTACAGTGCACCAACTCCACTGGGGTGTGGGGAGTTCAAAGGTGACCATTGCATTGCATTGGCAATGGCTACTTTGTACTCCTGCATCTGCCCATGGCCTTCAGAAGCCTTTTGCCTTAAATTTTTAAGTTTCTCATGACAGGGACCAGCCTCTTGTTTTGTGCTGTGATCAGGATTAATAATCCTCATCATGGTTGATAACGTAAACATGAGACTGTCTAGGATGTAAGGATTAAAGGCCACAAGGAGAATGGCTGTTTGAATGTCTCATGGTAACCCCAGGGAAATCTTTCTTTTCTTTCAGCAGTCAGAATTCAGGCTGTTTGGGCTGTTTTCTGACAAATAATGCCCCTCAGGCCTTGCTGACTCATTTGCAGAGCAATAATTAGGATTCATGAGTTTCCTCCAAGCAGTCAGCATCATTTCGCTTGTGATTCCCTTCTATTAATGTGTGTAACTTCTATGCCTAGCAAAAAGGTGTTAATCGTGCATGGGCTGAAACAATCACATGCTTGCTTTATTTAAAGTTTTTCTTCTAGCTCTCATTGGCCAAGGCCTAATTTCTAAACTTGGAACTGAGTGTAATATTGTCTTGGGATATTTTACTGCAGTTTGCAGACAGCCCACAACTATCAGTCACAAGGCTACACTTTCCATTTACCTTTGCACGTCAGTGTCGTGGCAAACGTACATGCCACAGAGACATCATTGACCATTTTCAAGGGGAGAGTGGGTGGAAATGAAAAATCATGCAGTGAAGAAAAAAGAAAGAGAGATTCACAAGCCTTTCTTGTATGTGTAATTAGTCAACCTATACAGATACCTAGGAATGATGTGTCATCCAAATTCATGGGCTGGGGTTGAATAGAGAATTTAGTCTTTTTTTTTTTTTTTTCCTGTGTGAGAAGGAGACTCATGATTGAGGCAGGCAGACGAAGCTCAGAATTTTGCTTGGAGATTTCCCCAATGCCTAGAGCTGACCAGCATTGTTGCATCATGCCTCAAGAGGAGCTGTGTGCAAGTGGAGCACTGGTGGCACGGAGGTATCTCTCATCTCCTCTGCTCAGCCTGTTACCTGCCACCCACCCCTTTCAACCCATCCACCCCGGAGTTCATTAGGCTTCACCTTTGCTTTGCTCTTGCTACAAAACACTTGCCCAGAGAGGAAGATCCTGTGAGGTACTAGGGTTGAGGTTGAAGGGAGGGCCAGAGGGAAAGCTATTGTTGCTCTTATCACACTGTGAGATTTGTTGCATTCCAAGGAAATCATCTGGTACTTGGCTTTCTCCACTGCCCTGGCCACTGTGAGGCTTTAGGACAATCCCTAATCTGTTCCCTTGTGAACACTGAGGGCCTTTCTTGTGGGAAACAAGTTCGCAAATTCAGTTGTTTCTATCAAAGGTGGGAGAACATCCAAGCAGCACCAGACAGTGCAAGCTTCCCCCACAGGCACTCTGACTCTGGCATCCCACACTGATCTGTCACCACTGAGACCCACAGCACAAGCCAGCATCCCTGTCCCAAGCAGTCACCTCCTCTGCCTCCCCCTCTTCTCATAGTCTACATTCCTGGCTGCCTACCTCTTCTCCTTCCTGGCAGAGCTGACAGTGAGAAAAGTGCACAGTGCAAAGCATGGGAAAAGCTGGCACTGACTTTCCTCTCTCCTTGCCACTGTACGTGCACAAAAGAGCATGTGCAGGCACACAAACTCATGGGCTTGAACCTGTGACTGCAACCCATGTCCCACCTGGTGTGGCAGCAACAAGCCCCAAGCTCTGTGGGGCTCTGGGCAGTGATGGGAGTGGAGCAGGGAGGTGTGGGAAGGGAGAAGGAAGCTGGCTCTCGGGAAGTAGCACAGTGCTGAAGGTGGAAGCAGGGACTGGGGTCCTGATTTCCTCCTCCCAGTCCTCCTTGCCCTCTCCTCCTGCCCCCTACCTAACCCTGCCCTTCCCCTCCTTATCACACAAGACTTTCCACTCCCTCTTTGCCCCCAGGGAAATGGCCACCCAAGAAGTAAGGCAGAGGGAAAGCAGGAGGATCGTCTCACTCGCTCTTGGCGCTGCTGAAATCATTACCCACATTGCTTCAGAAGCCTTGGCTTTGGGTGTTAGTACTGTTCACCAGCCCTGCCTCTCCAGACACCACTTCTGCCACCAGCCAGGTCCTTCTCTCTTCTTGCTGAGTTGATCATGACAAAACTCAAATCCAAAGACTTGGGACACTTCCTGTGCCCTTCCTATTTCTACTCTTATACCCTGGTCATGGATTTGCATCTCAGCCCCCTGCCAGGGGTAAGGGGGAAATTTGCCTTCAGGTTAAGTTTTGCCCTGTCCTCCTTCTACCTCCCACTTGCTGAGCAAGCCTGGCCCTCTTACTCCACCTGCTTCAGAGATGAGGATCAAAAGGTCCTCCTTAGTTCTCTCCTCAAGGTACCACTGCATTACCACAAGCATATCTGTTTGTGGATTCACTTGGGAAGGCTCCGGATAGTTGCTGCATTATTATCCCACCCTCCTCAGCCAGCACCCCCCTCCCCGCCTTTGCGTAATCCTCTCCTCCCTGCCAACCCCTGGCCACAGCATTGCTGACTCCTCTCCTCCAACACACCCATGCACCACGGTAGTGCTCATGGCCAGGGAGGGGGAAAAGAAGAGGCTGTGACCACTTTCAGAAGAGGACTGAAATATCATGGGGTCAGGAGGTAAGAAGAATAGCTTAGGTTTCCCTCTTATCTCCCACCTGAGGCTCTCACGCAAGGAGCAGAGGGCATGAGCCACAGCTTCAAACTGAATGAGTCCTTGAAGATACCCACCATAACATATGATAAAAGGGTCTAGGTGGAGGGTGGTACTCCTTTTTGCATCCTCTACTTCTCTTCAGTCTGGTTCTAAGCAGGCTTTGCCACACAAATATCAGCCAGCCTTCACAAAGTTGTTCAGGAGAGAGAAAGTGCATGCAGAGTCTCTAATCCTGTGGCAGTTAGCAGTGCTGGAAAGAGGAAGGAAAGCAAAAGATCAGGAATGTTTGTGAGAAGCACAAGGCTCATGAGAGTGGGTGGGAGTTGATTGTTTGCTGATAAATCACAGTGGGTTTCATGGTGAAGCATCTAGGGGAGCCTTAAAACCCACCCATTAGTTCAGTGGGATTTAATGTCTTCCAGTGAGTAAATACCAC
Source organism: Clamator glandarius (assembly GCA_033459285.1). Taxonomy (NCBI): domain Eukaryota; kingdom Metazoa; phylum Chordata; class Aves; order Cuculiformes; family Cuculidae; genus Clamator; species Clamator glandarius. Next base: position 429,983 of record JAUNZM010000323.1, on the reverse strand, counting down.
CTCATTTTGTTAGCACAAAGTGCTCCTCATCAAAGTATTGGCAAGATTACCATGTTTTTTCATAAATCCAGCAAATTGCAGTCTGCCTACAGCCATACACTGGAGTCTTCCTTGTCTCACTTTAATTGAACTTTGTTGTGGGGGAGGGAAAGGGGATTACTTTTTTTTGTTGCTGGGTGTGTTTTATGAGAAATCTGTCAGCTGGAATTGACAGTGCCAATTAAGAGTCCATGTTTTCATGTGAGTTGCAGAGTCTTAGAAAGCAGAAAAAAGAAACAAGGGGAAAGCAAGCCAATCTATTTGCAGAGATAGATCTGGGGAAGAGCAAGGTGGGAAATACCTTGATTGCTACCTGCAGCTGCAAGACTTGCCCTCCATCCTTCTTCCTCCCTGGCCAAGCACGTACACACACACATTCCCCGAGATGTGCTTGGAGAAGGTTAGAAGTTTACTAAGCAGCCTGATATAGTGGAAGGTGTCCCTGCCCATGGTAGGGGGGTTGGAACTAGATGATCTTCAAAGTCCCTCCCAACCCTAACCATCCTATGATTCTATGATTATTTCCTATAGCCCTAATCACACCTTTCTCCATCTACCCATACAAGGCCTGTGACCGTACACAAGCTATTGTGTGGTCTTCTCCTATGTGTTTTCATAGGTGTGAAACAAATGCTTCCTGAAGGGAGCTCTTTATGGCTGGGCTTTCTTGGGTTACTCTCTGTGATGGAGGCAATTTGAAAAAGCTGTCCATATATTCTGATAGTGTGTCATAATAAAATTACTCTAATTCAACCATAAAAGGACAAAAAGAATGATGTGAGCTTTTTCTGAGGACATCTTCCTTTTATTAGTGAAGGGAGAAGGGAAAGACAATGAAGGAAAATACTGTATTCCCAGGCAATCTTAATCCCTGGGATTTACTCTCTTGAGCCAGATGTCTGATGGCAAAAGCAGCAGAAAGCTCTTAGAATTTAGAGGCAAAGCTTTACTTTCTGATCTGTGAGCATCCCAGGTGCTCACTGAGACTACTGGCAGGCTGTTCCTCATTCCCTGCTGTGTCTCCACAGCCAGAACCTCTGTCTCTCTCCACACATATCCTCCAGACCCCTTGCATGAGGGCTATCAGCCAGCTGCATGGGCTAGATGGCAAACGCAGCAGACTTGGCACACGGGCAAGTGGGATGGAGGATGGCAATGTGTATTGAGAGCCAGGCTTCTCCCCTTCAGGGGAGAGATGGGCACTCAGAATTTATGCTGCTGTACATGAAAAATAAACACTTGGTCTCCACATGCTTTGCCAGTCAGTGTGTGCTACCTGGCTAATTCAAACATCCATCCATCAACCCTCCCTGACTCACCACGACAACACTGAAGTGCATGAGGGAGTGAACACTCCCACATGGAGCTGAAAGAGGGTCCCATTTACCATGAGATATTGAAATATCCCTCTGAGCAAGCTGCTAATACAGGAGGTTTAGTATAGCATTGCCTTGCTTCTGTGAACTATTGCTTCCAGCTTCGAGTTAAATGCCTATTTTTTATGTCTTTCCCTGTCACACAGCTTATCTCTCTTGGCAGGCTCAGCTTGCTGTGGGCCAGCGCAGGGGTTTGCCTTTACCAAGTGAACGGGACGTTCTCCTTGGCAGGTCTTCAGAGCTGCTGGCTATCATGAGTGGTGGAGGGGAGTCCCTGTTGGCAAAGCAGGGTGGATTCTAGCCCAGCCATCACCCCTTGCTTGGCTGCTTCTCCACATTTCCATTGGAGTGCTCTATTAAAAGCCCATTTCCAAACAACACTGGTACTAATAATGATTTATTGGGACTTAAATGACACATCTGACAATGACACTGACTGTTGGTGTTTGAGCACCGGGCAGGAATTTTAATGATGAAAGGAGTAGAATGAATAACGTGGTAAAAAGGAGATGGACTTTACCAGGCTTGTGTTTAAACATGACGAAAAGTCTGATGAACACTTATCTACATGGTAGAACAGATGAGCTAGCTGATTCCCTTGAAGGACAGTTGGCCCAAGGTATTCACTCTTGTTTCCTGGGACCAGAGTGCTTTGAACCTGTGCTTTTGGGAAAGTAGCGAAATATGAAATGGAAAGGTGCTCCCGATCAAAATATCTGTATCTTTGGCTGAGTGTTGTTCCTCTGGTACTGTGGCTGCATTTGTACATGAACTTCGGTAAGCATAGCCCTGCCTTGATCCTGTCTCCTTAGGGCTGCTGTGTGAACACTTTTGTGGGGACCCAGCCTGGCAATGGACAGATGTGGCAGATTTGACATTATTCTGCTCTAGAGGATGGTGCTAGGACCACAGAGATCCAGTGGCACTTCTTGAAAGCTGGTGGGGAGTACATGCTCCCAATATCTTCTTGATACAGGTGATGAGACGGCAAATCGCATAATACCAGAAAGGCCAGGGAATTACTGGGACATTGGGCTAGGAGTGCCCTTGTTTTCTGTGAAGTTGTCTCTCTGGTGGTGACAATACAACACCCACAATGAATATGCAACTTGGTTGCCTGAACAAAAGAAGCAGTGTCATTTTGGGACCCGTGGTATGCCTCACCTGACATCTGTTGGATATGCAGGATGTGAGGGGAGTGGGGCGTAGGTCCTCCCCTGTGTCTGGCAGGCCCATGAGGATGCTAAGGATACCCTAGAGGGTTTAAAATGGCTTAGGCTCCTCCTTATGTTTCAAGTCAGTGTCTCCCTGCTGACTATGTTGTTTCATGTTCTGCTGGATTACAGAGAGAGGGCAAAAACTTTTGTTGGACAGAAACTTAAAATACTTTTGTGATATAAGTATTAAAGAGGTCAGACAAGAACTTGCCAAGATTCAGCTCAATCAGTATCTTGTCTCTGATGGTAACAGATGATTCAGAAAAGCGTGACACTTGCCCTACTCCTAATCTTCTGTTGGGACTATTTTCAAACCTTTTTTCATCCCTCAAAGGTTGTGTAAATACATTGAAGTAGATTCCCCAGAAACAGGGCTTAATATGTCCCTACACTTTATATCTATTCCCATCCAAATAAACATACTCTTAAAAAAAATTCTAAGATTACCCAGACTAAGCAAATAAATCAATCCAAGCACACGACTCCAGAACTGATGTTACAGCAACTTCCTTGAGATGCAACTTCACAAATGCAGAATAATGACTTGTGCACACAGATCCCCAAACAAGCATGGAGCACCTCCTCCAAAACTGCCTCTGGTAAAACTTTGCTGGAAACATTCCAGGGGCAAAGTACTTGCCGTGTGTTTCATGTCCCATGAAGCATGTGAGATGGAGTTATTTGTTTGTTGCTGCTTTGCCTTTATTTGTGCAAACTGACGCCGCAGGGACTTCTTTTAAGGGCATTTTTCAGCCAAGAAGATTATCCCATATAAATATGGTGAAATAAGTAGATTTATCACTAGAATGACTTCAGGCTGTTCCATCTATCTATCTATCTATCTAATATGCGCCTGCCTTTGTAGATAACAGAATAACAGAATTAAGTTCCTATCACTGACTAAACCAGACACATTAGTTTTATCTTATTTTGGGTCTACACTGAAACTGTGAGCAAGAGCTGAGCTAATTAAATTGGGCAGATTTACCTGTCTTATGTACACCTTGGAATTACTGTCCACAGCTGATCATCCTGCTCCTTTGCTGAAGGGCATTGCTGCGCTATCTGAGGGGCAGAGAGGCAGCCTTTCAAAAACTAACCTCGATCTAAAGAGGAATGTGATTCTGAGCCATGAACTGCTAGCCCAAAGGGGAAAATCCTATCAGCTCTGAGGCACTGTGGGCCTTTGTCATCTTTCCTAAGGTATTTGCAACAGTGAAACAGATTCCCTTTATTTGTATGTTTTCAGCTGTTACCACACAGTATTTCTGAAGTGCACCATGGTTTCTGAGCTTTTGGGAATAGTCAGAACATGAAATCTTGTCTGATCTCTAATTGGCTTATGATGAAACCAAAATAGTAAAACTACACAAGTAGGTCTAAGGATTATTTTTTTCCTAGAAGGATTACATGTCCGTTCCATTAAAAAAAAAATTAAACTTTGATATGGAAGTACAGTTACGTGTGCTAGGGGAATGAAGGCATTGCCATTAGTTGACACAGCCAGAATTGGCTAATCTGGTCCTAACCATGCGGTGAAAGAGTTACCTTAAACATCAGGGGAAGAAGTGGTAATTTGCTAAGCTGCCATAATTATGTGTTCATATCTATGGGCCCTCAGTGTACTTAATAGTTTTGCTTTCATGGAAATCAGTAGGACTTTTTTTCTTGAATAAATGTCAGGTACTTAAGAAAGACCTGGGATTGGGGAGAGACTTAATCTGTCTGATTCTGAGCTAACAAGAGTTTTCTCAGAGATACTGGGAAAATAAATAGAGGGAGGACTGTGAGACACTCAAACAATTTGGCAATAAGTCTATATGAATACCTCAGACAAAACTCAGTCCTTAGTTCTGTCTGGAAACAGGGACTATAAGAAGTTTCATGAGCATTTTGGGACCTATCAAGGTTGAAGCTGCAGTATCCTAGATTGAAAGAGCTAGGAAATAAAGGACAATCCAGACCTCTGGCTCCAAAACCAACAAAATCATTTGCATGGCTATTTCTTTGCTACAGCAACTGAAGGAGTAGAAAGAAGCTAATTGGAGACTGACATTAGAAGAATGAGCAGCTGGATTCCAGAGAGAAAGGATGGTGGCAGGTACAGGTCTCCTGGCTTTCCCCACTGCACCATGCCTTCACACAAACTTACATTTTCAGTCAGATGAATCACTGAAATTTAGAAAGTGTCAAGTTTTGTTTGTACAAGTGCATGAATAAAATTAAAGATTAGGTTATTACAGACATCAGTCATGTATTTTCTTTAAAATTAAATTGGCTGAAAATGAGACTGAGAAAAAAAATCTTAGAAGAAACAATGTTACTGTTTTTCCATCACTGTCATTGCACTTATCAGAGTCAAAACAGTTCATTTGACTTTGTGAGATAAATACATTTCTATGAAACAAATTCTACTTAAGGATTTTTTTTGAAAATTTTTAACTCTTACTTAATTTTTCCTGTCTTGAATTGGCAAAAAAGATGTGAAATGAACAATTACTTTAGATTGACAAAAAATCAACATCAAGAAAATAGTTCAAAAGGCAAATGCATTTAGAATAAGAAGTTAAAAACCTAAAACGTCAACTTTTGGAAATTATTACTTTCAAAGTAAAATTTGGTAGTGATAACTCTTTCTTTTGAACAGTGTAAGTTGAGATGAATTGACATTTTTCTATTAAAAAACCCCACCAAAATACAACTGGCTTTGCTATATTCTTCTCATACCAAAATTTTCAGTGATCAATATCACAACCGCTATGAAAGTTACCATGTGAGGGGAGAGGAGAACCAGAAGATCCTTAATTTCTTGAGCTGACTGCCAGGTGGGTTGTCTAGGCCACTAATATGGAGGTCACTTTAATCCTTTTTTTTCTTAGACAAAACTGTGCACCTCCTCTCACCCTCTCCACCATGGGTATCAAGAAAAGGTGTCACACAGAATCACAGAATCACAGAATGACCAGGTTGGAAGAGACCCACCGGATCGTCGAGTCCAACCATTCCCACCATTCCCCAAATCATGCTCCTAAGCACCTCATCTACCCTGGACAAGAAGAGATGGTAGCTCTTGTTATAATATCCACCCCCATGGATCTCCTGCTCAGCTGGTGATCCCAGAGATTATCTGTTGTTGATTATGCTGGAGTACAGGAGATGCACATGGCTTATCTCAGGCATTCCGTTTGTGTTTGAGATGAGGCACCAGATAAGGATGCAGAATTTGTAGGAGCAACTGCATCATTAATAACTGGAGAGGAGGAGCTGACATTTATTTGCTCAAATATCCATAAACAAAGATTCTCAGAAAATGGTTGTTTTCAAATGAGTCATTGAATGGGCATGATGGCTAGGTCTGCAGCAAATCCTCTGTGAAACACCCGAGTGCTTAATTAAGAACCTCTTTTTTTCTAGGGGGAAAGAGAAGCTCCACATTGAACACAATATTCCTGCATGTTGGCATGAATTTTATTTCTCACTGCTGTGACCAGTGACGCACTATGGTCAGAGGTGGAACTATCTCTCTGCTCCTTAGATTCATGATCTCTATAATCTTTTTCAAATTTAAAATGGAAATGTTTAAAAATGGAAATGTTGGGCAGTGCTGTCTCCTGACACATTTCCTATGGTGTTTACATAGCTGCTTTAGAGGGCATTTGTCACTTAGACTATTCCAGAATTCCTCATGGACTTTGTCATCCCACTGGCAAGTTGGACACAGTCTGCTGTTTAAACCAATCACCCTCCATTCACTCTTGATATAATTTCTTTCCAGTCTAGCAAGTCTCCAAGGAAGAACAGCAGGTTGTGGGGCCCAGTTTCATCGTAGCTATGTTAGGAGACACTCTCTCTCTGCGTAATCCTTCCTTGCGCTGGCCATTGCATTTGGAGCCCAACCTTCAAAACCAATAGAAGTACCATGAACAGTGCACATACAACCCTACGGTTTTGCATGGCTGTCCAGAGAGCACAGAAACAGTTACTCAAGAGCCTGGACCAGGTCTAAAAGACTGGCAAAAAAACATAACCCCAAAACAACAACAACAACAACCCCCCAAAAGGTCTTTGATTTACTCCTGCTCTCTGTTTTCCAAGTTTCCCTCTGAAAACAGAGAGAGATATATATGGGCTCTTGGCTTTGTGCAAAATGTGAAAACATTTTAATTTCTGCAAAGCCTCTGTTGTAGAATTAAAGAAAGGATGCTTTGTGAGTAATCGGTTTGTGCACAAACATTAGAGAAAATTTGACTTCCATGAAATATAAGTAGGACCAACAGATCCTGATCTGTCCAGCATAGTTAAGGGGGAGTGGTCTGATCAGGAGGGCTTTTTTATTCATTTTGCGACATTAGTCTGGTTCTTAAATGTCCCTCTGGCTGGTGAGCTTCCGCAGGGTATGAAGTATCTACATTTTGGAGGATAGCCTGCAGGAGACAGCTATGATGCCCCAAGGACAGGTGCTGGCAATTCTGATGAAGAAAACTTACCTTTTGTGGAACAGGGCCACCATCAAATTGTGCAGTCCTACAAGGGCTGCTGGCTGGTAGAGGAAATATCGTGGCAATGTTTGGCAGCTGGTGACAATAACATACAGTGCTATTCGTCTTACCGGTTTAGTAAATAGATCCTTCTCCACAAGATCTTTTCTCTGCTGCAGCTCTTGCTGTCTTGGGAAGTCAGGCTCAATTCAGGGGTAGGTCCTTTGGGAGTTAAGTCCACCCTACAGTCAGAGATATGACTGTGTGACTACAGCTCATGTAGCTAGACCAGCCTGTACTTTGTGTAGCCTTGGTGAATATGGCTAGCATGATCTGGAGAAACACAAGCTCAGGAATGGCTATAGAACAAAAAGGATTTAGGAGGAAAATTCAGGTAGTAAATTACACAGAGAATCTTGCTTGCAAGGTTATCATCTCCACAGTACCCAGGTAAGCTACTGTGAAACTTACTGAGTCTACCCAAGGAATCCACTGTCTCTCACTTGCCTACCATGTAAACCAGCGTAACCTCATGTTTAAAAAATACAGAAGGCATGCATAAATCAGTTCATAATTATCAGGTAGACTGGTTTTGTAGACCCAAAAAGCACTATGGTTTGTTGTTCTCCATAACAGATGTGTCTGAAACTTGCTACAAAATTAAAACAAAGTCTGTAAAGAGTATATTGCTCTACCTACCTCATTTTGTGCATGGAGAAATTTTTATTAAAACTTGCCAAAACTTTAGACAAGCTTCAGTGTGACATTGCATGCAGCTACATGGGTGCATTAGTCTGGGTCACAGAATGTCTGTGAGCCATGCTCCCTTTCTCACTTTTCCACACAAAAACTTTGGTTTCTGCCACAGAGTGGTCTCAAATAAAGGTAAATAGAAATGAACCTAGTGCACTCCACCCATTTCTATCCGTGCAGCCAAGATAGAGTTAGTCAGGGAAAACATCAAGACGTATATAGTGTGGATATTCTGTAGTGAGGATATTGGCTTCCCTGCATCAACTGTTACAGGCTACAGATCTGCTCGTAGTGTGCCATTCTACCCAGAAGTATACATAGCCTATGCTTGCATTCTTGGTAAGAGCATTACCCAGTTTCTTCAGAAATATGCCCATGATCTGAAGTTTTGATCCTGATTTCACATTCCAGTTTCTGGGAACACAACAATCCCAATTTCTTCATTCAACTCATTGCAGTGAGGGTGGAAGGAAAGAGAAATTGGTCTGGTCATGGTTATACCTAAAGTGCTAGACGTAAGTACAAACGCATCACTGATCCTGCTTGGCTTTGTCATTTCGCATTAACTCACCATCTGCCTCAGCAACACAGAGGACTTAAGTGACTGGAGAATTCAAACCTAAGCAAATATTTCTTGCTCCTGATTTTAGAGGACTAGTGATCAGATACTTCACAAACAGACAACATGAATAGAAGTGGCTTGGAAATTTCCCAAGAAAACTTCTTTTCTGTCATAAAATAGCAATGCATGGAAAGACAAAACCTCCAGAAACACCCATGGATTTTAATAAATGTCTGTTTCAACATAAGTTTTTGGTACAGCTAACATTTTCTTGTTAAAAACTAAATTTTCAAATGTCCCATTTTTGAAAAATGTAACTTATTTTTATATGTTTTAAAAGGACTGTAAATACTACAAAAAATAAGACCCCCCTCCCCAAGTATAGCATTTTAACTGCCCTGAAAAATATTTGAGTCCCTTGCCTTAGAATTTTATTTGATGGGAAGTTTCATTTTTTGTCTGATGCTGTCCTGCCCCAAAGCAAGGAAGAAAATGCAGAGTTATGAGACTGCTTCTGCAGAAGAAACTTCCCGATCACTTTTCTTTAAAATCCCAAAGATAAAAATGTCCGTCCTCGGCAGCCATGGAAGCACCATTATTTAGTACTCAAATAGGAAGTGCTGGTTCCCTCCTTACAACAGAAGGATGACATGTTCATTGGCATTCATTGGCCTAGAAGCTTATGGCTGAGCAGAGCATCAACTGGTTTACGAAATATTTGCCTCACATCATTTAAGAAAAGCCCCAAATACAGGAAAAGATACTGGTGATGCCAATCAAAGCTTCTATTTACAAATCAACTGCTTGCAGAGTGTGGACTGTTTCTTCAAGGAAATATGGACAGGAAGGAGAAGGGTAGGAAAGAGTTACTTAGTGACAAAGAATTGGACTGAGTCCAAGAGGATTACCAGCAAGAAAAAGGGGCTCTGGTTTAGTCCTGCTATCTTTGTTCCAGCTTTTGCTCTGAAAACAAAAAAAGAAAATATACAGGCTCATGGCTATGTTTAACATATAAAAGCATTCTCACGTCTGCAAAGCCCTACTGCAGAATTACATAAGGAAGGCTTTATGAGCAATCCGTTGGTACATGTTCTTAAAAATAGCTGTATCCCAGACAAATCAGCTTTTGTTCAGAAACTGGGCAAGTCACATGATCAAGTCAGCCAGGACAGGTGATGAAAAAGATAGTGGTTTGTTATTGTGTTGTGAAACTTCATGCAATTTTGCAATGCTCTGTTCTGGGACCTCAGCAAGTCTTCAGCTAAAGAGAACCAGGTTTGGTAAGGTGCATAAGGTGCATTTTCTCCCAGCATAGGAAGAGAGAATAGAAAGTCATTGCTGGATGTGGTACCTATAGTTATGCAATAAGCATGTTCAAGGAATAATGCACTCTTCACTTTATATTTCAGCAATACACTTTCCCTCCTTTTCATACCACAATCCATTTTAAAAGCCTTATTGTCATTTCTATAACAGATAGCAAAATGATTCTTAAATGCCATGCTCTGCCTAGGGAGTTAATGTGCTAGCAGTCATCCTAAAGTCTACAGAATTACAGCTTAGCTCAGAGAGGGAGGATAGTGTTGACTCGAGCTCTTTGGCAGCAGGATTTCGAAGGCTCTGATGCCTGACTTCACGATTCACAGGTGGGCTGGGAAGTTAATGAATGTCTGTCTTGCGATCACATGAATCTATTCTCCATTTGGTTTTCTAATGGATGAGGTATGTTCTGGCATCTATTCTTGTAGTTTCTGACCTGAAGAGGTGATGCCTAGCCAAATAGCTGCTCTCCAGATATGCCTGAGAGGGGCTGAATAAAAGTGAGCACAAGCAGCAGGGTCTACAGAGGGTCTCCCTTTAAGTTTCTTCTGCTGTTACCCAGTTCTTGGTGTTTGCCGGCAGGAAAGTCCATGGCTACTAACCAGCCTGTTGCAGAAACAAAGATTTATGATTTCTATTGATGTTTCTTCCTCCTTGGACATGTGGTTTATTCTGAGGAACTAGCTGGATCCTAACCCTAACTGGGGTTCTGTGCAGTAGTCCAAGCTTAAAAATTTTCCTCTCAGTTAGAGACTCCTTTTTCACTGTTATACATTTGGTACAGGTTCTAAGAGTGCTAAGAGTAGTAGCACAGAAGAGCATATGTGCGTATTACATACATGGATGTTAATGGTAGTGGTTGTGGATGCTATCAAGGCCAGATGAAAAAATATGAAAATGGCAGGTCTAATATTTTTTGGGGTCTTGACCATTTCTGTGAGAGTGTGTTAGAAATTTTTAAAATTTAATTTGGTATATTTTAATTTATTAAAATTAGGAAATACACTTTATGCCTGATCGTGGCAATACTCTGGTGGAATGTTGCCTGAAAGGTATTCCTGGATAAAGTACGAATGCAGAGCATGTAAAATGGGGTTTCATTGCTGTTAACTTCTGGCTGAGTTTTTTTGTTGTTTTGTCTTGTGATGGGTGCTGTGAGAAGGCCAGGCAGTTTCATCAGTCTTGGCTCCTGGTTCCTACTCTTGAAAAACTCCATAAGATGTCATGCCATTATACCTCATCTACGAATTAGGCTACAGAGGATGGCAGGTCAGCTTGCCTGAAATGCTCCTCTCTCCGGAGTCAGCTGGGCATTTGCTCTGGATGCCTGCTCAGCTTGACAGGAAGATGAATGAGAACATTTGTAAAGTTTTGTCTTGTACAATGTATTCCCGGCTTCCTTCCAGCCCTGATTTTGAAACTGGCATGTGACTGGTTTGGTTGAGTCTTCCCATGTCTTTCTAACATTCCTTTTCAATTTGGGCATATTGTTCTGCTTGGTGATAGTGGCTCTGATAATTGCATGACTCAGCCATTTTGCGCAGTTTGGCAATATACTGATCTATTGTTTTTTCTTCTTCTTGGACAATGTCCTTTTTCTGTGGGTTGAAAAGCACTTCTAGGATTTTACAGAGTTCTTCCTACTCTGCTCTTGTCTATACCAAACACTATAAATGCATATGGTGGACCTTATCTCAGAGAACTGGAAACACATCTGCTTGAATTTAATTTTCTTCTGCATTCACTATCAGCTATTTTCAATGCTATCTTGCAGCCAAAAGGGCACCAAGCTAGTGACCACAGCCCCTTTCACGTTTATCTGTCAGATTTGAGGCAGTGCTGTGCCCTTGCCCTTTTTTCCTTCTCCTTTGCTTTCTTTCTATGACATTGTTAGTTTCTTGTGCTTCTGAGTCCCTTTTCCTTGCTCCACCACCCTCCATGACTCAGCACAAAAGGCAGCTGCCCATAGGGAGGCGACAGATGTGCTCACGACTGTTTAAATGTGTCCTTGATTATTACAGAACTGCTCCCTTGAGCTAATTAATTTGCAGTTATTAATTCATCCTATAAAGCTAGCTGTGAAGAAAAGATGGCTCACTGTTATTTTGCATTCATTTGATTGGCACCTTATTTGAATGTAGGTTTTATCAAATTTTATCTTGAGCTGAGTGACACAGCTAATTATACCTGTTTTCACAAGCTCCAAGTCCAGTCTGAAGGAGAGTGAGCATATAAGGTATTAATGTCTTAATTCTTGAGAAAAGTGTTTGTTTCACAAAATGTTTGAGCACATGGGTTCGAAATGTGACTTCTGCTAGCAAAACTTACATCACAGGAAGACTCTGATCAGTCAACAGTTTTTTGTGCCTATTAAGCTTAGTAATACAGAGAGAAGTAGCAGGAGCAGATCCACTGGGACACATAGCGCAGAGGAAAGAGCTAAGTGATCATGGGATGCTTTGCAGGAGATGCTGTGTTTTTTCTCTTCCTTCTGTGAATCTTGGAGTATTGGGAGTCTGGGGTTATGTTGGCTGTTAGAGGGGTCCAGGTCACACATTTCTCCACAGAAACTAAGAAAATAATAATAAAGACGAACTTATGTAAGAAGTCATCTTCTTCCTATACAGCCTGATCAGGGGTCACTGGGGTAGGGAAGTACTTCTTTGAAGATGACCTAAGCCTCCTCTGTTAGATCACAGCTGGATTAAACAAGTATGTAAATCTATAGAAAAATCACAAAAAGCTGCATTATTTTTATGTCTGCGAGCTAGGTTGCCTAATGGCAGGTGCTAACTAGTAAGAAGGATCATTTTCAGAAAATTCACGGGTGACTCATCAGCATAGCAGTTTAGAGAGCTAAGGGCTGTAGATGGGCTTTAAGAAGATCTGAGGTAATTTTACTACCTATGAAAGCATTTGCCTGACTGTTTCTATATATTCAGTAAGAGTAGGGTAATCAAAGCTTGATCCTTGGGGCACCAGGTAATGATACTAATTAGCACAGAGACAAGGCTTTGCTGAAAGCATTACACATAGGCATGTGCTAATTAATTAGCAAATTGTCTGGAGGAAGTTGTTCCCCTTGCATTCTTCCTCTTCTGTGAGATTATGAAATGGGAAGGAAGAAGAGTTTTATGCTTGGTTATAAAATAGATGTCACTGTGGAGTACCAGCATGGGGAGCCTGGGCATCTTCCCCAGGAATCTGCAGAGGTTTAAAGAGAACCCTCAAACTACTACTCCAAGTCATATATTGGTACATTAGGGGACGAAGATAGCATTACTAGTTTTTTGGTCTGTCCTCTAGAAAATAACTGTGCCAAAGTCAGCTGTGTCCAGCCCCCTGTGTATATGCAGGCCACAGCAATGAGACTCAAGTGAAGTCACAGTCCTGAGCTTCAAGGAAGAGACGTTTGTGTGGAAAACAGTTCTTGCTGTTTTCCGTGGTGTGAGAGCAGTGGTACAGTACAAGTTCTCAGCACCACAATAGGCTTTGAAGATCAAAGATCACTGTTGTGATGGGCTGTGGGACTGCTTGCCTTTCCTAAGCAGGGCTCCTTGCAGTGAATTCAAATGAAATCTAATGTCCTGACATTACAGTGACCACTTTGGCTCCAAGGAGCTCAGCTTAGACACATCACTGGAATCTCTCAGTGACCAAGTGTTTTCTCTTCTTAGCTTTCTATTTCTAGCAGACTGTTGGATAGGATCCAAAGTGGTATATCTGGCTTCTTTTCCAGGCTGTTTTTCTGTGTGTGTGAGCTTGACTAGGCACAAAATATTCCTTCTGTCGTTATATGGGAAAGAAACCAGAAAGACCAGTTTAAAGGAGAAAATCCAGGTTTTTCAGCTGCAGTCAGAGTTCCTCACCTTTTTTCCTCTCCCTTTCGCTGTTGTGTCTGGAAGCATATGGCACACAGTATGACTGGACCAACAATGGGCAGAGGAAAGAGAATAAGTTGCTCCTTGGAATTTCTTAGGTCCTACACAAAACCTGTTGTGTGGGAAGCGTTCTTGGGATATATCAGAATGACTTCTGGTTAGGATTTGAAGTGGAGCTTTTGGGTGGTCATCCTTTCTAGAGGGGGTGGGTGGTGAGAAGCCCCCTCTTTTGCTCCAACAAAGGAGCAGCGGTAATTTGCAGCTCTGGGCCAGGTCTTTTCAAGGTAGAAAAAGCCAGTGTTTTGTAAGCAGTTTTAAAGGCAGGAGGGAAGCATCTTCATGCCATCAGTTTCTTTAAGCAGGTGATTTTCCTGTCTCATGAAATATAAATATGAAGCAGCCCTTCCTTTCATTTGCTTTAGGCCTTTGTCCACCCCACTCCCAGTGTGGTTCACCTACTTTTCGATTTGAATTGGTACCTAAACCTGCCATCCCTGCTTCTTGCGGGGAGGTTTAGCCCACAGATCTCTTAGCTGGGCTATGGTTAACACCTCTGACATCTTCTCTGGGTGGCCCACTAAGACAAAGCCTAGCAGTTCCATGCTCTGTGCTTGTTCCACAAACACAAGTTTCTCCTCCCATCACCTGAGTTTGTATAACCATACACATCACAAGCAGTCCTAAACATTGTCCACATGGTTTTGTGACTCAGTGAGTGCTTGGGGGGGTGACTTTTATAAACCTCAAATTACCACAGGAGGGGATAGTTGTTCTCAAGGCCTGAGTCATTTGCTTAACAGGCTCTATTTTTAAACAAAGGAGGCAAAGGTGGTGTTATGAGGAAGGAAGATAACTACTGTCTTCATTGTGACATGAGGTGTTAAATGAAGTCCCTTCTTCCTAAGGTGACACTCTCAATCAAAGAGAGTCCACATTGCTTCTGCCAATTTAAGGACAGAAAGGCACATGTAAAGTAGAAGATTAAACACAAAACACTGCATTTTTTTGTTTGTTTGTTTTGCAGGACTTGTATAAAAGCTGTTATTATGTCAAAAGCAGGAAGCTCGAATCTTCTCAGATGTCTTCCCAAAATGCCGAGTAACATATTTCAGAGTCGTGTGTGTATTTGGACATGTGCGAGTTACTGCTTGTGGCAGAAATAAAGCACTTTCATTTTTCTTGTTCATGTTGTGTACAGATACAACTGTGTCATTCACATAAATCAAGCACAATTAAGCAGAGGGCTCAAATTTACAGCGTTTCTGATAAACCAGACGCCTAAGAAATTCTGTGATGGGAAAAGGCTGCACTCTGCAAGAACACAGCATGTAACAGTAGCCTTGTGAATGATAGCCCAAAGCCTCAGTTTTCGCCCTGGTACCTGAACATCTCACTGTCCTGAGGGAAACATCTGCGGAGCAATTATTATCTTGGAAAGAGCCATGGGAAAATAAAGCAGTCAGTAACACTTGAAAAGCATCCCAGATTCCCACTGAAAGGCTTTGTCAGAGCTGTGAACCTTCACTTTATTTAGCTGTATGTATTTTTTTTTTTTCCGGAGTGGGTAGTAAACTAAAAAAGTATCCTGTATGTTGCTGTGGTGGGAAATCTCAGCCGTGATAACATTGAGCTCAAGGTTGTTATCTAGTGGGTTGTAACCTGGGGAATATGGGAATATTTCTCAAAGGAAAAGCAGGGCTTGTCACTTCGTGCTCTTTAGGAGCTTAACTGTTTGTGTCTCTGTAGAGTCCAGCTAGATGAGCCAAGTAACACAGAGGAACAACCACTACTTTATGCTGACCTGTAGAGAGGTTGGATAAGTTTGCCCCTTCTCCACAGGACACAAATTTTATGTCACAGACACTCTTTTTTTTTTTTCCCAAGTTTTTCTTTTTGTGCAAGAGGAAAGGGAGATTGGGACCTTGACTCTGCACAAACCTCTCTGCTTCTCTCTCTGCTGACATATGCAAACTAGCATGACAGGCCATTAAATGTATGCCTTTCACAGCAGGAGTAATGACAGGGCTGACACTGAGTGTGGTGTTTCCTAGCAGGACAAGCTGGATGGCACAGCCCCAAGATGCCTCTCCAAGCTCTGGCATCCCTCCTGCTCGTGGGTCTCATGCTGCTGAGAGAGGGTCACAGCTCCGTCTCTGTTGGGCATGGACAGTTGTGGCAGTGGAAGAGAGATGTGGGAGAGGCTCATGGAGCCTAGAGAGCTATACTGAGCTGTGAAGGAACCTGTGAGTGCACGAGGAGGAAAGGCGTAGGGCATGCCACTTCACAGCATGTGAGACTGAGCAATAGTGCTTGGCACTTGCCTTCAGGGTCTATCAAAGTACTTTGGCCAGGAAGCAGTATCATTCCCCCCATTTTCACAGAAAGCAAAATCAAAGCATAGGGCAGTGAAATAACTGATCTAAGGTCACCCAAGGAACCAGTAGAGGAGCTGGGAATAAAACACAGGTTTCATGAATCACTAAACCACACTGCTTCCCCTTAGGGCTATGGATGTATTATAATAGAGCAAGATACAGATGTGGTTTTTAACTGCCATTTAATACTCTGTGTGATACTACTCTGCCTAAGAAAATATACAAATTTGGCCTCCCTGGAGATTTGACTGGTTCAGGGGATTTTGATTAAGCTTGTTTGGCACAACATTGTTAGGCAGAATTTCACACAAGGGGATGGGGGACAATTGTAAAACACACTGGCAGGGCCTGTGGAATTGCTGAACCATTTCTGTACCCAGGAGGATGCATAAAGATTTGAGAAATACAGCCTCCAAAATATAAGGAGGGAGCAGAATCAGAGCTAAGAAGCTGGACCACATCAGGAGGTAGGAGGAAAACAGATGCTTGGCAGCAAAGCTGGGATCAGACATGCTGTTTCAGTGGCAGTCGATCCCCTTCAAAAGTTATTGCACTCCAGCTGTTCAGCTTTTCCCTCCATTCTCTTCCAAACCCACCAGCTCAACTGCTTATTAACTGCTGCAAAAACCAGCCTGAGCTGTTATGAGAGAGCTGTTTGGAGGTGATCGCAGAGCTGCCTGTGTTGGCTTTTCAGCAAAGGTGGTCAGCATTGGTGGTGTGAAGGAGACAGGGTGAAGGCCCAGGGGTGGCCACCTCCCCACTCAGCTCTGCCACAGCTCAGCAGCTTATCTAGCTGCAGTCAAGGAAAGGGGTGTTAGCTGGATAAAAAAAATATTGCTCTGCATGTAAATCTCTTCATGCTTTGATATTAACAGTAAGTAGTGAGAAGGCCAAACCCCATGATTTAAATTGATCTGTGTTCACATTTCTGCCTCCAGGTTTGGGCTGGAGGATGGGGAGAATGGAAGAATTGAATCCTTTCATCAAATTTCTTCATTAAAATTGCTCCCCACCCTGACAAACTGCAGGTGTTTTTCCTAAAAGGCCTGTTCTTGGACTAGATGATTGCACATCATTTCCATTTTAACTAGGAATAATAATGGGCTCCTTAACTTTTGGAGCTGGTCTACACTATTAGAAAGTTATATTCAAAATACCAATAAACTTAAAATGAAACACTGTCCCTTTCATAACTCTTCATGTTCAAAGTTTGTTATTTAAAGGGTGGTTCCTGTCATCTGCAGCAGAACTCATACTTTCAAATGCTTGGTCTTAGAAATGCAGATTTCATACCAGCTTAAACTGGAAGTAGCACTGTGGGGTTATGTGATGCTCCTGAGTGACATTAAAAACCTCCACATTATCTGATCTGTGTGTCAGGAGGGTAACAAACACTTTTGTGCCCAGATGAATAGAATCATCCTCAGCTGGACCATAGGCCACACAGAAAATCTATGTCAAAACTGAGTCTCATCCTGCTGAAGAATGGTTGTATTCAAGTCCTAAATGACATTATTCCTGTGGATGCTGCGTTTTGAAGCATTCAAAGAGCTTTGGGCTTGAGAAGTGCCACTCTAACCCACAGATGAGACCTTTTGCAAGGCTCCTGGCTCTGTTGAGAGTCCAAAGTGGTAGAAAGAGGTTGATTCAGGGGAGAAGCAGTGCAAATTCATGGCTGTCACTCTGCAAGCCTCCTATCCAGCCCCTGTAAACTGAGCAAGTCAGAACCTGTCATGTCTAGTGATGGCAGTTCATACTGGTTAGATACAGATGAGCTGACCAACAGTTTGATGTGAACCAAAGGTGGAAAGTGCTACTTCAGTACAGGCATTAATCCTTCCTAATGATCTAGTTATATCAACCTCCTCCTTCTAAAAATAAACATGCACACACACACAGATCTACAAGCTCCCTGCGTGTTTACGCTTATTTAAAAAGAACACAAGCAAGCAATGGGAGAAAATTTACCTTTTGCTTCTCTGAAGATGGGGCAGGAATCATATCATCATATTCAGGTTACCTAAAAAGTAGGTGGCTTACATAAATGGAACTTGTTGTATAGCTACTAGAGAGATGCTGGCAAACCCAGGGCAAGATTTCTGCCAGCCTAGCCAAGAAATCAAAATGAAAGGGGCAGATTTTTCTTCTGGAGTGTCTCTTGCTCCATCAGACATGGGAGTTTAAATAATCACTTAGCCCAGATGTCACAAATTCAGGTTCTGCCAGCTGAAACCATAACCTGATGATTACATCACAGAGAGGGAAGCAGGCTGACCAGGAGAAAAAAAATAAGGACTGTAAAAGGGAAGTAGAGGGCGGCCCCAGAGAAGGTAAAAAGAGACAGAAATTTGAAGAGTCACAGACAAAAGAGAGCACTTTTAAAACAAAGCCAGTTCAGAGGCTGTAATGCAATGTGTCCTTCAATATCAGGTTAGCTGTTCAGTGGCTGGCGCTTTGCCCCGTGTGAAAAGATCTGAGCTGAAGATCTTTGATAATCCAGCCAAACACAGTGTACTCAGAGGCATTATTCCCATAAACCCAGCAAGCAACTGCAGGGAGAGGGAGTCAGAGCTTTCCCACCACTGACACACACCCTTGCTGTCCCCTGCTCCCACCTGAGATGAGTCAGGACTCTGGAGATACTGCCCTGGGCACTGGAGAGACCCACAAACCACTACAATGTGATAATTAGAGACAGGATGGAAGTGATGCTTGAGCTTCTTGGAGGGAAACTCTGTCAGGGTTATAGGATCAGGAGCTCCTGGGAGCATGTAGTCGGGAGAGTGCCCCAAGGATGGGATACTCAAAAGGCATGCTGGATCTAGGTGGTGGAGATGGCACACTCCAGGAGCCAGTCTTGATGGAGAGACTGAAACTTGAATCTTGCTGCATCTTACCTGCCATAGCCAGCATCTGGCTTCACATCTTTTTCCAATCCAAATAAACTTTTATATTGCAATAAATGCAAGCTAGCCAATCAGGTGTTTTCTTGCTCCTCAGCTTTGATAACTGGGACACTTACTGTGATATCATGATGCCTAATGCTTCTGCCCACAGCCACACTTGGCTGCAGTTCCTTGTCAGATGAGTCTGAGGGCTCAGGACCTCAACCTGTGGCAATTAGCCCAATCCCCAGGAGGCAGTTAGGGGAATGCCACATGAGTGTATTTACAGAGGGATGGAAATATTAAACTTTTCCCATGCTTGTAAATTAAATGCACTCTTAAAGATCTGGTTAGGTGCTTGCTTGACCACCCTGCTATCTCCTCTGATTTATCTCAGCAGCAGATGCATGTCCACAATTTAATGGTGAGTGCTGACAGTAAAAAAGCAAATCTATTACTCAGCCTTCTCTTTGCCCAGGAAAATAAAACCTCAAGTATGTGGACTCCTTTGGAGAGCGAAGAGGGAGCAGTGAGGTTTCATAGTGTGGTGGAATGGCACTTGATCTTTGCTGAGCTTATTTTTGACCTACCAAAGTGAGGTTGTGAAGGATGGTGGCCAGTCAGCCAGCAGCAAGCCCCAAAGAAGCCCACAACCTGCTAGAGCAGAAACCCCTAACAGCTCTGGCTCTCTTATCTCTAGCCACTGTCCCTTCTCTCCCAGCCAGCTGAATGACCGTCTGCCACCCTCACCAATGGGATCTGTCCTCACTTGTGCCAGCTAAGCACACATTTAGATAGACACTTCAGGGAAATCCATGTCCTCTTTAAAAACTGGAAATGAGACTTTTAGCTTTGTAAATGAAGTTCAACCCTGTCTGTCGCTCAAGCCCTGGACATGCTGCAGGGTAGTATTATTTTGCCGAAGTCACTTCTGTTTTTCACACATTCTGTTTTTCTCTTCTATCTTCCGTTCTTTTCTCTGCATTCCTCACTCTTTCTTCTACTTGGTTTTTATGTTGCAGAACTGAGAAAGGAAGCAGATTTACATGGTATGAGATGCTGAGGAACCTTATGACATACTAGCATGGATACTGTGTCAGGGATAAATGTGTGTATCTGAGACCACTTGCACAGGATGGCATGTGCAGGATTGTGGGGGTAGAAAAGCCTGATGTCTTGAATACTGCAGGAAAAACAGCCAGCCTTGATCCTCATTCTGGGAAACAACAGCAGCTGCCAGGATAATTTTATCCTCTTGCTTACACAAGAGGGAAGATCTATTTTACAAACATCCCATGATCTCCTGGACCCATATATACGGTCATTCCAGGTCAGAGTTGCATCACTGGAGTGGCAGGTCTGTATTCTGACCTGGATTTTTGCACTCTTGCAGCAGACTCTTCCTGCCTTGAATGTTCTGAGCTTAGGAACCATGTATTTCCTCTTCTGATTCAGTGGGTTATCATTGCATCCTCTTCCCAGGGTCTCTCTGTGACTTGCAGGACATAAGGGAAGTTTTACTCTATCATATTCTTGATAGTGAGTCACAATATTGGACAACAATCATGGAAGAAAAGAGGTGGTTTCCCTCTCTGCAGGATGCAAGGTGCTAGAGATAAGAAGGAATTCTCATACCCTTATCAATTCTTATGCTGAAGTATTCGGCTTTTCCTGGTATTAGACTTCTTACTGTCCACCTGAGTGCAAAGGAAGAGGCACAAATTAACCAAACATAGAGATTGTCCAGCTCACTGTCTTTCTGCAGCAACTAGCTGCCCTGCTGCACCTGTAATCTGATCATCAGTAATTCTGATTAGCTTCCAGAAACACTTCCTAAAAACACTTCCCAGATGGAAGTTTCTCTCATGGAAAAACATGGAGAGAGAGAAATCTCAAAATTATTCTTAATTTTTTTTGTGGAGGTGGCAAGAGAAGAAAACCTGAAATATTTCTTTTGTAATAGAGCACCTTGTTGTTTTCTCATTTGTTTGTTTATTTGAAATAACTTTCTGGATCTACATTTTATTTCGAAAACATTCAAAAGATAAAAAAAATAAAAGTCCACAAGACCTTCAGAGGAACTAAACCTAAAAACTTCTGGCATTTCTGGAGAAGCAGACTGGCTTCAAAAGGGACAGAAAATGGCTTAAAGTTGAAGAAAACTTCGTATTTCAAGAAACTATATTCCCTTGGACACATAATTTCTTTCAGATTCATTTAGTACCATATTTTCTCCCTTTATTTTTTAAGTCTTTACTTGAAATTGCCAATTGTACATTTTGCTCACAACTGTAATCATGACATTTGAAATGTTGTGTAGGAGCAAGAGCGCTCCTAATTGCCTCCTGAAGCTGCCCTGCAGCACTGGGTACCTGGGAGGGTGGCTTTCAAGACACATTTTTATTTGGTTAGCAACAGTTTCTTAGCATTTATGCAATCAAAGTATTCCCGTATCTAACGCCAAATTGTGAATTGACAATTGGTGGGTTAATCATTATGGAAATACTGACTGGTTCTTGAGTCAAATGTCAGGTGGTGCCAAAAACCAGAGCCTCAGGACAGAGGACAGTGAAAAGTCAGCTCTGACTAATGCTGCAGATAAAACAGCTGTTATACAAAAATGTGTCTTCCAACACAACACTTGGGTTACAGCAACATCTGACCCACAAGGTTCACTCTCCTTCCCTGTGAAAACCTGCAAATGCCACTAGCTGCGATCCAATTTGAGTCAAAGTCTGGGGTTCTCAAAGCCTTCAGTGGGGGAGAACTTATAGACCTGCTAGCAAACTGTCGTGGCTGCTGGGGGTTATTTACATTAGAGATTAGAGAAAAAAAAATGGTTTTCTAAGCAGCAGAGAGGAGGAGGTCTGGAGCGTGTCCACCATGGGTACAGTACTGGTAAAAAATGATATCAGGTTCTAAGATGATCTGCATCAGTCAGTGAATGACAGAAATTACTGTAAAGGCAGGAGCCAGTCCTCTTCATTTAGCTTTGCCTTTCTATAGTTCTGTTTATTGAGGGCTGAAGAACCAAAAATAGAGGCAATAGTCATAGCAGCCAGTGCTTGCTGCTCCTCTCTGAAGCATTTGGAATAGACTGCCATCTTCAACAATGACTCAGGATTTTGAAGATTTACAGTTTTGGCTGCCCAATGTAACAGAGAGTAAAAAGAAATGATTTCACAGAAGATGGTCCTCTCTCGGCAGCAGCAAGCTCAGTATAACACTGGACCCTTTGGGAAGTCTTGGTTCACCCAGCGACTAACACCTACATATGTTTGCCCTTAATCAGCCCTTTCAGTCTGGCCCAGGGCAGCAGGGGGTGGAACACTCGCAGTAGCATTTTTTTGGAGGGTAGAAAAGACAATTTACAGGGCAAAGAAGTTCCAAATAACTTTTTCTGAGCTTAATGTTGGATGCAAATATGTGAATCTTAAAAGGCAGGAAGAACAGTATGCTACATGCAATGAGGAGTGGTGGGGTGGTGGTGGTATTTCTGATCCTGTGGAATTGTTTGTATCTATTGTTCACCAGTGTTAACAATGAGATTCCCGTAATCTAATTTTGATTTGGCTTCTAACTCTAGGGCAACTTAACTTATTTTTCTCAAATCCCTGGCTGTGACCGGAGACAGTGGCCATTGCTTAAGAGACAATGGTGAAGCATGTCTGGCAAGAAGCTGGGATGTGCTGCTACAGCATGAAGTAAGAAGCTGATAGCAATGCATGCTGTGTCCTAGCTCATATTCTTGGAGAGAGACAGATCTGTTCTTCAGCAGAGAGGGATCCTAAATGGCCAGCTAAGACTAAATGCTAAATTTTTAAATACAAAAAAGGCAGTGTGATAAAACCTATCTGAATACAATATGGTCACTAACACTTCGTTAAAAATGCCTAACATCTTACAAATGCAAACAATAAAATCCTTCCAAGAGTGTCAGTCTCCCCTTTCTTTTTAATGCAGCTATATTTTTTCAGTACACTGTGACTTTTCAATACTCAGCCTGCTTTTCTTCTTTTTCTTCACAGCTACTGCTGTTTCCCAACTGGATAGTTTGTTCTCTGCACTCTGCAGGAAGTGGCACATCCTAACTTTGTCCTCCATAAGGTTCTACTACTCAAGACCCAATGCAAAGCAAATCCTTCTTCATACTCCAAGTCTGCTTTTGGTGGCTCAGAGAGGACTACGGCTTATAGTGTTCCAAGGGATAGTGTCATCTGAGGGAATGGTGGGTGCCTCCTCCTGCTAGCTATGGGGCACATAAGGAGGAAGCTAGGAAACCAGGGGCTGACCTCAGAATAGATCTCTGGGCAGCATGTAGAGGCCAAGGGTAGCAGATCAAACTGGCTGCAATGTTTGCAAGACAGCTGATCTGTCTTGGTGCTGCAGGATGCCATCATCCGGTTTGAAGCCAGGGGTCTGGGCAAACTATGGTAAGTACCAAGCCAGAAATAAAGAAATTAATTGCTTAGTAACTTTAACTATCTGCCTTAACAATCTGTCTGAATGATTGAGCTGTAATGCAAAACATAGAAAGTGACAGCAATAATATCCTTTTAATACATAGCCAGTTCTGTTACTAGAAATTGCTGTTACAGTGATGCTTCTTTTTCCACAAATTCCCATTTGACTTTGCATTCAGATTCAACTGTGTGACTTTCTCTTAGATTATATTTTCTAAGCAGAAAATCCTGGCAGAACTACCATAGTCCCAACAATATTAAAGAAAGAGGAGGAGCAGATGAAGGGTCCTGCAACAGCCTAAAGCCAAGAGCACTCATGTTGCAGACAATGACTGGAAGGGCTCTGCTTGTTGAGTTTGCTGAAATCAAGGCTGAAAAAGGTAGGACTGACTGCCACAGATACATTAGGAGCCTAAATATTGGGGATGAGAGAGAGAGAGCTATTAAACTCAAGTACAATGTTGGCACAAGAACAGCTGGGTACAGGCTGCCCATGAATACATCTAGACAATGGGAACAGACAGAAAACAGCAATACAGAAGTGAAAAAACTGAAACCAAGTAATTTTCAGATGATAAAGTCATAGAAATGGAGCTGAGAAAGGCCTCGGGAGACCTGCTTGTTTTGGACTTTTAAATCTTTGGTAATATGACAACCACTCTTAGAAGAGGAAAGTCAGAGACCATTTTGTCATTTTGGCCACAATACTTCCCATTCACAGTTTACTAAAAAGAAGACTGTCCCCGGTATGTTCATCTTCTTGTTTTTCCCATTTTGGCTGCATGTTTGCGTATGAGAACACGAAATATTAAAATTAATAATTTGCAGTCATTTCACAGCCCTTCAATCTGACAGTGCCTCATGCATAATTGGGTGAGAAATGTTACTGTACTGCAATTCTGTGCTCCAAAGACCTGTCACAAGCACCTAAAACATCCCTAATTCTTGATATACTCACAAGAGAGATTGTGGATGCATGGTTGCTGCTAACAGTAGGACTTTGACTTTCTGATTTCTCCAAGCACCATTGGAGGACTGAGGCTTGAAGGAATGTGACTGTGATGGCTGTAGTGATCAAGCAGTTCCCATTAGCCCCACCACCAAGCAAAACGGGATGTGAGATGAATGACAGGGAAATTTCCCTGGAGCAGTCTCAGCTGGTTGCTGGAGGCTGCATGGAAGACCCACACCAAACTCCCAGGAACATGGCAGCTGATTCCTAGGGGTCATCAGAGTCTGGGGGAAGTGCTTAGGGCTGAGGGAAACAGCCCCCACCTCCTCTCACCTTTGGGCAACAGGACGAGCTAAGCTTACCTCTGGCTCCCAGTCCCACCTTTTCTTTTCCCTGTCCCCATTCTCTTGCCTCAGGACTGCAGCAGGAACAACCAGTTTCCCAGTGCTGCTGTGAAGACTTGAGCCTCTGCTGGGGTGCTCTGGCTCCATACAACCTTCCCTGTGCCTCTGTCCTCCTTCCACCTGCTTGTCTTATTTAGTGTTCATCCTCTTTCAGAGCTGGGACTAGTTTTGGCAGTGGGCTAGGAGAGTGCCTAATAACAACCAAGTCCTCCACCCACTTGGATGCTAGAGGTGCTACTTTGCTACAAATGAATACCAGAAGGAACTTTTTTGGCTTCACGTCTCTGCCTCTACACAGGAGTCTGTGTTGCCAGTTGCTTTTGAGACTGAGGTGAGCTATAGTGTCGAGCCTCTATATTTCAGATACCCACATACGCTTTCTTTCCACAGGCTGTGAAAATACCTCTGAAAAGCTTTACAGGGGCTTAGAGCATTACTGTTCAAGTCTCCACTGTCATTCAGTTCCCTGGGTAGTAGACAAATCAGGAGTAGAGAGTGCCAGATCGGGCTTTACTTTGGCCGTACAAATGTATTACTGAGCAGTGAAAAGTCAGGGAAAGACATAAATCTTATTGCTGCACTCCAGTGCTCTGGGAGTTTTTTAAGTCCCTCTGGAATCCTGAGGCAGTTTTCAGTTTGGGAATCTAAATGTACTTTACTGGCAAGGCCAACTCTAGTCTTAACACAAGGCCGTGGAAGTCAGGGGAGCTTCATTAGGAATGCATTAGGAATTACATGTCTACTTTAGGAACTATATATTAGTAGAGTTGCTGAGCCAGCCTGTCTTTATAAAATGTCAGAAGTAATAAAGAATAAGCCTTATACCAGTGTGTTTTCACTCCTCACACTGAGATTATCAGATCACCACAGAGACCAAATCACTCCTGTGAGATGGTGGTAAAAATGTTTTACTCTGCTGTGCTGTCTGCTACGGTGTGTCTCAAAACTCCTGCGCACTGTTCCTGTTACTTTATCACTTTCACCTCCTAATTAGCAAAGTGGTATTTTCTCCATTTCGCTCAACAACAAACAGAGCACAGGACTGAACTACATGCATTCATGACAGTGCACCCTCAGAACTTGCTCACCTCTATACAATGTAAAGGTCTGAGTATCCCATAGAAAGCCCTCAATGGGAAGGTCAGAGCTGTAGGTAGAAAAACACACCGGGGATTTATGCTGCTGCACCTGGTCAAATTCTGCATGCGCCGAGTAGGTGGGTGTACTTTAAAATGTGTGCATACATGATTTACTCATTCAAGGTCTTACTGACAGCCCTTGCAAAGCCTGAAATCACAGAATCACTAGGTTGGAAAAGACCTCCAGGATCATCAAGTCCAACCATTGCTAACAATCACTAAACCATGTCCCTGAGCACTTCATCCACCCGTCTTTTAAAGGAGGAGAATGAAAGTGTCCAAATACATCATCCTTTACTAAGAAAGCAGAAAGCTAGGCTGGGCAGTGTCTGGGATTTATGAGCATTTTCCCATTCCTCGTGGACAGGTGCTCTTCTTCCTTGCACCAGTTGTGACAAGCTCCTGGCCTTGTGGAGGTTGGGACCCTGGTGAACTGCAATAGAGACATCAAGAGCTATTCAGGCTCTTGCAAAGTTGCTGCGTCCCAGACATCCCAACTATTTTAAATTTAAAACATAGCTTTGGAAGGCATGTCTCTCCTGCAACATTCTTCCCATTGCACCCATGTGCACAGGCTTGGCTTTCCAAACAACAGCTCTACTGACAAGCTAGCTTTGTTATTAATAAGATGGCTGTGTTTATATAGTTTTAAGTGATGTTAAAATTAAAGTGAAGTTATGATTCAGCTGACTTCAAGATTTCTCAGCTCCCTTCCTTTGCACACACAATTTGCCCTGCACTTGTTTGCCTTGGCATGGCCCGGGCTTTATAGTAACAATTTCATCTTCCATTTATAGGCATTTGCATGCCATGTTATTCTTTCAAAGAAGAACACTTCTCAAAGCTCAGCAATGGGGACATGTAAAGATATGCATGCAAAGGCAAAAATCTTTTCAATTTCTTCACATAAGGAATAGCTTTGTCTCTGCCCTTTGGGAAAAACAAGCAGAAAAGGAAAAGAGTCCCGTCTCTAACTTGGATCTTGGAAAAGAAAGGAAAACAAGTCATAAGCTTGAAATGTTTTACATTCAGTGTACACTGCTTGGCAAACTTCCAAGGCAAATGTATGAAAGTGGTAAACGGGTGAAGTTAGATATATTGGTAGATATATTATCCACATGGAGAGATGTGTTCATTTTTTTACTTAGATATTTAGACTTCAAGCAGCCATTGTACCAGCAACTATCTCTTCCAAGAGGCTCGCTTGGGTTCCCTCCCAGACTTCCTAGCACCTGAGTGCTGTGCAGCCCACAGAGAACTGCATCCTTCCTCTTAATCACCAGCTAGCCCTTCTTGCATGTCTATCCTTTGGGTCAATGCTTGTGCTGGAGCGTCTGACTGATTTTTTTCAATATGTAGTTTATTTTTTTTTTTTTTAAAAATTAACATTTAAAAGAGGGTTGTAGCAGAGGTTTGGCATTTTAGACACCAAGACTCCAGGGGGATCTTTCAGCTCTACCTTAAAGGTCCATAGAAAAGGAAAGAAATACGAATGAGATCCTGTTGGCAGCAAGGCCAAGGATAACTCCAGCAACAGCGTCACCTGTGAGAGCAGCCTGACACTCATTTGAATCAGATTTGTCCTCCCTCAGTGCCATTGAGTTTCCTCTGCTTTGCAGCAGCACAAGTGGAAACTTGAGCCAAGCATGATAAATCTGGAACTTATCACCAAACTGTTAAAATGAGATGGATGTGGAATGATGGAGTCCTTAGTGCGTGGAGAGGTAGTTTTTCTTCAGCTAAAACCAAATAGCCTTTGCACTGTAAGCACCCTTCCCTTTTGACAAGCAGCCTTCCTCACCACCCTGTCCGCTACACACAGAGCCCAAATCTTGTTTAACCTTATCCTTGGTGTAATGATTATTGAGATGGGGCTCCTTGCTTCCCAGCATGACTTCACTGAGTAGCTTTCATCTTCAGGAGTGCCTAGGCACGGTCTGCTCAGACAGCAGCCCTCTTGTAGGATCTCATCCTGTATGGGGACTGTGGGTGACTTGCCATGGGCAGTTCTTCCATAAAGAACAACCAGAGCGGCCATCACTTATCTGATGTCCCTATTGCCAATTCTGGACTCTAAACTCATGCTTGTGGCACATCTGACTTGCTGAGACTCTGGATCCTTGGCAAAGTGAATGTGGGCTTGTTCTTTCTCTTTTTATTCAAGAACATGCACCGCTGTTGCTCTTCTCTGCTCGTGGGGTGGACAAAAAAAGCCACAACAACAAGCTGAGAGATGACAGAAAAATGACCAGATTTTGTAGTCATGAACAAGACAGAGGAAGTGTAATGTTCTGGGTAGCATCATGCAACCAGATGGGTTCCAGATGTGCAGGCAGAGCTTGTGGTAGAGAGCTCTTTTCCCCAACTATCCACTCCCAGTGACGTGTCCAGCCTTAGTGTGTCTTTCTTACTAGGTGCTGTCTTACTCCGGTGCCTGTACATGTGCCTATTGTGTGACTCCACATGTGTGTTATGTCCCAGTCCCAAATCTGCTTCCCATTTGCCAGGAACCAGATTTCCTGCTGTTTCTGGGGGACTTTCTCCGAGCTTTTCAGCCATGACCTGAGCCTGAGGCATATTGGATAGCAGCTTGTGAATCTCACACTGCAACTACTGACCACAAACTGAAAACCTCCCAGTGGAAGACTGCGCTTTAGGAGTGTGTAATGCTCCCTTCCCAAAATTACTGGTTACTCAGCCATTTCTGCATAAACAGGAACTTTGTCCCCAGCTCCTTTCCAAGTGCTATAAGGCCAGAAGCTGGCGTGCTATCCTATCATCTTTAAGATAGCATCATTCCCCCAAACATCAGAAATGTGTGTTGTGTCCTGACTTTCCAGTAACCAAATTCACTTGCACTTTTGCTGATGCTACAGTCCCTGGAGTAAAACTGCCTACATTTTGCACAAAATTGGGAAGCTATGACTGCACCTCTCTGCCTGCCCTAGGTAGATGATCTGCCTGACTCCATCCAGAAGCTCTGTGGGGTAGAGGCAGTAAGAATTGTGCAGTGATGAAGTCACATAAGGGTCTGTTTTAATTAAAGATACTGCTTTTCCTTATGGACTTTGCCTCCTCCTTAGCATTGCTTACTGAGTGACTGGCTGAAAGCTGAGTCTGAAGGTTGAGGATTGATCTCTACATCCAGGATGGACCCTGGAGACTCCTCACCATGGCCTGTCAGCAGCTCTGCCTGATCCAAGTGCACCTCGTGAAGCATTCACCATCACCTTGAACATGCCCCTTGCTTTCACCATGAGGCTGTAACCATTTTGGCACTTGGGGATTGGAGAAACGCCTGATGCAGCCTGGAAGTTATTGCCTAGGGTGGTGAGGAAGATTTGAGGGAACAGAAGAAGAGACGGATGGAACCCCTTCATCCCCAAATTGGGAGAGGCTGCTCTATTTAGAAGGCATTAACGGCAAGCAAACAAAAGGGTGCTTTTTTTAACCTTTTCTTTGTGAGGATGTGTTGTTTTAGTGAGTAGTTCAGCTGGATTTCGATTACATACTTAAGCTTCACTGCAAGTTAAAAAAGAGGATGGCTCTTGCCCTTTGAGAGTTGGACCTGAGGCACTAGAGATGGACTTAAATTGTCCAAGGCCTGACAATGAGACTATGGGAAACCAGGGAACTGAGCAAGATGGAGCTCAGAAATATTAAACAGCAGCATCCATCCTTGGGAGAGGAAAACTCTCCTAGCTGATGTGTTGTAAAAAAGTGGTAAGAAGAAAGCTTGGCTTCAGGTCACTGCGAGAAAGAAGGAGACAAAGTGGAGGCAGTTCAGAGGAAGGATAACCAAAATGACCAGAGGTAGCTGAGTTAGCTTGGTTTCTGAGCTGCAATTAAGAAAATGAAATCTGCCCAGCTTGGTGAAATGACAGTGAAGAGCTAAGTCTCATGATCAAGTTGCCATGGCTTCATGAATAACTGTAAATTGGTTGAGAGAGGCAGTGGCAGAGTCTTGATAAACATCCAGATCACTGAAGGGTGTAAATACCAAGGCTAGAGAGGAAATGGTCTTGGCCCTGAACCAGATCTTTGCTCAAACTCTTTTGACTTCACTCCTGCCGACAGCCATACTGAGAATTAGTCCCTTACATGCTTATAGCTGTAGCTGTACCCTATCACCATTGAAGCCACACGAAACATGAGAGCTCTTATTCAGTATCATTTCCTCTTTTTGGGGGTCTACACTGTAATCAATGTGTGTTGGCATTGCCTGTGAACCAGAAGCTTGAGTGCAAGTCTGTGAAGGGAACAGAAAAATGCCATTTTTGTGAACTGAAATAGCAGCACTCGGATTGAATATTCACCAGGGAATGAATGGTCATGATACCTCACAGGATAGAGGAACAGTTTATCGATGTTGAGTAGGATTTTCCTCCTGATATATCTTAGTGGATTAACTACAGGGATAAACTAAGTGCTACTGAGTTTGAATAAAAGCATCTGGTACTATGCAAGCTCTCCATGAGTGATGCTGGCGGAACTTTATAAGTCAGCCTTGGAGTTAGCGTCGTCTTGATAAACTTGGAACAGATTGCTCTACATGAAACCTTTGTTTCCGGATGTGTGGAGGCTCAGGCAGACGTCACGGCATTCATTATGCTTAAAACATTTTCAAGATCTCTTTCCAAACCACAAGGGCAAGAAATGTCAAAAGCAACCAGCTAAGCTTCCAACAAAATCACCTGACTCCAGGAGATGGGGGTCTAAACCTCAGATGATAAAAAAAAGGATTTGTAAACAGTAAAAATTTCATTTTTTGCATCTGACCTAAATAATAGGGAAGAAAATTGTTTCTGTTTTACAGAGAACATTTAATTCCTTCAACCTGAAACGAAACAAGACATTTGGATTTGGATTTTTTTGTTTTAAATACTACCTTCCAAAAAGGCAAAAAGGCAGGTGAATTTCAAAATAAGATGAATTGTTTATGAATGTAAAGTCAAAGTCATGTTCCCACATGACACAGTTTTACACATTTTGTTTCCAAACAGTGAAAGCAGAAACTTTATAGGGAGAATTTTTTTTCCTGCTTGAAATTTGCAAATTGCTGCATCAATTCCTCATATTGTATCTCCAGCAAATTCCCATCTGTGGGGTCATCAGCATGATATTCCCAAAGGAAAGCCTAGAACCTGTCTCTTCTGCTGCAATATTCCTGAGCAGGGAAAGATGATAAATATCATCTGCCACTACCTCCTCTCCCCCTCGGAAACGTGCAGGTCTGCCTTTTCTCTTATGGGAATATCTCTCTCCCTTTCTGAAATCTGGCACAGCTTTATCAGCACAGCCACCTTCCATCAGCGCAGGAGTATGGGGCAGACCAGGCCTTGTAAACAAGGTGATGATGCACTACAGGAGGAGAACACTAACCTCAGAAACTTTTGGATTTTCAAGATGCCCCATCTGATGAGCTGAGCTAGCTGAAGGTATAAGGCAGACAGTGATATCACTGTATTCAGCTATCTCGCAAGCATCCTGCAGCCTATGTCCTCAGGAGAGATAGAAAATTGAATAACAGTCACCAAGAGAAATAATGTGTACTTTCTTGCATCAGTGAAATTTAGAGAATAGATGCTGCTGCTCAATGGATGGAAGGGTCAATAAAGTGAGCCTTACTTGGCCTCAAATCTTCGTTTTTTTAATCTATTTCCTGATTCTGTAAATTACAGCTGACCTCTTGTATTCGCATGCACATGGCATTTAATGATGCATAGGAGGGCTAGAATAGTATTTATCCCCTCATTGCCAATGCCCCCATTATCTTTGTTTTAAAGGCTTGATTCAGCCCTGAGAAATCTGCCACATTTGATATCACTACAAGTCAAACTAAAAGCATCTCCCCAAAAGAGGAAGCCATTCAAATTTATTTTAGTTAATTGCTTGTTTGCATAATTACTCATTACTAAATCCAACTTACAATAAAATCTTCCCTCCCATCAATACAGCTATTGTTACAGCTTCCAGCATGTCTGTCCCAACAGTCATTTGCTGGAGCTGGGAAGGCTGCTTTATAAAGGTGAGGTTTGCAGTCTAGCTTTGAATGTCAGTACGTCATGCTTATGGAAATCAGGTCAGATATCTCTCAAGTCAACTCCAAGACCCACTTATCTTCCAAGTCCTTCACTGTAGTTCAGTGTAATAAAGAAAAGGGCAAGGGAATAAGGAGGATGGTTTGAGGTTTGTGAGTGTAAAGCAAGGATGGCCAAAGCGGAACACTCTTTGAGTGTGGAAGAAGAGTGACATGAAAGACATTCTTTACAGTACAACACAAAGTACTGAGACTGGGACCAGGGCAGGTGACATGTCTTTATAACCCAGATTTTTTAAAACAGGTAAAGGAGAAGAATCCCTTGCATAGCCTCCTTAAACAAGAAAACAGCTATTTTCCCAAGCTAATTTCCCATCATGTCTTTTTAATTTTTTTTTTTCTTTTGGTAAGTACAAACAGAAGAAGAAACTTATAAAAACCTGCCTGGACCTGTGAGGCTTTGGGAGCCCTTGGCAATGTTTACAGTGCACCTCAAGACTGAGGGCATTATCCCTAGCACTGAAGAAACATATGAGTCTCTGTTTTGAATGTCAAATCCATGTGTCCTGCTAGGCTAAGATGACAGCAGAGGGCAGGGAGTGCAGCCTACAAAAGTTAAAATGAAAGAAACCAAAAGTTTTACTAAGCTGCCTTGAACACTGTGCTAGGCTTTTGTTCTATTGTTTATGTCCTGTGACTCAAGTTCACCCATTCCAACTATTAGGTGTGATCCTGCCAGAACTGGCAGGATCTGCCAAGGGCTCGTGTTCTGATTGCATTTATTTTGTCTTTGGTTAGCATAAGCCCACGGGCAGTGCTAGAAGTCCATCCTCACCACAAGTACCCTTTGGGGGACACCCTCCCTGGGCCAAGATGGGCCAGACTGGCAGAAAACAGCATTTATGGATGCATGCAGAAGAGCCAGCTCAGAGACAGCCCAAGCTCTGTTTGCTTCCTAAACATCACCAGAGGGTCTTTTGGAAAGTTAGGAAGGTCTCCAGGCTTGACAAGATAGAAGTCAGTGCAAGCAGGACATAGTCAAGTCGTTGACGTGCCGGATCTGGCCTTCAAACGAGCAAGTGGAACTTATTGAGTGATATGAGATTTAAAATTGGTGATAGGTGTACCTGCTTTCTTTTTGTGGTCTGCTCTATTTTGCCCTGGGACTTGTGCTTTGTAGGAAATATGCAACGCTGGTGGCCTCCAGCTTCTATTCTGTCAAAGACATCTGTCTGAGAGGAAACTTGAATGAGATGATAGGACAGTTTGTTTGATGTTAGGTTCAGTGTGTGCCTGGACTAGGAATTGGACATGGCAAATGCATTCTCTAAACAGAAGAGGAGATGCCACTGCCCAGGTGACTGGTTAGAGAACTCTCAGCATGTCCCTGGAATTTTACAGGACAAACACAGTGGTTGTCTCTTAACTGGCAGAAATGACTGCTATCTCCTAGGTGTTTTCTGCCCCCACATCTCTTCCAAAGCTATGAGCATCCCAAAGAGAAGCCAGCACCTGTGGTAGTGTGGGAAGGGGAGGAGGAAGGGGGGGACAAGTTTAGTGCCCTTTAAGTGAAACAGTTTAGTCTTTGCTCTCTGGGACACAAGCTGACAACAGGAATAACATCAGGCATAATTAGATGAAATGATGGTGTAAGTTCAACTCTTTCCCCCTAAAGCACCCAGCCCCCTCAAGCCATTTTGAAACAATGCACCTTTTGTGGGATCCAAGTAGTTTTTAAAAATACAATCGATTTCTTTCTTTCCTGTTACAGAAAAGAGCTTGCTGCTTGGATAACAAATGTTTAAATGTCTCAGAGATGATTGAGGCTGGGGCAGGGAGGGGACAAAGCACCCCCTAGCCCCCCCCCCCCTTCTTCTCATATACTCTGCCAGACCTCCCCTACCTCCCACCCCCCCCAGCAGATAATAATTTCTTCTTGTTACTAAAACTTTAAATGCTCTTCCTTTCCACTTGGCTTCCCAAAACAATATCCCCTATTGTTTTGGCATTGAAGGTATACGTGACGTTGTCATGATTCTGCCTTTTTCAAGGCCTTGTCAGGTTATGGATGATTGGTTGTGCTTCATCCACTTGATGAAACCCATCAAAGAACAGCACAAAATTTTCCCCTGCTGTCTCCTTCCCCTAAGTGGGACTTGGCCGAGAGGACTACTGTGCTGGATTTGAATGGAAATTATCTAAGTGTGTGGCTTCAGCTCCCCCCACTAGGTCTCTTCTCTTTAAAAAATGAGACTGAAATGTAATCAGATTTGCTATAATGAGAGGAGACTGAGACTATGCATCCCACGAAAAAGAACTTTGTGGGCAATCCAGGTCCCACACCATAAACAAAATCAAGTCACTCTGTATTAGTGTAAGGAAAACTTCAGCACAGGAGGAACCCTGTTTATACCCCCTCCTTATCACAGATTTCTAGCCAGCCCACTAAAGTGTTTAGCACCCACTCCTGTATTACACCTCCATGTACATGTATGACTTTACTGGTTAAGAGGACTGAGTGTTGAAAGGCAGCACCAGGTCACAAATGGACCAGATTCTGAGTGCTACAATTTCACATTGAGATGTTTTTTGGTCCTTTGTTGAAATACGAGTCATCTCAAAACTACTGAGCTAGGAAATGTGGGGTTTCTATTGGTTTGGCTGTTTGGTTTTGTGCATCCTTAAGGCATTTAGACATGAACTGTGATGCCAGACACTGCAGTATTATTAACATTTTAAATGTCTGAGGACTTTAAGTGACTGTGTAATGCTTAGTAATACATCTGTGTATGTATGTGCATGTATGTGTTGTCTATAACTTTGAAACTGGTTTATAACTCTACCAAGTTTATTGAAAACTAGCTTCTTTTTAAGGTCCCAGTGAGATTCTTAGGCAATCAAGTCTGAAGATTTGCAGTACATCATGTAAATAAATCTTCTGAATAGCGGAGTCTGACAAAGCAGTCTTGAGAACTATTCATCTAATTAATGGGCACAGGAAAATCTCTTCCCGAAATGATCCAATAGCAATACATGTAAGAAAAAGAGAATAAATATTATATTCTCAGCATGGGTTTTTTTCGATGCTCCTAATTTTGGGATAGCCATATATGTTCTTTACTCAGGCAGGACAGTCTTATTTCTGAAAAAATGTCTGTGCTGGCAAACTTTAAGCCTAAGGTGCATATTTCTTTCAGCATTGGCTCGAAAATTATCAAGCAGAATTTTTGGTAAGCTGTGTTGAGTAGATTTGATTTTGGGAAGATTTGAATTTGCCACCCTATAATTTCTGGGAAGTTTCAGGACAACAACTGAACATTTTAGACTTAGAAGGCTGTAGCAACAGGGGTTGGATCATAAACTCTTTTCCAAACAAAACTGCTAGGTTAACTGTTGACTGGACATTACCCAGAGAATATATTTTATTGACTATGAATTCATTAATAGTTAACTGGTGTGCGGACATCGAAACAATGTGCTGATTCTTCATATTGAATCCTATCTCAGACAAATACAAAAGATGCCACGATCTGTTGCTTTCCCAGCTCAGCATTGCTGAGTGTTGATGTCAGGGAAAAGTCTTACTCTGTTAACAGCATTCCTAGAGCACTATGTGGGACTGAAGGAACTACAGAAAAATCATGCGCTTCATAGAGTTACAAAAGCTGAACCTGCAAAACAGCACAAGACAGAGAGAAAAGAAAAAAGGGAAAAAGATGATGGAGCTCTAGAGTTAAAAAGTGTCAGTGGGGTTTCCAAGTCAGTAATAGTACCTTGAGGAAAGACATAGGCAGATAAATGATCAGACCTGCCTGCTGTGATCCAGCACAAAGCAAGGGTTTCCTGCTATGAAATGTTAGCTCTTCCTGAAAGGTTCTTTGGATGATTTTTAAATGGTTACCTACTACATGTCTGGCTTCCTGTTTACATGACTAGTTTTTGCTCCTGCAACCTGGAGCTTTTAATTTCTCAGCTTTCTTCCCTAGAAGTGTGGAAAGTCATTTGTAAACTTCACAGAGAGTATCTGCAGTGATTTAAAAATGCTGAATATTGGATATGGCTGCTACTCATAAAGGAATTTGATTTCTGAACATTGATGTACCCAGAAACACATGAAAAAAGTGTTTATGTTTTAGAGACGTATTGAAAGCCAGGAGAGCAAACACCCTGTATCTGCTGAAGGTCAGGATTATTGCTGTAAGATTAACTAGAAAGGAAAAACACATGGCAGCCATCCAGGAAACACAGCTATCACAAAAGGTAAACAGGCATAATCAACAAAGGACTCCAAAAAGTTGCCCTACAAACAAAATAAAAGATATGGCACTCTGAAGGCTCTGTCTCCTAGAAGCATGTTTCTAAGTAGAAAACAAACAAAAATATTTAGGGCTAAGGAATAGTTTTAAGGCCACAGATGAAGCATGGATGAAGGCCAGCTCCAGTAGAAGTTTGCAGGGGGGTAGCACACTGAGCATGGTGCTTTTGAAAGACCAGAGAATGCATTTCTGCTCATGCCCCCATGACTTTCCCTGTCCTTTTCTGCAATGAATAATAGGGGTTTTTTTCTGACAATATGTATAGAATAGTGAGGACAGTAGGACTTTTCCACTTCTGCTTCTGAGATTGTCTTTGTTGGCTTTTCTGTGTTCCTATGCCAATCATACCACTGGCTGGACTACCTGGACCAAAATGGGATCCATGTCATTTTCATAGATTTTTCTGCTATAATTCATGACATCTCTTTATGCATATGTGAGCCTGTTAGCACACCAAATGACTACAACTGAAAAGGCTTGACTTAATTTTCTTGCACAGTGTATATTTATCTCCTATTGATTTTGAGCCTGCTATCTGCAAACTAGTGAGGAATTATTTCCAGTTTATGGATTTCTACTGTTTTACTTCCTCAGTCATGGACAGATAGCTGCACTTAATCGTGCATGTTTTTTGGGTAGCCTTAAAAATGACACAAGAGTATGAAAATCAATGAGAAATCACTTTTTGCCTACAAAAATATAAACTTCTGACTTTGTTTTAGTGTAGTTGCTCTTTCTATAAAAGACCAAATGCACTTTTTTCATGAGGAGCCCTCCTTAACGGTAAAATACTACACACTAAAAAAAGTAATAAACTGATAATTTGAAAAGAATGACTCTATACTGTAGACAAAGGAGATCTTTGACTAGAGCCACTCTGAAAAAAACGCCTAAGAATGTACATTATTATCTTTAACTGAACCATAAAAACCTGTAGGCATTATTAAACTTCTCTTATGATGGCCCTTAAGATGATACAGTGGGGTAAAAAAGTAAAAGTGGGATGGTAGTGTGGAATGAACATATTTCTCATGTCTTTCTTTGGCTTAGGGGGGAAAGGGCAAAAAAAGACTTTGGCTCATTGGATCAGTCATACAAACAAAGTGGCTGAATGTCACAGATCCCAAGGGTTAGGAAAGCCAAAGAACCCAGGTGCTAATGAGTTGCATGTGATCTCATGCCCATTTTGCAGCTGTGTGTACTGGATAACTGTTGATGGCAAGAAACTGGCCCTTAATTTACAAACATGTTAGCAGAGATTTGACTTACTCTCTGTGGATAGAATCATAGAATAACCAGGTTGGAAGAGACTCACCAGGTTTAGACTGGACATTAGGAAAAAAATTTCACAGAAAGGGTCATTGGGCACTGGAACAGGCTGCCCTGGGAGGTGGTTGATTCACCTTCCCTGTAGGTGTTTAAGGCATGTGTGGACGACGTGCTGAGGGACATGGTTTAGTGTTTGATAGGAATGGTTGGACTCGATGATCCAGTGGGTCTCTTCCAACTTGGTTATTCTATGATTCTATGATTCTATGACTAGGTTGGACACATGCAGTATTGTAGACATGGTTATAAAAAAAATCGCACCTTAAGCTGGCTGAACCACATGAGCTAACTGCTCATTTTTTTACTAACAGCCTTCACACAAGAAACAAAACCAGAACCCACTAATGAAGTATGAAAAAAGACCATACACAATCAGTTTTAATATTTACTGCAGAATAACCTTGTGACCACAATGAATGCAAGTTCATCCTTGTCATTTCTAGCACTGTGATCAGCTCTGTGATCAGTGCTGCTTTCACTCTCCTCCTACTTGACAAATATCCAATTGCCCTCATTCTTTGTCCTGTTCAGCTGCTTCTTCCCAGGAGAAACTCCCCCAAATTCTGCAACCTTTCATCATGATATCTGGGCTGTCTTAAAGCTCTCTTGCTCTGTTGTCTACATAAAACAACTTTCATTGGTGACTGATGTGTTGAAACCAGCTTTTCCATGAAATCCGACCAGGTAGCACAAGCCTGGGAACAGCTCCATCTCTAGACTGCATCCTCCTGCCTACCTAGCTTCAGATCAGCTGTCTGATTTTTTTTTTTTTTTTTCTTGTGGACTCTGCCCAAATATCCTCTTGGAAGTGACACATGCTGATGCTGAAAGACCTTCCCAGGGAAGTTTCAGCAGGGAGGAAATGAGAGAATGTAACATCTCATAAACTCCCTGTGACTCCAGAACAGGGCCCAAAGGCTATCATTACTGAGATGCACACTGCTAGCGTCATTTCCAAAAGAAGATCTGAATTTATTGTGTGCTGGGAGTTTCTAGGGTCAGCTCCATCCTGCTATGTGGTATAACAATGCATCAGTTGCACAATAGAAGTAACCTCATAGTATTCATATGTCACTTCAATAAGAGAACAGAAAAAATTAATCTTGTAGTTACAGGGTGGTTTGTCTTTTCTGACATTTAATTCTTACATGGCAGGGATCAGTGCTTTAATGGGAAAGATTTTTGGACTGAAAATGAAATAATTAATAGAAACCAATTCTGAGTCTGTATTGCTTATCCTTGACAAACTTCCCTGTTTCTTTCTTATTTTTCTTTTCATTGTCATGTCAGAGCTGATCATAAGGGATGGGCCTCAGAGAAGACAGCATTACACGAGTATGCTCTGGACTACTGAGCTTCGCTTCTGTTCTGAAGATTACAGACCTCAGTTGTCACTGTCTTTGTCCTCCCCCTAACACAGTGAAAACCCTGAAGTGAAAGCCCAGACGTAAATTTTGTAGCCTCGTGTCTATGTTCATGAATTCTGAAATGGAAGGAAAAGCTCTTCTTTCACAGTCAAAGACCAATGATGACACAGTCTATATTGTGATGGAAAACCAAATAGCCAAATACAGCAAAACTAACTCTCTTGCATCACAAACACACAATCAATATGTCATAGTGAATGACCTCTAAAGATAGGCCAGATATGTGACCACTCACCAACTAATACAGACAAGGACCCCCCATCGGAGAAACAAGCACCTCTGCCAGGTGGCTGCCATCCTGTTACAGAGATCTTAAAAGAAGAAATGTCAAAATCCAGATAAAATTGGAGGCAGTACTGCAGGGAAGAGACAGAGGCAGGAAGAGAGCTTCCACCACAAGTGCATGATGAACAATTCTTCTTTCTGGGAAGAGCCTGGCATAAAAGCAGCCTGACAGAACAACTGACTTGTAATAAACAGGACTGGATGCATTTTATTCCTTCTTTTTTTTTGTCATCTCTAGAATATGATCTCAGAGAACTTCTTGTTGGTGCACATAAAGACATTCTGGGTTGTCCAAGACTGGGAGGATTTATCAAAATAAGGTTAAGGTTTGTCCTAGAGTAGCAGTTCAACCTTAGCCTGAGAACAAAACAGCCTTAGAAGTTACTGGAAATATTTAGCTGTTAATTTGTTGATCAGCTGATTATTGTGTATAAATGCCTGAAACCCATTACTGCTTCAATTATCTTTAATCAGAAAAGGCCATCTTTTGCTGCCCAGAAAACGGCTCTCAAGATCATACAACAACACATGACCGGAGGAGGCTAGTGATAGATTGGAGCAGACTAGATCAATGGGAGCAAGCTTGTGATTTACTTTCTGGGTAAATAGAAACCATAACTGGGGGAGGCAGGGCACCAGAAGGAACTGTTGGAACTGATCACACAAAGTCAAGTCAGAATATAAATTTCTTCCTCTAATCAGACCTTTCCCACATTGAGCAGGCGACACCTGAGCAGCTATAGTCTTTTCTGCTTCATAGGAACTTCCACTAGAAGTTCCTTAGCTCCCTAAGGAATACAATATGGGGCCTTGTGAATCATGAGGTCACTGCAACAGGACAATCAAAGTAGGTGTTACCAAATATTTCTGATCACAAAGGGTGAACTTCATAAAAACCTGGTTTAAATAACAAAGAACAGCAGCTGAGTAGTCATGAGCCACTAAGTTTTCCATCACTTCCTGTCACCATTTGTGATCTATCAATTTTGAGAGGTTCAGAAGTTCATTCATAATCTACAGGAGAGCAGGACTATGAGCCTAGATGCATGGGATGGCCCACCAGCTCAGAGCCCTTCCTCCACATGCTCAGCCAGTAAGGCTCCATATGCTGACACAAGTTTCTAAGGAGCATCAAAGCAAGGATTTAGCCCAGGTTAGCGAGCATGGCACACTGAGCAGCATGCTTTGGCACCCATCTGGAAGCTGTTGCTCTTGGTTGCCTGTGGAGCTTCTCTGATGAGGCAGGAGAGGGATGCGTTGGGTGTGCGAGGGAAGGCATTGTGCCTGCAGCAATTCATTCAAGGCACATTTTGTCCAAAGTAACACTATGGCCTATGTTCTTCCAAACAATCGCAACAGGAAAGCCCTGCCCATCATCTCTTACTCTATTCCTGTTCCTTCCCTCTCCCCGGATTGAGCATCCCTGCCCCAGAGCAGTGAGCACATGCTGGTGAGGATATCCTGCTGGGAGAATCCACGTTACACCCCACTGAGGTCACAGGGATACCTCAGTCACTCCACAAACCTTTTTCACTACTCATGAACTCCTGAAAGTCAGATAGAGACAGAGCATAGATGGGACTCCTGTACCTGTTCAAACACTCAGATGGTGACTTTGTTAGTTTTCTGTGTGAGTCTTTCAGCTACTCTCTCCTTGTGTGTGTATATGTGTGTGTGTGTGTGTATGTAAGGAGAGAGTCATACTGATATTTTTCGGAACAACTCAGTTTCTTGCCGTGTTTTTTTCTGTTTTCATAGCATTATTATTCCATTAATATTCTTGAAAGCCAAGCCATACTCCAATGGGCTCTCACAATTAAAGACTAAATGCTTCAGAGGAGATGACAATCCTCACATGTGCCAATGAGTCAGTGAATTCCTTTATGAAGCCTAAGTCCATCCAGATGTTGACCTCAGCTCCGATGCTATGTTTTTTCCTTATTTTTGTCTAGTATTGCTGGGTCTACTTAAGGTGGGTATGATGTGACCATCAATGAAGAAAGACAGGCTCTCTAAGAGAGTAAAATGTTTTTGCTTCTTTCTACAACAGGATTGTAAAGCTCTTTCCACTGCTGTAATTCTTGGCCACTGCCTTATGAATGCTGATGTTACAAATATTGTTGCTCATTTGGTACTATTTGCATTGCACCGGCATGAATATATAAACGTGATCTAAGTATGAGACAGTCACCTTTCATGGATCTAACTTGAGTTTTCAGGCTTTTTCTATAGAGCCAAAGAGCCTCAAGGAACTATACTAGTAGGCAAAGAATGGAAAAGCAAAGACCTATCTGCATGTGGCTGCTAGAAATATTCTTCCTACCTAGATTTTCCCAGCAAGTTTGCTGTTCTCTTTACTTTTCTTTGCAAGCCATTTTTTAGAAACTAGATTTTGAGTTACACTTTCTAGCTGTTGCTGGGCAGCTCTCTCATCTTCCACTGTGGGCTGCATTGCAGGAGGCTGGGAACTGTACTGCTCCTGAGGGCCATGCATGACAGAGGACCAGAGGTAGGTACACAACTCTGCTTGCTTCACAGGTTTTCGTGAGGCTCCAACAAAGGAAATGAGGATAGTGCCAAGTGAATCATGTTCTGGGCTCTTCCTTTGCCTTCCCCACCCTTCTGGGTGACACAAGCCACCCTTTCATGATGCAGATCAGCAGACCTGGATATTTTTCCAGGACTTCACTTTAACCAGATTTCTAGAATCTGACCTTTGGAAACATTTACTCTGCCAAGTCTCCTCCCAGATCTGGGACATTTTCTTAAGTGGTTCTTCACTTTCCTGTTGAGGGATGCAGAGACTATAAACGGGGATTCCCTCAATTCAGCCTCTCCGGCTATGTCCATCCAAGTTGAATAACTCTCTCAGGAAGTTCCTCTCCAGCTGTCATAACATACCTGCACTGTGCTGACTTGCCAAAGTATTGTTTCCTCCTAACATATAACTGGTCAGCTGATGAGGAGTCTTGAGCAATGGGAGCAGAGTGAGCAGACCAGTGCAGTGCTACACCCTTGGCAATACTGAATCTCCATACTCCTTTGGTACTGGGATTTGCCTGTTGCTAGTTAGGGCATTAGGCTAGTTACAGGTTCTTAGTTCATGCACACATGAAGCCTAGACCTTCTACTCTGTGGCAAGTCTGACCGAGACGCAAAATCAGGCTTCAAGCCTCTAGAATCTCTGTGCTGAGCCCCTTCCGCCTGGTTGGACTGAATACATCAGAAGGCAGATGTCAACAGGCTGGAGTACCAGTGACTTGAAATCCATGACACAGTTAACACAAACTTGCATCTCTCTGTTTAGTTTCCTCTATAAAGCTGTTTCCATTCTCCTCTCCCTCTCTCTCATTTTTCCCTTTTTTTTTTTTTTGTTTCATGTTCTTTGCCAAAAATATTGATTTATTCATAGCAAATCATGCCAGGATCAGAACAGCTATATCTAAAATTACGGTCTAATTTTCAGAGACATTTCCTCCTATTTTCCTACGTCCTAAGTCAGAACAGTATATTTCTACACTCTGCCAGACATGGGCAATGCTTATTTAGAAATGAAGCCATTCCAGCCAGAGCCAATATGCCTTTCAAAGGCCAAAACTTTCAGTTCTTACTCAGGATTTTAACTATAATGGTCCAGATATGTGTTTTCTCATGGCCTGTACATTGCAGCTCTCATGATGCTCCTGACCGCATTTCAGAGTTGCAGAAGGAGTGACAGAGGCTACTTCGCAGTGGTTTTCAGAGATGCTGCTTGGACAAGTTTGAATTATTTGTTTATGAGATTAGTTTATAGTGAGATGCTCCAGAGCTGGTGAAAATTTTCATTATGTGGTAGCTAGCTGTACAGAATCCTGCAAATGGCATCTGCTTTGTCTCATGGCGGAAAGCAGCCCAGGTATGAATGGAACTCCAAATACTTAAAAAAGTGGCACACAAATAAACTTTGTCCCTCCTCCTCCTCAACATCCCACATTGACAGCACTGGTTTGAGAATCAGCAGCTTCTGTGCATTAAGCCTGCCCCAGCTGGCTTAGTGCTTCATGGGTTCAAGCAGGAGGGAGGACTTCTCCTAGCCCGCTCTCTAGCTGTTTATTTTCAGTCTCAGAGGCCCATATCACATCTGGAGCTTGCCCAGTCCTGGCTTTGGTTTTGGATTCACAGTGTGTGAGTATAGGGAGGGTTATTTTACTATTGCAAATTTCCAATAGTGGACTGTGGCATTCAGAAAGAAAATAAACAAACAACCAAACAAGCAAAATGTCATCTTT
The DNA here is from genome assembly GCA_033459285.1 of Clamator glandarius. Lineage (NCBI taxonomy): Eukaryota > Metazoa > Chordata > Aves > Cuculiformes > Cuculidae > Clamator > Clamator glandarius. The sequence continues at coordinate 386,474 of JAUNZM010000323.1, read as the reverse complement.
CTTGCTAAAGGTCACCCCCTCTTGTTACAACAACAACAAGGAGGCATAAAAATTTCAGTGTTCATATAGAAAAAATTCCACAGGGACAAGCAGTACTGCAGAGTCGTGTTCTAGGTGAGTATGAAGCAAATGTATCCTTGCAGACACACAAGGTAAGATGCTGAGTTTCTTATCCAGTGACAGCCTTGAAATCCTCTGGAAGAGTAAGCCCCAGTTTCCTCATTGGAAGAAAATGCATTAAAGGAGGCACAATTCATTCTGTTCAGTGCAGGTGCCAGATCAAACTGTGGCATCCTGTGTAATCCCTGCTGAAAGACAAAGCCAAGAGCTACCTGGAAGACCTCCAAAGCACTGGATAAGAAGCGTCCTTTCAAACAAAGGTCAGGCAAAGTTGGGGGAATGCCCCAAATCCATGCCAGGTGATAAGATAGGAAGGAAGAAAGGAAATTGCTTTCTCTAGAGGTTCTTCTGAAACCAGAGTAGAAGGGATTGATTGGGATGGGGAAGAAGCCCAGCCTGGCCATGCTCTTTCTTCAGTTAGGGAAGGAAGTGACCCTCTCACCATCTTTTACTTTATTTAGGGTGTTTTCTGAAAGGTTCCGAGTATTTCTGCATCTCTTCCCATGCTTTCCTTTCTAGGAGTGATGATTCGCAGCCCTCAGGGAAAGTTTTGTACCTTCTTAGGTATCATCAGCTGCTAACAACAGGCTGGCTCTGCTTCTTTGGATTTTTCCCCTCAACCTCATTTTTCAAGGCTGCATTTTCCACCACTGATGATTTCAGGCCTGATCTTTAACTCTGTGTGTTTTGATTGCTCCTCACAGACCACTACTCAGTTTGCCCCCAGGAAAGCCTTTTGGCCGTGCTCTGATCAGGTTTTGTTTCCTGATGTAGTCATATTGAAATGTCTTTCATGCTCAATATCTGTCATCACGGGGAGAGAACTGAGGATAACATGGCAGGCTTTGACTTGGAAAGGTTTAGTTGTAGATACTTACACATTCTCCAGCACAGGTACAACACTGCATTGTCATGGTGACAGAGCCCTTCTTAATTCTCCTTAGCAAGAGAAAATAGGGAACATAGGGGCCACGGAAGGGAAGTGTGGACCCAGGAACTCTGGAGACATCATCTTGGAGGCCCAACTAGTCCAGGGAGAGAAAGTATATTAAAAATGTTCTAGCCACTGAGATCTAAGAGCAGGATTTAGATTCACCAAAAAATATGAATTGTAATCAATGGAACAAATAATCCTATATGATTGGTTGAGCGTGTGTGTGTGTGTTCATTTCTCTGGTTTCTGAGCAAGAAAGGAGGACCTTCCTCTTCTTTACCAACTATGAATGTACAGAACAAGGTTAAAATTCAACAGTCAGTAAATTTTAACTCACAAAAGATAATCCACCTGATTTTCAGGCAGCCAAGAGCCTGATCCTACTTCATTTTTCCTGCACCCTGACATTGGCTGGCTTCAAACACTATATCCAGCACTGCACAATTACACAATGTAATGTTACCAGATATCCTGAATTTGTGTTTTGGTGAGAGACAAAGGTGCTATGTCTTTCTTTTGGGGTATCCACCAGTATTCCTGCCATCTCATCCTCTCCTTAGTATTGTCAGCTAATAAGTGATTAATTGCCATGAGCTAGACAAGAAAAAATCACAAGATTTGACAGCAGTAGACACACATTTTTTGAAATGAGCCTATCCAAGATGCATTTGCTTGCACTTTGATATTTGAATATTTTTTTTTTTAAATATCATCAGGCATTTGTCAAAAATCCTAATGTTTGTGTGCATGCCTGATTTATAAAGAAAATAAAACAGAGCTATCCGGTAACAGCAATGAGTCCATGTATTGAATTTTTAAGGAAAACATGAGCTATCATGGGAATTGGTGATCTGCCAGTCCTTTAAAGCACAAATGCCTAAACTGTGGGCCACAGCTGGTCTCTAAGGCCCTATCACCTGGGTCATATTTTCAGCTGAGACAAATAAGAAGGTGGGGTGGCCTATGAGAAATTTTAGGAACTGACATTGGTCAGTGGCCCAAAATCACTTGTTGCTACCTAGTTAGGAGCAGAATATGGGGACTAGATGGATTGTTACCATGACTTTGACATGTTTTCTCATTTCTTCCAATGATGCAGCCTGAGTTCATCATCGGACAGAAGTATGGAGAAGCTAGAGAGGAGATGGATGGGCAGGAGGGTTTGCTTGGTGCTGCATAATGCTATGCTATCTCCTTTTAAAATATATCTCTCAGGAAGAGAATTTATCTGCCAAGTTTCAGCCAGGAATGAAATATGTACAGCTGCATAATACTCTCCCCCATAACTAAAAATGGGTAGGTACTAGGAAAAGACCAATTCAGGTTTAGTTAGAACATCGCAACACAGAGGTCCTGAACAGTGGCTGGGGGCAGCCCATGAGGGTTGCAAAAGTTGCATGGTGTGGGTGATTTTACCATAAGGCTGCAGTTGCAAATGTCCCTCTTGTGCTAAGTCCTGGGAAGGAGGTAAAGAAAGGAGGTCAGCTAAAGAGGAGAGTAAAGAGACTGAGGGTGTGGGAGAAGGAAGGTGCTGGAGAAGGATCGGGAGGCGTGAACCTTCTCAGCCCATCCAAATAGTGGCACCTGTCCCAATCTTGGACTCGTGTTTCAGTGGCTTGTCTTACTGCCACAGCTTTGGGAACAGCAGCCTGTTTACAAGAAACAAGTTGGCTGTGCTTTCAATAGCCTCACTGGACTGGGGTGGAGGCGAAAGCTGGCTCTTTCTGCTGCTGAAAAGCCCCAGCTTGCCTGGGATGTGTGAGTGCTGCAACTTGCTTCTTCCCACCCCTACCTCCTTCCCTCAATGCTGGCCCTTCCCCACCCCAGCCTCAACTGCATGGGCATTTGGGGGGATTTATAGTTCCCAGAAGGGCTGCAGGATGCCTGGAATCTGCTGGGGCCATGTTGTGGCTAAATCCCTGGGACTCAAACCCTGCCCAATGTTACTCTCCCTTGCATCATTAGATTGCTTAGACTATATTTAATGAACATAAGTGGACTTCTCGTAATGCATGGTAGCAACTACAAGAAAAATAAGATGTTGCACCACAGCTTCACAAAAGTGTCTCAGAAGGACAATTCAGGCAGCCATCTGTTCCCTCCAGTCTTATCCCTCTGTGTTCCCATGCACATTTGCTTCTCTGTCATGCTGAGGGCTGAAGAAAAACCTGTGCACTGTCTTCTTAATAGCATGCAGAGAGGTTATCATTCCAGCCTTGAAAAACAGGGCTACAAACAGGGGATGGGGAGGAGACATATTTTGGGAGAAACAAGTATTTAAAAGACATCATATTTGTTCTATTAGCCTTTTCCTTACCTCCCTTGCAGCTTGTAAAACTCCCGCTGCCTCCCTTCCTTTTCAGGCAAATGCTTGGCTCATTATTTCTATAAGCACATAGCATTCCCGTCACCCTGTCCCTGCGGCTACTGACCCACCTCCTGAAGCTTAAAGAGGAACTTGTGGGCCAGCTTCTGTCCCAGTCCTCACTGTGGCTGTTGCTCGACTTGTATACAGCAATATGTGTTGGATGGAGCTCCTACTTCTGATAAACAGAGGGTGCCAAACCGCATGAATCTGGGGTTTGGCAAAGCCCAGCTGCTTCCACCCAGAGAGGCAGGGAAGGCTGGGGACAGCAGCCCCAGCACAGTGGGTTTGTCACTGCCGAGGAGGGGCTGGTCCTGGAAAATGAGAGCTGTCCCAGTTAGTCATCAGCCATCCACTGGTAGCTGGGAGGCACTCTTGTAGCATCTGCAGCTTGACAAGGTACAACTGAGATCAAGAGCGGGAAGGGATATTCCTCAAAAAGCAAAGGGCTACTGCTCAAATCCTGCTGCTCATTCTCCATTACCCATGAGCCCCTGAGGCTGCTGCCAAGAGTCAGTAGTAAATAAGCTAAACACTGTAATGATGTTTATTCAGTGCACGTCTGAAGCCATTGGGAGTGGCGATAGTACAGGTAATGTAAGCACCCAGATACGCATTTCAGTATGTGGCTATGCAAAAGGTGTGGGACACTGACAGGAGGAGAAGAGTATCTAGAATATCTGTCCACGGTTGCTTTTTGCATGGCTTGCCATACCTCCACATTCCAGTTATTTCCAAGAGTTTCACTTCCAATAATAAGCTAAAGTCATTGAAAACCCATTGGATTTACTTAATAAGTGAAGGACAACAAAAAGTGATCAAAAGCTTCTCAGGAATTACAGAATTATATCCTGTAGACAAGAGGTACATGAGAAGCAGGTTGTTTTCCACAAGCTGTTGTCATGTTCTTTACTTGTATCTCAAATATATTTTGAAAATATCTTTCTGAGGAAATACAGTGTCAGGAAAACTTTGAGGTGGGAGTTCATAGATTTGAAGAAAATGATTTCTGCAGGAATTAAGCTTCAGTAGGAGCTGATCCAAACTGACTTAGGAAACTAGCTGTCTGCCTGGGATTTCTGGGACACTTCTGCTTCAGTTGTCTGTAGATGAAGTCTCTGGAGCAGAGATACCTCTGTGATAATTGCAATGATACTAATATCAGACAAAATTAGCTAACTGGAAGTTCATATGGCAGCCTAGATATCAGCTATACAAGTTTTGATCTCAGGTCACACTTTTACCCTTGACAGGAAAAAATGGAAAACAAAAGTCATGAGATAAAAGGATTGGGGACCACCTTGCTGGAGGCAGACACTTGCAGCTTTGGGGTTGCATTTGCACATTGAACCATACAGGCTGCAGATGCCTGCCTATAACCATCTCTGCTTCCCTAGGCATCCATTTACAAAAAAAAAAAAAGGTCAACAGTACTCTGTTTTATTGGAAGGCCTTTAAAAATCACCCTGAACACTCCATCACTGCAGACCTGACCCATCCTTCCCTTGGGAAAATACTAGATATGTTGTGTGTAGCCCTGGCAAAATATGTTGTTCTACAGTCTCCTAACTTTGACCCTTTCATATCCTTTTATTGCCCCCAAGATAAACAGACTCATAAAATGGAACTCATTAAATGCCCAAGCATTGTGAGACACTACTACTAAGCCTCTGCTGTTAAGACTTCCAAATTTCACATAGTATAAAAAGTTTACTGGACACTTGGCCCTCTTTAGGTTTGCAAAACAACCTTTTGGGTCCCAGTGTTGTAAAGCAGCAGTGAAAGTGAAATAAGGACCTTCAGATTTTATTGTAACTCGTGTTACTAGGAATTGTGCTGTAACACTTCAATACTTGGCCTAAAGATAAAGAAGCAGTAGCTTTTACAGCATTTATTTCCAGCTGAGGGAGAGGCTGGCAGGGTACAGTACTAAGTAATCCAAAGAATGCCACCCCAATATGCACTGCATCTCAAAGAGAATTCGAGGCATATTTCTTAGAAATTTCCAGTCCCGACAGTCCCTTTTTGAGGCAGTTTAACAATATCAAAAGGGGTAGCATTTTCTTTTACTGTTCTAAAAGTGTGAAGCAGGCATTACAAATCTCATTTCCATACATCAGAATTCATATTGGGTATCTGATAGCAATAGAGAGAACATCTGTGTGACCAGGTGGACTATATGCTCAGAACTGGTGGCAGAGCTACAAGAGGAAGCAGAAAGATTAAGGAACATCAGGGAGTCAGAGAAAGAGATAGACTGGTGGAGCCATGCTCTGCCTTCCCAGAAAGAGGAGCAACCATCAGAAAAAAAACAATATCAAATGGATCCTGTATTCTTCCCCTGCCAGGCTGGAGGCAGTAGATTAAAGGAAAGGAGTGAATAGAGGTAATTCTATGGTCAGGGTGGCAGGTGAATCCGCTCCTTTCCCATGTCACCTTCCTAGGTGCTTCTACACAGAGGTATGAGGCTCTGGATATGGAAAGCCAGTCAATGGATGATGAGGATAAAGGTCCATCTGCACCAGAGGTGTTGTCAAGGTCAGAAAGGCCTCCCCCCAATATGATGACAACCTCCTTGAGGAAGGAAGGTTATAGTGATAGACAACTCTCTTCTGAGAGGAACAGCAGGTGCAATATTCTAGACAGACCCTTCTTTTAGGGAAGTCTGCTGTTTCCCTGGGGCCTGTGTTAAGGACATCACTAAAACTTCCTAGCTTGGTGCAGACCTTAGACTATTACTCATTACTGCTCTTCCATGTGGATGGTGATGAAGTTGCACTGTGTAGTCCAAGGGCAATCAAAAGGTGCTTCAAGGCCTTGGGATGGTTGGTGAGGTAATATGGAGCATGGGTTATTTTTCTCTCTCTCTTTCCATTTGCAGGAAATGACATTGGAAGGCACAGATGCACCCAGTCTATTAATTTATGGCTCCATGGCTGGTGTCACTGCCACAATTGAGGGGACCACTCTGCAGTGCTAATGCTGTACACCTGAGCAGGTGGGAGACAAGTCGTGCTGCAAATCATGGTGTACATTCCACTAGCTTTCAAAGCTTGTGGCATAAGACCAGTAGAGCAATATGGTACCATAAAGACACTGTTCACAAGCTTGAGGAACTTGGTGATGTGAGTCAACAATGTGTCTGAGCGAACACACACATCATTCATATTCTGTCCAGTACTTACCTAAGGATACTGTGATTTTCTAGTGCCCTCATATCCAGAGTCCAGAGCTTTCAGAGTTAATTATGTTGCTGATATTTATTAGTATTTATTAGGCATGTGCAATATGATAAAAAAAACCCACAATGCTTAAGGCAGTCCCTGACCTCAGTTTCCAGTTAAAAAATTGGACAGCAAATGACAAGGAGCTCAGAGAAGTTCAGATGAAGTTAAGCCTGTTTAAGAGTGGAAGGATTTAAGCTGTAGCCTGGTATTTCATTGTCTTTGTTGGGCTGGGCTGGGAGTTTGACACTGGTTTGTGCTGCTGCTTCTAGGAGATTTGTGCCAATGCCACAAAGGTTGTGTTGCTGACAGTAAGCTTTTGATAGGGAAATGTGTGGAAACTTGCCACTCTGGGACGAGGAGGTTGATCCTTGACAGTAGAGCAGGGAGGAAGCAAGGAACTGGGGATGAAAAGGAAGGTAGCAAGTAGGAAAACTTTACTTAGAGTTGCAGTGATCCTCAAACATGGGACATAAAAGGGTAGCTTTTCCCTAATTTCCACTGGCAGAGGCTCTGAAGGATTTTGCCTTTTTGGCATGAGATGTAGGTCTTAAGCAGAGGTACTATATCATAGCCTGCTTCCAGTTCTTAAAGGAGTTAGTCAGGAGGACTTCCTGGAAAACAGTCATTGGGTATGAGGGAGCAGAGCAGAGCTGGCAAGTATATAGGGATGGTTTCCATGAAGCACAAGAGTGCTCGATCCCAGATGCAGGAAATCCAGCAGGGAAGGGAAGAGACCTTAGTGGCTGAGCTGAGACCTGCTGGTCATGATAAAGAGCAAGAGGGAACTGCACAGGCAGTGTAAGCAGGGACAGGTAACTTGGGAAGTGTATAGGGTTGCTGCCCAGTTATGTAGGGATAGGGTCAGGCAGGCCAAAGCGCAGCTGGACTTGAACTTGGCGAGGTATGCAGAGAATAGCAAGAAGGGCTTCTACAGGTACACTAATCAGAAAAGGGAAGTTAAACAAAGTGTATTTCCCCGATAAATCAAAACGTTGACCATGTATCAATACACAAAGAGAAGGCAGAGGTACTCAACATCATTTTTGTCTCAGTCTTCACTGGCAACCTCTTTCCTTTTCACTCCTGGGTCAATGGACAACGAGATGGGGACTAGAGGGGTAAAGTCCCTTCTACTGTATAGGAAGATCAGGTTCATGTCCACCTGTGGAAACTGAACGTGTGTCTATGAGACCTGATGAGATGCATGCCAGGAACTTGAGGGAATTGGTTGATATAGTTGCCAAGACACTCTCCATGATATTTGAAAAATCATGGCAGTCAGGGGTAGACCCTGGCAACTGGAAGAATGGCAACATTGTGCTCATTTTTAAAAAGAGTAGAAAGGGTGACCCTGGGAACTACCAGCCTAGGACCCTCACCTCTGTGCCTGGGAAGGTCATGGCACAGATTCTCCTAGAAGCTATGTTAAAGCACAAGAAGGACATGGAGGTGAATAGAGGCAGCCAGCATAGTTTCACCAAGGCCAAGTCCAGTCCTGTATGACCACCCTAGTGGCTTTCTATGATGGGGTGATCACATCAGTGGACATGAGAAAATCAATGGATGTGACCTATCTGGACTTCTGTAAAGCTTTTGACATGCCCCCCCCCCCCATCTTTCTCTCTAAGTTGAAGACATATGGGTTTGATGAGTGGACAGTTCGGTGGAATTGGTTGGATGGTCACATCCAGAGAGTAGTAGTTGATGTCCAGGTGGAGATCCATGACAAGTGGTGTCCTTTAGAGGCCCATAGAATCATAGAATCATAGAATAACTAGGTTGGAAGAGACCCACTGGATTGTTGAGTCCAACCATTCCCACCAATCTCTAAACCATGCCCCTCAGCACCTCCTCCACCCATGCCTTAAACACCTTCAGGGAAGGAGAGTCAACCACCTCCCTGGGCAGACTGTTCCAATGCCTAATGACCCTTTTGGTGAAGAATTTTTTCCTTATCTCAAGCCTGAATCTCCCCTGGTGGAGCTTGAGGCCATTGCCTCTCGTTCTGTCCCCTATCACTTGGGAGAAGAGGCCAGCACCCTTCTCTCTACAACCTCCCTTCAGGTAGTTGTAGAGAGCAATGAGGTCTCCCCTCAGCCTCCTCTTCTCCAGGCTAAACAACCCCAGCTCTCTCAGTCGCTCCTCATAAGGCCTGTTCTCCAGCCCCTTCACCAGCTTTGTCGCTTTTCTCTGGACTCGCTCCAGAGCCTCAACATCCTTCTCAACATCCATGCCGCAACCAGTGCTGTTAAAATTTTCATCAATGATATTGACAGCGAGATTGAGTGCACCCTCAGCAGATTTGCAGGTGACATCTAGCTGAGTGGTGCTGTTGTCATGCCAGAAGGATGGGATGTCACCTAGAGGATCTGGACAAACTGGAGAAGTGGACCTGTGTGAACTTCATGAGGTTCAACAAGGCCAAATGCAAGGTCCTACACCTGGCTTGGGGCAATCCATGGTTTCAATTAGGATGAGGTATGATGTGATTGAGAGCAGCCCTGTGGAAAAGGACTTGGGGTGTTGGTTGATGAGAAGCTTAACATGAGCTGGCAATGTGGACTCACAACCCAGAATTCCAATTGTATCCTTGGCTGCATCAAAAGTAGAGTCACCAGCAGGTCAAGGGAGGTGAGTCTCCTGTCTCATGCGACCTCACGTGGAATATTGTATCCAGTTTTAGAATCTCCAACTTAAGAAGGATGTGAAACTGTTGGAACAAGTCCAGAGGAAGGTCACAAAGATGATCCGAAGGCTGGAGAACCTTCCCTATGAGGACAGGCTGAGAGATTTGGGGTTGTTCAGCATGGAGAAGAGAAGACTTCGAGGAGATGTTATAGCGACCTTCCAGTACCTGAAGGGCCTACAATGGAGCTGGGGAGGGACTTTGTGCAAGGGGATGTAGTGATTAGAATGAGGGGGAGGGGCTTTAAGCTGGAAGGGGGAAGATTTAGGCAAGACATGAGGAAGAATTCTTCAGGATGAGGGTGGTGAGACACTGGCACAGGCTGCCGAGGGAAGCTGTGGATGCCCCTTTGCTGGAGGTGTTCAAGGCCAGGTTGGATGGGACTTCGGGCAGCCTGATCCAGTGGGAGGTGTCCCTGCCCATGGCAGGGGGGATGGAACTAGATGATCTTTAAGATCCAACCCAAACCATTCTATGATTCTAAGACTCTACTTTGTTTACTCACTGCTATCACAGAGCTCCAGACTGTGGACAAACTTTTGGGTTGTGTTTTCTTCCTAGCACCCAGTATTTTTAAGATCTGGAACAGCTGGCGTAGCCAAAATATTTGGACTGTATTTAAGAAATTCTTGTGAGATGTTCTGGCTGGTGATATAAAGGAGACAGGCTTTTCATGATCTGTCAGGGCTAAATCAATGTGCCAGTTGGTATTGTCACATATTACAGGTGGAGGGACAAGATAGAGTAAGATTTCAAAGTCTGAATGTCAAACATAAAGCGAAATTCTGTACCTGAAAATCTCTACTCCCAGCCCTGCTTTTAAAGCACAAAACTGACCTTCAGAAAAAGTTCTAAAGATAGAAGATGTAATTATCCTGTTGAAGTACCTGCACATTAACACCCTCTCTTTGTGCTTCAGATGAATACCTCCATGTGCTGTCACAGTCTGAGCCTTATGTACTATCACCCATGCCCTACAGGATGCCATGGCCCACACTGACACATTTTATGTCATTTTCTTTGTAATAAAAAAACATACAAAAGCATCCTGAAGAAATGCATTAAAAATCAAAGTGGTAGTTCAATGGGGTAATTCAGGAACAGCACAGAGAGAAGACAGTCTCAGGTGATGTCCTTGAAGCATGGATTACCAAGCTTGGGAGTCTTGCTTGGGACTGAACCCAAAAATATCCAGAATGGGTGGTCACACTATAGCGGCAGCTTTTCTGCTGCAAGGTGTGAGAACCTTTCCCTGAGGAATCCTTATCCCAGATCCACATGAAGACAAAGGAGAAAAGTCACATCTGGAGATGTCACCAGAAGGGTAACATATCTTATGCAATGCACATAACAGTAGATAATGCTGAGCTAGCAACAACCTCTCGTCTGCAAGTTTGCAGATGACACTAAGCTAGGTGGAAGTATGGATCTGGAGGAGGGTCGGGAGGCTCTGCAAAGGGATCTGAACAGGCTGGACCACTGGGCAGAGTCCAACGGCATGAGGTTTAACAAGGCCTGCACTTGGGGCACAACAACCCTAAGCAGAGGTACAAACTAGGAGAAGTCTGTCTAGAAAGCTGCCTGGAGGAGAAGGACCTGGGGGTGTTGGTTGACAGCCGACTGAACATGAGCCAGCAGTGTGCCCAGGTGGCCAAGAAGGCCAATGGCATCTTGGCTTGTATCAGAAATGGTGTGACCAGCAGGTCCAGGGAGGTTATTCTCCCTCTGTACTCGGCACTGGTGAGACCGCACCTCGAGTACTGTGTTCAGTTCTGGGCCCCTCACCACAAGAAGGATGTTGAGGCTCTGGAGCGAGTCCAGAGAAGAGCAACAAAGCTGGTGAAGGGGCTGGAGAACAGGCCTTATGAGGAGCGGCTGAGAGAGCTGGGGTTGTTTAGCCTGGAGAAGAGGAGGCTGAGGGGAGACCTCATTGCTCTCTATAACTACCTGAAAGGAGGTTGTAGAGAGGAGGTTGCAGAGAGGAGGTTGCTGGCCTCTTCTCCCAAGTGACAGGGGACAGGACGAGAGGGAATGGCCTCAAGCTCTGCCAGGGGAGGTTTGGGCTGGACATTAGGAAAAAATTTTCACAGAAAGGGTCATTGGACACTGGAACAGGCTACCTGGGGAGGTGGTTGATTCACCTTCCCTGGAGGTGTTTAAGGCACGGGTGGACGAGGTGCTGAGGGGCATGGTTTAGTGTTTGATAGGAATGGTTGGACTCGATGATCCGGAGGGTCTCTTCCAATCTGGTTATTCTGTGATACTCTCCAGTAGCAGTGGGAACCCCCTCCTGCGTTATTTTCAAAAGTATCTTTCATATCTTCTGCCGAAGACTTTAAGCGGTGGCAAGTTTTCAAAGAGGTGAGTAATAATAGAGCTAAATCCTGTGTCAGAGACTGATAATAAAGAGTCACTGTAGCCTGTAACAGTGAAAAGTCATGCACAAAGACATTATGTACACTCATTTCTTGCCCCAAATTCTGGACCAAATGTTCTGAGAAAGAAGCAGACTGTTGGGCTGGATCCAAAGCATGGAGAGAACTTGTAATTAATCTTTTTGTAATTCTTTTCCCACCCTGAATTTCCTACCTTTCCTGCTTTGTTTAACTCTTTCCAAAGTATCCTACTGCAATGGTACAGTTGCTGAGGCTTGATACAGACCACAGTCTACTGGCAGGAGTCCTCTGTGCAAGCCAGATTGCCTTCCGAATGTCACACTTAGGCACTCATTGAGGGTGATTTGTTTTAGTGTCTCAACTGCCACTTTCCAGCAGTGCTCTAGAGACTAGGATCCAGTGCAATTTGCAGATACCAAGAATAATGAGTAAAATGTCTACTCCTCTCTAGCCATTACTGCTCATCTCTGGTTTTGCTTATTTTTCATAGAACAGAATGAATGCTCTTTCAAGATGAAGGCTCTTAGACAACTCTATACCTTGGGGTATTTTGTGCATTTGAGGAAGCTGGAGTTTTCCTTTTGGTCCAAAGCCGTACATAGCTGTTTATTTGCAGATAAATACCAAATAAGGCTCAAATCCAGCTGAACTATTTTTGATAATGGTAATTTCTCTTCCATTGTCATCACTTCTTTGATTGTCTGCTCTGTATTTTTGCTGCTCTGGACTGGAATTCTTGAATGTTTGGCACATTGTCCTCTGTATGATCCAGCACACACGCAGTCAAGCTTCTCATTCCCCGAGTAGCTTCACCACATTGTCTCTGCAGTAAGGTTGTGTATGACTAAGATCCAAACAAGAGCCTGAGTTCTTGTCCATTTTAGACATGTAAGGATTAGATTGTCATATGTTTGGCCTTTCTTCACAACAAAACCAAACAAATCCAAAGCCTGCTGATCTTTGGAGAAGTTCAGGTTCAAGTCGAAGACTGCTCTAAATTCTGCAAAGATGACCTACCATCGCTATGTGGGACAAATCCAGGTAGTTCAGAGATGCACATGGAAAGAGCTAACTGATGTTTTTGGAAACTAGAGAAAGATATGATCTATCAATAGAGTTAAGAGGTATGAGCTATGTAGGTTATTTGGCCTCTGCACAGCGTTACCTGTAATAGCACCTAAAGATTTCTTTATTTTTAATTTCTATTTTAACCCTAAGCTCTATTCTTGTCCATCCCAAATTATTGCACCAAACTGCTGAAAACCTTGCTGCAGATTTGTCTTCCTCATAATTTGGCAGTTAGGTTTTGTACAGGATTGAAGAGTTAGATTAGCTTGTGGCCAAGCCCAGCAAATTCCTTTCTTCTAAGGATGGCACATTCCATAATGAATAGCTAAGATGATCCATTAAATGAGCCATTTGCAAAGTGCAGGCTCCCTTTAAAGCAAAAGCTGCCACTGGAATTGTCTCTATTACAACTGTTCTCCATTTTACACACGAAGTAAATTATTAGTCAGGTATTTTCTGTATAACTGCACTGTGTTCCTAACTTAACATTTAAGAGTATTAATATTTAACCCTTTCTTTTCTGCTCTCTGGCAGTTCTTCCAAAGACAGAGGAGAGAACCTACCACACTAGTCAAACTCTTCAGATGAAGCTCACAGTGTTGGAAGACTGAGAAGTGGCTGAAAATGTGATTTAGAAAAAGTGACACTAGAAGAACCTTCCTCTTTCTGCTGGTAGGCATCAGGATCAATGCACGATACATATATCTATGATACAGAAACTTACGATAGTAACTTTTGGTGACCTCTCTTAGCCCTTTTGACAGCTCCATGAGTAACAGCAGATCTGAATGTAATATTTGATCTGATTCTGCTCTGTCTCTATGAGAAATCATGGATCAGAGCTCTGTATACTGAGCTTGTCTCCTTGATGGGACTGAACAAATGGTACAAGTTTTGGCAGAAAAGGTAGTCTTCACCTTTGAATCCTAGAACTCGGAGCTCAAGATTCTGCCTCCACCTCTGGACTGCTCTTCACTGGCTGCTGTTTGCTAGTGCAGTGGCTGCTGCTCACAAGTGGGTGCATAAGGACTTGGATTGCCTTTTCACACCTTCATAGGTGATTGCCACTGCTGATGACCAGAAAATAAGTATCTTTCTGGAAGGTGTTGCATTGGCCTTTCACCTTAAAAAAAAAATCCTTCTGCACAGAAAAACACTTTCATTGATTTGTTAAGGTTGCTCTGGAGTGTTAAAAAGAAGCATTCAAAGGGTTATGAATTTCACTCAAAGAGCCTACATTGTACCACAGGCCTGATGAAAAGCTGCCAGAATACAGAGATATATATGAATGCTTGCAAGTATGAACTACAAAAAACCCAACATCTATAAGCACCCCAAACAACTTTTTCAGTTGCAGTACTCCATATGCCCCTTGAAGCATGGCACCTAAATCTCAGTTTAAATATCAAATTCAGCTGGTTGCTGATCAGAGTCAGAAATTCAAAGCCCCAGGATGTGTATATGTGGCAAAAGACTTTCTGCCAATAAGTCTGGAAATCTGAAATTATTTATTTTGAACTATAAGTAGCCTGAGAGTTGAGAGTCTGTGCATTTCTGGTTTGGAAAAGAACAAGAATAACTTTTCAAAACCATATTCAGGAGTTTAATTAACTACAGAGAGTGGTTGCCTCAGGTTGAGGTTCCAAGTTTAAAGACAAATAATAGCCATTTTACTGTCAGAATTGTTTAGGGCAAGAAGAATACAACAACTAGTTCCAGAGGATTTAATTTCTCAGTTTCAGATTAAATTAGAGCTGCTCCAAAACCACATTACTTTAGAAGTGACAGATACGTTTGCTTCTATGGAAAGCCCAGTGTGAGTCTTGGCAGAGAGTGAGGGCTTTTGCTATGTCTATGAAAACATCTGCATGGGTTTCCTGGACCCTGAATGTATGAGCTATGGGGACCCAGCTGGTATTGAGGGGAAGGAGTGGAGATTAACATCCCTTTGGGATGGAAGGCAAATCAGGTTGCGTGGCTCACACCAGCTTTGCATTGACAAACAGCACTAGCTGGAGTCCCAGAGTCACTACAGAGTTTGTTTTCTCAAGGTCGAGTAAGGTTCACTCACATCCTCCTTGCCTGCTGGGTTTGAAACTGCATGTTAACTCTGTGTTTCTGTCACTGCGTCTGTGCATATTTTCAATTGTTTAATAAGCAACTGTAAAGACTCAACTGGAATTACTTTTGCAACCACAGATGTGTTTTCTGCTTGGGTTGTATTTCTTTAAAAGCTGTGTATGTCTACTTCTGCTTATGTGATTTTTCTAGATAAAAGTTATCTACAACAGCTTCTTCAGGCTCCATCACAAATTTTGTCCCAGACAGCTACTTCGCTTCTGAAGTAAAATTCACACTTTGCAAATTGCAGTGTGCTTTTCCAGTATATGCTTATGACAGTGTCCTCTGGCCCATAAAGGCTTCTTTTTATGTTAAGAAAGGAGATCTGTTTCCTGTCCAGAGTCATGGACTCTAACAATTTGGATTGTTTTGATTTATGGACTATTGGGAGAACTTGGTGAGTCTTTATGGGGAACAGAATGCTTACAGCTCGATGGGATGGTGCTAGAGCCAGTATATCAAATTACTATGATCTGAAGGGGCTGATGACCATTTTCACTGCTATTTTTGCTTCGTAGCTGTGTGGTAAGGAAGATCAGCATAATATATTGGGAAGCCAGAGAAAGGAGAAGACTTACCTTGTGGACCAGAACTAAACAGATTCTGGATGAAGTGCTATTAGGCATTGCTTTGGAGCCAGGAAATCATGACTTGGACAATCCAAATGGGACAAGGTAAGACTCCATAAAACCTCTCACTCTCTGAATCCCAACTAACCACATCACAGCTTTATCTTCCGTGTTACTTGGAATTGTGTCAAGAAGACTTTTTTTGCCCCCTCCCCTTCTTTGTCTTTCTTTCTTCCTTTCTTTCATTCCTTTTTGTTAAAAATCCACCCTCAAGGTCAAACAAAACATAAGCTTAAAAATAAAGCTTTATCAAGAGAGATGGGAGACTAAAGGACTTGCTATTTTTAGTAAGGGCAATCTAATCTAAGCAGAAGTTGTTCTGGGCCTCTCTCCATTTTCCATGAAAGGTAGGTGCTCCTGGGATGATTCGCAGGTCTTTCTGTGGCTTCTGTTTTCAGATGCAAACCAAGCCACTGAGTTTTATTGAGAAAGTATCCTGGAAAGTCCTTAGAAAAAAAGAGAGACAGCTGATAGTCCTAGAATACCAGTACTTTTATTAGGGTCCTTCAGCTGTATCTCTGGGTTGTGAATTCTCATAGGCTTTAAGCCAAGCTCTTTCCCCCAGTCCTCCTCCAGCTACTGATATGTTCCTTGACAGGGGAAAACATCTGTCCAACTCAAAGCACAGAAAGTGATTAAGTGCTTTCTTAATCAGGGCCTTGTAGCTCTTATATTTGTCTCTTGGCTTAGTAAAAGGCAGATTTTTAAGTAAATTTCATGTGGGATTGGATGGAAATGGTAATGAGACAGGGAACTTTTGACTTCTAGGTCATCACTGAGCATTTTTTCAGTAAGAAAAACCCTATAAAATTATTATTTCTTGAAGGCAGTCAAGAGAGTATTTGGAATGTTGAAGCAGAGATATCTTGGCTGGCCTGACTGCTTTGTATCAGCAGCATTATGGCAATTAGATTGTGAGCTTACTGTGCTGAGACAAGACAATTACTTTTGAAACACCCAATTGGCAGTTGATATGAAGCCCAAAACGAAAACATTTTTCAAACCAGGAGAAAAATATATTTCTTCTCCATTAGCCTGAGACTTTAACTTGTAATCTATATATGATGAAAAATAGGAGAATGTATCACTAAGAAATCTAGCTGGTTGGGTTTGACCTGCTGTGTCTGAATCTGTGGGATCTGTGCACTACTTCTTATAGGAGGCTATTGAACAAAAAGAATACAAATCAACTGACTGTCGGGAGGACTTAAAGTACTGTACAGGAAAAAGTATAGCACTTTGAAAAAAGTTGAAAACCTCTGCTTTAATGAGTAGCAAAATTATCACCAGAATATTCAAATTTATAAAAGAAAGAAGTAAAACCAGATTTCTAGGTAACCCTACGGCTTTATGCTTTGGGAAAAGGGTTGAGCAGAATGAGATATATCAGAGGGATGAGGTAGCACAGAGGCAGGGCTGCAAACCATCTTTTTTTTTTACATGATCATACATCTCAGTTTGCAGGAAACTTTGCCATGCTTGGGTCATGTGGAAATCTGAATCAGGCTGCCCTCTTTTCCACCCCTTCAGTTCTAAGCCATCATCTGCATCCCTTGAAGTTTGGAGAGGAAATATATATTAAGTCTGTAAGTATTTACAAGACCTATAAAAAAAAAGAGCTTTGTGGTAGTTGACATGGGAAGTGATTAAGGTACCTTATAAGCAAAGACTGAAGAAAAGAGAGCGAAATGGTGCCAGAAGGGAATCTGGCAGCAATCCTGAGGTAACAATAAGTGACTTCCAGAAGGAGGAGTTGTGGGAGGAAAAGTAAGAAATTTAAATAGAGGGAAAATTGCAAGACTTTTGGCCTTGAGGACTTAGCCACAGAGACTGTCATCTCTAGTCTCACAAATACAAGAGGAAGGTGATGTCTCACCCTGCTCCTGGTTCAGTTTGCTTATCAGATCCCACAAAACAGGAGTTCATCAAGATTTGCTTGAAACTGAAAGGTCTCCATTTCCCAGGCATCTCAGCTTTCTCTGTCTGTGTTTACACAATTGAGTCTTGGGTATCTCTAGGGCTTAGGAAAAAAAGCTACTCTGAATAAAAACTCACATATGGGCCATTTTGCCAGTGAGGATCTCTCTGAATGACTATTTATTGTTTTCCTGTTTAGCAGGTGGAGCGTGTGTCCAGACCTGTCCCTAGACAGCAGCTTGTGACATGAACGTTCACAGATGAAATGACAGCTGAGGAGCACTCAATTATTATGGTCAAATATGAGTATAAAACTCGCCCTTGTGAAGTCTCAGTTGGAGAGACTTGAAAAAGTGCTATGGGGAACCACTCTTCCTGCCCTAAATGGGACAGAAAAGGTTTCTGACAGGATGCCTTGCAAATGGGGAGGAGGAAACCTTCTCATCTACAGGAAAATACAATGGTGTATAGAAAGGAAGTGCAATAAAAGAGATAGATAAATTTCAAAACTATTTAGGAAAAAGACGTGATACTGGACCAGCTAGAGGAGGAGAAAGCAAGGGCTGAATTCATCTGGACATAACAAAAAAGTGCTTTAGACACTAGAAGTTGGTTTATGTCCTTTACAAAGGTTAATGGTTTGCTAACCTGCTTTCATCAGGGCTTACTTATGGCATTAGTTTACACATAGCAGCTGCACCAGTATGCAGTCTGTCTTCTATTGTATTACTGTGTTACAAAGATGAAATATAGTGACACAGAATAAACTCATTGGTTGATGAATATAGAGCATATATGTCTTGACAGGCAATGATGTTGATGGCTTGACCTTTCGAACTTTGGAGCTTCCTTCTCTTCATACTAATGTCAGGAAGAACTTCAGGTACTGAATCATGCTGAGAATCTGTGTGTAGCTGTAGGTTCATGTCCAAATTCAGATATCAACAAGCTGAGTTCAGATCATCATCATATTGCAGGAACACAGCTGGCAAGATCCTGCAGTAATATTCTCTGAACTTGTTACTATTCAAGATTTCTTAAATCGCCTAGATGGAATGAAAGGAGAATAAGCTAATTAAATATGGGAAGAGCTACAAGCACAAAAGAAGACAGTCTTGAACTTCAGAATTATCAAATATAAGTTTAAGAATAATCTGTGGATTTGGGAAAGGATGAAATTCATTAATAACAAATGCAAGATAGATGGTTCTGTACTTAGGCAAGAACAACCAGATGTACAAATATGGGATGTGAAATAACTAGCAGAGAAGAATCTGGGGTAATTGTTAATTGCAAGCTGAAGAGAAGTCAGAAGAGTTAAGATTGCCATAAGAAAAGCAAACACCATACTGGGATATATAAACTGAGGTACCATCTGCATGACACAGGATATGATTTTTCTGTTGTACTCCTTTCTCTCCAATTTTGGGCACCACGTTTCAAGAAAGATGTGAGTGGTTGGACAATGTCCAGGAGAGACCAACAAGGATGATCAGAAGTCCAGACAACACGACTAATGAGGAGTGATTGAAATGGGGGGGTTGTTTAGTCTGGAGAAGATCAGACTGAGAAGGGATATGATAACAGTTTCTAAATACATAAAAGACAGTTGAAGAGGAAGAGAACAATTTGTTCTTTATGTCCATGGTGCAGAGGACAAACCTTAAAGTATAGAAAGGGACATGTAAGTTAGATATCATGAAAAAAACCCCTTCCTAATAAGAAAGATAATGAAGCCCTCAAATAGCCTGAGATTTGGACTTCATTGGAGATTTTTAAGGAGAAGTTGAACACAGCATGGCAGAGGGAGGACAGGTTTTGTCTGTGGGCTGACAGAGTCGATAGCACTGAAGAAAATCACTCTAGCTTTATTTTCTGTAATGTCTACAATCACCCATAACAAGTTCTTGCTAAGGTATGACAACCACTACAATACATAAGTTCAGAGGAGTAATGGGTAATTCAGGCTGCTGGGCAAAAAATTTTGCCCTCCTGTACAACCATTCAAATGTCATAGTTCACAATACCAAACTCAGACACATCCTTGGGTCTCCAAACTTAGTTCGCAAATAAGTAAAGTCACATACAACTGGCCAAAGAGCTTCCTTCTATGCTAGGATAAATGAGACATTCAGCAAGGCAATAACTTCAGCTGGACCTTAATAGAATCATGGAATCATTGAATGGTTTGGATTGGAAGGGATCATGAAGGCTATTAGTCCAACCCCCCTGCAGTGAGACATCTTCAACTAGATCAGGTTGCTCAGAGCAACCTTGAATGTTTCCAAGGATGGGGCATGCATTACCTCCCTGGGCAACCTGTTCAGTGTTTCACTACCCTCAGCAAAAAAAATTTCTTTTTAATATCTGGTCTAAACTTCTCCTCTTTTAGTTTTAAATCCCTTATCCTCTTGCTAAAAAAACCTGCTAAAAAGTTTTCTCCCATCTTTCTTATAGGCCCCCTTTAAGTATTGAAAGGCTGCAATAAAGTCTCCCTGGAGTTCAGTCTTCTCCAAGCTGAACAATCCCAACTCTCCCAGCCTCTTTTTATAGGGAGGGTGTTCCAGATGTTTGATCATTTTTGTAGCCCTTCTCTGGACCTGCTCCAACAAGTCCATGTCTTTCCTGTGCCAAGGGCTCCTGAGCTGGACACAGTATTCCAGGTGTGGTCTCACTGGAGCAGAGTAGAGGGGCAGAATCACCTCCCTCAACCTGCTGGCAATGCTTCTTTTTATGCAGCCCAAGATATAGCTGGCCTGGGCTGCAAGCACACATTGCCAGCTCATGTTCAGCTTCTCATCCACCAGGACACCCAGGTCCTTCTCTGAAAAGCTGCTCTCAATCTCTTAATTCCTCAGCCTGTATTGATACTGAAGTTTGATCTGACCCAGGTGTAGCACCTAGCCCTTTGCCTTGTAGAACCTCATACAGGTTTCACAAGCCCACTTCCCCAGCCTGTCAAGTACCCTTCTGATTGGCATCCCATCCCTCAGGGATGTCAGCCTCACCACTCAGCTTGGTGTCATCCACAAACTTGCTGAGGGTGCACTCAATCCCATTGTCTGTGTCATTGCTGAAAATATTAAACAACACTTTCCCAGAACAGACCCCTGAGGGCACTGCTCGTCACTGATCTCCATCTGGACATTGTGTGGTTAACCACTATCCTCTGGGTGTGACCAACCAACCAATTTCTTTTCCACTGTATAGTCCATCTGTCAAATCCATATTGCTCCAATTTAGAGAGAAGGATGTTGTGGGGTACCATGTCAAAGGCCTTATAGAAGTCCAGATGGATGACATCTGTGGGTCTTCCCTTGTCCACTGTTGTAGTCACTCCCTCATAGAAGGCCGTTATGTTGGTGAGGCAGGAGTACTGCCTGTCTCAAATGAAGTCCCTGTCCTCCACCTAAGATCTCCATCCAAAACCTCCATCCTCTAATCTAAAACTTTGCCTCAACACAGCCTGAATTAATTTTGATATAAAATTTACTGCATTTTCATGATGCTAAGTTCTAGAAGCAATAAGTCAGAGTGAAACAGTGCAAAAAAAAAATCTGTTTGTCAATAGGAAACGTATTTCCCAAAAATTGAGATAGACTTTTTTTATAGGCTTCTACCTTATGTTTTTAGTTTTAAAACTCATGCCATTGGTCTCAGCCCAGCAGTCCAACCTTTTCAGATCCCTTTGAAGAGCCTCCTGACCCTCCAGCAGATCCACACTTCCACCCAGCTTAGCGTCATCCGCAAACTTGCTAAGGGTGCACTCGATGCCTTCATCCAGGTCATTGATAAAGACATTGAGCAGGGATGGACCCAGCACTGAGCCCTGGGGAACCCCACTTGTAACTGGCCTCCAGCTGGATTTAACTCCATTTCCCACCACTCTCTGGGCCCGACCATCCAACCAGTTTTCCACCCAGGAGAGTGTGCGCCTGTCCAGGCCAGAGGCTGACAGTTTCCGAAGCAGAATGCTGTGAGAAACTGTGTCAAAGGCTTTGCTGAAGTCCAAGAAGACCACATCCACAGCCTTTCCCTCGTCCAGTAGGTGAGTCACTTTGTCATAGAAGGCGATCAGGTTAGTTTGGCAAGACCTGCCTTTCATGAACCCGTGTTGACTGGGCCTGATCTCCCTGTTCTCTTGCATGTGCTGTATGATAGTGCTCAAGATCACCTGTTCCGTGACTTTTCCTTGCACTGAGGTCAGACTGACAGACTTGTTGTTTCCTGGGTCCTCCCTGCGACCCTTCTTGTAGATGGGCACAACATCAGCCAGCCTCCAGTCCAGTGGAACTTCCCCAGTCTTCCAGGACTATTGGAAGATGATGGAAAGGGGTTTGGCCAGCATCTCCGCCAGCTCCTTCAATACCCTTGGGTGAATCCCATCTGGCCCCATAGACTTGTGGGTGTCTAGATGGGCTTTAGCCCACCTGATTTTCCCTTCTGCACAATCTCACTTCTCTTTTGTAGTCCACCCAAGACACCTGTCCCTTCTTCCAAAGCACGTAGACATTCCTCTTCTTTTTGATGTCCCCTGCTCAACCAAGATGATTTTTTTCCCCACCAGCTCCTTTTCCAGAACATGGAGATGGCTTGCTCCTGAGCTGCCAGGATTTCCTTTTTGAAGAGTGCCCAGCCCTCATGGGCTCTCTTGCCCTTAAGGACTGTCTTCCATGGAACTTTGTCAACCAGCCTTCTGAACAGTCCAGAGTCTGCCTTCTGGAAGTTTAATGCGGCTGTTCTGCTAATCACCTTCCTTACCTCACCTAAAACTGAAAATTCTACCATCTCATGATCACTTTGTCCCAGGCGTCCTCCATCCGTCACTTTCCTCACAAGACCTTCTCTGTTCACAAAGAGCAGGTCCAGGAGGGCACCTTCCCTTGTCAGCCCACTCACCAGTTGTGTGAGGAAGCTGTCTTCCACACACTCCAGGAGCCTCCTAGACTGCTTCCTTTCTGCTGTATTGTACTTCCAGCAGACACCTGGTTGAATTCTCCAACAAGGACAAGAGCTAGTGATCTTGAGACATTTCCCAATTGTTTATAGAAGAACTCATCAGCTGCTTCTTCTTGTTTGGGTGGTCTATAACAGACGACTGGGTGGTCTATAATAGACTCAATGTGGGGAAATCTCTCCCTGCCACCACAAATAGAAATAAGCTAAGTTACACTTCAGATGAAGAGAGTAGGGAGGATGGTTACATGCCTCTGCAGTCAAGAAGATGTGAGCTAGCACATGGGATAAGTTAAATTTGAATTTACCTCTGTCTGTGGATATAGGGTGTCTATGACACACCATTTTGTCACATGAGCCCAGGAAAGTGGTTTTGTTGATATCAGTGATGAATGTCAGCTCTGTTGTAACAAACCCAGAAGGAGATAAGGACAGACTTATTGTGCATAGAGGGCAAAAAAATCTGTATTTTTAGCTTCCCTCCTCCTCTCTGCACCATCCTCCCTTCTGGCTGCCAAAGAAAAGAGCCCCTCAGAGGTTACCCTCTGCCTTTCTTGAACTTGCATGACTTTGCGGCTTTGGATCCTTCACCCCCTGTGTTTGACTGAGGTTATGAAAACCAAGCTGCTTGCTCTCTGTTTATTTTCAGTGATCTTCTCTGTGTGCTGCCAGCAGCCAGAGCCATGGCCTTTCCCGATACAAGGCATCACAGTGGGCTCGAAGTGCACCCAGGGTTGATGAGAGAGGTGCACAAGTCAGCAGCCAAGCTGAGCTTATGTAAAAACTTACGTTCAAGGCCTCACCAAGATTTATGATGCTTGTGTTCAAGGTACTGGTGATTGAGCTAAGGACATGTTTTTCTTGCTGCTTTGAGGTGGGGGCCAGCTGCAGGATAAAATGCAGTTTAGGATATAGGAGATTTCAAAGAACGTAAAAAGCCAGCTCTGCAGCTGCACCAGCCTAAACCCTGGGTGCAAAGACCAGTAGCAGCTGGGCTTTCCACTGGAGCAATTTCCATAAACTTAGGTCATGCTTTGGGTATAGAACTGATGGTTAAAGAATTCCAGTAAGCCAGATCTCAGAAACTGGATTAGGTAGCTGTACGTAATTGTGGCAAATCCCTAGTGCATTGGAAAGTAGCATTTTCAAAGTGTGCTTAGATGACACTTAGCGACACTGCAGTGACTGAAAGCTTGTTGCCACCAGGACAACAGCTGACAGACTGCCCACAGCACTCCTGCTGCCCTCAGAACCCTTGGCCGCTGGCTGATGTCACATTGGCATTGGTTGTGGGCGCCAGGCACGTCGGACGTGGGGCGGGGGTGCAGCGTGGGGCGCTGCAATAGGGAGAGGAGATGGGGGTTGGGGGTGCAGTTTCTCTCGAGGTTGAATCGGTGCCACTTTTCCCAAGTGACCAGTGGCAGCATGTCTGTGTAAGAGGATCCTGTGGCCTCTTCTGCCCAGGCACAGAGGAGGTGGAGGAACCCTGTGTAAACCATCACTGTCTGCATTAAAACTTTGGATCGGTTGCATGCGATGCATGTGTTTTACTGATTTAGTGTTTAAAACAAAGCAAGAACAAGGTAGAGCATTTGGATTGAGCTGCCCTCTCTTCTCAAGTGACAGGTAACAGGACAAGAGGGAATGGCCTCAAGCTCCGACAGGGAAGGTTCAGGCTGGACATCAGAAAAAAAGTCTTCACTTAGAGGGTCATTGGGCACTGGCAGATGCTGCCCAGGGAGGGGGTTGTGTCACCGTCCCTGGAGGTATTTAAAGGAGGGGTGAGAGAGGTGCTGAGGGGCATGGTTTAGTGATTGATAGGAATGGTTGGTCTCGATGATCCAGTGGGTCTTTTCCAACCTAGTCATACTGCGATTCTGTGATTCTGTGTGACTTGGAAATCTATGTCCCATTTTTGGGCATGATAGGCTCATATTCTGTGAACCATTTCTATTGGGCAACAGGGTGGTTTTAGCATTAATGAAACACGTTTCCTTCTACAGCAGTTTTAAATGAAGCCCTTGCAAGAAATAACCCAGGTGAAAATTTGGAACAAAAAGTAGAAAAGGAATAGTTTATAGATGCACTACTGGGTGAGATCAGAAGTGCAGCTGTTTATCCCTGCTGTTTCACTGTCTTCTCTTTTGGTTTTGCCTTTAGTGGAACATATTTAATCACTCTTGAATGTCAGAGCATGAATGTGGGTGATGCTGTCCAGAGGGCTAGTGCAGAGCATGAACTTCTCACACAAAGCAGGGGAATGTGTGTGAATGCCAGGAGGAGGTTACTTGAGTTCCAGAAGGGCTTTCTGGACTCATTCTGTTTCGTGGCTTCTTTTGAGACCTCAAAGCTATGCAGAAGACTTCTCCTTTATACTTTCATATTCAGCTGAGTCTTGAAAGCTAGCTTGCAATCTTCCTAGTGAAGATCTCCTAGGCTGTCTCTGTGCTGTAAGATAGTTGTCTTCTGTGGCAAGCAGGACACCTCTGCCAGGGAATCTCTGGTGCCCGAGATGAACAAAGACATGGGGAGGAATTCACATCAACTAATCCTGAACTGCAAATGTATCTTGTCATGCACTTCAACAAGAGGAACCAAAGAAATTTGTTTTTCCAGGGATAGTTAGCAGTGATTTCCCGGACTGAATATCAGTGATTCTGGGGAAGTCTGAAGCCCACAATGCATCTTTTCCTATAGTTTTGTAGCATCTCTATTCCTCACCAGGTCCACCAACTCTGTGGAAAGTGGAAATCTTTGCAGAAAGAAATTGAAAATGGCCAGTACAGGAAGACAGACAGACTGAATACATGCACAAACCAAGATGGCATGCTCATCCTTATTCCTCCAGGAAAGGAGGCTAAAGCCAGACCTCAGGCTAGGTTTTGTAATACAATATTTCATGCAAATGAGCCATCCTACAGTTTAAACACCATTTTATTTTCTTTCCCTGACAATTTTTTCTTGAAGTCATAATAATTGCCTTGGGCAACATAAATGAGAAATTATCTGTGACTCATCCTGTGTCACTGTAAGTGTTTTTCTCTTCTCCCTTAGGGGTAGTTGGTCACACCAAGCAGATCTCACTTGACTGAAAATAGTTATTAATTCCTTTTTTCCTCACTCTCTTTTTTTACTTTTTTGCTTATTTTGTTTTTTTTTCTTCTGCTTTTTCCGTCTTACCTAACTCAGAGAAGAACTTCAGAAAGATGAAGTACCTGTGGGTCATCCTTGTCCTTTTTTCTCTCTTTTCCTTTTGATAGAATTTCCTGATACTACTGTGCCAGCTGCACAGCTAAGTATCACGGTGGCACTAAAACTCCAGAGTCAAATGATTGTCATGTGACCACATCTGTGAGTCAATGATCCAGACCAGCTTTGCATCCTGATTCCTTTCTTGCTTCTTTCTAAACCACAGAATTATGTGGCTTCTGCTGAATAACAAACACAACATCCTCTAATAAGCTCCTTTGTTTATGTCAGATTATCCACCTGCTTTGATTACTGCTATAACCCTTCAAGTTTTAAGAGGCTTTAGAAGAAATCACAGAATGTATTCATGATTTTTTTTCTGTTATTTTTTTTCAGTTTGTTTCTTATGAGTCAAAGTTGAGTTGCTTTGAGATCTCTTCCACCTCCTCATTGTGGGTTTTGATAGGACAATGTCATCAACACTGACCCTAAATGCCAGCGATTTATAGGGAGATGTTTGCCTTTGCTGAAAAACATCACTCCAGGTCAGTAAGTTGGATCAGAATGTGGCAAAACATTAAGGAATCTCCTAGTGACACATGGACTAGATTGTCCTGCCATAGCCTTCACAAATAGTACCTGCTGTGGTATGAAGATTGTGTTCTGATTTATGTTTGTATTTCATTTAGCATGCTGCTGCCAGTGTTAGTGTGAACCTGTAGGTATTACTGGAATGCAAACCTTAAGAAAAAGTAGTTTTGGCATCTGTTCTTAGGACCCTTCATGCTGAAGTTTTATTTTCTGCTGTCGAGAACTATCCAGACAGACTTTCTTCATTTTCTGTACTGAAGAACTTCATCTAGTGTAAATCATCTCTTCTTGAAAGACAGAGAGCTTGAAATGTTAAGAATTTAAATGACGAATTTACTACCTTTCATATCAACTGTTTTGTTCCACTACATTTATTGTCAGAAAGAGCCATGAATTAGATGGGGATGGTCTTGGTATACCTGGAGATCTTGAAATATCTCTTGTGCCAATGCTTTCTACTGGAGAAGCACTCTTCAGCACTCACCATTCTGTCATCATTATTGCCAGCTTATTATCATCAACAACTTCTCATATACTAGGAAACCCCTAAAACTTTGATTCTTGGAGATATTCTTGTACTGCCATGATTTACTGCTCAACTCCATTTTCTCCTCTTATAGCCAGCCCTGAAGAAGAGAAAGGACTTCGTGCACAGCTAATATAGTTACTGTTTTACTTCATGCAACAAGGGCTTGTGTTTTTGTTGTCATGGCTGCCACTTTTTGTTCCCATAGCACTGTCTTTGTGTGTATGGATGTGATTCATTACTTACAGACATTAGAGACTATACCCTGTGCAAAAGCTGTGCTGGCAAAAACATGGGGTTTTCCATTGTGAGCAGCAGTTAATGCATGCTCTATATTTTAACAAACTGATGTCTTGCATTTCCATGTTATACAAGGAAGCCATCACAAATGTACGACCTTAGGTATTGTTCATTGGAGGGGCAGTATAGGAATGGATCATTCCTGTCATGATAAAAGGGCAGAATTTAGCAAGCTTAAAAATGCCAGCTGTTGGTTGTATATTGGGAAGATGGTTTGCCTGACATTTCCCTGCAATTCCTGATTGACTAGAGTGCCTGTTGTAGTGCTTGGTGTACTGATTGGAGTGCCTAGAGTGCCACATACAAAATCAAATAGCAAAACACTTAGTAAACTTATATATTCCCTACATTGTGTATGCAAACAGAGCCTGCACGCTTGGGGTTTTTTGTACATGCAAATCTTACAGCATAAAAAATCTAAAAGGAAATATTGCTGGCAGGTAGTTGTGGGTATATTTTAAGTATCACCTGTAAACATGGCAATTAAAGGAAATTTTCTTGACAATGCTCTTTTTCAATATATATGTTCGATAATCAGTTCCAGAGTCTCTCAGGATTGGGCTTTGTTTCATTAGCTCTCACAAGTATAAAACAGAACTCTCAGTCTTCAAAGCCAGCCTCCATGCTTTGTCACTAAATCATCTCCACTTGAATTTCCTCCTGAATAATTCTTTTATTTTTCCTATCTGTTTTACTGCTGGTTCCTTTCTCCTCCTCCTTTTCCCCAATATCCCAAACAAAGAGTAAAACTCCCTAAATGCTTCTGCAAAACTTCACAATGTCAAAACTCTGACATCAGCCAACTCTTATTTTTTCTTTTAATAAAAGGCAAACAATTCCCCTTCCCTTCTTTCCAGCAATAATGAATGTTCATTTTGCAGAATTACCCTTTGAAAAAGCCAGAACTCTTCTAATTCCAGCTTTTGAGGGAGATGAATGGTGCCCCTCTATGGAAAGACCTCCCTGGAATATACAAATGGAGATGAAGAAATTTTAGAAACCTTGCCATATTTTCAATGTCTGAATTATGCTGAGTGCTTGCCCTTTCTAGTATCTTATGGCAATAAACTTTACATGCTAACGTGGTAATAGAG
Source organism: Clamator glandarius (assembly GCA_033459285.1). Classification (NCBI taxonomy): domain Eukaryota; kingdom Metazoa; phylum Chordata; class Aves; order Cuculiformes; family Cuculidae; genus Clamator; species Clamator glandarius. The sequence continues at coordinate 358,355 of JAUNZM010000323.1, read as the reverse complement.
GGCTTTTCAGTCAAGTAGCTACAAGTATGAGAATGTATAATGAGAAAATAATAGGGAATAATTTAAAAGAGAAGATGCAAATTTTTTTACAGCAGAAGAACGTTTGGGGCTGGGGCTGGTATCCATATTATCAGAAAGTTTAATTCAAGGCTGGCTGTTTACTTGAAGAATAAGGATTATTTCAAACTGCAGTTTGATTAGGAGATTCCTATAGACTGTGTTAGGACAGAATAGTCCCTCCAGCATCTCATGAAATATGTATTCCTGTTTCCTGGAACTGCATCATGACCTTCAGCTTTCTTTGGTTGCTATCTGGCTAGACGGAGAGGAAAGGAAAAATTTGTTCTTTTTCTTTCACTCTAGCTAGAAATATGATTTCGAGGAAGATACCTGCTCTGCCCTTCATCAAGCTCAGTGTGGGGCCAGTTGATGCATTAGGGCTACTAGTATTCCATATAATGTTCTTCTGGAGCAGAGGTCTACCAACAAGGATATGCTCATTTGGCTGTTGTGCCTTAAGTTCCCTCTGTGCTGTCTTGTGGGATGTTCATCTCTGGTGGCCTTTTCAGAAAACAGCGTATTTTCCTTTTCCTGAGGCAGAGATTTCTTCTCTGCACATCTCACACAGGTTCCCTTTACAAGATCAGAGACCAGGATGTTTCTCATAAACAGGCCATTCACAGCTTAGCAGTGAAGTAAACAAACAGGACCTGCTCATAAACAGCTCATTATCTACTTGATTTTCTGAGTCATCACATCCAGCTTGGAATGGGAATCTGGGATGAGCTGGGTTTTTTTGGCAAATCAGAGAATCCCTTGTGACCAGAAGCAATTGGGTTCTTCCATTTATTCCCCCACACCCTACTGAACATCATACAAGATACTTTACACCCTCTATTGTGGGTAAAGACAAGAAACCAAGGAGACTGGGAACTCTATCCAGGGTAGCTCTGCTGCAGCATAGCTCCAAGAAAAGCAGCATGGATAAAGAACAGAAAATCTGCCATTTGGGCAGCTCCTTTTCAGACTGGCAACTTCAGCAATTAAGATATCAGACGAAAGTGGACTGGGGTAGGAGAGATGAGGAAGACGCCATGGTGTGGGCTGGAGTGCACCATTAAGTGTTCAAAAAAGAGACAATTTTAAATTGGATCTTAAAATGCACTGTAATATAGTAAACACGTGTATGTTAGTGGCAAGGCTCTTGGGAGCTCTGGGGATTTTCTTATTTCCTGGAGGTTCTGAGAAAGAGCAAAACAGTAGAGGAAAGAAGAAGGAGAACTGCATGCAGCTTTCCACGCAAAACATGGGAAAACATACTTTGTAGCAATGAAATATTTTATTTATTCTGAAATAGGCCAATTTGTGTCATTCTTGAGTACTTTAAAGCACAAGAAAAGCCATAAAATTCAAAACGAAGAGCTCCTTTGAACAGGAGAATTTAAATGTTTCAAAGAATATTCATTTTTATCTTCTCAGATTTTTCATTAATACACAATGAACACTAATGAACAGTGTGATAAAGCCAGGAAGAAATGTGTAACATGCAAAAAAAATCCCATGTGAGAAACAAGGAGGTCTTTTCCCTGGAGAAAAAAATTACAATATTTCCACAATTAAGAAATTAAAAACTTGGGGACAGAGTGTTGTAACCATTCTTAGTATATCTGGAAAAGTGGGTGTCTGCACCACTGTTTTCTTTTACTTCTTGGATCCTAGAGAGTTCCAGAAGATGCAATTTGCCTAGCCTTGTTGAGAGGTCGTAAATCCAATTGAGGAACTCAGATCTGGAGCCAGTGCTCTGGCACAGCTTGGCCAATACCATGGAGGTGCTGAAGTACTAACAAAAGAAGGGGAGATTTAGGCCTGTAGATGGTTCCCAGGACATAGCTGAGCCAAGAAAACTCAGTCCCATCAGAGGCAGACAGGAGATGTGAGTCAATAAGGGTGGTAGAATGGAATGACTTCACCAGAGCCTCCCAATCACACATATCAAGCTAGTGACAATACTGGCACAACTCATCCTTTCCTTCCAAACACACAAAGACACTTCATACACCTCTCACTGTGCAGGGGAGATGAACTGTTCTCCATTGGATACAGAGGAACAACATGGAAGTCCAGCATAAACATGACTCTGTCAGAACCGTCGCTGCCTACCTCCTCCCCATTGCTTACTCATCCCTCCCATGGGCAGGACTGGAGATGAAATAGCAGTGGAAAGCAATAGGCAGGCCTGTCCAAATGGAAATAGAACAGCTGCTGGAGCCTCAGAGTGACATTGGAGTAAAAATCCCATGTCTGTTATGACAGGAGCTTAATACATGCAAGCTCTCTGGCATCGTGATTAAGACAGACACTAAGTCCCTCCATGTTGTGGACATATGGAAAGAATCATGTTTAATTAACCCCATATTTCTGGACCTGGTTGTTGTGTGTGTGGAGCAGTTCCAGTGCAGAGGCTGGAAGGCCCTGGAACAACCATTGCAGTCATTCAAGGAGTACATCCAAGTCTCTTTGAAAATACTCACTGGGGAGTGTTTCCATCAGATATTGTCCTACAACACAAACTGGATTTCAACATGGGCCTGGAATAGTGTAGGGAAAGAAGGACTCTATTACACTGGGCTCAGATTGATGTCCTAAAAGCCAAGCCTATGTTTTGGTGAAGTAAAGAACATCCCTGCTCATCTTGAGGAGGAACAGATGGGCAATGAATGCAACAACTGCCTAAGAAATGTCCTGCTCTTTTCAGAAAAGAAATTGTTTGGGAAGAAGGCCACTAAGTGAGGAGGCAATGTTATGAGGGAAAATTCCTGGCTTGTGATTGTGTTCAACCACCACTGGCAGGAGAGGCAGCCACCCACCCCATTAGTCTAACTCAGGGTGAGTCTGTGTCATGTAACCTCCTTTCTCAGTGACAGTCCCAGGGTGAAAGTCATAGGAATTCAATGGACCAAATCAGCATCTTCAGCAATGCCTAAATACTTCCAACTGGAGCCAAGCAATGCATCAGGCGTTCAAGAGTGATGAAACACCTTTACAGTGATACAAGTTTTTTGGGTTTAGAGAAGGAATGAGGCTAGTGCCTCAGCAGCTGCTGCTCAGCAAGAGACAAGTATTTTGCTACAGAATTCTCCTGATGATGAACCTATACAGCAGTAATACAATTGTGTTTCACTGAAGGTGAAAACATGTTTCACTGAAGGTAAAACTCAGTTGATAATGGAACCAGTTGTAGGAAATACCTAGTGGGGAGAAGTGATCTAAACAGTACCTTACTTTTCTGCAGGGCAGGAGCGAGAACTTACACATCCAAGCAAAACTATGAATTGTGCTTTGAAATAAGTTACACTTTTGCTAGCCCAAACCAGCCAAATCATCATAGAATCTATAACAACAGTTTATTCCACTCTTAAGGTCATGTTACTTAGCAGTTGTCAAAGTGGAATTCCTTTCTTGCAGCTTTTGTCCCCAGATAGATTATCTGCCTTATTAATACTAGCTTGTTTTCTACAAGATATATCCAAAATCATGAGGCCACTCAGCCAGAATGTGCTACTTGGAAACTGAAGGGACATTTTGCAAGGTATGATTCACTATGCTTGGACAGTGAGTGACAGTATGTGCTGGCAGAATGTAAGCAATTTGACAGCAAAAAGGAATTTGTGCCCACAATATATTCCCCCAAATATTCTCAAATTCAGGAAGGTCAGAAGTGACAGAAATAGAAAGCTGTCTTTCTGCTGATACATAATCAGAAGAAGTGATATGGTCAAACACTGTAATACACTTTTATGAGGTGATCTACTAACTCGGGGACCTCTGAGTCAGGGCCAGCATTCCGCATGCCATGAGAAGCAGGCTGTCCCAGATAAAAGACATATATTTAAGATAGTGCCAAGCTAAATGGACAGGTTGCTGCAATGAAGGCATCAAAATCAGAAGAAATTGAAGGGAGGTAGCAATTAAGACGAAAACACAAACACAAAAAGGAAACAACTTGCAACCAAAGCCAAAATCTGGAGGACACCAAGAGTTTTTCAGCTGATGGAGGAGTCAGATACAAGAGATGCTGGATGCTGAGATACAAGAGACCAGGGTGCTTAATAAAAGCGTGAAGGCAGGAAATGGACGGTAACAGTTTCTTCACCTACAGTGACAAGAAGATGGTTAATAAAAAAATCCAGGACATTTGAAGCTGAATTATTCACAACAAGACTATTGACTGGACTTGCTTCTATCTTATAGACCTAGTGCTGGTAATGACCACTCCTGTACACAAGCAAAAACTGACACAAAGCATAGCAATAGCAGTTTAAAAGGAAAGTTGGATCAATTTGTGTGAAGATTTGCAGGTGCAGTGCATGTTGGAGCACAGGGGAAAAGATATGGAGAATGTAACAAGAAAGTCAGTCTGAAAATGTGGCTTCACAGATAGATATCCTATACATCAGGGTCAAGATCTCCAACAAGACAAAGAGTGGTTCTCCAAGAATCCCCAGCTAGTATGTTAGTCAGAAGATGAGGGTAAGAATGTCTTTCATTAGGCAATACCTTTTTTTAACAGAGACAAGAAAACACCAAAAATAATGTTCACCCCTCACTGAGATCAGCTGGAAATTTGCCATAGACTTCATTGGTACAAGTTTTTCAGTCTTACTGTCACTCTGGACCTTGCTCTAGGCAGTTTCTCCTGGTCTCCAGAACAAAGCCCTTCCATGCAAACCATTCCACCAATCTTTTTTTTTGGTTTTTTTTTTTTTTTTTAAATCATTGCAGACAACTAAGCTGAAGATCAGGCTATGTAATCTGTGCCTTCATTCCTATGGGGACATCTTCATTTTCTTGGCTCAGGTACAGGTGAATGTTGTCTATCCTTTTTCTCTCAGTGAGCACCAGTGAGTGATGCCTGTTCCTGCCCTTATCTGTGAAAACCTTTTCTAGAACTAACTCTCTAGATGTATAGGGCCAGGTTAATTCAAGCCCACATAAGGGAAGAAACTGGTAAGTCTTCCAGAAGCAACATGGTGCCGTGGCACTTGGATTGGAGTAGTACGTTACATTGAGTGGTGCTGGCAGGAGAAGATGGGAAGAACAGTCTTAGTCCTTTTCAGAAATTACACGCCTAAGTATAGACACATCTTTTGCTGATAGTCTGTGCAGCACTACACAGAATAAAAGCTTCAGTAAGGCTGGGACATATTCCTTCACCCACAGCCATCTTGTAACTTTGCTTTTCCTTTCTATAGCCTCAAACACCACTGGCAACAAAGAGATAATCAGAAGGACAATGTCTTCATTTAGAGATTGATAGTTTCGCCTCCATTCTGGTAAAGACCTAGGCTTGTGGCTGGAGGTCAGCTGGGATCCAAGGGCAGCCAAGTAGCTCTTTCAATCCACAATGGGATTGGAGCAGCCGTTTTAATAAAAGAGAGAAAGAACTGTTTCCTGCTGCAAAAGCTTGTAATTGACCTGGCAGAGCGTGCAAACCCTGGTTTGCATGGGAAATGCTCTATTTCCCCTTACACACGTGCTCCTCTGTAATACAGTTGGGGATTGCTATGTTGCTGTCTGAATTATTCAGCTCTTCATTAAATGCAGCACCGTCTGTTGACACAGTGAGATGGAACAGAAGACTGTTGGTAAAGCCTTCACTGAAGACAGCTCAGACAATGCAGGCAAACCTGGAGGAAGATAAAGCAGCTAAAAGAGTCCCATGTCTATACCTCCCATCATGAACAGAGCAGACTGAGAAATCCCTGGCTCCAAATTTCACTCCTCTTATTGCTCCACTTGTGACTTGGAAAATATAGATGTCTCCTGAGATCAGCTCCAAAAGCATCTTATAAAGAGCTACAGAATAAGGTGAATACTACCTGCTAAAAGAGGAACTGTTTATATGACTTTCATGTCATAATCAGCCCTCTGCTGGGCTCCCCTCTCATTTGTCCTAAGGGCTGCACAGTCACATATCTGAAAAAAGTATCGTGTCCCAAAAGGTAAGTATTAGATATAGCAGACAGGTGTATACAGAAACAAGAGGACACAAGTATTGAAGTTGGTTTTGTAGCTATGGCTTTACAGAAATTCAGCTTCAATAAAAGGTGTAAGTGAACACGGGATAGAGGAGGGAGGATAAATTCTCAGTATGTATGTGAATTACCTATTAAAGGTACACTGAATGTGGCAACCCAGCATTAGCTGTTCATTTGCTCTTTCATGGAGATAGCTGGCTCAAAGGAGGGGGGATCTAAAAAGTTTATTGAATCAGTATATTAAAATTCAGTGTTCATTAGATCCTGGCTTTGCTGAGTCCCTTAGTTGTGGAGAGAGTCACTGCTGCTTTTCTTCCAAATTATAATCAGGAATCTAATTTCCATCCATTTCCCCTTCCTCAGTTCTTTTTCTCTGGCACCTCACTTCCTCTTCTTCTCCTCTCCTATTTACTTTCTCACCATCTGTCCCCAAACACTACTGTTTTCCTGCTGCAAAAAAAAGTGCAAATTTTGCCAATTCATGCCAATTTATGCAATTTCTTTTCTCTCTTTATAATATAGTGAGTCACGGAAAACAGAGCTGGGAGAATTTGCCTGCCTTAAGGCATGATTGCCTTTGCCTAAATGATTTGTCTAACCTGCTATTACAATCGTGCAAATCTACTGTCTAAAAATAGACCCTGTTTATCAAATAATCTGAAACTATAATCTGTAGAAAGGTTTATCCTATGTGCTCTACAGTATCAAGGCTGCTACAAACAAAGAGGCCAAAGTAATCTTCTGTCATCATTCTAGTGGCAGAAGAAGTCCTTAGAGCACAATCTGAATTTAGTCACAGCAAGTCTTCTGACAACTCTGTGTACTGAAGACAAGCTGCTTGAGCTGGTTCTGATATGTATATGCAAGGCCCCATGGTAAACAAAAAAAATCAGTATCTTTGTTGCTGAGATTACAGTTCTGAGTTGTGGCTACCTCTCTCCACACTCAGACATCTACAATCACACCCACACTTACCTTGGAAATTATCTTGCTTTTCAGTTCTTGAGGAGCAAAATGTGGGACAAGATGAGATAGGTTTTCTGGGAGAAGAATGGCTTTGGTGGCTTTTTATCCCAACATAGACAATTTGAGACATTCAGATGATTTAGGAATAAAAAACAATTTTCTGCCTCCATTTTTGTAGAGAACAGAGCTTTTCCTTGGTGACCACATTTCTAATGCCTCCCCTGACATCACACTGCTGGTTGAAAGCCCCAAGGCTCCATGTACCATGGATCTTCGACCCTCATCGAAGTGTTGTGTTTTTTTGCCTACCATGAAGCAGGTCAATAGACAGTCAAGGAAATGGGTACACAGGTTGCAAGTGCTATGAGGATATCAGTCCTCAGATCTAATGTTCTGGCCTCCTCTTCTAAAATAAGTTACAAACGGATGCATATTTTCACAGAAAGTGCAAATTATTCTAGTTCCTATGTATATGATCTGTGCCTTACTTAGTTCAGGCTCATGCAGTAGATCTAAAGAATTCAGAAAGATCTCCTCAGCTGGTGCTTGGGTCAAATACTCAAAATGATAAAATGAAATCAAATCCCATCCTGTTCATTGGTCATATCTGTGAGTATGGAACAGAAAATGTTGAGAAGTCAATGAGGCTGAGCTGAAAGTGAAGAGGAAACATAGGGTCCCACCTTGCTTCCTTACACACTAATTTGCTGGTGAACGGTATAATTTATTTGCTTGCTCTCTTCTCCGCTGTGATTCCCTATGACCTTCAGACAGAACATCACTGACTAATGAGGTGTACATATTCCCCAGACAAACACTGTTGCTCACTTCTGTCTCTGGGTAGTCTGAAGGACTGTTAAGGACAGAGAAGCAGGAAGCTGTTTTGTACTGAACAGCCTCACCTTAGAGGATATTCACCAGTGGCAGCTCTAGACAATGTGTGAGCAATGAGATCATAACGGGCCCCTATGTAAAGGGTCTTCGTTCCAATTCCTTATGGTTCAAAAGGTAGCATGGCAGTCTCTACCGTTCATGAACAGTTCATGAATCCATTTAAACAGAATCTCTATGTTTATTAAAAATAATGGACTTTGTCCCATAGGCCATGCTTTTCTCATTGGCAAAGACATTTAAGCCACCCTCACTGAGGTGCAGGATTTCCTTTGGCTGACTTGCCTTATACTTTTTGGCTATGGAATGAGTGTAGGTTTGTAAGATGAAAATGATTGACACTGTATTTGCACATACCCAGCCAGGCGCTGTTGCTAGAATCAGTGACAGTGGAACCATTGACCTCAGTGGAGTTTTTCCCATTCACTTCAGCAGTGAGTTTGGCTTTCTCTTTCTACGCATATAGAGTTACAAACCCCAAAGTTGCCTGATTTCACCTTGAGTTGCATTGCTCATCCATAAAAAGAATTTATGGGAATCAATGCATTTTTTCTGTCCAGAAAAAAATAATTGCATCCTTTCACCCGAAGTATCCAAAGACATAGCAAAAGCTTAATGCTGTCTGCCTAGGAACAATTGTAACAGATGCTGTTGAATGGCAATGTTATTTGGAATCACAAATTGAAGTTTCCACCCAGGAATTTCCTTTTCCAAACAAACCCAAGATTCAATGGATAAATACTAGAGAATCAAAGTTATCATTCTTACAATGATTATCCATCACTTGAGACCACATCTTGCCATCAATGTTGTTAAATTTCCAGCCTCCTGTCCCAACACGAAGGAAGCTAGATGGGAATATCTATATCAGTTATTAAGATAAGGCAAAAGGTGTCCAGCTGCTATTCTAAATGGCTTTTTGCAGCTGCACATGGTGGTGCTGAGACTGCCTTAATGTGCTGCTTAGTGTTCCCAAATTAGCTCCCAGCCAAGCCTCTAAGCTCAACAATGGTCAGTGTCTCAATGTTCTAACATTTGCTTATCCTGGGAATAGACATGTCAGGCTGCTTGCACTGTGAAAAACACGATTTGCCATTAAAAGCTATCTAGACTAATTATCTTGAGGCAAACATTCCTAGCTCCAGAGCGACGTGATCCTCCTAAGGGAGATCTCAGACATACCCCCTGCCCCATGAAAGGAGTACTGAGGATCTGATCCTCATATAAATAACAGTGTAGCTTTCTATGCCTAACACTGCTTGAAGAGGCTCTTTGGTATCAGAGAACTTGAATCCCATGAGGAAAAGCTGGCTGCTTGGCTGATGTCCAATGCCAATCAACTTTGCAAAGGCTGGAAGGGAACTGGCACAGCTTGTGACTAAGCCTGAAGAGGAAGATTGTTGCCTAGGAAAGGGTGCTGTGTTGGGCCAATGATGCATGGCCAAGTTTAATGAATTGATAGGATGAGCTTATTTGGATCTCTCTGGAATATTTTCACCCTGCAGACTAAGGTACTTGCTTTCCATGATGCTCTAATACTACAAATTCCTTCTGACTTGAAGAATATTTTTATTATTATTTTAATGTAGACTAAACACTATCCATACATCTCAGAGCTGTCCAATAAGCTTTTTCCTAAGAACTGGGAAAACAGGACCCTTTGGATTGATTATAGCCAGCTCTGTGCTTTAGATGGCTGACTTTGCATGACCTCTCTTGTTTTTTTGGTCACATAAGAGAGACCGTAAGAAGGTCACTGCACCTCCATCTTACTGTGCTTTATTCTTAGTGACTTGAGTGAGCACCACAGATAAACTCTGCTGGGACAGCTAGTCTCTGAGAGGATGAATTCCAATTTTGCAGTGAGTGGCACAAATCCAGAGTCAGTTCACTGAAATCAGCAGAGTTATTTTAGATTAGGACTGAAGAGAACATGACCTAGGGTCAGAATCTGAGTGGAACAATGCCCAGAAGCTGCAAAAGCTAGATGGTATTTACTTGGAAAGCCAAGGCATATCTGAAGATATTCAGACTTGAACCTTCTGACCTGACACAGCTGAAGGCTGTTCTCGTTCTCCAGTTGCTATCTAAGTAAGAGACTTATTGCTTCTCTGGCTTAACAGCAAAGACATTGATCAGTTCTTCCTCCAATGACTCTTAGAATGACTTGCACTGAGTCACTGGAATAATTTCATTTTCTGGTTACAGTACTGGGACCAGCAGAGTACATATTCAATGATGGATAAACACAGCCTGAGGTAGAGAGACAGGGACTGAATATAGATGGATGAATGAATGGAAGTATGGAGGGTGAAAAGGAATGAAAAGAACAAGAGAGAAATCAGTTCCTTCCACAATGCCTTCTAAAGGTTCTTTTTTTGGACGCACAGATACAGATAATGCCTCTACCCCTCACCCCCACCCTCTGAAAAGCAGCAGACAGTGGAGGGAAGGATTTTTAATTCTGTGATAACATTCATGATACACATGAATAAGACATCACCAACTGAGCTTTACCTGGACATTATTATTCTTTACCAGGTAATCCTGTCTTTTAATAAAGCCTCTGTATTTGATTCTGTATTGTTTCTTTAGATTTTGGGCAGTATCTCAGCTCTGTATCTAGAAAATCTTACACAGTCATATTAGCTTCTGCTGCAGGAAACCTAATATGACTTCAAACTCTGTCCCACTTCTTTACAGTAGTTGATCTCAGACTGTTTGAAATAACTGGAGAAGCTAGACATCAGAAATTCATCATATGTATGCATATGCATTAATTTTATTCACTTGCATACACCCCCACACAATGCATCAGTTATCTTTGATTAGAAGTTTGACTACAAAACTCAATTTTGTTCTCAAAAACATCAGTTCAAGCACATATTCTACAGCACCAGTTATTCTGCACTTTAAATTTAGTCCTAGGATTCCAGAAATCTCCAGCTCCACCAGTTTTACCATGTTGTTAAGCACTGGAAGAGGCTGCCCAGGGAAGTGGTGGAGTCTCCATCCCTGGAGGAGTTCAAAGAATGGGCAGACGCAGCAATTCTAGACATGCCTTAGTGGTCATGGTGGGGTTGGGCTGATGGTTTGACTGGATGATCTTTGAGATCTTTTCCAACCTTAATGATTCCACGATTTAAAATACAACATTCTTTTTTCCTATCTGTGATACTTCTTCCTAACCTCCTCTCAGGTTTGCCCAGTTGCTGGATGTGCAGTTGTTGTCTAGTTTTTGTACAGGATTCAGAGATTACTGTAATCTGCACCTCCCAGGGCTTCGTAGGGTGAAACTTGGTTATGTTCACACCTCATCTAGAAACTTCCAGACAGGGTGTGATTATATAAATTCTGAGTTTGGATCTGGGTAGCAAAGAGGCTTCCTTTTTGTGGTCCATTATGTATCCTCCAACACTCACTCCTATGTTTTACAGAATTGTTCCTGGACTTTCATGAAAAACCTATGAAGTGGAAAGTGGTGCAGCAAAGCTGGCTGAATGACTTCATTTAAAAACCCTTTACAAACTCTGTTATATGGTAGAAACAGTCAGCAAGACAAGATTGCAGGAACTTTTAAAAGATCTTTTCCTTCCCTCCTTAACAGTACCAGAGACTCCTCTTTCTCACATATTAACCTTCTCTGGTCCTGGAAGGCCTGGGCTAGAAACTCGTAGGAAGGAAAAAACGAGAGCCTTTGGATTCAGTGAAGGCAGACAGACAACCATGCTCATCAGCAACCTTCTTGGTTCCAAATAAAAATAAAAATTTTAGATGCTTTTTAAGTAAAGTGTTTTGAATGATCAGAAACTACTTTTAAAGTATTTTGTATTTTTCAAGGTTTATTAATAATAAGTAATTACTAAGGATTTAATTTTTTAGAAAAAATTATGACTGTTTAGTTCAAATTTTGAGTGTAAAAACTAACCAAAAAGCCTTCATTCAAGTAAAACCCATTCTTTTTCCTGTTCTTCTTGTGAAGTTTGGTTCAGATTCTTACAGTACCATTGTAAATCCCTGTTTAGTTACATCTAGGAATATCCTAATGGCTTAATAAAAAAAAAGTACTAAAAAAAGACTTGAATGAAAACGGATTTCATTTGCTCCTAGGTATCAGGTCTTTACATTTTGGTGCAAAAGTTTAAAACTAAATGCTTGTGGCTTGATTTCAAAATTCATATCAAACACAATAGACACATATATCAGTAGACGTTGTATCTTTGTGTGTCAGGCAGACTACTGTAGACATTCAAATATGGACCTGAATGCCTATTTGAAGTGCACATATCTTAGAAACCTGCCTGTATTACTGTACTCAAACTTATAAATGATGATAAACAACTTCCTAGAATTTATGTAAAAGGGTAAAAGTGTTCTCTTCCATACCATTTAGGTGAGAAAAAAAAATTAAAGCAGAGGAGTGATTTATGCCAATTTTGGAAGGGCCAACAGATAAAAAATGAAGTCCAATGGAAAGATTTGATAACTATTCTGTTTTAGAGGTGAAGATAAAGTTCACTCAGCTTTGCTTAAAATTTTTAATTTATTTTTAAGAAAACCCATTAACTCACTAGCCTGTTGGCTTGGCAGACACTACTTAATGCTGTCAACTGGAACATCTAATTTTGGGAATAGACTCAAGTTCCCAGGACCTAGGCTGGCAGAGGGTAAGTGCATTTGGAGATGCTGCGTTTGAGTCAGTGGAGGAGGGAAAATGCTTGTAAAACTCTTTAGGGACAGGAGATTCATAGGGTCCTATTGGAGTAGGCTCTCTTATGTCTCATTTGTGAGCCTTCCTGGCTGGGGTGAATGGCATGATTAGAGGGGATATGAAGGAAAATGAGGGCAAGGAACTAGGTTTTTTTCCTGGGCAGCAGAGATTGGGCTCTAGATGCTGAGTATTTTATGTCAGACTATGATACAGAAAGAATAGTTCTTAAAAGAACAAAATGAAGTAGGGCTACAAATAACTCTGGGATGACTGGCATGTTAACCCTGTGGCTGCTGTCACGATTGGAAATACCTATCTGAACTATGGGTCCTGCTGTCTGTTTGTGGCAACTGTTGTAGTGTGACATTATCATTAATGACCCAGATTCAGCATTTTGAATGCTACTTTGTGGTTACTCATCTGTAAGGAACCCAATCAAGATTCACTACCTTGTTATGTTAAGAACTCCCTGGAGTCCTGGAAATGCAATTGACTCACACTGAGCACAAGACTAATGTGAAACATTGCATTCAATTCACCCAGATTGCATTGAACCACTTTTCAGTAAGCTGTGAAATTCTTGCTGGATTTTTCTCATGAATGAAACTTTGGTCCAGCCACAAGAAACTCTCTGAAAAGAGGACCATCCAGTTAATTACATTAATTTTCAACTGTAATCCTGTTTGTAAAGAGGCAGCAAAGACAGGGACTGTTTTTTTGCCAGGAAGATTTCCCAGTCTCTCTTTTAGGAGAGACATCTGGTCTCCAGTTTATATTTTCTGTGCCACTTTCCTGGGCATCTTACCTATCCCCACTGTTAGGTTTCTGTGGTGGTGAAAACATTGGGCATGACTCTTGTGATGCTAACATTAAAGACATTAATTTTACTCTGAGCAAGCCACACATCTTCCTTTCTGATGATAGTTTGGTTTCCTCCCTGGCATCTGAAGTATCAAAGCAAACCCTTTGCAGCAGAAGAAACCATTCCAAAAAAAAAAAACTCTGGACAACTTTTTTTCCACCTCCTAGTACTGATGGTACAAGTCATTCATTCTCTCACTTTTTTCTCTCCTCAACTGGCAAATAGAGTCTTTAAAAGAGAAGAAAACAATCCAAATATCCTTTTGCTCCAACTATAAAAATTAACATCCAGTTGAATCCAGATATTTTTCTTCATGTCACATTCAAGACGGTCTTTCTGCAAGGATCTTGTGCTCTCTCTGTTTCTACACCTGTAACACTCAATTACAACCTCTGATCTCAGGTTGCTTGAGAGAAGTGAAACCACAAGAGACATCTTGCCTGAAATTCAGTAGCACTGAGGTTGGTGGCTTGGGGTCTTAATGGATTATCTTAAAAACTTTTGGCTATTTAGTTGCAGGAGCTGAGTTTCTGGGAGGAGTGTGAGAAATAAAACACTTCCATACTAAAGCCAGCCTCTGAGGTGGGAGTCTGGAGACAGGCTGGATGTTTTGCAGCATTATGCTGTGGGATTTGGTTGGGTTACCCAGAAGGAATTGGACTCAAAACTGGCCCTATAATTCTTGAAGAAAGATTTCACCACTAACACTTTGCAGAATTTCATCTACCAATTATTGGCTGGTATTTCCTAACAGAAGTAATTTGTACTTGTTCTTTTCCTCTTTTAAAAAAAAAAGGCAAATCCACTGCTTTTCCAGGGGAACATCAGAGTGCTTAACCAATAAAGCATTTTCTTTCCTTCAGGGGAAAAAAAATCATCCTCCTATTTCATATAGACTTTACACGCATTGCAACACCTTTTTAACTTTTCCAGGCTTAGATTACAGTGCCTGCAGTCCTGGCGTTAAATTTGATTTATACTCCAGAGTAAAGTGAAACGCTGTCAGACTAAGAGCTTTGAAGGCCTTGACTTCATTGAGGTTAGTGAAGTGCATCCTGTTAATGTCAGCTCAAGGATGGCTTGAGGGAGAACAGAATTATGTCAAAACTAAGCAAATTACAGGAAAAGTGACCCAGAGTTGTGAGCATCATCCTTGGGACAAATATGAAAACCTGTCCTTTGCCATATATGTTACACATTCCTTCAATTTGTTCTGAGATGACTAAATGACTGGACCATATTCTTCTGTATTTCTACTGTAACAAGAGATCAAGCCTATATGTAAGTCTTCCATTTAAATACCCATAAAAATTGTAGTTCTGAGAGTTCACTGAGGACTTTGGTCAAGAAAAGATAGACCCAAATGAAGAATCAATTTATCTGATACAAATAAAAATTCTGTCCATGCTGAGAAACTCAATTGTGAGAATTTTGGAGTGAACACTGCATTATTAGCAGTGGTCCTTTATGGTCAATAAGTTGACTTTCTGAGAAATGTTCTGTCATGAGCACTTAAGCTCCTCATTATGTTTAGGAATTCCTTCTTGTGTAAACAAGACCATATTCCCATCTCTAGACTTTTGCACCATCTTTTATACTGTTTTGGCTCAGAAGAGTGCCTGAGAGCCTCTCCTGGCCCAAAAGTAAGTATTTGTTAGTCCCTTGCCTTCTATAATACATGCAGCCACCTTACAGCTGAAGAAATGATGTCACTGCAGATTGAGAGAGGTCTGGTGAAAAAATTCCATTTGAGATGTTGTTGGGAGAAAACTTGGAGATACTGTTACACTAGAACAACTTCTTTGAACATGGCCTTTCCATGCAAATAGTTCATGCTCTTTCATCTGCCAGACAATAGGCATGTTACAGTTCTTAGACAAGACATAAATATCGTGCCAAGTGAAAATTCTGAAGTGTAAAAACCAGAAAGGCTTTCTCCTTGGTTATCTCAGGTCCTATCCCTCATTTCTTCCCCTCCCTGTTCCTACAGGTTGATGTTGCTCTCCGGTGATACCATTTCTTCATTTGTAACATGGCAGACAGATGAAAAATGCCCATTTGGATCAAAACTTCCATGCTTACTGAGCAATCAAATGGCTAACAAGACCAGCTGCCCTTTTCCTCCTCAGGTTTTCTAAGGGTTGTCCTAAGAAATGATTAGGTGATTCAGACATTTTTAAGTATCATACTGGGCAACTTTGCTGCTTAAATGGGCCTAAAACCAGTGTCTAGGTAGAATCTAGGTCTCTGTCTCTTCTTCCAGCATATTTTGCCTTTATTATTGGTGGGAAAGTTTGTAAATGGCAAGTTCTTTCATTACTGTACTCGAGTTTGTAAATGACAAGTTCCTTTCTGTACTGTACTCAACTACTTCTACCCATGCTGTAGCATTTGCTGGTATCTCTAATGTTCTTGTGGTCTTCAACAGCGTGTGAAAACCAGGTTATACAATCACACTGAAGTCTGTCTCATGTAGCCTTGTCCCTGTTAGTGCTTCAGCAAGGACATTGAATGGGTGATATAGACATTGGCAGGTCCTGGTCTTCGAGCGCTTCACAGGTAACATTCTTTTGACATATCTAGACTGGATTAACTATGTGAGCTGGAAGGCTGTAAAATTAAGTAGCATAAGGAAGGAGATTTTCCAACATTTCTCACAAAAATGAGTCACCGTCCCTGGAGGTGTTTAAGGTGAGGGTGGATGAGGTACTTAGGGGCATAATTTAGGGATTGGTGGGAATGGTTGGACTCAACAATCTCTTGTGGGTCTCTTCCAACCTGGTTATTCTGTGATTCTGTGAAAATCTCAACAGATGGCAGGAGTCGGAGTATTCTAGTGGTATCAAGAGAAAGATGATTGTGAGATTATTTTCCAAGATATTCCTCCTACTTCTCACTTTACAATGAGCAAGCCGGATTTATGTGGGGCCTCTCTTCTCTTGGATGAGTCATACACATGGATTTTTTGTGCGTACACTTTTGGATTAATCAGCAATTTCACTTTGACTTTCTTTCTGTTCACTCCTCATTTAATGTTCCAGCAAATGACTTTGTATTTAGTCCTGTGCTTATCCAATCCCACAAGTTTTGGCATTGTCTTATATGATGAAATGATGAAACCCATTTCAAGCTGGAAACAAGTGAATTTAGAAAGAATACTTACAAAGAGTGAATTTAAAATGAACCATGTAGCCAAGTGGCCCCTATCAGAATGGATAAGTCCCATTAACAAATAGCCCATGAACAGACGAAGGAAAAGGACTATTTATCTGGATGACTCCACAGCTGAACTCACACAATATGTACATTTGAAAGCAAAAAATGAAATGCAAGTCAACCAAGAAATAACCTGCTATGAATCATTGACAAGTAAATGCGTTTGTAACAAAGAGTCTCAAATAGCAAAATTCTTGCATGAGGCAGCATGTTTCAAGTTCAAGTCTTACATGGGATTGAGGCTTCTGAATGGACCCTTAATGTAAAATGCACATAAAACCTCACATACCTTTAGCTGGTTTATATTTTACGTAAGATAAGTATTAATTCCTTCCTTTCCCTGATCTGTCTGGTGAATTTTTTGAAATGTTGACAGTTTTTCCAAATCAATATCCTTTTTTCCTCTTGTGAAGGCTTGGACAAGAGAGACTAATGTGGTTCAAGCAGTGCAAGCAGAATGACTAAGGTCTAGTACATTGCTCTGAACACATAATCTAGGCTAAGTCACATAGCTGGCTTGCTAAAAGGACACGAATGAAAATCAACTTCAGTTCCTGGCAGCAAGCTTGGAGGAAAGGTGATCTGTTTAAGTCTAGTCTCTTTCCTTGGGCAGTTCCCTGTTCTAAATAAAAACTGAAAAAATCACAGTGCCAATATGTTTACTGAAAAGCCCTGCATGGTGCAAGCAGTGTGTAGTCCAGGTGACTATCTGCCAAGGAGTCAGCACAGGGAGGCATGACAGGCTTTTCCACCATCATGCACTGCCTGTGCACACCTGTTCTAGAGTCTCTGTACTTCTGTGGTCTATTGTGCTCCCGTAGTAATGGCCCTATGAACCTGAAAACTTCCATTTTAGATTTCAACAAAACTTATTTCTCCTGAGAGAGCAAAATGTGGAGCAATTCAAAACCAATTTCTCCTTTTCAGTTCCTTTTTAAGGAGGCAATCTCTCTGGCAGAGGCAACATAATTCAGTTTGAAAGAAAGATGGATTTGAGTCTGGGTCTCATTTCAGGTCTATTTCTAAAATCTGGGGGTTGTTGTGAAGCCCAGTATGCATTTGTATCTGCACTGGGAGAATGTGACCTTTTTTTTGACCCCAGCAGCTTAGAGAACTTCTCTGGGAATACGAGGGCATTGGGGTGAAACATCACAGCTTTAATGGCAAGTTAACCAGGCTTTCTTTGCTAGGGATATGTGATATATTTGCAGTCTATGGAATATTTGCTGCACTCTTCCATGAGGCATTGAAGCCAGGCTTTCAAATGCTGAGTAAATCTTTATTCCTTTTTCATACCCAGTTTAATTTATTCCATCAGCACTGGCTACATAAAGACATAAATCTTCCCATGGAACAGTGCAAAGCAACCAGCATCAATTTGTTATTTCTAATGATTGAGCTGCAACAGGCAGGTGGCCAGGAATTAGTGCACTTCATCTTTTCCTTAGGTTTCACATAATAAAGTGAATAATTGGGGTAATCAATTTGGGGGGAAAAAAAAATGCCGCACCTGTTCTGCTAGCAGCAGAATTTGGAGAGCAGAACCTACTGGTTAGAGACTACAATATCCTGGTTGGTAAGAGGCCTTGATTCAGGCAGAAACAAAAAGAGGTCCTGAAGTTCATGGGGAAAGCAAACATTTTGAATGTTCAGCCTTATCTCCAGAGCTGCCTGGTCATTTGTCACTGGACATCTGCAGAAGGACAAGATGTCTCATAAAGTTTCCAGCTCCATCAGCTGGGGAGTATGACAGAAAAATATGAGAAGAATCATGTGTCATCCTTTCTAGCCCAAATATTCCAACACTATGTTCAGGTAGTCTGAACATTTGTTTCAGCAGAGAGGAAGATTTCAAGAACTTAGGATGTTCAAGGGAAGAGAGATTTCTAAAACAAGCATCTTCTTAACAGCAGTACTCCTGAAGTAGTCTGGATTATCTCATTCTCTCTCTTCTTTCATTTCTCCCTATGAGAAAAGCACACTGGATGGAACAAGCTGGTATGGGGAGTGGTTTCCTCATGATGTTCAGACAGCGGCTGTGGGTAACCAGTAGCTTGAAAGAGAAGAGCTGATGGATAATATGCTGAGGAATTAATCCATGACAGATGTGAGAGCATATTCAGTCTCTCCTTCCACACTGGCTGGCAGATTTGACAAGCCGGAATGAATTTTGCAGTAGACTTGGGTCTTTAATTACTCTGAGCGAGTGCATGCTAATGAGGGAAAGAAGGGTGGGAGACATCAACCTCATGCAATAGTTAGAGCCCACTACCTTTGAATCCACACTGCGATCTGCTGCATGAACTGAAGGACAATTGGCAGTGGAAGTATGTTGTTACTGTAGAAGAACAGATGGATACAGGGAGTTGTGATACATTTATGCCTCTGCTAGCCAGTAAAAATATATGACTATTCAAAATCCTGGCTTTTCTTCCTGATTCTGGGAGGAAATGTGCTTAAGCCAGTGCATTCAACACAGTCAATCATTTAGATTTAGTGTGTAATCTGTCTAAAATGCATCTTAGCTCTGTATGTATTTCTTACAAAATCTTTCCACAAACTTATTTTTAAAATGTATCAAAGGTCCTTATCTGTTTCCTTAGGTAGAGATATAGGGTTGACTTAAATGGAAAACTGAAAAAAGGAGGAGTTGGAACTAGGAACCATGATGTTCTGTGAGGATGGCAGCTCACGGCACTTACCTGTAGCTCAAAGAACAAACATTGTTGTGACCACCTTGTTGAGGATGGCAGCTCACGGCACTTACCTGTAGCTCAAAGAACAAACATTGTTGTGACCACCTTGTTGGTTTTTTGCAATTATGCCCTTCTAGTTAGGATTTCAACTCATTTGTCTGCCATGTGAAAAGGTTATTGTACCAACTGGCATTTTTCAGAAGCAATGTGCAGATACTTCAATGGGTGGACCACTTTCAGCTCTTAGAAACTCTAAGAAATACAAGCACATTGATGTGTTCAGTGGTTTAACCCCAACATAAAAACACCTTCTTCTTCCCCAGTTCATACCCCCTCAAGTTTACCTCTGAAAACATCAAGATTTCAGACAGTTTCAAGAAAAACAATTAGGGAAAAAATGTCTGGTTTAGAAGAGTAATTTATTTTCCTCCATCTCTTTCTCAGAAATGGCCAGACTGTTAAGACAGTTAAAACATTAGCTACAAAAAAACACTACCAAAAAAAAAAAGAAAATGAAACAGAAAAAAGGCAGCCTGAGGCAGAACATGAACATGGAAAGTTTCAGTCCAAGTGATTAAAATTTGACAAAGCTATAAATCCATGAAAAGGAGAACTTACACTAGAGAGTGTTAAGAGACGTTTAATACTCATGTTGTTATTCTCAGTGTTAATTACATAATGCATTAATAAGTGCATAGTAGTTATTATTCACAGAGGTGCTTTTGGCCAGTACTATACTTACTGCCTCTCAGGAATTCGCTCTGTCATAGCAGCTGCTGGAAGAAATGCTATCTGCTGGGCAGACACTGCTGTGTTGTTTGGAACTGCAAGAAAGGAGTAAGATCCCATGTAAGGTTATGAGTCCCTTTTCACCTTGTGTTATGCATCATCAGACTTTAAACATGATGTTCCCGTTCATATTCAAGTGAATACCATACTGCCATAAACTTTTCTTAAAAAATATAATAAAATCATCAAACCGGTTATAAAGGCAGTGAACAGAGTAGTTGATTTGTTGTAATATGTTCAAATGAGAAATAATTGTCTAAATATCTCCACTTTTTAGGAAAACGTGCTCCTGGATCCTACCCAGGGCTTTCACAATGGGCTGAAACAGAAGAAGGTCAAAGAGAATGTACCCCCACTGATGGTTGGGAATGGTGACCTCATATCAACAGATGAGGAGAAGGCTGACATACTCAACAACATTTTTGCCTCAGTCTTCACTGATAACTGCTCTTCTCACCCTTCCCAGGTCATGGGATGGCAAGATGGTGACCAGGGGCTAAACTCCCTCACGCAGTAAAGGAGGATCAGGTTCACTACCACCTTAGGAAGCTGAGCATATATAAGTCTATGGGACCTGATGAAATGCATCCCAGAGTCCTGAGGGAACTGACCGATGTGCTTGCCAATCCACTCTCCATGATATTTGAAAAGTCATGGCAATCAGGAGAAGTCCCTGATGACTGGAAGAAGGGCAAGATTGTGCCCATTTTTAAAAATGGCAAAAAAGATGACTTTGAGAATTACTGACCTGTCAGCCTTACCTCTGTGCCTGGGAAGATTGTGGAACAGATCCTCCTAGAAGCTCTGCTAAAGCACATGGAGGAAGGGGAGGTGATTAATCGCAGCCAGCATGGCTTCACCAGGGGTAAATCCTGTATGACCAATTTAGTGGCTTTCTATGATGGGGTAACCACAGCAGCAGACAGAGGTAAACAGATGGATGTGATACATCTAGGCTTCTGTGAAGCCTTTGAAAAGGTCCCCACAACATCCTTCTATCTAAATTGGAAAGATATGATTTTGATGGGTAGGTAAGGTGGATAAGAAACTGGTTGGATGGTCGTATTCAGAGAGTAATGGTCAATGGCTCAAAGTCCAGATGGAGGTCCATGACAAGTGGTGTCCCTCAGGGTCCATACTGGGACTGGTGCTGTTTAATATCTTCATCAGTGATGTTGACAGCAAGATTGAGTGTACCCTCAGCAAGTCTGCAGATGACACCAAGCTGCCAAGCTGAGTGGTGCAATTGCCACACTGGAAGGATGGTATGTCATCCAGAGGGACCTGGACAGGCTGGAGAAGTGGGACTGTATGAACTTCATGAGGTTCTACAGGGCCAAGTGCAAGGTCCTACACCTGGGTCAGGGCAATCCCCGATTTCAGTACAGAATGGGGGATGACGTGATTGAGAGCTGCCCTGCAGAGAAGGACTTGGGGGTGCTGGTTGATAAGAAGCTTGACATGAGCCAGCAGTGTGCGCTCACAAGCCAGAAGACCAACTGTATCCTGGGCTGCATCAAAAGAAGTGTGGCCAGCAGGATGAGGGAGGTGATTCTGCCCCTCTATTCCTCTCTCGTGAGGTCTCATCTGGAGCATTGTGTCCAGTTCTGGAGTCCTCAACTTAAGAAGGATATGTAACTGTTGGAACGGGTCCAAAGGAGGCTACAAAGATGATCCAAGGGCTGGAGCACCTTCCCTGTGAGAATAGACTGAGACAGTTGGACTTGTTCAGCCTGGAGAAGAGAAGGCTCCAAGGAGATCCTATAGTGATCTTCCAGTATCTGAAAGGAGCCTGCAAGAAAAGTGGAGAGGGTCTACTCATAAAGGCTTGTGGTGATAGGATGAGGGGGAATGGGTATAAACTGGAGAAGGATAGATTTAGCCTTGATATAAGGAAGAATTTCTTTGCCATGAGAGTGATGAGACACTGGAACAGGTTGCCAAGGGCAGTTGCAGATTCCCCATCCCTGGAGGTGTTCAAGGCCAGGCTGGAAGGGGCCTTGGTTAATTGAATCTAGTGGGATGTCCCTGGCCATGGCAGGGGGGTTGGAACTAGATGATCTTTAAGGTCCCTTCCAACCCTAACTATTCTATGTTTCCATGAATCTACATGCCCAGAGTAAGAAAAAAGAGAAAAGAAAGAAAAGACAGAAGTAGGAGGTGGCACATGATATTGTGTGAGCCATTTTCACTAAGATACATTGCTGCAAGGGTGAAATGCTAACAAAATGAGATTCATTCATTTTCAGCCAGAAGTTAGGGACCTGAAGAGGGAATTTCTCAATGGTATTTTGTGATTTGTGTTATCTAAGAAGTAAGACCCTATGAATCTTAATGGTCATTGGAATCTTTAAAGACTTTTCAACACGCTTGCGAGACACACACACAGAGGAGTTTCACTGAGCAGGCAGATACAACTTACATGCAAGCAATGAATGATTTCCATTGGATTCACATTTGCTTGTGCAAAAACCTTGGGCTCCTGATTTTCTGCCTCAGAATGGAAGGAGTTTGAATCTGGCAATGATGTTTCTATCAACATATTTTGTTTGATTCTCTCCATGAGCTCAGCCTGAATCCTAGTGATTTGGAAAAATAAGCCAGTGCAAACAGCCCAACTTGGGAGCATTTCATAAGTACTGATATGACACGTGGAAACAGAAGTTTGTATGCCTGGAGGAACACTGGCACTATAAGGGATTTTTGAAAAATTTGCTTTCTATCTGCTCAGGGTACCAAGATTTTTTCACAAGGTTCTATTCACATCTTCTAAAATGCCCAGGTTATCCCACCAGTGAAAAATAGAAGAAAGAAAGAAAGAAAGAAAGAAAGAAAGAAAGAAAGAAAGAAAGAAAGAAAGAAAGAAAGAAAGAAAGAAAGAAAGAAAGAAAGAAAGAAAGAAAGAAAGAAAGAAAGAAAGAAAGAAAGAAAGAAAGAAAGAAAGAAAGAAAGAAAGAAAGAAAGAAAGAAAGAAAGAAAGAAAGAAAGAAAGAAAGAAAGAAAGAAAGAAAGAAAGACCCCTTAAATCCATTACATTCTTAGTTTCAAATATTTTACATTTTGAACTTAAAAGATGGAAAACAAGACCAAAAAGTGGCCTTCAGTTCCAGCTGCCCAGCTTACAATGTCACTTTAAGACACGTTTTGGGTGAATGATTTCAACAGACACCAGAAGAGATGGACTTTTCACTGGTGAGCACTGAACAAATGAAGCGACTATATCTGCTCTGCGCCTCTGCTTCTGCAAATGAGGCTATAAATGCTCAGTCATCTCTAAGGAGCCTGTGGAATTACACAGGGAAGGCCACAGAGAGCAGGAGACCTCCTATTCCTTCTCTCATTCATCTAAATCCCACCATAGAGCAAGAACTGAGGGCAATATGCTCTGAGATGTTGTTTCAAAGGAAGGTAGCCCTCTATCCATAGTATAACCTGGCTCTAATGACACCTTGGTAAAAAAGCAGCGGGAGTTTCTTAGTAGTAAACAGTATTAATCTCCATTTCCCATTGGTGCAACCTATTATGAAACGATTAAAGACTGTTTACAATGAGGGATGGTGGGTGTCCTGGGGGTGGTATTTGTTTTGATAGCCATTAATTTCCCCAAATCCCTGGGAACCACGTTCCTGGTTTAAACTACATGGAAATCTCTGAGGTCAAAAGACTGAGATGAAATATTATTCCTTTCTCACTGCCTTATGCCACAATCTTCTTTCTCTGTCTCAATCAGACAGTGTCAGAAAGTGACACTGTCTGAGACCCTTAATTTTCCCCCAGAAGATGATTGCTGTCTACTGCTGGGACCCTATGGCTTGTGAGAATATATTGGAATTTGGGTGAGCAATTGATTTCCCCAAGACCTGTTTACTCAAGTACATTTCATTCTTTTGGTTTTGGGCACAATTTTGTGATACTGTTGCCATTCCTCTATTCCCCAATACAAACATCTTCAGGCAGTTTATTTATAGAATAAAATGTCTACAAATACTGCAGGTTGGTTGTCTCATGCCTGGCAGACCCCCAACAGCTAACCATGTCCTGTTCATTTTCCAGGAACCTTCCTTAAAAAAAATTAATTCTTACTTAGGTAGACTTTTATCACCAAGCCAAAAATATAGAGACCAGAGCCAATTAATGATTATAAATAAACAGAGCCAGGGTGATTATTAAATCCATTTTACTGTTCTTTGGAATTTTCTGGTTGCTGCAATGCTGAATCAAAGGGATTTTCTACCTTTCCTAGCCCAAAGTACATTTTCCTTGTTGCAAACATCTTAGCTCTACAGTTTTTCCAAAAGGAATAAAAAAAGGCTTAAAAGAACAAAATTGTATTTTTATTCTCCAAATATGAAATATAACAGTTTGTATGTAGTAGTGTTTGGCACCTTTACAGGATTTTGGCAGTAGTGGTACTTATCAGAGCTTGTAAACAGCTTGGTATAACCAAGACTATATGACAACTCTCCCACTGTGGCTTTAGGATATATTTAGAACAAGAAATCTTTCATTGTGCAGGCGAAGTTGTCTTAGTAGACATGCTGGGGAAAAGTAAAGAAGAGAGACAAAAATGCTTTTTGAATCTCACAGTAGGGCAAACAAGACAGGAATATGATATAAGATGTCTGAAACAGGGCTTAAAAATCACAATTTAGAACTTAGGAAATATACGAAAAGGCGTGATCCACATATGCACTCTTCCTTTGGGATCTCCAGCCAACAGCAGGAGCGGAGGATAGCCAGCACATTGCAGGATTTAGCACAGACTCTTTTCCAACAAAACAGATTGTCTTTGAGATTTGCAGTAAGTGTTCTACCACTGCAGTAAAAGCTTTGAGGAAAGTGCAGTGCTGTGTTAATTCCAGGTCTTGTAAAGAGCACTTGGTAAAAAATGTGATTGAGAATGGGTGCAACATGTAATATCAGGAATAATTAACTGCAGGGGCAAGATCTAATGGCTTTTTAAAGTTGCCGTCACTCAGTCATAAGGAGTTTTTTTTCTAACATAAACCAATGACAAATTGCTGGTGAGAACAGAGCCAAAGGAATGGTTCTCTTTCAACATCAGGAGTTAGTTGACCCTACATAATCACACCCTTTGGTTATATTTATCTAATATAATTCACTGAGAAAAATTTTTGAGACAAAATAGCAGGTTTCCAGAGTTAGTCAAGGAGCCTGTTAAATAAATACCACATTTTGAGGCAAACTATATCAAAAGGAAGTTTCACGTTTCTCAAGCAAAAGGTCTGAGCCCTGGCATTTTTCTCTCTGCTGTTCACTTCCAAAACATCTGAAATAAGGCAGTCTATTTGCTACTGAAAACTTGCAGTGAAACCAGAAACTGAGGGAATATCCCAAAAGGAAAAGACTGGATGCTGTAGCAACACCTTGCATAAAAGCTGCCCTCCCTTGCATGGTTTTCTGATTTTCTGGTCTGTTGAAAATTTCAATGTCAAATTACTGAGGTCGTCTTCACTCTAGCTAGGCCAATCTAGGGATATGAAGCAATTCTGAAGATAAAAAGTTTTAGTCAAGAAAGAATGTCCTTTAGATATTATGCTGGAATGTTAAGTTTGTGTGTCGAAGATACTAGCTCTCATCATGTCTGTATCTGAGGCAAATGACACATTTCTGAGACAACTTCACCAGACAGTGGGAGAATTATTGCAGGGGCTATTAGTAACTCGATGTGATGATTTACAGTCTTGCTTATAGGCACCTGAGCTAGAACCAGATGAATATGTCAGCCTCTCAGGCAGAAATATACAACTCCTTTTCAAGCAGGCACTTTTAAAGATTAATTTATCTTCAAGCACTACTACCAACAGATGCAAAAAAGAGAAGGTTCTCTGGGCATTGTTAATTTAGGAGATATTTATTCTGAGAGCAATTTTGGTGATGGTTACTTTCCACTACTTAGTCCACTGAAGTGGGCTGGTCAAGATTGCTATTTCATCAGAACCTGTGCCGCTAGTGGCTGGAAGGAAACATCCAAAGACATAAACATTCCACATGACCTCTCTTGCTTTTACTCCTTTGGTAAACCTCAGCTTATAAACAACTTCAGAGATAGGATTTAGGAGTCATAGCTCTTTAACTTGGCCACTGTTATGTTTTTATGAATAAGTTCTTCTGGGGATGGCAGAGAAGTGAAGCACCCCTGCTGGTATTTCTGATATAAGCAGTATTTGAAGTTGAGATCTTTTTACATAGGTATTAATGGAAAGATACACTGAAACATACCTCTTCTACCTTGAAGCCAATGAAGTGCCTAAAATTTTGGACTATTTTTCTCTTCTGGTAAGCATTCATCTCCAGGATAAATACGATCACTTGCACAGAATCTTTTCTAAGAGGAATGCAAGTACAAGCTGAGCAGATGATTATTTCCAATGGTGGCTTAGGTCTTGCACAAACCAGAATAACACAGCAAAATGAACTTTGGAGAGCTTAAGAAGGAGGTATTTTGAGAGGCTCCAAATAAAGACAAATGGAGTGAGGAGGCTGACAAGAACACCAGAGGGGATGGAAAGCAAGAGAGCTGGCCAAATCAAGTGACAAAGAGAGTGTGCAATTGATAATGCAAAGACTTTGTTAAAAGGCAGCCAAGGTCAGGGAGATCTGGAACAACAGGAACCCAGGGAAGACCCTCCCAAAGTGTTGACAAGGAAGAAGAGAAATCAGTAAATGGAGACACTACTGGGAGCCTTGTCTTGGACCTTGCAGTGAGGATCGAAATTACATTCAGGTTATTTGAAAACTGCTCTGAGGGGAGAAGAGAACTGTGAAAAAGATTTCTTGAAAAAACAAAGGAAAGAAGTGTTTTTGTCAGAGGGGCCCCTTGAAAAACTTGCCTCTTAGAAAGAGCTGCAAAGAGTTTTTTCTCTCTCCTGGAGTTTTATAAAGCATGTTCTGCTTAGGAAGCTCTCTGCAATCCAGCCATGTCTCTATATTTTCACACATTCTGTGGCTCTGTTCCTCAACACACAGCTGAGGCAGTGACTGGAGGATGGAGTGTAGAGACTTTGTAATAGGGGCTTATCCCTCAGCCTCAGTTGGGTATTAATCACTCTGCCTGGCTCAGCTTGGTGCCAATGGCAAATAAACACAACTTATAGATCTGTGCTCAGAGAGACTGTTGGATTTGACACTAATCCTTTTTGATTTAAAATTCTTTACACTGTGGAAAGGGTGAACGCATTTTGTCAAAACTAAGAAGCACTCTGCAGATTGGAGAAAACATTGGAGCATCTTACAACAGGCAAACTTTATTTTGCCAAAACTTCCATAGAGCTTTAAGTATTTTCATGGGCCCTATCCCAGCATTCTTCTAAATGTTAATCCTATTCCCCCAGCTTGGATATCTCTGAGCTACCACCCCTTCCTAATGTCCATGTTTATGGAGAAAGACTTTCGGGGGTTTTGCATAACTCCTGCAGCAACAGACCTGAAGGAATACCTTCATACCACTCGCAATAAGGCCAGCCCATCACCTTAGTCAATACACATTTCCTTTGGTAGAAAATGGGCATTTTCTCCTTCTTTTCTCTCAGTTATCTCAGTAGATTTACAGCTATAAAGGGATGGAAACTTACATGTTTTCAACCTCTACTTAATTTTGCACTTGCTGTGATGCTGTTTGAGAGTTTGTTGCACGAGTAAACATTTGAAAGCCAAGGAGCCTTGACCCACACTAGGTCCATTGCCCATGTGGTTGTGGTGGAGATCTACATTGTGTACACAGGGTTACCTACAGACAGGTCTTCTGGTTGACACAGCCTTCTCCCTCAGTAAATGTTGCAGAGGGTTAAATACATAATAAACGCAGTGGGGAAGGAGAAGAGAAGAGAGAACTAGCCAAGCTGTTTCTTGTGCAGCAGTGCCGAACTGATTATTTATAGCACCCTGGACCAGAGGCTGCCATTTTCCCTCTTCCCACTCCCTGTGAGGCGAGAGGCATTTTTGCTTTGGCAGTTCTTTTCCTTGAACTTGACCAAACACAGCCAACCTCAACACAGCTGTTTGATAAACAGAAACAGGGGAAGCAGGCTGGGCTTTGAAGAGGCTTTTGCAGAGCAATAACTGAAGGTTTGAATAATGGTGTGCAGTTGGCTGAAGGTTTCTCTCATTTGGAAGGACATCAGGCACAAACAAGAGTTTGTCAAATAATTAACATAAATGGAGAGGAGAAAGATGCCAAGACAAACAGGGGCTTTTGAAAGCGTTCGCTTCATGGCCTCTCTTCTATATATTCAGTTATATACATGCACACACATGCATACTGAAGGCATCACTTCATCATGTATGTTCAAGCAAGATTGGTGCCATGATGAGACCTTGGAGGAAGCCCTTGACAGAAACAGGCAGAGAGAAAACATGACATAGGTGATAAAAATTTGCTCTTTACCCAGAAATCTGAACATTTCACTCATCATTTTTCTTCCAGCTTTTGCCTTCCTGTGCACAACTGACAGACACAAAATGGGAAAACTAAGAAAGAAAAAAGAAATTAACAAACATTCAAAGTTAAAGGAAAGTGAAAAAAGATACAAACTATCTGCTACTACCTTCAAACTCCTTGGAAGTATGAAAGATTGCCAAGAGAATTTGCTAACCTAATTTTGCATACATGAGTTCCCATCCTCTGATGTGGTGGTAAGCGTTCAAGAAAAGGAAACCTTTCAATGTCATGGGCAGAGGGATGTACTGTTATTTTAAAAGACATTCCTTTCTTTATGCGATGTTCTAGAATTGCTTCAGGATGTGGAAAATGGTGCTCTGAAGATGGAGCTCACATTCTGGAGCCTCTGGGACAGCTATCTCAGAACTTACCTCTAATTTGCTAAATTGACCTTTAGTGTTTGAAACGGTCTTGGACATCTGGTGATAAATGAGATTCAACCATGCATATTTATAGATCAACCCTTAAAGAGGAAAACCCTCTGATGAAACGCAAAGCTCATGTTAAGAACTATCACCTTCAAAACTGATGTTAAGTCATCTCACCCCAACAGAGTATGGCCATTGAGAAATTCTCTCTTCAGGTCCTTAACTTCTGACTGAGAATGAATGAATCACAGTTTGGTAGCATTTCACCCTTGCACCAATGTATCTTAGTGAAAATGGCTCACAAAATATGGTATGCCTGCAGGGTCAAACAACCTCTTTTTGTCTCAATACCAAGGACAGGTTCAACTGAAATGGACAAGCCAAAAAATGCTTCTCTGTGTGTGGGAAACATCCCATTGGTAGGTAAGGTACAACAAAAGACTATTTCTACCACTATTCCTGGAGCCTAAAGGTCCAGGATTATATCCTTCTGGTGTATCTCTGCCTCCATGCTGGTTACCCAACACTTCTGTACAGAACTAGAAGTACTTGCTGAATGCTGACTCATGGTTTCAGTCCCCTGTTGACAAACACACAACTCTGGTTCCCCCTGCATGGGATGAAAGGAGCAGGGAGATTTACATTGTGGCTACTGCTTTGACTGAGTCAACTAAATAATCTAGCATACCTCTGTCTTCTCCTGTGGATAACCCTAAACCATATTAATAAACCACTTTAGAAGTAACCAAGACCAGCTAGTGTCTTCTGTCCCCTACTGACCTCTGTATGAAAACTAATTCCAAACATAAGCCCAAATCTCGTATAACAAATATCACTAGGCACTCTCTTAGTGTACTTCCTGGTTTTGTAGAGCGTGCCACAGTAAACCATTTCTAACCAGTGTGCATGTGATCTGCACGCTCTGCTAATCGTTGCTAATGATTCCTTACACTGACCATGTGTACATGCAACAATAAAACAGGGAAGAGTAACGGCAAAATGTTTGTAGTCCACCTTCTGCCTGAAAGCATCTGATAGATGGAGTTCACTATAAACATGATCCCAAACTCTACCCCCTCAAAGCCCCAGCAAATGAAACAAGAAAAATCCCATGTTGTAGGAAAATGTTCCAGTCACCTGGAGACATAGGCAGCAATCCATTGAAACTCATGGAGAGGATGATTCAAAGAAATGATTCACTTTTGGGCTTTGGCTAGTCCAGCAGAGATAATGTCATTATTCAAACATGACTGGCACTTCTGTCTAGCAGACAAAGCCTGTGGTACTCGAGTCAGAAGGGCTGGGTTTCTTTCCTGGTTATGGTGTTGGCTTGCTGCTTCTTCTCCATTTGAGAAGAAAAAGGAAAATAATAGTATGGATATGGGGAGCTTGGAAATAGTATCTAGTAAAAGGAGCTGAGTGTAACTGCTACACAGTAGTGTCTATGGAATAACTCTGGCATGTTTGTATGGGCCCAAGACCATGAGTGTGAGCACAGACACAGGCTGGCTGTCAAGGAGGGAACTTTGTTCCCTTAAATTGGTCTTGAGCTCTTGTCCATGTGGTCTGCACAAAGAGGAATTATAGACGATGCCTTAGGCTGTGGTCCATTCCATCAAGAGTTATTCCAAGTTTAGCCTGCCTGAACTCAAGCACAGACACTTTAATCTTGAGCTGCAGCCAGCAGCATGATGAAGGTATAAGCTATAGGGTGCTTAATTCTGTTCTTAAATCACTCTTTGCCCAGTGGTGTAAACCTGACCTCCTTAGAGGCTGTTGTCTCAAAGCAACCTCAGGAGGCTCCCTGGCATGGACGGGATGAAGAAATTGTAAAATAAATGATGTGGGTGTGTGTTGCTGAGGGGGGCAGTGCGATCCTGGCCAAAGGTATGCTTCCCTCAGATCAGCGTGGAGAATGTGGCTGCAATATGTGTTGGAGACCCATCAACTGAGCTGTCAGTGGTCATTCTCAGAAGGTTCTGTTCATGGCATTAGTCATATTGCTCCATCATGGGACTGCTGGCTGCAGATACAGCCAGCCCTAGGCAGAAACAGAGGTTTCTTCACAGTCCTAACTGGGGGCATTTGTCTGATGATCACTCTGGATAAATACTGAACCAGGGTTTCAGGTAAAAGGACTTCTTTTCCATTGACTTTTTTCTGTCTTGAGATTTCCTACAGGAATAACACTGCAAAAGATCACAGAATCACAGAATAACCAGGCTGGAAGAGACCCAATGGATCATCGAGTCCAACCATTCCTATCAAACACTAAACCATGCCCCTCAGCACCTTGCCCACACATGCCTTAAACACCTCCAGGGAAGGGGAATCAACCACTTCCCTGGGTAGCCTGTTCCAGTGCCCAATAACCCTTTCTGTGAAAATTTTTTTCCTAATGTCCAGCCTAAATCTCCCCTGGCGGAGCTTGAGGCCATTTCCTCTCATCCTGTCCCCTGTCACTTGGGAGAAGAGGCCATTACCCTACTCTCTACAACCTCCCCTCAGGTAGTTATAGAAAGCAATGAGGTCTCCCCTCAGCCTCCTCTTCTCAAGGCTAAACACCCCCAGCTCTCTCAGCCGTTCCTCATAAGGCCTGTTCTCCAGCCCCTTCACCAGCTTTGTTGCACTTCTCTGGACTCGCTCTAGAGCCTCAACATCCTTCTAGTGGTGAGGGGCCCAAGTGCCTTTCCAGATTTACACCCTCCTAGCCCTACAGGCAGACTACCTACTCATATTTAAAGGCACAATACACAGAAACCAGAATTACAGCTGTGCAGCCCACACGCTCATGTCTGCAGGACAAACATGTGCATTAGTAGAGTACAGGAGTCCAAGAGGCAATGAACGACTTTTTTTCCTTCCTTTTTTTTTCGTTTTTTGTTTGTCCCTTTCAGGTGATATGTGATGAAATGGAGATATGTAAGAACCGCAGGAACTATTTATTTTAAGTACAGGCTAATACCATGAATGTTATTTGTATTACAGGACAGTCCAATGAACCACAATATGAATAAGGAAAGGAAAATCTCGTGTTTTCCTCGTCAGCAAATCTCTCTGTTGCTTTCTCAGGTTTCCTATCAATGTCAATTTGTATTTCTTTGCAGACCATTAGGGATATCAGTAGGTAACAGACAGCATCAGTGAGGGTTCAGAATTGCATGAGGGCTTATGAGTATATGCTGACATATTTCTGGGGGGCAGAAGATGGGTGGATGCAGGATCTGAGAAAGGAGGTGTTAGTCTGGTTGATATACACTTCCTTTGATATATAGCTGGTAATTTAAGCCCATCAAAGTGAAATCAGTTTAGATATCCTGAAAACAATGCTCTCTTTGTTCAGCTGCAAAAGAAAGACAACCAGGGAGGCAAAAGCAAAATATTCTAGCACAAATATCCTGCTGGGTATCAAGCAGATAAAGAGAATCAGGCAGAGGATAACCTCTGTTTGAAATGGTCAGTGTCCTGGCAAATATCAGCACGAGTAACTGGAGTTCATCACGCTGTACTTACAATTGGATATAGAATGCCCTATCCAGACAGGGAGTGTTATCTCGCGTTAAACTCTCAACTACCCGAGTACCTCAAGTGAAGGGTGACTAAGTGTCCTGCTGAGCAGCCTCTCCATGTAGCTGAAAGTAACCTGCTTTTCAGTAGTGAGTAAAATCCCTTCTATATAATGTCAAGTTGGTGTCCTGACAGGAAGCTGATGAAGATCAGCCCTCCTTCTGCTCAATGAGTCACATACCCTGCCAGAGCATCCATGGCTGAGAGGCTCACTTGGACTTGCTTCTCATCTGAAAGCTGCTGCCTCCCAGCTGTGGTCCAGGAGTATCACCAGCTAATTTTGTCATAAACCTACTGTCACTCTCTAGGATTTCTGTGAAGTGTTGCCTCAGTATCTGCTCACACCTTGCTCCAGCTTCACTCAACCAGCACCTGCAGATAAGATGTCTAGTGGTATCTCTGTAAGGAGCATGGAGAAAGTGACACCAGCTCTGCTAAACAGTCCACAGCAGGAGACCATTTGGAAGGTAGACTTATGGTGACACATCAAAAGTCAGAAAGCAAGTTGTGTTTACACAGGATGAATACACAAGGATGTAAAACGTGACCTCTCAAAAAGTTGTAACAAGAGCAACAATCACTTGTTCTTTTCTTACAAAGAAAATGCCACACACAGAGAAACAGAAGTCATAATTTTCATTAACCAGAGGGCTAGTTTAGTCTCTGCTGTTCAAATTGGATGACAACATCTTCTGCAGCCTAAGTTACCGAGAGGATGTAACTTCTGGAGTAACTGGATTTTTACATCCCCACCCCATTGCTCACCCCTTTCCTCCAGGCAATGATGAGAGCAACAAGCACCACCCAACTCTTGCATTAAGGGTTATCCGATACAAGCAATGTCCGTGGCTGTGTGAACGTGGTTTCTCTGGTATGAGAGAAGAGGCCCATTTAGATTCAAGCCAGAGTCAACATGACTCGTTGGCTTATATATCCTTCACTGCAGGGCTCAGGAGGTCATTGTATGTTCAAGTCTCACACTGGGACTTGGACTGGTGCTTCATGCTGTGGGGAAGGGAGTGGAGATGCTGAGCTCCTGGAGGTGCTTCCTATTGGGGAAGAGGGAGATTTTTAACCTGAGATCCCTGCTGGCAGCTCTTCCAAAGGGGAATTAATTACACCAGAGCAGATTCATCCCTTCTGGAGGCTCTCTTAGCTTCAATGTGGCTGCCATCGGGCTGTTTCTGTTGTTATTTTGTAGGAGAACTGTGTCCTATTTCTTTTTTTGTTGTTGTTCATTTTAGGTTCTTTTTTTTTTTATTTGATTTTTTTGGGGGGTGACTTGGTCTTCTGGCTCATGTCCCCTTTGGCAGTCAAACAGGTTCCAGCAGCCAAAGGTGTGTATGTGTTTGTACTAGCGCTTACAGAGCTGCTGCACAAGCTTCTGGCCTGGCTAAATCATTACTTTGTTGCTTTGTAGACCTCTTTTTTTCACCTTTCTGCTAGAAGGAGGGAGAGTGGGGAAGGGGGTGCACAGTCCATCTGTCTTTCTCTCCAATTCCTGGCCAAGCAAACACCTAACACAGAAGAAGTGATGAGAGAACCACATCTGTCTCTCCTTCCCTACATATCTAGCTCTTTGTTGCTTTTCCATCAGCAGCTCTGATTTTAACAGTGCTCTCTCCTTGCAAAGAAATGTATGAGGCTGCAGCAGCTTGGGGAACTGTTCACCAATAGCTACAGGCTCAGAAGGGGACTGAGCAGGTAGCCCCTTCCCTCCTGTCATTTCAGTGGTCTTGCTGGCACTTGGTTAAAAGGTCTTTCTCACGGCAGTGACAGCTGAGGAATACACAGAAAGAAAGACTTCTGCAGTCAGCTTCTGATGACTTAAGCTCTATTTTCCTGATGAAGCAGAAGGAAGTATTCATCCCTCTGGATCAGCTCAATTGACATGAATTGCAGTGAAATGTAGCCAGCTCTGGGTGCAACCCAGGACTGTGTGCAAGGAAGGGAGGACAGTCTCCATTTCTAAGCAAAAGGGGTCAGAAATTTAAGATGTCAACGTAGTTTGAGCACAGCTGGGATACCTCTGCTCTGGGAAAGGGGTCTCTGTGGATTTCATCACTTCCAAAAGGTTTGCAGCACCTGGTCTTAGAGAATCATCTGGAAATGAGAGCAAAGTGGAAGTTGTCAGAATCTCTCTGTAGAAATATGCTGAGGTATAAACCAGTATTTCTTACAGATAAAACGTTTGGGTATGAAGTAACCAGTAAAAAGTGTCCAGCCTTTGACTCCTACTGCTTCTCCCTCCCAAGTGGCTTTTTTTATTGGTCCCTTCTAAATGATCCCAGTGAGCTGCTTCCATGATCACTTTGAATCTTCTTCTTTACACTTTTTCTACCGAACAGGAACTACCATTCACTCTGTCCCTCAGTTACCCACTAATAACTCTGAATCTGTCCACTGATCAAATTGACAGAGGGTGAAAAGAAGTATTGTGTCCTTATTATTGTGAAAACAGGCAACTAGGGTAGAGGGAAGAGAAAATCTCCAAAGGGAAAAGTTGCAGCAGGGGAAACACTATTTTTAAACATGAGAAAATCCAGCCAAATAACATCATACCCTAGAGTCCACACTCAGTCAATTCTACTCTTCACAGGACTGATTGTTTCTGAAGGAGTTGCACAGCAGATTTGACTGGTTGCTGACTGATTCTCTCATTCATAATTTTTCTCTTAGAAATCAGTGTTGCAGGGCCATGGGAACAGAAATAGTTCAAGAGAATAATCCAAGACACTACCACTTTGGGACACACCTTGTGCCAGCCTGGCTACCAATTGATTTCAAAGGATAATGAAAAGGGTCGAAGTTATCAGCTCTGAGGCCACTTGAATTTGGAGAAGTAGAGATGGGTCAAGTCATTTCTTTGCATTAAATTTGTCATCACTCACAAGGGATGCTGACTGGATGTTTTTGGAGTCTCCCTTTTATATAACCAGAACAGAAGCTGGATGTGAAACCTGGTGATTAGTGCAATGAGACCCATTGGAAGGCTCTGGTCATGTCCAGCGGTTGTGTCTGATTCGCCACAGAATGGGTAAAGGAGGATCTTCAGTGAGGCTTGCTCTGAAAGAGTTAATGTATTTTACAGGGAAAGCTGCCATCCCTCAAGGTCATTTTATCTCTTAGTTACATGAATTCTAGGAAAGCAAAGATTCCTTCCAAGTAAGTTGCTGGTTTATCCAAGTGATGCTGTTACAGAAATTGTTGTATAAGATCCAGGTTTTTCCGGGGTATAGCGAGTGTGTGTGGTGTTTAGATTTAGGATGTGTGCTGCCAAGCTACTGACTCCCTTTTTTCTTCCTTTTTTCCTCCTCCTACCATCTCTCCCCCAAATTGCAAGACTAAGAATAATTAGTAAGAATAATAAATAAACAGATGAAAGTGGAAACATTCCCAAGACCTGTTATCACACAAGCAGTTTCAGTCCAGATGATGCTAGTTTCACATTGAGCTTTGGAATTGTCAATTCTCATTACTTCCCAGTGTTGAGTGCGGGAGGAAAGAATTTCAATCCCTGTTTTTCAGAATCAAACCCTCTGTTTAATGCGGTGGGGAAAGCTGAGATGAAATATAGGTCTCAGGGGACTTTCCCTATGTGAAAGTTTATTACAGCTGTAACAAAACCTTCTAATCGTAATGGATTCTGTTACGTGCATGATATTTTGGTTTTGGGTCGGGGGGAAATCAGAAAAAGAAGACAAAAAGCTTTAAAAGCAATTAAATGAGAACTGTCTCCTCCTCCTCACTGCTTGCATTTGCTGTTTACAGAGAACGTTTTCACTTCTGCCAGGGGTCTTGTGAGATCTGTAGGAGTTTTGCTGGGTCAAGTTGTTGAATGACATTGTGCAGCAAAGCAAAATTTAAAAAGTTGGATTCACTCACAAGAGTGGAAAACTGTTTAGTGGTGTTTGAAATATAGAATCCGTATTACCATAGCAAGAGAACATAATGGACTGTCTAAATGCAATATTCAGTTACAGCTGAAGACAGGGAACTACTTAAAATGTATTTTGATGTCCAAAGCAATAATAAAGATGCAAACAGAATAAATCCAAAGGCACAGTCTCTGCCCAAATCAAAGTGTATCTGGCTCTATCCTGGTGATATAAACTGCTTCACTAAAGCAACTGAGGAAAAGAATTAGTGTCATCCTCTAGTGTAGAAAGGTACAAGTTGTTTTCCTGCAGCTTAGCTTCAAAGAATTATACAGATTATAAAAAAGTTGCAGAGAAAGTGTCAGGGAAGAAATAAAAAGGTATAAAAAGGTAAAGAATTTTGCTCAAGCTCAGGGACTAAGTCACTATTCTGTACTAAGTCCACTGCATTACACTACCTCAGTTTCTTGATGTGTTTGATCTGACTGATTCCTCTGGGCATCTTGTCATGGCATTGGTGCTCTGCAGTAGGGTGATCAACAGATCAGAAATAACTTCAGTTAGGAGAGTGTGGAAAGGGACTGCAACATGCAGGGGCCTGTTTTAAGAGATGGTCTGCAAGTCAGACCCTTGGATTCTGTCTACGTCTCTGCCCAGGACTTGCTGAGGTTGTGTGTGCTTTCGCTTGCTAGTGGTGATAAGTGGTCATAAGGTCCTGGGAGACTTGAACACCATGGGGACTCTGGATGGATAGGGCTAGATTATAAATATACTTTCCAAATTCTGATTTTACTGTGTTAATGGCTCATTAATGTAATCTTCATCTGAGCCTCCTGGGTGATTCACCAGAGCTCTTCTGGGGTGATTCCACCTCCCTACTCTTCCTTTATTTAGACATTCACTTGGGAAAAAATATATTGCGGTATGGGACACCAGTGATGTAAAACCCTGTTGGTAGATGAAAAGCAATGAAAAGATGTCTCCTGCCCCTAAGATTCTTATATGACTCTACTATTTTATCTGTTATAAGCTTTTCTGGGTGTGGATCATCCTTGTTTCAAATAAGTCTGTTGGCTGGCTTGTATCTGGGGAAAGATTAGGAAGCTCCCTCCCCGAGGGTTACACTGACACTACTAAAATAAATGCAGCAAGTGTGTGGTGTTCAGAAGCAACCTGCAATGATTGTGATCCAGGGATGAGATCAAAAATCATCTGATCCTCCCTGCTATTCATGTGAAACACTGTCAGCATGCTGGGGCTTGAATAAAGCAATATTATTTTCCTTCAACTCTCCCACAGGTAGCTCCCCCTTTTCTCTCCTTTAATTCTCCCTAAGAAATACAGGGGAGGGGCAGTAAAATTATAAAGCTGCCTTTTAAAACTGCTCCGTGCTGTGAAATGAAACTCAGATAATGAAAGTTTCTAGCCCAGCCAGAGCACTCTCCAAGGTATATTATTATCTCCCCAGTGCCAGAGATTAACTGTACATTTGTCTTAATGGTATCACCCTTTAGATCGTTAATGGAAGCTACATGTGTAAATCCCTGATCATCCAAATGAGAATACACTTTGAATGATCATGATAAATCAAAGTAAATGGAAGACCCCTGCGGGCCAAATTCATCCCCAGAGCAACTCCCGAGGCTTTTAGGAAGCTTACGCCAAGCAGGCACTGTAGTACAGCAAGGGCAGAGTAGATCATGTCACCTATTTTATGATCTCAGAGTGGTCATGATGATGATGATGCTTCCAACCATAACAAGGTAATTTGGTCTTTAAAAATTACTTGCAAAGGAAAAACATCTCAGAGTTTAGTCATTTGGGGATCTTTATAGTACTTAGAGAAAAGGATGCTGTTGTTTCTTTTTATAAAAATGTTTATTTGTTGACATGTTTGTAATTCATAAATGCTTGTTCTTTCTGGTCTCCTTTCTCCTCAAAAATGGAAAACTGGCAAGATTACAACAATGAAAGTATCAAAAGAGTTATACCTACTGGAGAAGGGAAAATACATTTATTTTCATCTGCTTGGATCTCTTTGGACTGATGAAATTTTGTGAAAATGTGTCCATTTTAAACACAAAATACATTAAATTCTTAGCAACAGCTCTGTTTCCCTTTTCCAATAGATACAGACAAGAGAGACATGAAAGAATAAAGAGACAGTGTTTCTGAAACTGCGAAGCAGAAACAAATATCATACAGTATACTATATAAATCCTTTTGTGTTTCCCTTAGACACTGTGGAAATAAAAAACAGACAAAGCACTCCTTTTTGAATTTGCAGATTTTTTCTTTTTTTAGGTGAAAGAGAGTGTAACTTAAATGACACTGATGAAAAATATAAGACAAGAAATAAAGACAATATAATAAGACAAGAAAGGAATTTTATTCTTCCAAAGGAGTCTGCAACTATCCATATGTAGGAATGACCTAGAATTGAATTTCAGACTTAATTGGCAACTCTGCATTTCTTGAAAAATACATGAATTTGTAATGCTTACAGTTCCCAAGTAGAACTGCTTGAGGAGAACGATGCATTAGGAAATGAGAAGTATGTGTAAGGTAAAAAAGAAAAGCCAGGTTATCTTCAGTTGGCATAATTTGCTGTGCAGATTTTCTTTTCCTCCCTGATTAGAAATTTGCAAGCTGATGATAGTAAAATTCTCCTTTTCCAACCATTCACTTATCTTGTATGCATGCTTTCTTTCAAAGTCTTTTCTTTTTGTGGATGGGAATAGGGCTTGGAAATAAATTCTCTAGTTTCAAATCTAGTCTTCTGTTCAGCTGTCCTCCAATATAACTCTAAAATTAATTCTTCTGCTACTGACTGCTCTTCAGAAGGATTATGGCCATTTTCCATACTTGCAGCTTCTTCATTCTGGTTTCTTCAAGAATTTCTATGAGATTTGTGCCATTAAATACCTCACGTTTTGTGTAGAAATATGTACATTTCCTTATTTTCCTAGGCAACACTGGGCCACCAAGGAGTCCACAACTATTTGATTCCAGCAGGAACATAGAGTTGCTTATAAAAGCAACGGGAATATCTTTTGGATTTTCAAATAATACTCCCTGGATTGCATCACTGCAGAAGCCATTGAATTAAAAACTACATCTAAAACACACCTACACTGTGAACTGTTCAAATCTGAGCTACTGCTCTGAGTTAAATTCCCTCTGTCCATTGTCTGTTTCTTGAACTCAAAATATTTGTTAGTTTGTCACTGTTTCCCTCTTCTTTCTCCACTCCCCAAGTGCAACCAAGACTGAAACCCAACAGTCAAAAAGGGCAAGTCTTGGCCCAAGTGACCAGAAGCACTGAATTTGTTCTGAAACTAATTAAATTTCCAACCTGTTTTTACAGTAGTGAGAGGATCACAGATTCAAATGAGAATTTGACAGGGACCTTTATCTAAACAGAAAGATGCTGTGCTGGAAATAGGGCTAAGCAAGTGCTGTTGGTATCCTTCCATCGACTCCAATGGTACTGAACTTTAAAAAAATGGACTTACACAAAACTTTTTTCTGAAAAACCCAAGACTTTGGGGACAAAGCTGGGGAGGTGAACAAATAAGGCTTTTTCATCTCTTCTTAGGAGCAGCTTTTCTATCCTTCCCTCCCCCTTCGAGCTGGCAGTCCCACCTGTTATGAGCCAAGAGTAATAAGAGAGATGAATGGCACAAGCGGTATTTTTACAGGATGAACCCACTGGGTCAGCTGGAGGCCTGCTGAAACTCAATACTGAGTTGTGACTGCAGACAGGCGAGATGCAAGGCTTGGGGGAGGAGGGTGGTGAAGGATGGGTGGAGGGAAAGCAGGGAAGTCCCAAAGGAGGCAGAACTTAACTTAGGAGACTTCTGTTTCCCTTTGGTGCCCCTGAAAAATGAATAGTGAGGATTGTTAATGAACTGTGTGAGCCAGGGCTTGTTTAAGGGGGGAGGAAAAGGGAAAGCAATGGCGCAGGGACAGGGGCAGTGGGAACTGCACTTGCAGGAACAAAGAGCATGTGGATGCAGGCACTGTGTGCCCAGTCCACAGTGGAAGGGATCCACACTGAAGTATCTGGTTTGTTCATTCACCTGCTTCTCTCTCCTTTTATGCATAGTAAATAGAGACCCATGTCACTTCAGACTTCCCCCTCCCCACCCCTCCTCATACTTCTAACACTGGATCAGCCTGTTTCTTCCAGAGAAGCCTCTTGTCTGCTCGTGACAGAGTTCACCTTATGCCTCTCATACAGACTCAGAGACTTGCTGCTGTAGGGGCTGCCTGGGAAAGAAACACCTGCAAGGAGCCGCAGCTGTGGTGCGAGCTGCTCTCCTAATGTTCTGTTTAGGATTACAGCACTCCAGAGCATCACATTACCCCAGTGGCTGCACTGAAACCTGGTATTAATTCACATTAGCAAGGATCAGATTTAGCATGTTGGGAGGGTGAGGGCTGTTATTATTGTTTTTAAAACTGCTGGAGTAAACTCCTAGGACTGGTCTTTCATTAATCCAATGGCTAGAGGAACTGCTTTGTTCTTCTGCACCAGTGGCCACTCACCCTATCTTCTCCTACACGAATGTCTCTGAATACAGGCACCTATCTTCATGATGGGGTTACTTGCTTATTATTACTTTTGTTGTTAAAGTAAATGCTCAAATAAAATTTCTGGGTGTTGTGGAATGGGCTACACTGCAACAGAAATGGGATCTTCCAGACACACTGTGGTGGGGGATCACCTCTTATCCATGCCCGTGGTGGATTATCCCAAGATCAGAAAAGGGAAATACAGTCTAAGCAGTGAAAACAGTGAAACTCCAGGACAGATTTGTGCAAGGGTAGATACAATTTTGTCTTTAGGTAGGGACATTCCACATGTTCATCAAGGTCCCTTTCAACCTGTTTTTTTTTGATGCAGCCATTGTAACAGGCAGGTAGAGTTACTTTTCTCACCTGAAAATTTCTGGTAGGATGCTTTCCTTCCTTTCCCCTGACTACACTGCCTCTGCGTTACTGAGTGTTGCTGATTCTGAGGAGCATAGGATTCCCCAGGCTTATGTGTTTAGTTGTTCTTGAAGGGCATCATGATGGCACTCTGTTGTTTTACCAAGCCAAGAGGCATTCTACATATGTGCAATTGACCCTTGATTTCAGGTGTAGTTTCTTGAATCCAAGGGAACATACATATCAATAGCAACAACCACTGCTCAGTACAACTAGAGTTAATTATCAATTGAATGCCCTTGTAGAGTTAGAATGGATGCAAAAAAGGAAATGAAAGAAGTATTTGAACTGAAGTCTTCAGAGGCTGCAAATCCCTACCATGTTTGTTAATTTTATTTACAGTTTCAGAACTATCTTGAAGTGTCATTAATATCAGCAAGATTCAGAAACTGTCAACACTTAGCTAGAGAGGGGTGGACTAGAACAACAGGAGCAGAGATGAGAGATGAGGTCTTGTGCTGTATGCAGTGCCAGGGATGACAAACGAGGACTGACACATCATCCACTGACTCCTGCATTACATTGTTTTGTGTAGAGAATACTTCTGCTGTTTGTTAGAATGTCAGCCTTGTGCGCGGAATCTTCTACAGATCATCCAGATTTGTAAAGCCAGGAGAGGACATCTGAATATAAGGTTTAAACTCCCTTACAAATACAGGCCATCAAATTTCACCTTATTACTTCTCTACTGAGCCCGAATATCTTCTGGAAAAGCATCCAGGAGATGGGAAATCAAGTGCTTTATGTGGTGCCTTGTTCCACTTAAGCTGGTGCACCCCGATTCCCTTCCCCTGCCATCCTAGTGTAGTCCCATGTTGTCCTGATGGGATCTGTATGCACTGCAGATGATAGTTAATCTTCAAAGGTCTTATTGGCATCTCAGGATCAAAGTACTGTAAGATTGACCATCCATCTTATCTCATACATACCACACTGTCACTCTCAGATGGCAAAGATTGCAGACAGCTTTGTCATCAGTATGTTTGGGATCATATTTAGTGAGTTACAGTGACGGACTGTCAGAGCTTGGCTTCGTTTGGAATCAGTGGAGAGAAGTAGCTGCTGCCTGTATGTTGGGGCATCTATTGTGGCCAGTTAGAATACATGAGGTCTGATAAGAAATACCTCAAGACTAACCTTATAGCTCAGGAACCAAGAGTGGGAAGGGAGAGACAAAAAGATGTTTATAGAACATGTCACAGAACATCTGCCACAGTGAGACAAGGCTCAACTTGATGACTTCACTTAGTATGAGTGTGCTCGAATATAGATGTATTCTTGCTCTTGGTTGGAAAATGTCAGTGTGTGAGAGTGAACAGGGTGTTAAAAACTGGAGACATCTGCAATGGAAATTTTTCAATTATTGACTGAAGCGTATGGTGAAAAGTGTGTGTCTCGTGCATGCATTTTTGAATTACTACTCAAAGGAATACATTTTTTGTCAGTAGAAGGTGTGAAAGCAAGAAAAACGGCAATCCTTGACAGCCTTTTATATCTGCAGAATAGCTTTGAACACTGGCAGCATCATATGCAGCTGTGTGTGAACTAAGAAGGGAACTATTTTGAAGGTGACCATAGTTGATTTTCTAAATCTGTTAAATAAAAAGAGTTACAGACACAGTCTCATGTTTTTTGTGTTGGATCTTGTAGCCTTCAATGTTTTTTTTTCCTCTGGTAGTTCTCCTGAGCCATAGGTGGGTCTCCTGCTGATGCTGTGTTTTTAGCATTATTGCTTTCTTGTCCTCTCTGTGCTCTGACACCCAAATTTATTGATGTTAATTTTAATTCTCCTGGAAGAACAAAAAGAAAAAGAAAATCCGCCTTCAATATACACATGCATTTTCTGAGGGCTCCCAGGCTTACACCATTGTGTGTACAAGCTGAAGGCTAGGCTCTGCTAAACTGATTTATCTCTTCAGTATGTTATCTTTCTATGGACAACATGACTTCATATGGGATAGAATTAATGGGCTCCTGGTAGAGTCACAATGCAGCTTCACAAAGATCACTCTGGCTAGGAAACTCAAGATATTTCTGAGAAACCCTGGAAGTAACTAGGTGACTCCAGGAAAATCCAAGGAGTTTGAGAACTGTTAGGGATACTCAGGTGTGTTCTTCTAACCTGGATTTTCATATATCAAAAAATTCATACCCACCTCTCTTTTCTGTAGATCTAGGCATTTTGTACAATGACTGTTTGAAGGAGAAAGAAGGACCAATAAAAGGTTTAGTCATTAGTGGGGACTATGTTTCTATCAGCCACAACAGTGTTAAGCTGTCCTGTCTCTGCATCTTGATATGTTTGTGAGAACAGAAAGTGTTCCCACAACAGAAGGAGAGGTTCAGCAGAGCACTGAGGGAGGTTTTCTGACAGGATATAAGCACAGGTCTAATTACTCCTGGTAACTTAAGATCATCAATGTCTGGGTAGGATTCTTGTTAGAACGTTTACTTTGCTTCTGCTTTAATTTTCTGCTCTTACCATCAGCTGCCAGCACATGGCTTTTCTCCTTCTTTTCCTGAACTTTTGTAAACATTGTACTGTGAAACAGCTACTTCCACTCCTCCCTACATTTCATCAAGGAGAAAATATCTCCTCGATATGCCTCTTGGCTGGATTTGCTCAGAATGAAAGGTGTCGATACATTGTCTCAGAGCAAGCAATACAAACAAACCAAACTAAAAGGAACTTCTGTAAACAGAGTATAAAAAAAATTGCTCTAGAAATAGTGAACATGATCTAGAAATGAAATGTAGCAAAAATAAAGTCAATTTGTTCTTTTCATTGGAACAGACACAATCAAGTTGCCTAACTGTCATTATGGC
Organism: Clamator glandarius; assembly: GCA_033459285.1. NCBI lineage: Eukaryota > Metazoa > Chordata > Aves > Cuculiformes > Cuculidae > Clamator > Clamator glandarius. The sequence continues at coordinate 314,091 of JAUNZM010000323.1, read as the reverse complement.
ATAGAAAATTCAACATCTGTATAAGTGATGAAATTTCATAACCTCCCCTGTATAACCTTGCTTGAATTTGACACTTGTGACTTATGATAGGTTTAGAGGTCAACACTGAAGTGTGAGTATTGTTTCAATCATGCTGCTCCCCCTCATGAATTATGTTAGCAAGGACTTGGTCACAGTTATCTGTGCAACAAAGAAATATTGTAGTAGAAGTTGTAGCATGGTAGGATAGTTACTGTGGTGATGTAGTTAAAATGCCTGGGAGAGAGATTTTCATTGTTGAAAAGTCTACATAATAAAGTTTAATGTAGTCCATGGGACACATTTTTTCTTAGGATTTATGAATGGAGCTTGGTGAGTGATACATATTTTGGTCTGGTCACCAAAATGGAAAATCAGAAGGGAAAAAAAGACTCAACCAAAATGGTAATCTTTTGAGGTTTTGGATGAGAAGAAAACATTGATTTTGGATCTGAATGAAATATTTCACTGGACTGAAATTAAAAGATGTTTTACACTTATTAGTTAGGTAGAACATATAGAAAGTTGTTTTTTCTTCTGTTACTTTTAAATGCAATGTTTATTTTTAATTGTAAAGTACTATTTCAAAACCTCTTTAAACGTTTTATTTTGAAAATGCCTGAGAGATTTTGAAAGGTGTCAACACTGATATGTTCCTTGATCAAAAAAATCCACCACACTGTGCTCAGTTTGATGAACTCTGTTTGTCCTACCCTAACACTAGTTTTTGGCACAATAACTAGTATTATTATTATTAATAATAACCATAATATCATTACCCAGCTGTGCTTAGAAGGCCTGGGCACCAGTCCCAGATCTGCTATGACAAATCTTTTCAACTCTCTGGGCTTCTGTTTCACCTCCCACTCTTTGGCTCTCTTATCTAGTCAGATTTAAAGGCATAGGGTCAGGAACTCTGATACACTGAGCCTCTTATGTACACACCAATGCTTAGATTACTGCTTCTGCTGCAGTAGCACAAATGGCGGATGTTCTGCTTCATCCTCTCCCATCTACCAGCCTGTTACAGAGACTTTGGAAGTCCTGCAGTTCCTTAAGACAGCTAGCTCCACAATAGAAGGGAAACTGAGAGAGCAAAATCAAATTGGAAATGGTTTTTTTATTTGTATTCTACATGCAGAGATTGAGTTGTTATTTTGAGGAGTGGGTGAAACCAAACTGTGAAGCACTGCAGCCAATCTTTGCTCATGTCTAAAACAATATAGTATACACACAAAATACTGTTTGCTGGGAAGACCAGCAAAGATCTGAGGAGGCTAAATGCAAATATGAAATAAAACTGAGAGAAGGGGAATGAAAATAGTGCTTTTTTTCTTCTAAGCAGGTTGCCAGTATTGAGAGACCTTGTTATATGACAGCCTGCTACTGGGTAGAGGGAGGGACCACTTACACATTCTTTCCCAGCATTTATCTCTATGTTCCTCGTTAGCGAGTAGGTTGGGGAGTGAGATCTGTGGGAGAACCAACACTCTTTGGAGGCAAAATGCTGTGGTTAAAGTCTCAGAAAGGACTCATATCTCATGTTCTTTTCCTTCTGTATCTGGGCCACCAGGACTTTTTGTATGTTCTTAGTAAAGCCATTAGGATAGCATCAATAGCCTCATTCCCTGCTTCCATAGTATTTGACTGCTTGGCAACATGTTTGAAGAAGTGGTCTGGGACACTCTCTGGAGTAAGAAGCAAGAATCTGCAAGGTCGTGCAGAGCTGGAGAGTCTCAGTTTGTTAGTTGGTAGCAGGACTGACCTGCCCCGTGTACCAAACCCCATGGAGGATCCACTTCTATGGATTCCGTGGCCTATCCCAGCTGTCTGGAGTGAGAACTTCTGATTCCTGCTTCCCATATTGCCTCGGAAGTGCTGGAGTCTTAAAATGAACAGAGCTCATTTACAGATCTTCAGCGCTGGCTTTATGGGGAAAGAGGGAGGGGGACTGCTTCTCCAAAAAGGTTGTTATCCAAGAGGTTGGAATGGAAGCAGGTTCACCGTGGTGTGAACACAAGTCTTCAGGCACACCAGAGAGTATCTGCTCACCAGCTGATGGTTGTGCACCTGCTAAAAAAGCACAGTCATGCTGCTCCCTCTGTACCCTGCTTTCTGTGGACCCACAACCTGATTATCCACACTGCTTTGTGTGACATCCCTGAATGCCAGTCCCAGTGCACTGGAGAAACACCTTGCAGAACGAAGAGTAGCTACTGGAGGCTCTTTTGGCAGTGACGTGGAAACTGAGTCAGGAGCTTGTTCTAGCACAGGGCTACATTGACAGCTTTTCGATGCTGGCCCTGATGAACAGGTTTTAAAACAGCCTTGGTTAAAGCTTCCACATCCATATTGGAGCCCAGACCTACTGTGCTAGAGTGTGACTATTTCTTAATTGTTGCAATATTTCTTCTGGGACTAGTCACCAAGCCTGCCATAGAAAGGGTGATTTTGAGCTGAAGAAAACTTTTTTGCAGATTTTCTGCTAAGAGAGACTGAAACTTGCTACTGGTTCATTTCAACTACATCCACCGAACCGTAACTCACTACTGCATACAAGTTCAGCAGGAACATTCCCAAAACCCCCACAGAAGAAATTTACGGTTGCTCAACGCTCTGTTACTGGCGGCCACAACTGTGTGCGCTCCACATGTCTTTGTAATCACTTAATGACTCATTTCCTTAATCTCTCATTTCCTATAGCCTTATTACAAGCAATTCATAAACCCAGATCCATAGTTGTTCTCTGGCTGTAGCCAGGAAGCACTGAACTGAATCTGCATCTGGTTGGCTGGCTGAAGTACCCCTCTCTGTTCCCCTCTGAAACTTTCCACTGGACCCTGTCTTTTGCTGCAGTGACACCTACTGATGAGGTAAGAGTGTATTAACTACACATTCCCTTGTTGCCAAACTCAGCCAACAACCACTTCCAGGCTCTAACCAGATGTTTCTGCTCTTCTGGAGAAAATTTCACACTACACCAGGAGAAGTTTTGCATGGTCTTGACTGTAATGCGTCGGTGGTCAGTGGACCTGAACAGAGATCACAGCAGTAGAACAAAATAGCTTTTCATGTCCAGGCTTATCATTTAGCCATCAACTAGCTGATGGCCTTGGGAAGCAAACCTTGCAAGGCAGCCTTTCCTGGGGCACTGTGTGACATTGACTTAGAAGCAGCAGTGCAGCCAGCATGCCTTTGCTTTCCTCTGCAGGTTCTTTTATTTCTAAAGAAATTAATACCAGAAGGTCATACCCTTGATACCTCCTCATAACACCCCATGGCTACAGGGAGATGAGTGACAACCTGAGCCCCATTGCTAGGTGCAGCCATGGCAAGGATTTCTCTTTTAGTGGAAAACATTTCCCTTTGAAACATCAGTATTTTCCTTAAACAATTATTTGGAAAATTTCAGCTTCAGTTAAAACACTGCAAAAAGTGGCCTAATAGCACCTCAACAGATGGGATGGAGTCAATACTCGAACAGGGCAAGAGGAAGGTCGAGGAGGCTGGTTGGCAAAGTCTCATGAGAGACAGTGCTTAAGGGCAAGGGAGCCCATGAGGGCTGGGAGCTCTTCAAAAAGGAGATCCTAGCAGCTCAGGAGAAAGCCATCCCCATGTTCGAAAAAAAAAAAAAAGCCAGCAGGGGAAAAAGCAGCTTGGTTGAACAGTGAGATCTTGAGTGATATCAAGAAGAAGAGGAATGTTTATGGGCTCTGGAAGAGGAGACAGGCCTCTTGGGTGGACTACAGGAGGGAAGTGAGATTGTGTAGAGAAAAAATCAGAAGGGCAAAGGCTCAACTAGAAATCAGATTGGCAAAGTCTGTGAAAGATAACAAAAAATCTTTCTATAAATATATAAATAATAAAAGGAGGACTAGGGAGACCATACAGTCCCTACTGGATGCAGAAGGAACAACAGTGACAGGAGATGAGGAAAAGTCTGAGGTCCTTAATGCCTTCTTTGCCTCAGTCTTTAATTGTAAAGAAAGTTGTTCCCTCTGTGTACAAACCCCAGAGCTAGAGGAGCAAAATGAGGCTCCCATGATCCAAAGGGAGGTGGTCAGAGCCTTGCTAGCCCGACTAGACACCCACAAGTCTATGGGGCCAGATGGGATTCACCCAAGGGTATTGAAGGAGCTGGCGGAGGTGCTGGCCAAACCCCTTTCCATCATCTTCCAACAGTCCTGGAAGACTGAGGAAGTTCCATTGGACTGGAGGATGGCTGATGATGTGCACTTGATCAAGGTGATCTTGAGTGCTATCATGAAGCACTTGCAAGAGAACTGGGTGATCAGGCCCAGTCAACACGGGTTCACAAAAGGCAGGTCTTGCCAAACTAACCTGATTGCCTTCTGTGACAAAGTGACTCACCTACTGGACGAGGGAAAGGCTGTGGATTTGGTCTCCCTGGACCTCAGTAAAGCCTTTGACACAGTTTCTCACAGCATTCTGCTACGGAAACTGTCACCTCTGGCCTGGAGAGGCGCACACTCTCCTGGGTGGAAAACTGGTTGGATGGCCGGGCCTAGAGAGTGGTGGGAAATGGAGTTAAATCCAGCTGGAGGCCAGTTACAAGTGGGGTTCCCCAGGACTCAGTCCTGGGTCCAGCCCTGTTCAATGTCTTTATCAATGACCTGGATGAAGGCATCAAGTGCACCCTTAGCAAGTTTGCGGATGACACTAAGCTAGGTGGAAGTGTCAATGTGCTGGAGGGTCGGGAGACTCTGCAAAGGGATCTGAACAGGCTGGACCGCTGGGCTGAGACCAACGGCATGAGGTTTAACACGGCCAAATGCTGGGTCCTGCACTTGGGACACAACAACCCTAAGCAGAGGTACAGACTAGGAGAAATCTGTCTCGAAAGCTGCCTGGAGGAGAGGGACCTAGGGGTATTGGTTGACAACCAACTGAACATGAGCCAGCAGTGTGCCCAGGTGGCCAAGAAGGCCAATGGCATCTTGGCTTGTATCAGAAATGGTGTGACCAGCAGGTCCAGGGAGGTTATTCTCCCTCTGTACTTGGCACTTGTGAGACCACACCTGGAATCCCGTGTTCAATTCTGGGCCCCTCACCACAAGAAGGTTGTTGAGGCTCTGGAGTGAGTCCAGAGAAGAGCAACAAAGCTGGTGAAGGGGCTGGAGAACAGGCCTTATGAGGAATGGCTGAGAGAGCTGGGGTTGTTTAGCCTTGAGAAGAGGAGGCTGAGAGGAGACCTTATTGCTCTCTATAACTAGCTGAGGGGATGTTGTAGACAGGAGGGAGCTGGCCTCTTCTCCCAGGTGACAGGGGACAGGATGAGAGGGAATGGCCACAAGCTCCGCCAGGGGAGATTTAGGCTGGACATTAGGAAAAAATTTTTCATGGAAAGGGTCATTGGGCACTGGAACAGGCTGCCCAGGGAAGTGGTTGATTCCCCTTCCCTGGAGGTGTTTAAGGCATGTGTGGACGAGGTGCTGAGGGGCATGGTTTAGTGTTTGATAGGAATGGTTGGACTCGATGATCCATTGGGTCTCTTCCAACCTGGTTATTCTATGATTCTATGATTCTATGATTCTATGAAAGGAGGAATGAAATAAGGACACTTTCTCACTGCAGACCTTGGCTTTAAGTCACTTCACCATGAAGTTTATCTGTTCTCCAATATATATAAACATTGATTCACAAGGGAGAGAGCGTGATAAAGGAATGAGGATAGGATAGGATAGGATAGGATAGGATAGGATAGGATAGGATAGGATAGGATAGGATAGGATAGGATAGGATAGGATAGGATAGGATAGGATAGGATAGGATAGGATAGGATAGGATAGGATAGGATAGGATAGGATAGGATAGGTTATGAATTGTTAAGACATTCCCCGATCTTCCCCCTTCCTGTCTGACTTTTACCGCAGGTTAACATCTTAAAACTAAGGCCAGAAAGCCAGGGCCAGTAAACATTGTGAAGCAGTGCTATAAATCCATGATCTCTCAGCAAGTCTGTGGAGGGAAGTGCTACAATAATTGTGTGGAAGTTTTGGGTCATAACAGGTCTGCACAAGAAAAGGGGTAGTGGAGAGGCTCTATCTCACACTAGAAAGACTTGGCTCTGTTTTTAGTCCTGGCTTTGTGCCTGAATGTTCATTCCCTTTGTCACTTTAATGCATAATCAAGTGTATCTTCATCCATCCATCTTCCACTTCACCATCACTGCAGCACAGATGGGACAGGTAGTCTAAAAAGCTAAATGACTTACCCAATGTATCAATAAGGAGCTTACTGATATGCAGCAACATAAAGCAGAATCTGCCTGCAACCCAAAGAAAGGCTTTTGCCAATAGGTCGTCTTATTAGAAAGGACCTCAGTTGTATTTTTTTGGATATTGGCTGCAGTATGTCAAGTACTGTATGTAGCACTATCTCCTTCTGCACACCTCTGCTGCCCACTCTTCATATAAAAACAGACTTCTGGGCATGAATCTGAATTATCATCTTTTGTTACTGTAACTTCTTCTGCAGGACTCTCTAAAAAAGAGGCTCTGTCTTGGAGATCTGAGCCCTTCTTAGGATGAAAGGAGGTGCTGTTATAAAAGGGAAACTGTGGGTGCAAATTCTTTTGTGTTGAATGAAGCTCCATGTTGAGATGCTTGGGGTCAGCTGTCTGAAAAGTTTTTCAGCTTTTCAAGAAACTTTATCATGGCTGGTCAAGACATGAGCAATGGGCACTGAACAACAGGATTTCCACTGAGCCCACAAATATTAACAGCAAGACCCTTCACAGACAGCAGGTTTGATCCAAATAAGCCAGAACTGTAGAGTTCAAGGGAAGAGAGAGATGACCTCAGGACTGTACACAGACAGACAGCAGAGTGGCTTTCTAGTGTCTAATGTGTTAGAATAATGCAACAAGACAGATCACATAACATGAAAACCTTATCTAACACCCACCATACACAACCTGACCTGGGTCCACAAAGAGCTCCAGTGTTGAGAGTTTAGGAACCGTAGTGTTTGTACTGGGATCCTGCAGTCCCCCAGCACAAGAACCCATGTCACTGCAACAGATTATCTCTGATTCCCAGTTTTTAGAGTCACAAGAGGTCAGCCTCACAGCGCCTGCAGGGAATGTGACTTCTCGGCTGTCTCGCTTTCCCCAGTACACTTTGACCTTCATGCAATCTAATATCAAAGAACCCGTTATTCTCAACACTCACATATTTTCCTCCATAGACTCAGTGCCACACGGCTGACAGGGGCAAGACATCATGTTAATCAAGGCAATAATTCAAAGGAAGGCAGTGAGGGGCTGTCATGATCAGGAGCCCTGGCTTCTACTTCTGCCTCTCAGCCATGAATTTAGACTCAGTCATGCCTGTTCCTTCCTTTCTTTCCCCTCCAGTCTTTGCCCTGATCCTCTCCTGATGTAAGTTATATACAGAAATGAAATGAGATACACCAGTGTACACAAATATCTCTTGCCATACTCTAGTTTCCTTGTCACCTACAGGTTATACCTGAGGTCAAACAGGTTAGAAATTCAGTTTTAAGTGCATGGAGACACCCCCTTTCTCAGATTAATATGGTACTGCAACATGGCCTCAAATAGAGTAACATAAGGAGCATCCACCTTGCCAGCTCCTAGGAAGATGATTCACAGAGATGTGTTTTAACAGCGTTGTTGACTGTTCTGTCACTAAGTTTCAAAGACTTTTCCAATGGAAAGTGTGGAGCGTTGGGAGAATGTGCTGGAAATTCATTCATCTCCTGCAGACAGGTGGGGCTGGGTCTGACTAGCACAAACCTGACGTGGGGATGAGGAAAGAAGATAAACACATGGAAGAAATAAAAGTTTTAAGACTTACTGCATGGTTAAATCAGACAGGTAGGTTTGTTCTTTAGCATCATTTATTTTCCTATAGTTGTTCCAGATTTCTTTTTTTGCAAGCTAAAAACACCTACAAAGGGCCTGTTACTTCAAATCCCACTTGTACTGCATGGAGGTGGTGGCTATACTTTAAAAGAGCAGGAATATTCAGTGGCACATCCTGGGGTGCAAATGGACTGATTTTAACCTCAATCACTATCTATAATCAGTGGAAAGGACTTTGTTCAGGAAAAATATGGGGCAGGGATGTTCTTGACTAAGATAAAAACATCATATTTCAGAAAAAAAGACCAGATGCTCAGATTATAAAGCATTAAGACTTGCATATGTAAGCACCCTGCCTCTTTCATAGTGGGGTTGCAAATGCTTCCTCTTTTTCTTTTTGCTAACAGAAGAGACAATCTGAGTTAAGTTTGATTTTAAATTAACAAAAACTCAGTATTCCCCATCCCAAAAGGAACTGGCAAGATATGAAAGCGGAAAAGCAAAACACAACTGAAATGTCTGCATTAGTGCACCTAGAGGGTTAGAGCTGATCTACATCAAAAGTAAAAGCACATTATAGCAGTGCTGGAAAAAAAAAAAAAAGTTGGAGAAAGATAGATGTTGAAGTATCTTTTTTTACAACTGGAGCCCTGAAAATGTAGAAAACATATGTTCTGCCTTTTTTATATATATGTGTTTTTTTAAAGCTACTGGAGAAACTGAAAAGAACCATGCCCGATGTGGAGGAAGAGAATGGGAGGAGTAAACCTTTCTTACTAGGACACACATATCCAAGCAGATCCTGCACAGGAGCTAATGTTCCCATGATGTGGCTGTGTGCCTATGTAGGTCCTATTGGGTAATTAGATTCTTCAGACAATAAAGGACATAAGCTGCTGCTTATAGCCCAAAACAGCTTAGCTCTCTGGGTCCATGGCCTTGCTCCTCCAAGACTGATGGAACCCTGTGGAGCTCTGGTCATGTCTCACCTGTTTCATCATCACTGATGTTCCTCAATCTCCAGTTTTCTTATCTAAGCTGTGCATGCCCTGGGGCTCTTGCCTGTGTAATTGTTTTAGTATGTGGCTTAGAGGGTTGGGACTTATATTAAAAGACTTCAAAGCCCACCCTTTTCTACACTGTTCCATATTTCTTTGACTTTCATTAATTATATGTTATTAATTGCTTTGCTTTTCACTGAAGGCCTAGGGGAGAAAGAAGCAAACAAAGTCCTTCCCATGGAAGCAGCAAGTGTAGCAAAGTTGCCCCATGAGATGAGTCCTCCCATTAATCTTATCCCCAGATTTAGGAAGAGATGGTGAGCACATCCTTGCAGGTGCTGAGGGTGCTGCAGGAGTCGAGTCACTCTCAATCAGCTTGCCTCCCAAGAACTTGTCTTCTGGCTGGGTCAGATCTTCAGAGCACACAAAACCAAAACTGTGAAAGGAGGAAGTGGGTAGGGGGGATGTGTTTCTTGTGTTATTTCAGAGGCAACTCCGTAACTCTCCAAACCTTAAGATCTTCCATATGTTGTTTTTTAGTATTATCATAGAATCATAGAATAGTTTGGGTTGGAAGGGACCTTAAAGACCTTCTAGTTCCACACCCCCTGCCATGGCCAGGGACATCCCACTAGATCAGGCTGCCCAAGGCCCCATCCAGCTTGGCCTTGTACACCTCCAGGGATGGGGCACCCACAACTTCCCTTGGCAACCTGTTCCAGTGTCTCACCACTTTTATAGTGAAGAAATTCTTCCTTATATCAAGCCTAACTCTGACCCTCTCCAGTTTATACCCATTCCCCCTCATCCTATCTTCATGGAGATCTGCCATCCATCCAAGACTTGAATATTTCTTACTCATTTCATAAAAAGATGCTTTGGAGTTCAGCTGGGGACTGATATCTATTTTCAGAGTTTTTATTTATTTTTAAGGGGAAAATATGGATGTACATATGTCTATAAAGCATTCTGCTCTTGCTATTATATTGCTCATCATCTGTACATTCTCAAGTGCAAGAGCTCCAGAAGCAGGCAGGAACAAAGCCTGAAACTAGAGAAAAGCAGTATTGCAAACCTGAAGTGGCCTTTGAGGTCCACTTAAAACCCAGTGGCATAGACCTCTGAAGTTTGCAAGTTCACATCTGAAACTCAGCTTTGCAGCTGTTTCTACTCTTTATGGGATGCAAAGAATTGCTAAATTCTGGATCCTAAAATTGAGCTTTAGGTCTCCTTCTGTATCCCAGTCCACGGCTTGGGTTCATCTAAGCTGTTGGGGATTGGGGGATGTGGTAGACCACTGGAGATACAAATATCTGATTGTTTGTAAGCACTGGTCACCACAAAAAGCAACTTTAAAAAGAGATATTTTTCCCCCAGTCTTCTGTGTTTCTGGAAACAGATGTTTAAATGAATGCTGTAGGACTCATTGCTACAGGTTACTCTGGAAAGCAAAGGCGGAAGTGTGCTAAAAGCCAGATACGTTTTAGAGGAACTAGTCTGTTCATAATTAAAACCACAGTTTAAATCCAGCCTTCAGACTGAAAGGTTCCTAAACGAGTAACTGCTGAGAGGATATAATGGGAAAATACTACCTTATATGTGACCTGATTTTACTCTTTCCCTGTACACATACACTACAGGTAATATTGCTGAGTGAATGTCCTGGGAGAGATGCCTCATCTTATCTGAAACTTGAAAAAAGTGGAAAGGAAAAGTGAAACATGTTTTCTTTTTTACCCTTTAAAATGTTCTCTCTGAAGAATCTTGATTCAAATTAGGAGCTAGTCAAGTTAAAACAGGAAAGTTAGGGAAAACCCTGATTTCCTCCAAATAACTGTCTGTAGGGTTAGGGAAAAAGAACCCAAAACAAACATGTCCTTCTACAGGGTTTTGTTGTCTTGGTACTCTCATGGGAGCTTTGCTGTGATATTTGAGAATCTATAGCCCTTACAGCTAAGATCCAGCTGTTGAAGTGATGATATGCAGTAATGACTAGGAATAGCAGGGAATCAGGCTTCAGTAACCCAAATGCCTCTTCTAGCCCTCACTTCTTTGTTTGCTTACTAAGTTAATAGTCAGATAATTTCATTCAGTGCTGATGGGGTGTATCAGGGGTGGCAGGGGTCTTGCATCTGGGGATAGATGTATATTTGAAATAAATTTTTCTGGGGTGATACAGGTTCTTTTGCACTCTCCTCTGCTTTGGCTTCTGCTATCAGCTGGGAAGGGAAAAAAAAAAACAACCAAAAACCCCAATTTTCCTTTGCTCCAGTTGGCCTTAGCCCACCAACCCATTCCACACATAGCCAAATCCAGCTGTCAAGCAGTAATGGATTTTTTTTTCCTTTCCCTAATCATTCCTGAGCTGAAGCTGAACTGATAACCTCAGAGACTGTCTTTTCGGGCTGGCTACAGACCAAGAATGTCATTCCACACAGAAGTGCTGAAGTTTCAGAAACAAAGTTTCACTGCAATGTGGAACAAAGCTGGGATGTTTTACACACTGTCAAGAGACAGCAGTGCCCTCACTGCCTCCTGCCCTTCACCGTATTCTCCACCTTCCTACTGGAGAGCAGGGAGTTGATCTGCATTGTGGAAAACACGGGTCTTGGTGGCTCCCAAGTGGGTTTCTACTCACTTTTAGCATTTGTGTGCCTGGAAATTCATCTGACTGTGGGGTAGAGTGAATAAAATGTCTTATTTCTTGCATGTAGGACAGGACAGAATAGTTGAGTGACAACCATTTGGCAATAGGGTGAGACTCGCTGGGGCAGGGGCACCTGCGCTTTGTGTTCAAGGATATAACCATCTGCTTTAGCTCTCTCTGGCTCCTAAAACCCACCTTATCCCTCTGCCACACACTTCTTCCTCTTCAGCTGAGTCTGCTTTTACACAACTTAGTTCAGCTGAGGGGGCAGAGCTACCCAGCAGGAGCTGTCAGTGGACAGAGACCATTTCAAAGAGCACCAATGTGAATTGACCCTGTTTTTCACCCAGAAAACCAGAAAAATGCAGCCAGAATCAAGTCCGTATCTCCTCAATTCAAATGAGCACCTACTTCCTAGTTTCTTGATCACATCTGTTGTTACAGGTGAGAGACACTTATTTCTGAAATCAATACATTGTCACAGAATTCTTTCTGTTCTAATAACAACAATCAACAGTAAATTTCACAAGATCCCAAGCAAAATCCACTGTCAAATATGGCAAAATGGATCCATCACTTCCATGGAATTTGCTTTACTGTTGTCATAAAATTCTCATCCTAATGATTAGTTAGCAACAAAGCCAGTGGGGCCCCATTGCAAAGAACAGGACTGACTGACTGGGAACTCAGCCTAACAAGATAAGAGCCATTTATAATGTTATTATCCTTCCCAGGAACATTAAAATCACCTCCTGTTTCCTCTTGCAGTCCTTGAGATGGTCCTCAAAACTTGCATCCTATTGTGGCAGGGAACAAAGTTATAGGAAAGCATAGTCTGTGCCTCCCCACTTTCCCTCCCTAGTGTCAAAAGGTACAAGGGAAAAAAAGAAGACTACAGATTACCAGGTTAATCAGAGGCATGCTCCTGCCTCTGCTGAGAGCATCTCTGCCTTCCCAAGTACGATGCAGCTGAAGAGAATACTGGGACTTCAATAAAGGCAGGTGCCAGGGGGCTTCCATATTTATCTGGTTGCATAGCTGAGTGTCTTGCATATGTTCCCTGCTGCTGATCTGAACACTATTAGTCTGCTTAGTGTATTTGTGCAATGGCAGCCAGCCTTGCTTGGTATTGCCACATTTCCAGACAAGTAAACTGCAGCTAAAACTTTGAAGGTTTGTTTATAGCTTGAATTTTCCCTCAGTGCATTCGTTCCTTTGCTTGTGTGCATGAGAATGCGTGTCAAGGGGGAAGGGAATGATTCCTAAAATAAATACAAAAGTTTGTGGAAGGGTGTCTGCTGTCTTATCTGACAGTACTTCACTAGCCCCAGTGGAGAAACTCAGGTCTAGACATGATGGTGCAGGGGGGGATGGGGGTGCTGGGGGGAATGAGGAGCGTGAAAGAGAGGGTGAAAAGAGAAAAAAAGCAATATTGTTCTTTAAGTGGCCTATTTCCTTTCTCTCAGATACCAGACAAATTTTTAATGATGAAACCTGCTAACAGCTGGGGCTAATTTTGAGGTTATTTTTATTGCAAGAGCAACACGACAGTAAAAGACCAGTCCTAAATGTGGCTCAGCTCAAGCATTTGTCCCTGCAGACCTTCTAAAATAGTTGTGATTCGACTTCCTCATCCCCATTGCGTCACCTCTGCCTGGTAGCTGTGTCAGGAGGATACAATAACATTCTACATCTCTCCTCCGAAGGATGCAGAGGCCTCTCTAGCTCCTTGCTCAGCAAGATGCAAGGCAGGGCCAGAGCCTGCAGGGTTCATTTGGGGACTCTCTGGAAATGACATCAGTGCTTACATTTATATGTCACTAGATTTTGAAACATTTACCACTTTGCTGCTTGTTGGCCCCTTTCATCCAAGGTCTTCTCCATCTGCTATGGAGGAAGGCTTGCTGTTCCAAGTTTTCTCAGGGCTCATGGGAGTTTCAGAGTCATATGATACTGTAGGATACATGGCTTTCACTGCACAATCACATGAAACACCACTTGGTCCCAGGACTTTGAGAAGGGCTGGGCTGCACTCAGCACTCTGTTTCACAGGATTACCTCCACATGAACCTGGGCTGGGGGAGTCAATAATGTTGGGTTGTTTGAGAAAGTCGATTTTCTAGTTCCATTTCCGCCTGTACCCAGGTCCTGCAGAAGTGCCGTGGTGGGGTGTGGATGGAGTAGGAGTCCCACTAGCCATCAAGAGAGTCCCTCATCCTGGGACCCCCCTTTGTTCGTGGGAAAGGAACACGACAGACACAAACCTAGCCTTCTGGCACTGCTTCAAGCTTAAACAACCACCATAGATTGTTAAACTAAAGCCATTGGCTTCGAGGATAAAGAAAAGCACCAGCTGAAGGATGAAGAAAGCCTCCTTTCATGAGCAAGAACCAGCGCCTCTTGCGATGCTGCTGTACAAAATCATACAGCACCTGTTACATCTTTTCTTGATCCACTCTCAAGATGCAGGAACAGCTTGGCTCTATAGAAGCCCTGATGTGTTTGTTTTCATTCTGAAGAGCTAATCCAAACCTCTCTTCCTGAAGGACAGGGAAGGAGGGGCTGGAGGGGGTATTTATATTTTTTTCCCTCTGCTGGGGAAACAGGTTGGAGCTGTTAAAATAATTGGCAGAAGTAGATTCCTGCAGATATCTTTGGCTGCATTTTAAAATAGAGAGATTTTCTTCTTCTCCCTCTCTCCCGTTGTTGTTTTGGGTTTTTTTTGTCTTCTGATTTAGCCATAAAATTGCCACTTATGACATTAGCAGTTGCAGAAAGCAGGAGTTTTCCTCATTAGAGTGTTTCTGCTCATGGGCTCTGGTAATATCATTTGGTGGGAAGGACCTTGCCAAAAGGCTATAAAACCAGCTGAGGACTCACACGGCAGTGTCAGGAGGTTGGTTTCTTGGTTGCTTTGGTAACACACAAGCAAAGCTTCCCTGTCTCTTCAGGACAGGGAGATGGGTTTAGTTTTGGATCTACTTCCACCTTCTCTGTCTTGTGAAGGAGTTTGCAAGCAAGCAGCAGCAGCAGCCACTGGAGAATAGGAAAAGGCCCATAATATTTGTCACATACATCTCTGAAGGCTGTGGCTTCCAGGGTAGGTCAGCTGTGTGCACCTCTGCCTGCCTCCTCCTGAAGTTCATCAGGTGTGAGAAGCATTCAAGCCCTCGCTTTTCCCAGTCCTCAGAGCACAAGTCACATACTGCAGACCCAGACTAAGACAGCTAGCAAGTGTCATCTCCTGTCTGGTACTATATCCTTTCAGTGATGGGCAGTTGGCAAGGTTTATCACCGCCTTGCAGATATAGTCAGCCAGGCGGCTCAAAGAAAGAACACTAATTTCAGCTCACCAAATAGCTCCAGCCCTTTTACCCAGATTAGAGTCTCAGCAAAGACCTCATCTTCATGGGGCTTCCTCATCAGTTTTATTATACTTTTTCTTTAATACAAAGATTTGAAATTGTGCTTCAGTCCTCAAGAAATTTGAAACTGTGGTGCTAGAGCAGATGAGATCTTATTTTGAGTTAAATGAGTCCTACCTACAACATCCCCACCAACCCTAAAAAATAATTCAGGAAAATAAAGAGGGGGAGAGAGAGTCCTACCCAAGGATACTATCAGTCTGCTAAAGCTCCTGTTGGTGAGAAAAACATACCTTGCAAAGCTCAGGAAAAAACATGACTGGAAGCTATTGTAACATTGCAACTCCTGCAAAGATGTGTCTTTATCAAAGCTATCTGGTCAGGTGCAGATTTAGACTCTCGGGGCCGCAGGGCATCGCTGGTATAACTAGAATTACTGGCATTTCTGCCTTGATTTTTACCTCCCTGGAGTTCAACCTGACCAGCCTAACACATGCTGTATTGCAATTGACTAAGTCTCCCTGTCAAATAGACCTAAATTTGACTCTGGGAGCTGAACACGTCCTGCTTTGGGGCCAGACTTGAGTGAAACACCATGTTCTTAGCAGGGTCTACTCCTCAGTGAGACAATACAGGGCAAGCCTAGAAGCAGCAGGTGGCCAGGCTTGAAAAGCCCAGAAATGCCTCTGCTTTGTTCCTTGCTGTAAATTCTAGGAGATCTCTTGTTGGGAAGAAACAGGCATGAGAGTCTTGATTTAAAGGGCAGATAGATCCTTGCTTATCCTTAAAGCAGGTTCAGTGGCTGTGTTTGGAGCTGGACTGCCACAAGCAGGTGAAAGATAGACATTTGGCTGTACAACCACAAGAATCAACCCTCTCTCTCCTAAACCAAGCAAACTGATGTCAGATGGTGCAAAACTGACTGATGCTTACATTTTGATGCTGCATCCAATGTGGTTATTGTAAAATTCCATTTGTTACAGTCCCATCAGGAGCAGTCCTCACACCACCTCCATAAGATCGATCATCCAATTAATCTTCAAAAAATCAAGCTTTCATCAGAAAGTCTCAGCAAGGGGGTCAGGAAGACTGGAGAGTTCTCTGCCCTTTGCTCCATCAGCTCCTCCTGCCCTCTCCTGAACTTTCCTCCTCTTTGGCAAGAAATTTCAAAACTCAGTTCCATGACTTTATGGACAGATCTATATAAAACAGTGACTCAGCCTGCACTCACTTACTGGCAGAGATGCATCAGCTGCAAGCAGCTTAAAAATGGTGAAATAGAAAAATAACAATTAAAATAGAAAAATAAAATATTCTGGGCCAAAACTTTTGGGCATAAAGTCTTCCATATGTCAGTAACTTCTGCCATTTAATTTTAGAGGTGAGCCCAGAAAGTTTCTTTATGCATCTCTTACTACTCAAAGCCCGAAGATTGAATCCAGGGAGGATTTCCCTTTATTTGTCCTGTCCTGGACTCATTTCTACCCACTTTCACAGTAACACTCATGTTAAAACACAAAGGGCAAGTGGATGGCGCTGTGGTGAAGGTATATAAGATACTCATTAGATATTTCTTAGTACCAAAATCACAGCTGCAAGCAAGTATTTTAATTCAGGATTGTCCAGGAAGATTCCTTTTCTGAATGTCTGGAGGATATTGTTCTGCTCATTGTCAAAAAAATGCAATCATTTTTGGTCCCTTTAAGTTACAAGTCTCAGTGAAAAAAAAATTGGTAGTGATTTCAGATACTTTTTTCTCCTCCCAGAAATTAAAACCAGTGCCTGGACTGGTGCCTTTGAATTTATTTACCCTTTTAAAATTAAAACAACCACTAAAAAAAAGAAAAACAAAAGAGAGCAGCAGCTCCTGGCTTTTACTTTAGCTAAAATTTTCAGGCAACTGTAATGCCAGATTTTTTTTTTTTTTTATTGTATGGGAACTTAGGAGCAAGTTGATGTAAGAAACTTTCCCAAAGAATCCGTAAACCACACCAAAACCTGACAAACTCAACCAGTCTGGAAGGGTCCGAGAGTGAGGGGAAGGCACATTTGCAGACAGGCTGGGTACCTCAGCAGTTTTCAGCTGGCAGCAGCAATAGCTTCTGCATACCCTCAGGTGACAGGGGTTGGATTTGGTGGTGCTGGAACCAGTAGAACACCAGGTTCACGCAGCGTCGGGTTTTTCCCTGGAGGATTTGAAGGGACCCTGAAGAATTACGGCACTACTCCCTTATGGGCAGCCTGGGCACCCGACTCCTGTGGGCTGCAGTGGAAATCCCAGCCAGTGCCTCCTTGTGCTGCAGGCAGGTGTCCAACCATATGGGCCAAAGGGCATGTGAATCCTTGAAACTTTAGAGCAGACACAGGAGAGGTCCCCTTGGAGGAAAGGACTAGAATTTTTTTGCAGCCATCAGTGAACAGGTCTCCACAGCAAAGAGGACAAACCAGGACAGATCAGTACAAGCATCTTCAGGGATGTGAATTAGGGATGTGGGCACTGGGCTGGATAACATAACCTCTCCATTAAAATGTGGCATTTTGGTGGGAGGAATTAAGAAAAGCTGGCAATTATCATAGGAGGTCTACTGGCTGCATGCCTTTGGACAATACACTACCCTCTGCTCTGAGGTCCTCTATCCTCACCATAGGAAGAGGTGTATTTCATGTCAACACTCAGTGAGTTATGGAAAAGCCTTCTTTCAGGTTTCAACAGCATGCTGAGTAACTCCATCTATGCCCACAGAGAGTTTTGAAGCCTAAATGCCCCCAACATTAGCCCCGTAGGCACCATCATACGTATTTTCTGCCCTGCTTCAGGCTGGAGAGGGGAGCGTGGTCCTACCCGTTCACACCAACACAGGCCCTGATTCACCACCTTTCTCTTGGAGGCTGTGGTACCTCAACTCAAAGCCAAACTTTCCTGGCTCCCACTTCTCTTTCCTCCACCCCTTCTCATTTCAACTCGTTTCCTGTTCTCAGACATTTGCAGCAAATGTGTGTCTCTTACTTCGTCCTGTAAATTCTGTGTGATCGAGGGAATGGTTCCTGACCCATTTGGCAGCCTCCATGCTCTTCTCATTAAACTTTGACTCTCATCACAACTGGGTCCTAAGGCAACATCCAGGTGAGGACAGCTGGGAAAGCACTTTCATCCACTTTGAGGGTGCATACAGCATAGCTTCCCCACCTGCCTTTTGCTGCTGGAAGCTTTGCCCCACTTTTCTGCTAAAACACCACCCCTCCCTCCATTCCACTGCTTTTCCTCAGGTCAATCCCATTCAAACAACTGCCTCCACAAATCCTTTTTTTCAAGGCACACAACTAGAAAATACTAGAGGAGGTCTGCAAAGGAGCTGGTGTAGGGAAAGCCTGTACCAAACTAAAGAAGGCCAGAATATACAGACAATGGTATTTTGAGCAGCCTGAGCTTCTTATTGAACCTGTCACAGCATCTGAAATGTTTTTTTCCAGTCAGAACCAGTGGTGCACAGGGTGCAGGTTCCTGAATTTGTGCAGAAAACTTCAAAGCTCTGTTATGTGACTCAAAAGGCCACATGGATCCCACATGTTTCTTAGTCCAGCCAGGTGATTTACTGGTTCTCAGACATCGACCTTGGACCAGATGGAAGCTCACAGCATGAGCAGGTGAAAAGCACTGACTGCAGTCAACACAAGCCTCTTGTGCTTGTACTTTCTTAGGGCACTAAGGAAGGGCTACAGCCACCAGCATGGTAACAGGCCTACCTATGTCCCCCCAGTCTGCTCCCATGGCACACCTTCCTGCTACCCCATGAGGAGAGGGAGCAGGAGGGAGGCAGGAGGGTTTTTGAGCTATCCCTATGTCATAGTAATATCCAGTCTTTGACAAAGGTGCAGAGCAGCCTTCAGCCTTTCCTAAGGGTAGAAAGCAAGTTGGGGAACCCACCTAAGGGGACTGGTACCATGTCACCTTGTGACTGATCTCTGCACTCCCAAGGAACCATGGTTATCTGTGAATTTTCCCATGCCTCTCTGTCATCCAGACCTCTGGAATGTCTGGTGGAGGTGGCCCATCATGTCAAAAGGGCAGACCAGTTGGGAACCATTGCTTTCTGGTGAAAGCTTGCAAATATTCCCTTAAACTTCTGGGAGAGGAGGTGGGCTAACTGTCTGGCCTTCCCAGCCTACTTAGTGTGTCCAGAGCTGCAGTGACTAAACAGGGCAAAAGATGACACTGAGGGAATAGTTTGGCCAAGGAAATGCTCATATCTTGATGCTCCTGAAGCGTGCTGGC
The DNA here is from genome assembly GCA_033459285.1 of Clamator glandarius. Lineage (NCBI taxonomy): Eukaryota > Metazoa > Chordata > Aves > Cuculiformes > Cuculidae > Clamator > Clamator glandarius. The sequence continues at coordinate 294,938 of JAUNZM010000323.1, read as the reverse complement.
ATTAACCCAGAAGGAGGATCCAAAGCCTGAGAAGGGCTGTGAGAGCCATTTTGTTAACACCATATGAGAATTACAGCAAAATAAAATCTCACAGCACTCCCTGGGGAGGACTGAGCAGCAAGATGCTGTGTGTGTGCATGTGCGGGCATCGACTGAGCACACTGCAATGTGCCGACTGTGCCTTGAAGAATGTGCTTTAGAGCCATTCTGGAGATTTCCCATCTCTGACAAAGAATTTAATTGCCCTCCATGGGGTGGGAAAATTCAGCAGAGGGTTGCTCAGGACACTGAACAGAGCAGCTATGATATGGAGGCAGGGTCTCCTGCCATCAGCAGCTGCATTGCATCCAGCCACAGTAAGGTATTCAGGCACACTGAAAGCACTTAGGCTCCCTCCTTCTGTGGGTTTCACCTCTGTGGATCTGGTCCTGAAAGAACTGGGGCCAGACCTGCCTACTTTATTTGTGGTAGCAGCCTCCAGATCTCATGCAAGGAGAGAGTGGCAGAAGGTCATCTCCATGTGTTAAATTGAAAGTGCAAGAGCTTGCACTGACAGGACAGATGGCAAGGCCAAGCTATACCTATTCCTAAGAGAAGAGATAATATGCTTCTCAAATCAGAAATCTTCCAGATTTACAGTGAAAAAAAGCAGAAATAGAAAATATGTGGGGAATCGGGAAGAAGGAAAGCATGTCCTAACACTGTGAAAGATAACTTCCCAGAAAAAAAAAAAAAGAAAAAATAATGAAAGAAAGAAAATCTCAAAACATGAAAAATCCTTGGCACCAGTTCTTACAGTCCAGTTCATTGGGTGAGTTCTGAAAAGAATTTCACTTGGTTTGCAGAGTGACGAGATAATTGGAAAGGCTTTGAAGAGAAGGGTGAGTCCTGGTTCGTGCGCTTCCCTGCAGTACCATAGGACTGAGAGATCTCCGTGCATCTCTCTGTTGTCAGGCCCCCATGTAACCTTGGTAAGGAATTTAAATCACCTACGCCACAAGCTTCATTGATATAATAGGTGATAACACGATGAAAAAATGTTTTGGATTGTAAGCCAAGCTTAAAGATCTACATTAAAAATATGTAGACTGAGTTCCATCTGAAATGTTTCCAGTAAAGCAACAACAGCACAAAGCAGTTTGTTTTATTGGGAGGTCAGATATAAATACTCCATCCAGTCCAAAATAAGCATTTTTGTTTAGTTTTCACCATTTGGAAAAAGGTGGGGAGAAGAAAAATGTAGTATCTCTAGTTAAGAAAATTTAAATATAGATAAATCTCTGTAACATTTCAAAAACAAGAATAATTTTTGAGATGTCAGATCCATTTTTTTTTTTTTGTTTACCTAAGAAATTCAAAATGAGTGATGATAGTTGAAATTAATAAGCATTTTTTGGAGGAAATGAATAAAAAAAATATATATATATATAGGGAAGAACTTGTCAGTGCAAAAAGCCAACAGCACCTCCCAGCCTTGCAGGAGTTTGGGGTAGGTAAAGTCAGACATATGAAATCTGCAGAAACTACATGACAAGATGCCAGATATGTATCTCAGAAAGACAGGATCTGATTGTCAAGAGCCTGTTCTCACAGAAAATAAAAGGCTTTAGTTTCTGTACAATTATGTACAGACAAGACATGTGTTTTCATTGCGTGGCACCAAGCCTGGAGTATATTTTTTGCTCCTGATTTACAAGGAAAACTTGGCATGTAGAAGACCCACACAGCAAGAAGTGGGCAGATTTAATACAGATGCATTGAATAGCATCTCAAATTCAAAAACCTTTAGCATCAGGCATAGCTGTCTTTGCTCCCATCTGTTTGCATGATATCCTTCACAGGGGTTCTGAGCTTGCGCTGGGGTTTTTAGGTGTTACCACCATGGAATTATAGAGGAAAAAATATTGGTCTTCATGCCCTTCAACCTATGCCTGGGATTTTGCAACAGCAGGGCTACCTAGCAGACTACCATAATCTGCAAGAAAATATGAGATTGGTCTGTGAAGGGAGAGGATTCTCTTTCTCTGTTTGTGATTACATCAGTGGTCCAGATATCTGCTTTGGTTGCTATTTCACGTGTTGTCTTCACCTTCTTCCTTCTGAGGCTGAAGGAGCAGGACAGTGGAGATGCTTTTTCATCCCATTCCTCTTTGGGACAGCAAGAATTCAGAAAGGTGGGAAGCAATTCTGTTTCTCAGGAGCACCCATCTTAGTGTGCAGCTCCTACAGCCACTCAGAGAGGTCACTGGACTTGGAGATTGTCAGAAATTGAGTCTTTGAACTTCTCTCCACTGGTCCTCCCTCTTCCTGCTGAGTCCCTCAGGACTATTTTCCAGCTAAATTAGCCACATCGCAGTCATCCCATGACTAGCAGCACCTCAAGGCCCTGATTGTTCTTCTCCCTCGAGACTGGCTTCTTCAAGATATGCTGCAGAGTGTTTGCACCACCAGTCCTCACACCCATGGACCTCTCCTGGCAAGCAGCCCATTTCTCACCTTTCATTACAGGTAGCATAACCAACACAGAGAGTTAGATTTGCTCATTTAAAGAGGAGGTTGGCAGTTAGTACCAGGAACAGCTGTGCCACTTTCAAGATTTAATCAAGGTCTGCAAACAAGACAGAGAAAGAGACAATAAGCTTCGAGTAACAAACTGACTAGTCCGATTCTGACATTTTCATTCTGTATTCCTGAGGAAGACTATCCCCTCAGGGAATGCAGAAAGCACTCTGGTTGTGCTAGAGGTATCGTTTGAAACCATAAAAGGTAAAAGCCTCCCTTTCAAAGCATGTCTCCAGGTGATCTTTCCCCGTGCATGTCACACAAATCCATACAGTGAGGAGATGTGTCCTTGGAGAGTTAAAAACTTCAAGTCTGTGTCACTGAGGATAAAAGCTCTTATTTCACTTTTGTTTCAAAACATCACTATTACTAGCATGGCTCTGTCCTGACATATGAATATTTCAAGGACAACATGAAAACTTTACTTGTGTGCATCCAGAGTGAATGGGTGTGAAGTATCACACACATAAGCACATATCTATGTATATATACACATATATATATACACACTGCAACTGAGCTGAAAACTCAGGCTCTCAATATTTATAACTTTGGCTCATATCCCAAGCAAAGCAGCCCTATTGCAGAAGCTCTATTTGTGGCAATGGGATCTACATGCTCCATTTTATTTCTAATCCTAGGCAAGCTGGCAGACATAAGGTTTTATGGGAAGCAGAACAACTAATCCATGCTGAAGTACAATGTAGAAAGTTTCCTAAGTATAGAATCCCCTTAGAAATATGAGGGCTCAAATTAACCCCCTAAATCCTCTTTATCAAAGTCAGCCAAGCTTGGGGATGGTAAATTGATTACGTGGCCAACTCCAGCAGCTCAGACTCTTACAGCAGATGGAGTGCTTATGGGAGAGGGCTCTGAGGGAAGTGAGGAAAAAGGGATGAATTAGCAAAACTACTGACATGGAAATCTCCTGGAGCTCGAAGTCTGAGCATAGTTCTGCTGAATCCATGACACTCAAATCAGAATTTGGGAAGAGTAGGGTCTCGCTTTGGAGACCATGATTCAGCTGTGAAGAACAGAAAGGTGAGTCTCTGGCTGAAGCAGACCACTGTTTTTTCTCTGAATGTGAATATTTATGGCCCTGAAATGTTGTTTGCTGCCCCTTGGCATTATTATCCACTGTGGGGTGTACTCTTTGGCCTCTGATATTCCTGTCCAAACCCATGACTGTGTCCAGCTCTGCTCTAGTTCGTGGACTATATTAAACAATCAAAGAGGGGTTTAATTCTGCTTTGTGAGTACTGGCTTAAGGCCAACTGTAAAGTGGAGGTCTGATTACAAGCTTTCTTACAACACAAAAGTGTGGCCAGGTCCAGGCTTTATGTTCGGACACATCTCTCCCGGTCAAGGAGAAATTTCCAGTTGTTTGGATGCTGAGTAAGCAGAAACATTGGAAATTGGCAAAGTGGGTTTTTTTTTTTGTTTTGTTTTTCTTCCCTCTCAAGCCTTGAAACCAGCTCAAAGTTTTTGCAGCTTTGGTCAGTGGTTCACATGGCCTCTCAGCTGAGATCTGTAACAGGAGATTGCCAACTGTACTGGGAGATTTCTGTGACCCTGACAATTGGCCCAGAAAGGAGGGAGCTGAGACCTATTGTGCTTATTTCATGCGAGATCCTGGAGGGACTTACAACCAAAGGTCCTTCTTACCAAAGTGCAACTCACAGTCTCAAAGCAGCTAAAGGGGGAGAGGAACGCAATGAAAACATCTAATGTGGTGAAGCTCTTAGATAATATTTCTCTGTTGAACAATCGGTAGTTTGTGGGATTTTTTTTTTTCTTTAATGAGTAATTGTGGGAGAATAAATATTATCTAGAGGAAAATTTTCTGAAAATGAAAACCACAGATTTTGGCACATAAATTCAGTCTCATTAATCCTAAAGTAGGAACAGGTTCACCAGCTTCTCCCTTCCTAAAGCCCATGGAGCAAAGAAGATTGTAGAGCTGGTACTTGAAAATTCAATCTTTTTCACTACTGATGGCTGTCTCAGAAAATTCTGCTTGTATAGCACTGATCCAAAACTGAAGGCTTGACCCAGGAAATAGCTCGGTACTCACAAATACGGTTTCTTATTCTGTGACTATTCTGACTTAAAGGCTTGGGGAAGACTCGTAGTAGTCCCAAGCTCACCTAAGTAAGACCAGTGTCATTTAAAAGCTAGGGAAAACATAGTTTAGGCAAATTAAAGGTCTGACCTGTAGGATACAAATTTTAAAAAAAAACTAAAACTAACAAAGTAGAGTGTCTAGAAAATTCTTCTTGCACCAATTTATCAATGAACCCAGATAAACTGCTTCATCCCCCTGACCCTGTGACTAAATTTTGAGGAAGACTGGATGTAATTTCCTCTAAACTCAGATAACTAGATAAAAAATGGGATAAAAACAGGGGTCTCTTTTACATTCTTTTTGGTTTTTTCTTCCTTTGCTTTTTTTTTTTTTATGTGTGAGATTTTCAAGAGAAAGTGATGTGTCAAGTATCCTGGGAAGAGGAGTAAAAATCACAGCGAAGAACCTCTTGAGTCTCTGGCAGAGTGGAAGTTCTATGAACTGCAGCCTAAACAGTTTTCACGCACCCTCAGAAACCTATAAATATTTTCAAAGAATATTTACTAGCAACCTTCCACTAGTATTTGCCAAGCTCATTTGAAAAGGGGAGCAAACTTTCTGTCAGAGGAGCAATTCCTAGCAAGGGAGCTACAAGCCCCTTTAAGCTGCCTTGAAAAGAAAGAAAAAAAAAGAAAGAAAAAGGAAAAGAATGAGGGGGAAAAGCATCTGTAAAACATAGTCTGCAATTTTGGCTTTGGTGCTCAAGATAATAAGACCACTGACTGACAAATTCCAAGAGTATTTTCCTATTTATATTCACTTATATTTATTTGTTCAATATGTGAGGATGTGATTCCTTGAGTTAATCATTAGCTTGGTAGAGCTTTTGCTACTTCTTTGCCAAGATTAAAAAAGAAAAAAAAACCCCGACATGTATTTAAAAAAAATAAAATAAATTTCCACTTAGATATAAGTAGTATTAAATGGAATAAGTCCCCCCCTGTAGGAAAGTGCAGGACAAGTTGTCAGGACAGCCCTGTGGTCTAGGGTTTTATTTATATCATTGTTGCTGGGAGATTTGAGAGAAGACGTGCAGATGCTCTCCTCATGGAAACAAACAGGCCAAGTTTGAGCCAGATTTCAGAGAAGGTCTAGATAAACCCCTCTGAGCCATGTCACCCTTGAAGTCAGTCCTCCTTGAGGAATGATACAGATTACCACTTTGGTTTCTCTTCAGAGGAAGGTTGTTTGAGACACTAACCTTCCAACCTACACTACAAAAATGGCCATCATCATCACACAGACACATTGGCTCATGTGTCTTCCATACCTATAGTAGCTTTTCTGGAGATGCCCACTAGCTTAATAAGATGCTTAGTACCATGTCAGGGCCCTAAGCTCTGGAGTATCTGGACCGTATTCCAGTTTACGTAGACACTGCTTCCATTCTGACCTCAGTGTCATTCTGATGTGGATGTATAATTGAGATGTGTAAAAGGATCTGTCCCCATTTCTTGAAGAATTTGCCTTTTCAGTATTTAGTGCTGGAATTAATATGTCCGCCCAGTACAAACATGAGGAATTGTTTCCATCAGTTGCCAGCACCAGCAGAAGGAAGGGAGCAGCTGGAGATGCCTTCCAAGAAGCTGTTAATGAAAAGGGAGGGAGAAATTGAAGGCCCTATACTGGGACCAGTTTTCATACTGGTTGAATTACAGTGGAGTCTTCAAAGAAAAGGTGAGACTGCCTTGCACCTAGGAAAAGTCCAGGAGACCAGGAGTAGAATCAAGCTTGGATTAAACAGTCAAGAGCAGCTATTTGAGCTAATAACTTGAGGGTCAATGAAAAGAGAGGGTTCACCCAGGACAACTAAGCAGAGAAGATTCCTTTCCCAAATAATACAAAAAACAACTGCAGGGAGAGAGAAAGGAAGAACTATACACGTAATTCAGTCTGCCAAATGGAGGAGCTTTTGAAAATGGTTCTTGGGCTTCTTACAATGCTGTATAGCACTGCTAAAAGTTGCACCCTCAGGCTTCTTAGGCACTGAACCATCTTTCTCTCCTCCATTCCTATGCATTTTATGACTTCGAACAAACAGTCTCTTCTGCATCATAAAAATTCATCAGCTGCCAAGGTCAGAAGGAGGGAAGGTAATGTTTTCCATATTTGTTTTGTCCTGGTGGGTAGAGGTGGCTTAACAACTGATGATTTCTGGTATGCTTGCAGAGCAGGTGAAACTTTAGCACTATCTAAGCAATGAAGTCTTCCCTTCTTAGGAGAGAGACACGTGTCCTGGCAAGCATTGCTCAGGCAGTTAACCCACCAACTTAAAATTCATCCTGCACTTTGAAGTGAGTCATCCAAATGGGGAAATGAAATCTCCAAAGTTATATGGGCTTCTCCCTGCCCATGTGAGATAACTCACCACAAAAACTCTTCAGAAACAGGGCCAGTCTAGTGCTACATGACTCAAACAATCAGGTTTCCATCTCCTGCCTTGGGACACTAGTCCACTCAAAAGAGTTTTCCTAAAGCTGTTTTTTCCTTTGCCTAGCCTCAAGCCACTGCTTTTAATTCGCTGCATCTTGCACTAGCCCCTCTCCACCCTGGACCTCCCTGAATGACTGATCTTTCTTCTTGGATGATCTTCAGATATTTGCACATCATTATTTTTCTCCTCTGCTAAGTGGTCGTGTAGGTCACAGTAATGCTTTTGTGTCATAATGATTTGGGTCTTGTGTTTATCCAGAGTCATTTTCTCGTCTTATTTTTAAGAAAAAAAATCAAAAAACATAAATGGAAAGAAAAATCAAACAAGATTCACTGACAAGTCAGGATGCCATTTGCCAAGGTGTCTTCCAGAGTGCTTTTATTTATGGCTGACTTTCAAAACTTTGCAAATGAAGCTGCATAATGGAAATATTGACACCCCCTTATCTTTTTTCTGCATTAACACAGAGACATATGAACACACCAGAGATTCATGTGTGTGATACTTTGACCCTGTTGAAGCCCACCTGGGAATAAAGATCTTCCTTTTTTTTTCTTAGGACTTACTTGGGTTCATTAGCAATCATCCTCACCATTACCTTATATGTCTAGAATGCCAGGCATCATGAAGTATATGTATGTCCTGGATGAGATATCCATCTGTTTTTATACTAGCAGCAGCAAACACTATAGCAGAGGAGCCTAACATCCCATTTAATAAATATCAGCCCCTTGAACAGGAACATGCATTAACAAGATGGTGTAAAAAATCATTACAGGGCCAATGAAGAGATCTCCAGGGAAATATTCTGGAACTGATTAAACATGTATGTTTAGACAGGGGAATAACCTTCTGATACTGATTTCTGTCTACTCCTCGCAAACAAACTTGGGTAACTTGCTTAACCTGCAGTATGTCCTTTGTAGACATCTAAAATTAGGATAGGAAAAAACATTGAAGTGTGACAGTTATACTTTAATTGTCCTCTGTAAAATGGGAAATGAACAGCAATGTGTACTTAGAGGAGAAATATCATACAAACATTCTGAAATGCTCAGATACTTCAGACACTGAGGCCACAGAAGTAGCTGCATTAGATGGATTAGACTGTACTTAATTTCCCCTTTGTCTCTATGGTGTGGTTAACTTAAGTCATCCATACTCAAAATGCAGGATGCCACTGTGGAAGCACTCCATTCCTTCCTCTGGACTGTATTGTGATGCCTATTTCACAAAAAACCCTGAGGCTAGGCAGGAGCTCTGAAACACAGCGCTGCAATTACAAGTCCATGATTTCCTTCCCTGATCTGAGGATTACTTCTAAGTGGGACATGAATGATGACTGCAATAAAACAGTTAATCTCTGTGATAAGACAACCTTCTTATGTGACATTTCTAATACTCAGTGCCTTCATTGGAAAACCCATAAGATAATGCACAAGCTGAAAGGGACATCACTACTGTAGGAGGGGTGGTGAGGTGACAGTGACGTGGAAATTGGCCAGGATTTGAGACAACTTAGAATTTCAGTTTTCAGGAAGAAAGTTTTTCTCCACATCTCCCCATTGGCTGTTGTGGATGTACCCGTAGCATAAAGCTTCAGGCCTCAACAGCTTAGACATCGCTTCCTGCAACATATTGCATTCTTTCTAAACATCTGTTTGCACAGAAAGATGTGTTGAAAAGGCTGTGGTTATTCATTTACTCACATTTTGACATGGCATCGCTGAGTGATTATATTAGCAAGGCTGATGAGCTTTCTTGACAAAGGGAAGCCCCGTGGAATAACATGAAACAGGCGTTGCTGCAATTTTGCTGGAAAGAAAGAGAGGAAAAATTCAACCCCAAAAAAAGCCCTAGCTCACGGCATGTCTCCACCCAGCAACAGAAAAGCAAGCCAGAGCTCTCTGAGCGAGAGACATAATCAAGGCGACAAGTTCACAAAGCAACAGTAAGTACCAGCAGGACAGGCTGCCTGGTCTAAGAGTAGCATGGCTGAATTCATGTGCCTGATGGTGTAAAACCCCATTAGTCCTGTGGAACAAAAGTGGCTTGGACACAGCACTGCATGATCACAGCTGGACTTCTTCTGCAGTCACATCAAATGGAGGGAGAGGCTGTTTTGCAGAATCAAACTCTATAACATCAAGGCTGTGAGTCGTATGGTGACCTGGACTTCAAGAAACCTTTGCTCTGCTCCAGATCCAGCAACTGATTTGCTATATGCAAAAGAATCCTGGATGTGTGTAGTTTTAGTACTTCAGTCTCCAATCCCATATAGAGGCAAGGAGGATGATTTGAGCAAGGTCTTGTACTGAGGGATCTGAAGGTCTTGTACTGTGAAGATCTTCTAGCCACAAGTAACATGAATGATTGCCATTAACAGTTTGTTTGATTGTGAAATTGACTATTTTTTCGGGGTCTGCAGCCTTCCTGTGGCCTTCAAGCTCTGCCTTTTTAAGAAGTGTGTTTTCAGAGCATTTTCCTACCATTACAGCAAAGGTCCAGAAGAAAACCTTCTTAAGCTAAGCCTCATCTTTGTTTTTCTTTTTTTTTTTTTGTTTTGAGGTTGAAAAGCAAAGTATGCTTAGAAGAGATTTGTTTCCTCTATTTGCACTGTGAATTTATTGCTCATGAAAGGGACTAGGCTGACAGCTCAAAACAGCTTTGTTTCATTTTCAGAAGAGCAACTGCAGTGGTGGGCATTGGCCAATCCTTCAGGGCTGGGCTCCAGCACTTGTGCAGAGAGTCAGCAGGTGTCTATCCTCTCCACAAACTCAAGTCTCCCTCTGAGCTGGCAAGCTGGGCAGGGACAGTCATATCAATGCTTCATACCATGTCATAGGCAGGATCATCTCTCCTGCAGTTGTCACCAGCAGGGTTGGAGGCATGGGGGCTGCTTTACATGTGCTGAAATCTACTTTAAATTCAGATCCTGGAGGACAGATGGCCCCTCAGGGCCAAAATCTGAGACTCTGTGAAGGCAAGACTATCTTGAAAGCTTGTCCTCATTTCAACCGTAAGTTGCCAAATTCTTTTCTGTTCTGTCCTTCAGAAGGAGAGGTAAATATGGCCTCTGATCATTTCAGGCTAAAAGTGTGACTTACATAGTGCCAGAAGCCACACTAGATAATCTGCTGGCTTTCAGAAGAAGTAACTACCTCCTCCCAACAACACCCTACTGACATGCTCAGTAGAGATTAATGGTGCAGACAAATGTGCCTCCTGCAAACAGTTGTGCTGGTGGAGCAATTACTTCCCCTTGTATTTAGAATCGTAGGACTACTTGGTTGGAAAAGACTTTTGACATCATCGAGTCCAACCATACCTGTCCACTACTAAATCACACTCCTAAGCCCTTCATCTACCTGTCTTTTAAACACCTCCAGGGATGGTGACTCAGCCACCTCCCTGGGCAGCCTGTTCCAGTGCCTGATAATGCTTTCAGTGAGGAAATTTTTCCTAATGTCTAAACTGAACCTCCCCTAGAGGTGTCCAGAGGAGGGCAACAAGTCTGGTGAAGGGTTTGGAGCACAAGTCTTATGAGGAGCAGCTGAGGAAACTGGGGTTGTTAAGCCTGGAGAAAAGGGCACTTAGGGGAAACTTTATCACTCTCCACAACTACCTGCCAAGGAAGTTGTAGTGAGGTGGGTATTAGTGTCTTTTTCCAAGTAACAAGTGATAGGACGAGAGGAAGTGGCCTCAAGTTGTGCCATGGGAGTTTTAGATTGAATATTAGAAAAAAATTCTTTACCAAATAAGTGGTGAAACATTGGAGCAGGCTGTCCAGGGAAGTAGTGGAGTTTCCTTCCCTAGAGTTGTTCAGAAAGCCTGTAAATGTGGCTCTTCATGACATGCTTTAGTAAGCATGCTGATATTGGGCTGATGGTTGGACTAGATGATCTTAGAGGTCTTTTCCAACCTAAATGATTCTATGATTTTGTGATATAGTGCCTGAGAAGAAAGTTGGTCTGCTATCAGAAGACTCTTGGAGACTCATTGAAAGATTCCCCATGGAAAAACTTGTAATGTTAATTTGATGGCCTTTAGGAGGCGGCTTCATAACAATCCTGGAATTATTATTATTATTTTTAATTTCAGAACAGAAACAGAACAGAAGCACCTTCAGAGACAAGGATCATCTGAGATCACAGGTTTGCAGCAGAATCTGTGTTTTATTTCTTGTGGAGTGTCTAGTTGTGGAAGACACACTGAACAGGAGGGATTCTGTACATGCAAAAGTGTGCCCCAAGCAGCCCCATAATTCATGCAGCTGTGACAGCAGGGAAATATATGTAAGCCAGTGGGCAGTGCTTGTGACAAAACAAACACCAGCATGTATTTGATGCAATGATCTATCCTGTTCCTTTAGTCTGTGGGGCAGGCAGAGGTGTGACTAGGACACTGATTGCACAGAGGCCCAGATTGGGAAGGAAAACACGTAACTGAGAGTGGGACCCTGGCTCATGGGTTCTATTAAAAGCAATTTCTTTCCTTCCTTTCTTAGCACCCCAGTTCTTCAGCTGCATGCCTTGACAAAATGTTATTTCATGTGTCAAAGTAGAGCAATTATTCTACACCTATATTCATCTTCGAGTAGAGCTTGAGTCACTTGAGGTTTCCTCAAAGCACTGAGGTTGCAGCTAATATCTCACAGAAGACCTTCAGCTTGCAAACATAGCACTGGGCAAGTCAATATACTCATGCCACTTGGATGCATGTCAGGAGCTCACTGCTTTGTGAGGCTTGGCTAAGGCTCCCAAACTTTCTCCCAGGGAATTCATTGGTACAGATAGGATCTCTCTCCTTTGTGTGTGCAGATTTGTATTTTGCTTTGGCCCTGGCATCCGTACTGATATCATATTTGGTTTTTCACAGATCACCCCTCTGTAGGTGAATGGATGAATCAGAAGGAAGCTATTTACATCATTTGTACCAGAGCAGTTTTAGACTGGATATTAGAAAAATCCCTCTCCTCTTCAGCTGTCAATTACCTCTCTGCTTGTGTGACACAGAGTTCAGTTGTCTCAAGGTTTATTTTCATTTTAATTTTTGTGCTAATTAAATTTGGATTCCAGGCTTAACAAAAGCAAAAATTGTATTGCTGAGGTTGAGGATCAGGAGTTATATTGCTGTTGGTTGGGGATCAGGAGTAATATTGCTGTTGTCTGAGTCCAGCCAGGAAGCAAGTGATACCAACTTTGCTAGAGGCTCAACAGGCCAAAAACCAAAAAGGGAGAGAAAATAGAAGATCCTTCCCAACTTGCAGTTTGCCTAACTTATCTGTTCCATTTTGGGGGGACTGGGTATGTTCTTTGTGTACTTGGGCACTTTGCAAGATTTAAATCAGCCTATGTTTCTCCACATCTGTGTGTATCTTACTGCATAAGAGCCAGCTTAGCAGGAGAAAAGCCATATGTTCATGTCATCACCTTTTTTTCAGCTTGTCATTATAGAGGTACAGGTGGTCTGCCATTGTGTTTGGTGCTTCACAAGAGACAATAAAAGATCAATTCCTGTACAAGAATTAGTGTTCAAACATAAGAGGGAAAGGGAAGAGGGGAAGTTATAGGAGTTCTGAAATCGTCAGAAAGTTGGTAGCTGAACAAAGGCTCCTGGATACTTGTTCTGTCTTCTCACCACATAACCTTCTTTCTGAGCAAGCAAAATATGCACATGACTTTCCATGTGCACATGTAGGTCAGAGCAAGGCAAGACACACTCCTTCAGTCCTCACTGGGCTACCTGGAAGGTGTCTGGCCCCTGGTGACTTCCAACTGAAATGATCATGTGAGCACTCCCTAATCTGCTCCAGCATAGAGTCAGCCAGCACTGCTCAAGCAGCTGATCCAGGTGGTATGAACTAATCTAACTGACTTTTGCTTGAAGCTGAGCTGATTGCCAGCAGAGCTGCGGGAGAGATAAACTTTGGCTGTAGGGCTGTGCCAAGCATATGTGAGCTGTAATGGCTTCAACCGACGCAGCCACTTGCTGGCTGAACATCTGCTTGAAGCTATTTATAAAGGATAATGGGTACATTTGGATGGTCATGTGTCTAGCTGTGTGTGACACTTGCAAAACTTCTCCCTGAAATTGGGGTTGCCTTTCCTCTCCTTTCCTTCCTTCTCCCCAGCCTTTACAGTGAACTTTGTCATGGGAAAGCCACTTTCTTGGCTCAAGGTGGAGTGGCATCTTATGGAGAGATGAGCAGGGGGAGAGGATTGCACTGGGGTATTTCTCACCCTTGTCTCTCTTTCTGTGCTTCACATGTGTGCACATGGTCTCATGCTACCAGCTGGGGTAAGGCTGCAGGCAGGGAGTGCCTCTAGTGGAGCACAGTTCTCTGGGAAGCTTTGTGTTTAGGTGCAGACTACTCCTCTTAGGTAATTGCTTAAGCCCCAGCCAAGTCCCTGTCTGCAGGGAGCTGCACTTCCAGTCCATAACACCTTGGCTTTATTCTGTTCTCATGAGTCAAACCATTGAGCAAGTCAAAAATGCAGAAACATGGAACTAATTATCTTTATAGATCAGCTTGTTCAATACCTCCAGCTTCCCTGACTTTTCCTTATGGGATGTTTCCCTTTCAAAATGATGAAGATTATTAGGGCTGTGTGCAAGCCATGATAGCTCTCTTTAGAGAGGGCTGGGAGTGATGGATGACTTTACTATGTCTTCCCCTCCTCCAAATTAATAATAGTATCCCATCATTTCCCTTTCCAGGATCTTTTTTCCAGTCTTCACTTGATCTCAAAGAGGTGTCTTTGCACTAGGCAAACAGACAAGCTTTTTCTGAGAAGGTAACTATTAAAGAATAACAACCCCCCCCCTCTTATCTGCTACTGACTACTCTATCTAGACCCAACAATGACCAGTGCTGGGGTCCAAGCCCTCCAGGAAGGGGTTAATCAGCACTGTGTCTCGGATCTTTGAAATATTGTGGAAGAAAATGACAGCTCATGCAAGGAAACCGGATGGGAGCTGTTTGCTGGATGGTAACAGCACATGGCTCACATAGTGTTAAGCTTGCATCACTCTTTCCATTATAAATCCTTAAACTGTTTGGCCTCAAAACTATCAGCTCAAGGGTGATCAATATTTATTTTCAAATATTGTGCAAAATACTTGGAGTCTTTTTGGAAACCCAGAGTGATGGAGAGGGGGAGGCAAGGCATGCTGGATCCTTTCTTCTTTTGCAAAGCGTCCAAACTGTTCTGTTGCTGAAGTTCCAGACCAAAATGGGCTTAATATTAAGCAAATATTTTTTCTTTCTTCAGTCAGGAGGGCTGAGGCAGAAATAAAACCATCAGTGTTTGACCTTCAGCAAGCAAGTTCAGGCTGTGCAAAAAATGCATGTGGCAGATGAACAAGACTCCAGAGAGATGCAGAGAGAGAAAGACAGGGTTGTATTCTGCAGTGGCCTGGAGCTTAAACTAACAACAATATGTTGTTGTTGGAGTTCTTAAAAGACACCCTCAGATTGTGCTTGGTCTTTATATGGGTGCAGGAAATGAGAGCTCCTCTTCCAAATTCAGTGTCTAATTCTGATGTTGTCTAATTCAACATAGTTCAGATGAGCCTCAATTTCTCTAGCAGGGCAAGGATCCAGAGGAAGTGGGAAGTTAACAGGTTGAGGAACAGTGTGAAGGAAAGGAATTCCTTGCTCCTTCTGTTATGTTTCACAAAGGCAACCATTAAGAACAAATAATTAGAAGCACTCAGGTAAGGTGGCTCCTTGCAAAGCATTTCATAAAATGATTGACGACTTGTAATATAAGTATCAAGGCTGTTATTATTTCTAAAGATATAAGCTTCTGTAGACTATCCAGTGAAGACAACTACCTTCTGGGAAAGTGGTTTTTGATGCTAACTCAGACTTGTAGCTGTGTTACTCATGTTACTGTCCTGCATCTCAAAATTCCCCACAGCTTTCTGATTTGAATATGCCACTTATGCTCCTGTTTCCTGTGGAAGACCAGAAGAAAAGCTGATCCTACACACCATGGAGAATAAAATTTCTCTTAAAGTTATTATGATTTGCCATAGCTTGCATAACATTCAAACTTCAAGCTTATTTGAAATCTGCGGGGTGATCCCAATGTTCATCTGATTATCTTTTGCTTCTGATGACCATTATGAGTAGGAGCAACAGGAGATATTTAACCTTCCTCTCATGTAATCCCCCTACAACCTGGTATCATTTAGCTGGCATTTACTACTACAGTGAGGTACCTAACCTCTGGAGCTCATGAGAGACTCAAGCACCCCAAGCCTTCGTAGAATCATAGAATTGTTAGGATTGGAAAAGGCTATAAAGATCATCTAATTCCACACCCCTGCCATGGGCAGGGACACCTCCCACTAGGTCAGGCTGCTCAAGGCCCCATCCAACCTGCCCTTGAACACTCTCAGGGAGGGGTCATCCACAACTCCCCTGGGCAACCTGGTCCATTGCCTCATCACCTAATCCTAATGTCTAATCTAAATCTTCCCCCTTCCAATTTAAAGCCATCCTCCCTCGTCCTGTCACTACATGTCCTTGTAAAAAGTCTCTCCCCAGCTCACACTAGGCATGCTGCAGTAAGTGGTAACCTAATTTTCACCCAGACAGCAGCTAAGCACCTAAGTCTACACAACTGTAACAGAAAGTTGGTCAGTGTTTCTTTTTCTCCAGCCAGAGGAATCACTGCTAGAGCAATGCACGATTTCTTTTCAATTCAGAAGGCTTCTCTTTGGACTCAAGGTGGGATTACAGTTATTTTCCAAAGAGCCACAAAGAACTGAAGACATTGCCCAGTCCTGTGTCCATTTCCCAGGGGAAATGGGACAAACTGAATGCATTGGGATCTGGTTTGAGGTTACAGGGCTTACTCTGGGAGCCTGCACTGGCCCTTTGTACAAGCACAGGAAACATTAAGATTTCTTACTTAAGCAAATTTATTCATTCTCATTATGCCCTGGACCTATACAAACAATTCTACTCTATAACTCCATTCACCTTTAGCAATTTTCTACAGAAAAATTGTAGGCCTGAAGAACCTACAAAGCCCTCCACTGGATCTTGATTCAAGTCCATCAGTTCAGATTTCAGTCTCAGATGAGATATCATACCTCAAGCAGTGACCCACACACGGACAGCAACAGATGTCTGAGTCAAGTAGCTGGCTTTGGCTAATCATCAATATCTACCAGCACAGACCTCAGTCTGCTGCTTTGATATGTTTATAATGCAGTGGTGGCAAACCCAAATGTATTGCCTATAGGGTAACTACCCAATAGTTCCTGCTTTTGATTGCATAACTCATGTGATCACAGAAAGAAATGTAAACTAAGTATATACAAATATAAATGTTATAAACCGTAAGATTTTAGGCACTATATTTGCATAGAGGGCCCCAATTACATTAAGAGAAGAAAAAGCCCCCAGTCATCTCTCTTTTCCACAAAATAAACTGCTTAACTTTGTTGTCATGGTTTGTTTTCATGTACAACAAAGACTGCTGATCTCCTAAGCCTCTTACATATCTCCTCCTCTTTTTCCTTACAGACACTACTCTTCTTTTCTGCATTAAAAACCATTGTGCAACACTAAGGGCATAGGATAGGGGTAGAAATTTTTTTTCCAAGATTTCTGGGGCACTGCATATTTTTATTGCTTGTTTGTACTAAAGGAGCACTGAACAGTAGACCCACATTTTTTTTCTTTTTTTTTTTTTTTAAATTGGGATCTGGAAACAGTTAAGCGAGACAGCTGACACAGGGCAGATCTGTGGAAAGGATGAAGCCACTGGAGTACCACTCCACATTGCAGCCTGGGTTTAACCTCTGATCTCTCTATAGGCTTTTTTTTTTTTTTTTTTTAATGTGCTATCTACAGTTGGCATGCTTCATTTCAGGTTTTCAACTTGGATTAAACAGTCTAACTTTAATAAAACAGCTTTTCCCTCCTTCGTTAGAGAAGCAAAGTATATACAGCACTTCAAAGTTTCCCCCTTTAGGAGATACTTTAGGACCAGAGTTAAAAAAGGTCTCTGAATCTGCCATATTTATCTTGGCAAAGAGAAGATGAATTTCTCTGTTTTATAGTTTAGGAACTGCTGCCTTTCTTTATGAGGCAGAGAGCTGGTGGTGCACAAATGTACCACAATGCCACCTTCTCAAACAGGGTGTCAGAAGGTATTTTTTGGAAGAAGGATAATTTGTTTTTTAAGCAAAAGAATATTTTGGAAGAATGCAGACTTGAATGCAGAATTCCTGTCCATTTCTAAACAGTTTCTTATAATCCCATGGGGAAAGAACAATGCCTTTAGAGGGAAATTTTCACTGTACAATTCCTTCTTCTTTCTTAGACCATCTTCTCTTCCAAGACTAGACATCAGCAGGAAAGTTTTGAGTAACATAGAGTTTAACTCTTGTGATGCTGGCTTCTTGTTTCTTCCCTGCAGGGGCTGGGAGAGCAGGCTGCAACATCCAGCAGTTAAAGAAAAATAAATGTGGGATCGGTCTTCAATGATCACATACTCTGTGTTACACGTGCTACTGCCAGGATCTGCAAATATTTGTGTGATCGAGCTCCTCAGGGTTTAGAGCAATAAGGACTGAGTTTCTCTCCCATAACCCCCCTTTTCCTTCCCTCTCTGTTACTCCTCCACCCCTGCTGTTTCCCAGTCCTCCCAGGTTTCAGGATAAGACACACAACATTTTGTTATTCAGTCAAAACACTTGGGTGACCTTGGAGGTAGAAATGTCTGGCCAAATGACATCCTAGCATTTGCTCAAGTACTCCCTTCCCTATTCCACAGCTCTCATAGATCCTGTGGGTTGCAGTTATGTTTTTAATATTATTATTTTCTTTTCTCTCCCTCTTCCACCCTAGAGCAATTAAGTTAATTTTTTTTCCCCTTTCAAGGTTTGTGTCAATGAACAGTCATAGAGTGAGATGTGAACCTGCTTAGAGGAACTTCTGGCAAGACCTTTGACTGCTGTGCATCTGTGTAAGAAGAGAAATGTCAGGAGTAGTTAGCAAAAAATGAATAGCTCCAATCCAACCCTGTGATTCTTCTCCTGCCAAGTTCTCCAGTACTCACTGGATGATCCAGCAGAGCTTTGGCAAGGCCCTCTGTTAAAGCTTTCTTCCTCCTGTTTACCTGCTGTCCAGCTTAATTGGGAAACTTTGTATTCAATAGGAAATGGTCATTAAGGCTTCAGGTCATGCTAGCAACAACAGGCTAGAGTCAAAACAAATCTAGGCCTACATCCACAACAAGGTGGTGTGGCCCTGATCCAAGGGAGACCAGGGAGGGCAGGTGGGAAATCAGTTCTCTGAGCTTCCTCTGAGCTGCTCTTATCCCTGAGTATTGGATATGGAGCTGTGCCTCCATACAGCAAGAAGAGGACCTGGCACCTGGGAATGGTGAAAGCAGGATCCTTTCCAGCTGTGCAGTGACTACTTTCTCATCTTCCTGTGTAGAGCTGACTATCGTATCCATGGACAGTTCCACTACTGTTCAGTCACATTGCACGAAACCAAGAAGCTTACAGCAGTTGTTCCCAGCTAATTAGACCCGTTGCCACCTGCACACAGGTCAGACTGCATTCAGCTCCCATTTCCTTGAATTTTCTTACACATCTGATAGCCCAATTGCTGATTTGCTGATGCCACCTGAAAGATGAGCTATTTGGGAGGAAAGGAAATACATGTATGTACAGGTTTTAGGTCAACTGACTTGTCCCAAGTCTTTCTCGGATACTTGACAGTACATGCCCTTCCCCTCCCCAATAGAATCATACTGACCTACCAAGAAGGCTCATGAGGTTTGGGTTCGGACATTGGTTCTGAGATGTTCTCTCCCTCATCCTAAGCCCTCCTGAGCAAGGCAGAGCAAAGCTAAGAGCAGTCAAGACCCACAGTAAAGTTAAATATGACTTATGCATTGCTCTTTTTTATCCATTTCCTTTGCTCATTTTCTCTCTCCCTCCAGGTTGAAAAAACATTATGCAAGGCACAGCCCTGTTTTGTATCTTTGGAACATGCCTAATGAGCTCCAGATCCTATAGCAACCTTAAAATGTACAGTGGGAGAATATGTTTAGTTGGAGAGAGTTTTCTGAGCTAATCAGTAAAGGTAGGAGATCCAGCGGTTGCAAGGTGAAGTCAGAAGGTAAACTGAAAATAAGCTGTAAGTCTCTGACTTTCAGTATAAGGATAATTAACCTCTGCAAGATATTCACGAAACACATGGTAAAGTCAAGGCAGAGAATTGTCTTAAAATTTGCATGTTGGTTCAACCACAAAATTATAAGCATAAAGGTGGGAATTACTAAGTGAGGCTCTCTAGCCTGTGAGAGGGAACAGAACAATTAGAAGGTCACTTCTTTCTCCCCCTTCCCTACCACCCTCCACCCAACCCCCAGCAGCAGAATACATAAATATTCTTAGGGAATAGAATAAAAAGACTTTAAAAATGTAATTTAAAATAAATAATTTTAAAACAGCAATTCTAGACTATCCCAGGCTTTCAGAAATTGTATGGGAGGGGTTATTAAAGGGCATCTTAGAAAACTCCCAGGTCAAAAAAAATAAGGATGAGCACTGTGGTAAGTAGAGTGGATCAGAAACTTTTCTTTCTTCCTTGACATATCTATAAATTTTTCACCTAGACTTATCTTTTCACTAACACTCACTTTAAAAAAAAATAGAGACAGCTTCTATTATACTCTTTTTCTCATCTCCTAATTCAATGGTATGCACCATGTGATGAAAAGGGGAAGGGAAGGGAAGGGAAGGGAAGGGAAGGGAAGGGAAGGGAAGGGAAGGGAAGGGAAGGGAAGGGAAGGGAAGGGAAGGGAAGGGAAGGGAAGGGAAGGGAAGGGAAGGGAAGGGAAGGGAAGGGAAGGGAAGGGAAGGGAAGGGAAGGGAAGGGAAGGGAAGGGAAGGGAAGGGAAGGGAAGGGAAGGGAAGGGAAGGGAAGGGAAGGGAAGGGAAGGGAAGGGAAGGGAAGGGAAGGGAAGGGAAGGGAAGGGAAGGGAAGGGAAGGGAAGGGAAGGGAAGGGAAGGGAAGGGAAGGGAAGGGAAGGGAAGGGAAGGGAAGGGAAGGGAAGGGAAGTAATGGCAACCGAATAATAATTCTGGTCTCTTCAACACTCCTGATGCCACTCCCCAAACTCCACCTTTCTGGAGTTTGCTTTGGAGCTCTTTCTGAAGA
Source organism: Clamator glandarius (assembly GCA_033459285.1). Lineage (NCBI taxonomy): Eukaryota > Metazoa > Chordata > Aves > Cuculiformes > Cuculidae > Clamator > Clamator glandarius. The sequence goes on along the minus strand of JAUNZM010000323.1, from coordinate 274,616 downwards.
GACCAAACTTAAGATCTATTTGGCTACTTGAGCTCCTGCATGCTTGCTTTAATTTTGTTGGTTTGTACATTTGACATTAATGCAGCTTTCCAGGGCTCATGGCTTGTCAGGATGCATAAAAGTCAGAGCAGCCTAACCTAGGGAGAGGAATGACTTTGCGTTGATCAGATCTAGGGCAGGGATTGAATCCGCTGCATGGTGAGAATTTAATTCCCTCTAGGTTCTAGGGTAGCAATGAGTGGTTGTCTTCGGAAGTGATTGTCTAGTTTCTTGCCAGATAATTTGGCTGTACTTCCAGATTCCTGTAGGGGATAAATTGAGGGTGTTCATGCTGCTGTACCTGGAATATCAGCTAGATTGCACCATGATTAGCTCCAAGGCCTTCCCACAGACAAGTGATGTGGACAAACTGCATATTTGACCTCAAGATCTCCCTTACACCTTGGTATAAATGCAGTCACTGTGCCCTTGAAAATGTCCTTCAAGAGGGCTCTTACTCAGGCTCTCAGATCTTGAGGGATCTGGTTTACCTCAAGTAATATGCTGTCCAGTATTTACACAATTGCAAGCACATCATCCTCTAGGGTACATTATATTTCACAGCAAAACACTGCACAAGTGCTTTCACTTCTAAGCTAAAGACTTAAACCAGTCACATCCATACTCCACAGATTCCAGACCTTCTTGTAGAGCATCCACTGAACCCAAAGATGGATGCAACACAAGAACACACCTTCCTTGGACTTGCTAAGACACCACAAAGGAATTATTTCAGGACAGCCCATGAGGAGCCAGGGGAGGTGCCTTCCCACAGCTGTGCCACCTCTGTGTCCTGGGACTGCCAATAATAAGACAACCTGTAGAGAGACTCAGTCAATGTCAGCACACCTTGCAGATCTCGTACAGATTTATAGTTATTATAGGTAACAATTTGTAGAGAGATATTCAAGCTTTGTTTCAGTCTCAAGACAGTTGTAGGGAATACTGAGCTGCTCAGAAGCACAGGTAATATTTTTTTACAAGTTACAAAATCAAGGTGTGAGACTGAAAATCAGTATGAGATTGAAATTCGTTCTCTTCAGGTGAGCAGTGGAATCTGTCAATTTCCCTAGCAAATGGCCATGTGAACAAACTGAAAATAAAAGAAAAGACAGAAAGAAAATGGTGATGGGATGAGAGCAAAACAAACCCACTGTACTGAATTTATAAAAGGAGTGGAGGGTGGGGAGGGTTTCTGAAGGTGTGTCTGAAGAAAAGTATCAGCCAAAAATGTGTTTTTCAGAACACAAGAAGAGTTAGGAGAAGTGGACATCTTTGCTATTAGTATGAGGCAAACGTGAGCAGATCTACAGCAAAGATAAGATATGATAAATACCCAAAGGAGGAAAATATGAACTAGCCTTGGAGGGTGCTGTGACTGTACCAGAACAGGAGCTGCAGATCAAGTTTGGTGGTAACTGAAAGGAAGAACATGATTGTATGCATGTTGTAGGTGCTGGAGTTTCTCTTTATGACTGTTTCAGAGCTATACAATTGAAGTCCTTCTGCAGAGGAGATGGTTACATCTGAATTGACCAGGACACAGACAAGCCAGTGGAAAAAAGGCAGTGAATGAAACTGGTCAAGTCTGTGAAGGAGTTTGTGTGTCACCACCCACCTAAGAGTGCTTGGCTCTCTGCTTTTTACCAGAAGTTATCCTCGCAATGCCCTGGTGAAGGGAAGCATTTGCTGTATTTTTCCAGACAAACAAAGCACTGAGTAGATTCAGTAATTACACTGGGGAATTTCCTTTTTTGCTACCCATGTGTATTTTAAACATGATGTTGGTTTCTGGCTGGCCCTGGTTTTACTCTGATCCACCAGACCATCTCCTTCACCTTGCAGTATCCAAGAGCTGGGATCTTTCTTCAGTGGATAAGGCTCTAGGTTACTGTTGCAGTAAAGGTTTTATTACTAGGTGTTAGTGGTTCTGTGAAAATCTGAGTAAGGGGAAATAAATCCCGAACCAATTATGTAGCAAAGAAAAGGAGCAAAATTTATCAAAGAAACAAAGTCTTGTAAATTAATCACTCCGCTGATGGTCTTTGTAATTTTTTTCTTCACTCACGTGGACAGGACTCTATGTGGCTAAAGGAAAAAAAATCCATGTTTTGCCTACACAGCATAAACTGATTAAAGGCCTTTTGCTGGGTTGTTATCCTTTTATTAGCATGAATCTAATAATAATAATATCACCACAAGTATATTTACTTTGCTGATGCCAGAGGGCCTCCAGGCAACTTAATAAAATGCAGCTCAAAGAGTGCTTGATCATTAATAGGACAATGTGCTGAAATAAAACTGAGAGCAAGGGTGAACTAAAAGCCAAGGATCCATCTTCAGTGCATGCAGGCTGATAATAAGCCAGCTAAAATGTCTGTCCTCTTTTAGCAGCAGCTTGAGTGCTGTGTATGTTGAACACAATGGATGTGTTAGTTATTGACATCTGCAAAATAAACAGATCCATATATCCCAGTCTTAGGCTTCTGAACACAAGATTCTAATCTGTCTCTGCTCAGAGCTCTCTGGCTCTGGGATTTATCATGAGGACAAACCCACAAAAGGGCAAACAGAAAACCAAATCCAAAGCTGTGGGAAGCATCAGAAAGGCTTTCAAGTTTTCAGATTGGTTTTGGTCAAACCTAGTTTTCTCTTGCCTGTCTTTGTTACTTCAGCACAAAGACAAACCTCGGGCATAGGATGCTTTTGAAGGCAATTCTGGTTCCTTAATATCATTGAGAGGTTTCATCTGACAGCCCTGGAGACAGAATGGGACCTTCTGTTGTTACCACATGACACACAGATACTACATTTCCAGGCTTCATGTCTCCCCTTTTTCAGCCCACACTCACTACTGCTGGCACTTCATAACCCTTGAAATCTCCCTTGTTCAGACAAGGAGGATGAGCAGCATGGCCTAAATTTTCCAGCTGCATCTAGTTGGCATCTGCCATTGGGCAGGTGTAAGAAATCTTTCTATCCTAACGGTTTGAGCAGGATGCACCATTTTTTAACCTATGCGTCTTTTCTGTTGCATCCCTTGGGATGTTGCATCCATATTGGTAACACAGCCTGCTGCAGAAGTCTGCATCCCTGAAGAGTTTTTTCAGAGTTAAAGGAGGCAGAGGGTGCAGATTATATTTTCAAACATAATAGAGAAGTGGAGGGGCGAAACATACCAAAGAGGCACGCTCTCATCAAGCTGAGTGGAGAGGAGGGAAAAGGACATTACTCCTGTGGAGATTTGGTTCTGTCTTAACTTCCACCTGCTGTGGACTTTCTCAGCTTGTCCTCTGTTTCCCCTTGTCTTTTGGATCCCATCCCTATCCTCTGTGGGAAAGCACTGGCAGCAGACATCTGCTAGGGATCAGATCCAAGAAGTGGCTCCATGCTCAAAGCCAGATGTGTGGCAATAGAACATGGATGAGGAGGCGGAGAGGAAAGGAGCTGGGAAGGATAACCTTGAACAGCTGGGGGAAAAGAATGGAGCTGTTTGTCTCATGCCCAGGACACAGGCAGTAGAAGGACAAGAACTTTCTGAAGTTACACTTTGGTATCAGGAAGATGATGGGGAAGTGGCAGTTCTCGAATGGCAGTTTTCCAAAGCAGAACAATACAGGTCCATAAATGTTCTCATGTGCTACCACAAACAAAGCTGCTCTCTGGATGATATCCTCAATCCTTTGACATTGCAGTACGTGGAGTGGGGCTGAGGGACCGCACTGTGTGGTACAGTCTTGACTATACCGCAGAAGTGCTGTTTATTGAACCCCCAAGCTTGTTCTACACAGGCTGTTGGGGAATATTGCACAGACCCAAACACGTTTATCTTCACATTGATTTTCAGGAACTGGTTTTTGCAACATGCCAAGACAAAAATCACCACCAAAGCATCCACTCTGTCTGTCCAGTCAGATGTTTAGGATGATGGAGGTTTAACATTCTCCACTTGGCACTAGGCGAACTATGTGAGGTTGCTGCCTCACACAGAGAGATCCAACCACCTAGTTCAGAAAACAATATAAGAGGGATTTTTTTCAATAAGTGAATTGATTCCTAATTAAATCAGGTATAATTACAAAATCTTGATGAGTTTTCCATGATGAAATTCTCCTTGGCTGCGAGAGTATAAAGCTGCTAGCTCAAAAAAACCACAAACTGTGCACGAAAAAAGTACATGTAATTAGCTTATGTATTAAAAGACTTTTTATTAAAATGTTTGTGAGAACCAAATAAAACGTTGAACTTTAGAAAAGCAAAAATAAATACAATTAAAAAATTAACTCTAAATAGTAGTTGTAAAATATTTACCATTCAGAAAGTGCACAAATGCATGGTGGAGGATTGCTATCTGTCCTCTAGATGCAACAAGTGCAGGGCATACTATATTTAGTTATATGTGCTCTATTATCTGACAAATATGAAGCCAGGCTCTACAGATGATGTATTTTAAGGTACAGACATGAGATGAAAAAGGGCAGAGTTAAGGCTGAACTTTTCTACCATCCTTGTAAGTTACCTTAAGATCAGTGCTATGTAGACAATGGCTTTTTTTTGCACAGGATGTTTTATTTTAGCATTAATCTCAACAGTCTCCCTCCCCTTCACCTCTCTGGATCTCTGGGAATCAGGGTGGTTCTCATAGGAGTGCTTTCCTGTAACCCAATTATCTAAACAAATAAAAAACCATAGAAGTGTCCCCACCTAAGTCATGTCATGCTAACTCAAACTATTTTTTATCTGTTCTGAAAGAAGAAGCTAAAAATACACATTGTTTGTTTGTGACCGATGATAAATGGACTATGCCTCCTGCTCTCAGGGGGTAAGAAGCCATATCACAAACGAGCTAAATATCAGTGCATATATCCCTGTCTTCATCAAAAAGTAAGAGGTGTGCTTCTCTCCACTCAAAATCTACATGCTCTTACCTATCTAGAGGTAAGATCTCCGTGTTTGAAAAAAAAGCTGTCTGAGAGGAGGTCAGTTTTAGGGAAAACTAACCTAGGTGCTTATAGGAGAACCAGGTCATGGTAAGGGACACTGGTATCCATGTGTTGTACTTCAGTATCATTCAGTAGCTGTTCAGACAGAAGGAAAGGTATGGGCTTATTTTTCTGCCCAGTGAGTTATCTCCCTGCCTTTGATACATATGAAGAGCAGCTGAACTCCATTTGCTCTTGTTTACTCTCTCCCACACCCATTAGCTCTGGGTCCAATTTGCAGTTGTATCTCAAAACTTTAGAGAACAGAAATGAAGCCACAAAGTCCTCAGGGCAGGAAATTCAGCAGTTCCTGTGTCTGTGACAAGCAGAAGATACAGTAAAATCGAGTATTACTGCACCACTGCTGCAAATTTTGAACTACGATTTGATTCTGTGTGAGATTTTTATATCATAGAATCACAGAATGGTTTGGGTTGGAAGGGATCTTAAAGATCATCCAGCTCCAACACCCCTGCCATGGGCAGGGACACTTTCCACTAGACCAGGCTGCTCAAGGCCCCATTCAGTCTGACCTTGAATGCCTCCAGGAATGGGGCATCCACGACTTCCCAAGAAAACCTGGGCCAGTGCCTCACCACCCTCATCATAAAGGATTTCTTCCTAATGTCTAGTCTAAATCTTACCGCCTCCAATTTATAGCCATTCCCCCTCATCCTATCATTATATGCCCTTGTAAAAAGTCCCTCCCTAGCTTTTTTGTAGCCCCCTTCAGGTACTGGGAGGTAGCTATAATGTCTCGGAGCCTTCTCTTCTCCAGGCTGAACAACCCCAGCTCTCTCAGCCTGTCCTCATAGCAGAGGTGTTCCAGTCCTTCTCTGTACCCATTCCAACAGTTCCGTATCCTTCTTATGTTGAAGAATCCAGAGCTGGACACAATATTCTAGGTGGGGTCTCGCAAAAGCAGAGTAGAGGGATATATATACACACACATTTGTATAGTTATTTGCCTCAGAGCCAGTCTGCTATTTACAAGATGAATTTCTTAGTCAATTCATAAGGAATTCAATGAGTGTCAGGTATTCAGGACTTGAGCCTCATCTAATTAATTGTTTATTTGGCAAGCATGATATATTGTTTTGTTATTTCATATCAGCTATTTTCTAGTTTTGAAAACTGTGTAAAACCAGTCAGGTAAGGACTGTAACTTCTTGTAACTCTGGATCCAGATTGGTGATGTGGCCAATCCACTGCCAAACTCTGTCAGACATAGCCAGGTAATTATTCACCAAAATCATGGGTTGAAAGGAACATGAACAGACAGGTAAGGGAAAAACAGTTTTTCCCCCTGCCCTGAGGCCCCTTTTTCCTCCCAGATCCTAATATTTTCTTTGAACAGAAGGTTTTCTGGGGTTAGAGAAAGGGATTTATGGAACTGCTCTGCAGTGATCTAGAAATAAAATAAATTTGCTTGTAACATCATTCTTTCCCTCCCCATTTTTTTAAAAAATCCTTCCCTTCACTGCTGAACAATTAGTACTGTACTTTGCTATGGAAGAGAGTAACATCCAGACCAAGCCCTTTGTGTAACCACTGACCACTCTGAACTCTGTCAGCTCCCTCACTTCACCTGCCTTTTTCATCTTCCCTGTGGGAAGACTCCCATTAGCCAAAAAGGAAGGTTTTTTTCTTTCTTTTCATATGTCAGCATAAGGAATTAAGTGCAGCAGGGAGACTCTGCCATGTTAAAGGTCAGTTGCATAAGTTCTCTTAAATGGCAATTAAATGATTCTATGACAAACAGGATGCACTCAGACTGCAGACATCAGCTCCGACCCTGGGACCTGGGAGAGTCTGGGAAAGAAAAAAATGCTTTGGGAAAATAAACATAACACCCAAAACTGTAAAAGCAGATGAATCAGCAAAGAAACTATCATTTCCCCTACGTCACTAGGGAAACGCAAAACGTAGTAACACTTTAATTTCTTGCTCAAAGAAACAGGCTGTCTTAAGATCAGCTGTTCATCCTACGCTATTAAAAACAACCTGATGAATTACCTAGTGCCAGCTCTGTGAGAAATCAGACACTTCAACAGTTTGAGGATAGAATTGTCATATTAAGGCCACATATGGTAAAACCCCCCTCTGTGGCATGGGTCTGCAAAAGGGATGAGGCATGATTACAGAGCATTACATGAATGAGAGAAGGAAGATCAACACTTCTTGGGACAAGAGGACAGGATAAGCTGTCCCAGACCTGCTGCTCCTGGCCAGCAGCTGGACCAAAGCCTCAGAGAGGAGTTTCATGCTCACACACAATATTAGGCCAATGAAGAGAACCAGTTCAAGCCACAGCTTCTTCCAGGATAGACTTATTACCCACTGGCCCCATCTGATTGTCTTGTATGTATCTCAGCAGGAGACTAGTTAGCTTGGAGGGTTCAACTAATGCTTAACCTTTATTCTGTAGAGGTTTCTGAGGGTGCCTGAGACCCTTCAGCTCTCTTGAACATTAAAGAAGGTTAAGGTCTGCATGTAGAAAGGGCTACAGTGGGCTGCAGGGTGGAGTCATAATGACAAGGTATTCTGGATGTCTCATATCTTCTTCCGGGGTAAAACAATGCACAAGGCAAAGCAATCAGGAGCTGAAGGACCCCAAGGAAGGCTTCAGTCAGAGTAGGCATAATCTGATTAGCAGCACAAATCCGGAAAGTGTCAGTAAACCAAGTGTTTTTCTCATAAACAATGAGATGTTGACCTGCCTGTTGACCACTGGGCACAATATTATGAGGAAAGGAAGGAAGCAATAAAAACCACCATGAATGAAAATGGAAAAAAAAAATCCCATGCTTGCCAGCTAGTTCCAGATCTAAAAGATCTGGAGTGGATTTTGTTGAGGAGAGATGTGAGTCAAAAGATATTCTCTTGAGATCCATTTTCCTGAGAAAGTTTGTAAGATATATATGCTTCCTTAAACAAAGTGACTGGCAGTAGAATACAAGGAAATGCAATACAGCTTGGTCTAGCACGTGTCTCCTTGGAAGACAGTTCTGAGTTTAGGATGAGAATAGGACAGAAAAGAGGAAAGGACAAGGTGGGTTCAGTTGAGCTAAAAAGGAGAAAAGGAAAAAAGAAAACAAAGAGGAAGAGTTCCTTGGTCTTTTAGAGCAAAAACAGGATAAATAATTCCTTATAACTTGAGCATACTGAGCTCGGAAGTGCCCACATCTTGCCATGTAGCACATCATAGTGCACTGACAAAATGATCTCAAGGATGAGAGAAGAAGTCTGAAATTGCAGATAAAAAGAGGTTATCTGAGCCTGGAGTCTGACCTCTGTGTCTCTTCTCCATGTCTTTCCTTGCCAGCGAAGGGTGACTTCAGAAAATATCAACAATGGGACGGACAAACATCCCAACTTGGCAACATCCAGTATCAGGGGCAAAAAAGAACAACTGTGGAGGATCCACAGGATAAGTTTCTGACCTCAAGGAGAATCCTAAAGGATATTTTAGCCACATTAATTCCACCAGGCAGCGGGACATCCTGGCAGGAGACACTGCAGGGACGTAGAGACTGAAATGAAGGGAAAGGTTCTTGTCTAATCTATGTCTGATTAATGTCTGCTTTGCAGTACACAGTTATTCACCAGTCTGCCCATAGCAACAGGTGAAAAATAAGCAATAGACAACAGTCTGTAGGATCCTTCAAGAAAAACTCAGATCCGGCATGAATCACCAATTCCAAAGTTTCAGGGAATAACTAATGTAAAAACTCCTGTGTGTTCCCTTCCCTCTGGTCTTATTTTCTAGGTCCTAGGTTAAAAACAGAAATGAAAATGTTAGATAAGAGCTTGTTTTTGTGCTTTTCACAAAGACATCACATTCCTAGTTTGCTAGCAGAGCTGAGGGGTTCTGCATGCAAACCTTGGGACTGAGCAGAACCAAGCCAGAAGATGATAATGACAATGTACTGCATGAGATGACAATTTGATCTCGACACCTGGTTCTACGCTTGAGCCCTTTGGCTGACTAGAGCATCCTGACAGCAGCAGGTGTACAGCTGAGGCCCCATACCTTGGGGATCTCAGTGCACAGTCAAGAATTTGTACCGCAGGAGTTCAGATTTCACCTGGGATGAAAGATGGGAGGCTCCAGCAAGAATAAACACCACATTCAGCATCTGTAGCACCGTTCTTCAAAAGCACCCTAGAACAACTGTAGGACACACTGTATTTTAGCTAAGGAGAAACAACAGTTATCTGTACTAGAAAGAAGTTTAAGAGGTGAGGAAAAACACAGCATGCTGTTGAAATAGAAAAGAGAGCTTGAATCAGATGAGTGTAACTCAGCAGAGCTGGAATTCAACCAGGACACTGGCATTTGCACTAGAGCTGCAATCAAATGTTCTAGAGAATTTCTGAAGACCAAAGCTGGTCAGGAGCTCAGATTTATATCTATCAACCCACAGAAGCCTTGAATACCAGACAAGGGTGTTGGCTGACAGTTGATTCAAGGAATAAAAATGCCACCTTTGGTTACATTGCCTATAGCAACCAGGAAATGCTCTCCCAGCCAAACAGCTGTCCAGTTTTCTTTATGGGTTCTGACATGATTAGAAGACCTGAGGATAAAGGTAAGGGTCTCCTCTGAATCATGCTGATGAAGTGGCAGACTTCTTTGTCCTAAACTCTGGGGAGAGGTAGTGCTTTCTAATTGGAATGACCGAGCTATCTGGAGAAGAAAATTACATAAGTTTTGGGGGTAAGTCTTTACTACAGAACTAAGAGAGATTCCACAACCTCTAGGCTACTCAGAGGTTCAGAACAGGAAATAGAAATCTCTGTTTTAGCCATGTTCTCTTCTCTACTTTTAATTTAAGGGTGTTTTCGAATGGTAACTGTTATCTCCCACGCTTTAAAAATTATCATAGCCAGTGTTGCATGGTTATAGGATAGGGAGCATTTAGAATCATAGAATGGTTTGGATTTGAAGGGACCTTAAAGATCATCCAGTTCCAGTCCCCCTGTCATGGCCAGGGACATCTATTAGATCAGGTTGCTCAAAGACTTATTCAGCCTGGCCTTGAATGCCTCCAGGGATGAGGCATGCACGACTTCTCTGGGCAACCTGTACCAGTGCCTCACCATTCCCACAGTAAAAAATTTCTTCCTAATGTCTAATCTAATTTTCCTCTCTTTCAGCTTAAAACCTTTACCCTCACCCTAACACTGCACTCCCTGGTAAAAAGTCCCACCTCAGCTTTCCTGTAGACCCCCTTTAAGGACTGGAAGGCTGCTCTAAGGTGTCCCCAGAGACTCCTCCAGGCTAAACAAGCCCAACTCTCTCAGCCTGTTCTCATATGGGAGGTGCTACAGCCTCCAATTAGAGGGAGAGACTATTGACTCTGAGACAGCTACAAGATTATCGCTAACAATTTTGTGCATACCTAAATGGTCTCTTTGGGTTCATTAGCTAATAATCTCTCCTTCATTAATGGGTTTTAACTGCTCAGCACCAGTGTCAGAGAGAAAAACTCACTATACGGCTGAGAAACAGGGGCAAGGGACAAAACAATATGTTTGTATTTATTTTGGAGAACAGATTCTCTCCATCTTAGCTGGGCTAATACTTTCCTGCGAGATGTCACTCTTTAAGCTGTTGCAGATTCTTCTGAGTCTAATAAACAGTGACAACAGTAGAACAAGAATTGTCTCTCTGTAACAGGGAGGGAGGGCACTGTATTTACTGTATTTGCTGATACACATCAAGAGAAGAGAAATGTGGGGTGGGAAAAAAGAAAAAGAGGCAGCTTTGTTCTTGCAGCAGTTTGCTCAACAAAGCCCAGACTTTTTCAGTGATAGTGGATGTTGCATGTTTATTCTGAAAATTTATGGTTTAATTAATTTTGGGGGTGAGATAGCGAACATGGTTCAGTGCCAGATCAGGTGAAATATGATCCTAGCATTTCAAGAATTCAAGCAGCTGAGGGAGTTGACTGAATGGCACCTGAAATCCAATAAAAGCCTGCACAATGGGAAACTCTGGTATCTTAAAGGAAGATCTCTGGAGATTTAAAATATGTCCAGGAGGGTGGCAGGGGGGGAAAGGAGTGAGTTAGATTCATCCAGTAGTTCAGACTGCCACAGTGCCTGGTGAAAACATGCTGTTTCTCCTTGCTTGCAGATCTGAAAGTATGCTGGTACTTCACAGGAAAACTGCAGAAGAGCAAAAGCCCCACAGAGTGCAAAAACCCCCAAACCAAAGAATTGCAGGATGAGGGGTTTAAGGAAAAAAATACATAAAATTTGAAGCTCCTTTTTATTTGCCTTCTGGTTCAAGGACCAGTCATATTCAGTTGTTCATAACTCTCTCTCTTCTGCCAGGAAGGCTGGGAACCTACCTCTGACTTTTCTTTAAAAAATATTGAGATATATATATATTTAAAAGCCAGATCACCAGTCAGGGAATATCAGAATCCTGAGATTTAAGAAACAACTCAAGTTTTGAAAGTCTGATTCTCACATCCCTTGTGGAAGTAACACTGTATGCATATATTTTATGAATAAATATGGCAATATTTTACAGTTGCAGTACATGGTTTTCACAGCTGTATTGGAGCATCTCGTAGTATTTCCTCTACATCTTCTTCAGAACAAGGAAGCAATATTTTCCACTCTTTATGAAAAAGGAACCACGTCACAGGACACATAGGATTCAAAGAGTAAAAATAAAATTTGAAGCCCATATCTTCTGCAGTGTAAGTTACTGCTCTAAATACTGCACAGCTCTTCACCTAGGCAGAGCAGGAGGAACCTGCACTGATGGTGTTGCAACGGGACTGACACCCCTGGGTTGGATCCCCAGCTTTTGCAGTGTGAATCTAGGTGAGGCATGAGCAGGAATTTAGATTGCTCTCAAGAAGTGCCTGGCTCTCCAGATGAAAGTAAGAGGAAACAAGGAGTAGGGGATTACCTTTAGTATCTCCCTTTGTGCTGGAAATAAACATATGTATCACTCAGGGCAGCCCCAGTATCTCATCTCCCTGGCATCCTGCTACTTTTACGTACATGGTAAGAAACTAACCTAGTCTGTCTCTCACAGAAGCAGAGACCACAGCCAGGAATCCCAGGTCTGTCCTATAGGGAGTGCTGTTTTCTGTAGATGCTGTGGACCTCTGAGATGCCTCAGCCGTAAGTGGCAGCCTCAAAGCAGAGATGTAAGAACTCAGTCTCTGTAGAGTCTGTTCTGCTATAGACAGAGTTAGTCCAAGCTAATGACCCACAGTATTTGGGAAGGAGGGAAGGGAGGAGGGGGGGGAAAGTAAATAAAAAAAATTTCCTTTCCCATCTCCTCGTGGATTTTCCCATAAGCTGGTTAAGTCACAGCTTCTGCTGCATTACATATGTACCTTTGCATTTTAGTGTCTGGTCCTGACCTTTCCTCATGGCATTCAGTCTCCCATGCACACTCTGCTTACCTTCTTTTGTAATTTATGGCACACACTGTACACCCATTTCCTTCTGCCCTTAACTAACTGTCTTGTGTGTGTTCTTGTTATCTCAGCTGCTCGATAGATTTGCCATATTCTAGCTAGCTTCCAAGCCTGTTCTCATAATGGCCTCTCTCTCAGACAATATTCCACTATTTATGAGAGATTCAGCCCAATCTGTGAATTCACACAGCTTGCCATGACTTCTCAGCCTGGCTTAAACCCTTCCGTCTTGAGTGAGGGGGAATAAGAGCTGTGGAGTACCCAGGTCTTGTTTGGCTTTTGGTGTGTATGGGATTCATCCACTTTTTGAGGCTGGCTGTCAGATTTCAATGTTGATCGTTCCCACACTGAAAAAGAAGCACTGAACATGACTCTTACTCAAATATCTTCTCTTCCACGGGAGGCAGGTGATATTAGGCTTTCTTTGGCTCATGTTCCTCCTGTTAGTTTGGCCTATAAATAAGAACATTACAGAGAATGCAGGCTCTAGTAAGCCTGTGAATCTTTAGCAAGAATTTTTTCCTCCTCCATGGTGGCTTTGTAGAAAATCATCACAATTCTCCATTTATTTCTACTGAAATTCAGTTTCTCACTCTTCCATTGCCTCCTCAAGCCAACAAATACCTCAGACTGCTCCCTCCCTCATGGGAAAGACAGAACATGAATGGGGTGATCTAGAAATCTGTCAGCTCCTGCTGAAGGGCTGGGGAGCAGGATAAGAAGCAGCCCTTACTGAGAGATGTGGGGACACAAGGCTGCTGTGTGATGACAGGTAAAGCAGAATGGTCAACCAATGACTCCAGAAGGTTAAAAGCATCTCTTGCAGTGGGGACTCGTTAGCTGAGCAGCAGTGGGTTTGAACTATAGGAAGAAAGTGGGTCCTATGCTGATACCTGGCCTTGACTTGTTTAGCAGTGGAGAAGCTGGAGAAAGTGGGAATCCACAGGTAGATTTCTGAGAATCCCACTTCCCATTTTCTCTTGGTCTTATATCTCCTGGTCACAAAACTGTGTTGGTCTGAGACCCTTACTGACCCTTACTGACCAGCTTCCAGCTACCAGTATGATGAAGGAGGCACAGAACTCACTGTCTTTACTGTTAGACTCAGAAATCCCAGTCTGTGCTTTCTTCCCACACTGTCTCCTACTCTCACCTCTCTGCCCAGAGATGAAGCCTTGTGACACCATCTGTCTTTCTACAACTAGCCAGGAAGGGATGAGGATCTGCACAATGCTTGTGTAACTCTGTCCTTGTTTATCCAGATGGCTTTTCTGTGGCATAAGTTATCTAAATGATGAATGCATTTTCCTCTTAGGACAGGATCCGTTTCCTGGGATGCATCACCTGGCTCTTTCTTCTCAGGTCATTTCTCTGACCATCTGAGCAGCTGTCTCACATTTCTGATGTCTTTTGGTATTTAGTTGAGGTTCACTGCAGCCTTTGAGGTGCAGAGGAGGAGTGAGAGAGGAAGAGGAAGAGGAAGAGGAGGGAAATCCCAGAAGCAAATCTAGACATATATTTGCCTCCACTTCAAACATAGTTGTAAATGGAACCTACAAAATGGTACCCAAAGTAGCTTTGATCTTAGTACCTTATGGGCCTACATGAACGAATCTGGCATGATGCTGCTATCAGATGATAGAGGACTAAGTGTCTAAGGTAGACTGCGGCAGAGAATGGTGAAGACCAAACTGTTATAGCCTTGCTGCAATGCACACATTTCCCCAGTTTCATAGAATCATAGAATAACAAGGTTGGAAGATACCCACTGGGTCATCGAGTCCAACCACTCCTATCAAACACTAAACCATGCCCCTCAGCACCTCATCCACCAGTGCCTTAAACACCTCCAGGGAAGGTGAATCAACCACCTCCCTGGGCAGCCTGTTCCAGTGCCCAATGTCCCTTTCTGTGAAAATTTTTTTCCTGATGTCCAGCCTAAATCTCCCCAGTGCAGCTCAGTAGGCAAGTTAACGGTGCAGTGACTGCACTGCTGGCACATCTTCAACCTGGCATCCATCATAACTCCCAAGTCCCTCTAAGAATGGCTGCTGCTCCATCAATTTCTTTCTGGATAGTACCACTGAATGGAGTTATTTTTCTTTAAGGGCATGTCTTCCTGAATGTTGTAAAGTTTCTATTGGTCCAGCCCTCAAATTTCTACACCTTACCCAAAAGTTCTGTGATTTGAAACATCAAACATTCCTCCTAATTCAGTATCACCTGCAAATATGATGGAGAGTCATTCTGTGTCAATATCCAGGTTGTTGATGAAAACATTGACCGCAAATTCCAGGGGTGCTCCTTCAGTCACCAAGAGCACACCAGACAGTATTTTTGCCTAACAGCTAGACCATATTTCTTCAGCTTCATAACAAGAATGCAGTGGCATACTGTCTTCAATGCCTTAATAAATCAAGGTATACTACATCCATGGTTCTCTTCTTGTCCCCATAGTTAGTCATTTCATCACAAAGGGTAGTCAAGTTGATTAAGCCCCATTTCTGCATCTTAAATCTATGCTGATTGCTCCAGTTTCTTAAAAGAGGATTTATTAGATCTGATACCAACTTTAGGATCTCCATTAGTATAGTTCTTAGAGGAAGTAAATTTAGCCATTGACATATCTCAAGGAGAACTTCTTGAATCTCACCTCTCTTCTTGAAAAACAATTGGAGCATCCAGGTTCTACTTGTGTTTCTCCCTATCTCATGTTATTTTCAATGGAACAAATTAAGACGTTTTTACCATTTCAAGACGGTTCTGTTGTCTACGCAGCAGTGACTAAGTATTGCTGAATGACACCTTTCAAACTCCTCAAGAGGTTATAGACAAAGGTGCTTACTTCGATATTGATAAAATAAGCCTCTTGAATCCCTCCAGGAATATAATTTCCTATCTTCCTAAAAGCATTGAAATGGTCATAATGTATAGGACAATGAGGACTGAATGAATCTCACTGACAGCAGTCCTTTCCAGTCAATTTCCTGGAGGCATGTGGCGGTCATGATTGCGTTTTTGAGACTTCCAGCATCATATGGTGGCTCACACAAAAGAGGCTAACTTTCTCCTTTCCCATCACTCTCCGGCAGTAGTGATTCAGGCCCCTGTGCACTTACTGCTGGAGCTCTAGTTCTCCATTCAGTGAAATCAAATTGACATCCTGATAACAGTCTCAGCAACCTTAAGCACCATACAGTTGCTGGAGAAGTTTTATATTTCTTGTAAAGACTTGACACAAATAGATAATTGAAATTCATTAGTATAGGAAAGGTTAATGCAGGCCTGTTCTTTGGAGGCAGTTTGAAGCAAATAACAGACTATATGGCAACACTTTAAAAGATCATCACTTCCATTCCCAGCTAGAAGGAAATAGAAAAGTATCTGTTGGTTGGGACTATCATTTTGTGTCTTGTCTTTGTTTTAATCATTATTCTTCTAATAAATAAATAAAAAAACACAAAGAAGCTGATAAACATCCCAGCAGTGTTCAGATCACTGCTTGTCTACCACTACTCATGGTTCAGGGCACTGGTTTCTCTGGACTTTCAAGCTATGAAGTAATTTGGAAAAATCATTTTTTGGTTAGAATAATAATGATGGAAGGGAATATACTGGTGCATCATATCTACTGACTTGGAGAAGATTTATTACTTTTATGCAAGTGTATATTTGCCTGTATTTTCATTGGTTATGGCTCGTTTTAGTCAGGGCAGGAAAATCCAAGATGATTGGCAGCGCTTCCACACTGAAAAGCTTAAAGGCAATCACATTGTAAATGAAACTGTGCAGTTAAAAACTACTCTTTGCACTGAAGCTCCCACTGCAAGGGAAGCAAGGCCACTGTTTCTAGTAAAGCCATATGGTGATAAAAAGGCCATCCTAAAAATAAGATGTCAGTTCCTCACCATAAAACCATCTTTTCTCTGGTTGGTTCTGGCACAGAGAGGGGAAGAAATGGATCCAGTATCTTCTGCTCATATTGCTAGGCAACACACAGTCCTGTTAAGGAGCCAGGTGGCTGCATCCAGGGGCTTGCTTCCAGATTAAAACCAGATATCTATAAAAAATAACAAAGCCTGTACCTATGCAGCCTCTGGGAGATGTGCTTGTGTTCCGGATCTGGTTTGCAGAGCCAAGTCCCTGGAACCAGTTTCATCCACACTGTCTGGAGATGAGGAGCACAGATGGGAACCAGCCACTCCTGCCCCATACCCAGCTTTTCTTGCCTGAACAGACAACTGACTTTCTCCAGACTGGAGCCAAAGGAGCAGCAATCATGTGGGCAGTGCAGACAGTCAGTGACTTAAGCTCTCATTTGAATTTCTAGTCTCATCGGCTCAAGAGATTACAGGCAAAGCCAAAGTCTGGTGTGATATTTTTGCCAAGGGTGAAGGAAATCAATAGGCTGCAGCATAGTCTTGAGCATGGAGACATACCAAGTGTGCTTGGATGCATGGTTCCCAAATTAAACAGGGGAAACAAACAGGTCTCTATTGCAAGCCTGAAAGCTGTTTGCAACATGCTTCCTTCTGTGCTTGTCAAGTTGCCCTGGTTGATTTGCATAACAGTCCCTCATCCTCATCTTTGCCACATTCTTCCTCTTCTTGGGGTAAATGTGTTCTACTTCAGGTTGCAGCCTGTCCCTAACTCCCTCAACTGTCTGAAAATCAATGTGGTCCTCTGGGTTCAAGCAAAACTGCAGAGGTCTTCATGATAGTGGGGAAGGTAAACTGGGGCATCCTTCTTTCTATGGAACTATAGAAAATGCAGAAACTTTCTGCCACAGGAGAAACCCAGCCCCATGGCATGAAGGTTAGGAATCCAAAACCAATTAATTCTGTTGTTTAAAGCAGTCCTGGAGGAGACGTAGTCAATAAATTCCCAAACCATTAAGATTTTAGCTGTGAGGAGGAAAATCAACAACAAGAATTGATTCCTGTTGTACAGTTACAGCAAACCAAAAACCCACCCAAACCAAACAAAGAAAACTCCCCAAATTAACCCCTCCAAACAAAAAGAGAAGAAGAAGAGAAAAAAACTACTACTTTTTGCAGCTTCTCACTCAGAAGAGGAGTTGGCATCAAAGCTAGCAATATTTCAGTGTCCCCTTAAAAAGGTTACGATCTCCTTCCAGGCTAGGAAAAATATAGAAGGCTATGTGTAATAGCACCCTCTGGTGAATTCTGTCATAAGAGTATCCCTGACCCTATAGACAGAAAGAGGGACACAGCTGGAAACCATCCCAGAACAGGGCTGTAAGTGTAGATGACCCTTTGGATATAGGGGGGAACAGACAAAAGAAGAGATACCGCTGTCTAGAAAGAAAGTGTACAGATCCATTTGATCCTGCCAGGATTCCCCAGCTGTGCTGGCCTCCTGTGATGCAGCTGTTGACGCATCTCTTATTCACACCACTGAGTGTCCTGCCTTGGAGAAAGAGGATATGCTAAAATTTCCAAAGAACTGGCTTGCTCCTCTTTTCCTTCTCGGCCCTTCACTCCTCAGCCCACAAACTGAAAGACTACCTAGGTAGAGGGGGAGCATGCAGCCTGACACATTCAGCTGGAGAATCCATTCCAGAGGCCAAGGCATTGCTGGAATTACCCAGAGCTAATTTAGGCTCTGGTGAATGTAAAATGTGTGCCAGCAGGGCAAAAGCACATGGAGTTTGCCACCCAAGGTGGATTAAACCAGCTTGGAAAGTTTCACAAGAGAAAGCATTTCTTTGAGACAGGCTGAGTGTCTGGCTGGTAATTCAACCATGAGAAGATCTGGCCTGTATGCAAGTCTGCAAATAATACATACACTTACTCGTGCATTTCCATCTCAGAGGGAAGAAGAAAGTGGAGAATGAGGGCAGCTTAGTGCAGGAACAACAACATTTCCAGCAGTAGAAAAATGCTGTGACTGCATACCCATACTCTGCACTTTCTAAAGGTATTTTAAGGCCACCAAAATGTGTGGTATGGGGAATGGAAATCAGCTCAATCCCTAATTTACAGAGCCTCTCACAATTGCTTCTGCTGAGGCACCGTCTCTAGATGCAGCAGGAGGTTCAGCTCCCAAATGCAGATCTGTTCTGCCATTGCTACGCTGCTGGGCTGTCGCCAGAGTGCTTGCCTCTGACTCCTCCATGCCTCTTGAGGACTGTTACCAGGGGCTCTGCGAATCTCCTGACACAAAATTTGTAGCGCACACGGCTCTGCTTGGACTGCTCATGATGGGAGCACATGGACCCACATTAGAACAGCAAGCCTGAATTTGAACTTTCTCCTCAAGACCACTTTATACTTGGCCTGTGCCTTCTTGTGTGCAAACAGCCTGCATGGTCAGCAAGTCCGTGTTCAGACACACACTTAATCCCCATTGCAGACACAGCTTTAGAGCCCAGCATTTGGCACCAC
Source organism: Clamator glandarius (assembly GCA_033459285.1). NCBI lineage: Eukaryota > Metazoa > Chordata > Aves > Cuculiformes > Cuculidae > Clamator > Clamator glandarius. Next base: position 255,737 of record JAUNZM010000323.1, on the reverse strand, counting down.
AACTCTTGAAACCCGTTCTTGTTTTCTTCTGCCCACTGCTGCTTCTGTAATTTCTCCTCAGCACAGACAAATTCTCTCTGAGTAAAGACAAACCCTCAGGCTAGCAGGACAGAAACAGAGAACATTTACCCTAGTAGATGATAATCTGGTATCTCAGAGGTTCATGGGAACCTGCATGGTTTAATGACCAACAGAACAAGCTTTGGATCTGACAAACTGGCCCTGCAAATAGAAACAAGGTGTGCAGGGAGAGGGAGATGCTTTCACGGGTGGCTCCAGGAGGCTTGAGGTGCAGATGTTCCTAGTGACCTGCTGCATGCCTCTTCGTCTGGCAGCTTCCAGCTAGAGTGCAGCAGGCAGCATACACCATTCTCCAGATACTCCCCTGGAGCAGTGTAAGGGGTGAACTTTCAGCAACCCTTCCTCCTCAGATTTCTTCTGCTACTGAAACGATGTGTTTTTCTCAGGTCTGTGGCCCTTTGGCTGGAGGAAGGGCTTTTACTTTTTCTGAGGACAGACTTAGTTCTTGTCTCCATTGACAAATACTACAGGGTCAGTGATCTAGCATATGCTTCAGTGGTTTTCTGAGGAGAGAAATTTAATTTCAATGCCACGGAAAAGGGAGACTATGAACATTGCCTTCTATTTATTTAGTTTTTTAAACAAATCTGGGAGTCTTTTGGAGACTAGAGTGAAAATAAAGCTAATTGTTGTAGATTCTGTACACACAGAGAAGGTCTGTGTGTTCCAACCAAATGGAAAACAAGTTCAGAAGGGAGAAGTCTTATGCAGAGTCCTCCAGGAGGTCAGGGAAAAAAACAATCCAGAAAAAGAAACTAGCTTCCTTGATTTTCAGTTTGATGTATCTCAAGGGTCATCTCTTCCATAATACCTCATTTTTCCCCAATACATATTCCTAACTGCAAATGGTTCTGTTTCTTGCTGAAAGATTCATGCTTTCTAAAAGGCTTGTTGTGCTTGGCAAAAAACTATCTAATGGCTGAAAACTCATCACTTACTCCTGATTGCTGTAAAAGCTGCTTGTGTGTGTACATCTATATGCAGACTAAAGGAACAAGCAGAACATTCAATTTCCCACTTTTTTTTCTTTTTCCACACAAGTGGATCCTCTAGATCTTATCATATTGCCATCTTTTTCCCAGTCTCTCTCTTTCAAAAATGAGGAGGCATATAGTAACATGCTGCGAAGCTTCAATGGTATTTCCTTGATTCACTGCACAGAAGAGCAAGTAGAACTACAGGAGATCACTTACCCATTTCTAGTATTTTCTTCCCTTACACATGCAGAAAGAGTAGGCATGTTTGACTGAGATTCCTACAATGATGCTGAGGTGATTTGCAAAATCCTGTGGTTGACTTGGTAACTTCCCTATTCAACTAAGCACACTGAGTCATGCAGAAGTGCCGAAGGGTAGATAATATGGAGACTAACTTTATTCTTTGAAAAGCCTGACTCCATCTGCAAAGACAGGACTAGCAAAAGCCAAATGTCTCCCATACCCAACAAAGTTCCCAACTGAGATGCATCTAAAAGTTCGTGGTATACTCCACTAACAAAGATTCCCATCTCCTGCTAACTCCAGCCAACTGGAAGATGAGCTCTTCTGAAAAGAAAGCTTGCTCTCAAACTCTACCTGCCTTTAGAGATGTCCCAGTTGCCGAGCCTCACCTTCCTCACTCCCTGTTCCCCTCTGGTTTTAGTCTGCCATTTAACTCATCTGGGATGCAATTAACCAGGAGACTCCTCTAAAGAGTTCATTACAGAGAGACATTCCCTATGTTCAGTTTTAAGCTTACCCAATACTGAATCTCCCACCAAAATAGCTTTCCAGCTATACAACTGTTTTTTCCCAAAAAACTCTGAGCCTGAGGTTGGGTTCAAAGCACTTTCCCAGGTAGGAGAAACACTCTGTTCTACAAGAAATGAGACATAATCAGGGACTGCATATTTCAGCTGTCAGTGCATTAATTTATAGGCACAGAGATCCAATTCAATCTGAGAACCAAAGCAACATGCTCCATTAAAAATCAATAGAAAGATAATCAGCCCTCCCCATTTTGCACAGTGCAGTTTCTAACTAAACATTTGAGTATTTACTATACCAAACTAGCTATATCCTCTCAAGGTCAGAATTCCTCACAAAAGTGCAGAGCTTGTAAACCTTTCCACACAATTTTTATTCATGAAGGGGGAAGCTGAGGCACAAAGGGGTGAGAAAAAGATCAAGTCCCTATTCTGCCAATGTGTTATCCATCACTCAAGTTATCAGAAAATACTCTCTCTTCTGTTCTCTTTCTAGTAAAGTGAAACATTTTTTTGCAAGTAAACAGTGGAAGAAAAACACAAACCCCAGAAGGAACAGCCTCAAACTCCAGTGTGTTACAACAGCTGGGATAGATCTTCCAACCAGAGAGGGATTATGTTGAAGCTGATAAAACTCTGCTAATGCTGTGCAGGAGGAGTCCTTTTCTGGCCCTTTTGCCTTCGTTCAGTAAGAGTGAATTGCATCTGCATCTGTCACCCATATCCAGCTCCATACTCCACATGGCAGAGCTACATGCCATTTTCTTCCTCATGATTATGCTTTATTATTTCTATTACATAAGTGCCTGGAGGGCTTGGGATAGACCAGGTCTCTATTGTATTCATTGCTGAATTTACACAATGACGTACAATCATGGCAGCAAAAAAGTTCCTGGAGCACAATATGCTGTGAACTGGAAAGGCATGTGGGGTAATAAAAAAGGGAAGTTATAATAATAATATGTTCTCAACCAAGGCGCAGTGAAATCATTGTGAATTCCATTATAGGTAGGTGATTTAGCTTCGATGGTGCATCACTGCGGGGAACAACCTTGATGTAACTGTCATAAAGCTTGGCACAGCATCAAACCCACATGCAATAAAACTACAGGGCCAAAGCATTTTGGCAGATTTTCTCCAGGCCCCTCCTTCCCCTTCCAAGCTTTTTCCTCAACTCCCTGTTGTGTAAACTGTGCCTGAACATCATAGCTGTGCTAGAGATGGGAGACCACAGGGTTAGGACAAAGTTTGTTCCTAATTTTAATTCTTCTTTTCTCTTCTTCTTCTTTTTTTTTTTCTCCAGTCCTCTCTGTTTCCTGGCTCTTGTGGTTTTAAGTCACACCCTTGATGTAACTCCATTGCAGCTCATTTTTCTTGTGGTCTAATTAAATCTGGCTCCAGACAGAGTTGTGTGTGTTAGCAACAATGGGAGGAGGAATCCAGAGATCTAGGAATCATCAGGAATGTCATGTCCAGAAAAGTGAAAAATAAAAGTGTATATTAAGTATCCAAGGGAAAATGGAGGAAGAAAGTAAGGAGTGGAGAAATTCCCTAACCAGTCTGAATGCAGTTGAGTTGCTTATGAGTACTGATAATTCATGGCAGATTTAGGTGTTGTGGAGGAATACTGAGTTCCTCCAGCCAAGAATACAACATCTGTACACAAGGTCCCAGATGAGCCATAACACTTTTGACCCATAACACCTTTGATATTAACAGAATTACATCAAAGAGATAGAACCCATGGAGGGGAAATCAAATTACGTACTATGTGCTTATGAGGTGAAGGCTTTTTTAGCAATGGAGGCAGGGGGAAGGGTCCAAAGTCCGAAAGGAAGCATTTGAAGGCCATCCTAAGGAATGACTTTTTCTAAAGTGATACAGTGGTAATTCAGGCAGCTGATGAAGAGAAAGGAAAATAGATCATTCTGAGATAAAGTCTCTGCTTGATTTTGGAGGCTGCTTCAAAATCCTTTTGTTTCTGGCTGTGAAAGTCCCAAGTGCCAGCTAGAGAGGAGTGCTGTAAAAACTTCATTTGCCAGAATAAGCAGAACTTTAATGCAGAAAAGAGATTTTCTGTGTTATTAATCTTTCTGTATAATTAAACCTTTTTAATACTGCTCAGCTATGTCATATTTATTGAGTGTTCAAGAGCTTTCCTCCTGTGTCAGTTCTTTTGCCTGAGTCTGCAAAAAAAATTGGATTTCTAGGAGAGCATATTATTCAGCTTGAGTAAAAAAGGTGAGACTGAGGAAAGGACTGTATCATGTTGCATATTTAGCTGAATATCTTTGAATCAATAGCTGGTGATTCATAAGATGCTTATCTGCATATCAACTCCCGCTGGACATGTCTGCACCGTGCAGATTTCTCTGTGCTGTACTGACTAGTATCTCGGTCCTAGCATGTAGTAGGGTTTAAGACACTTGCTTCCAGGCAATTGTCTGTCCTAAGTGTCTGATAATGGTAAGGACTTGAATGGAACATCTCCAGCATCACTGAATATTTATACTTCTCCATGCCTGTTATTGTTAATATTTATTTGTATCCCATTAGGGTCTAGGTGAGCTATCATGAGAAGCAATAGAAAGGTAACTGTCACAGAGCCAGACCTACAATCCGTGATCCTGCATCCTGTCTCAGAGAGTGGAAGGGAAAGAGAGTAAGAAACAGAGTCTGAGTTATCTGGCCCTTGGGATCTCATCCCATCTGCCACAGCTTGTAGTTCAGGGATTTTCTGAGCTGCACCTTACAGCTGGACTTGAGGCGTTGCTTATTACATCTCTTGTTTTGCATAGATAACTGTTCTGTCAGTCAGCAGAGTAAGAAAATACAGTCCTAATAATATGGTACATTCTTGATCTGTGTTTTACCTGTGATTCTGTGATGGCTGGTAAAGAAGTCACAGATACTAGAAAATTTTAGAGGAAAATAGTTGGCATTACCTCAGCCTGAGCATCTGTAATTCAGTGGTCTAAACTGATCTAGTCACCCTAGACTGCCTTTACAGGGGGGAAGGGGTAGGTGAATGGCAGGGAAGGAAATAGGCGTCTTCAGCCTTTCACCTGTGTCTGAAACGTGTTGTCCAAGATGAGCTGAATTGCCTCCTGAGGATGCTTATCGATCTCCATAGACAATACACAGAGTTTAGAACACTAAACTCAGCCTTCGAAGTCAATGTCAGTGAAACAAGGTTGTTTAGTACTAATGAAAATAGGTATTTCTTTGCCAGTGGCATAGCTTAACCATCATCACTGCCACAGGTTTTTTTACCTGGGTTTGAAACACGAACGGAGAGATTTTAGGAAGAAAATACTGCTGTTCCTAGACACCACCTCTGACCTATCAGGAGCCACAGAGGACTGGAGGCAAGAAGGGTACTCTGAAATGTTTACCACATATTTGCAGTGTCCTTGATGTCCCTTGACATCTGCTGGTCATGGACACCAGCACAACTGAACTTGTGGTCTGACCCTGAAATCGCTGTTCTTATATTCACGTCTGGAAGCCGAAGGCATGATGTAAAGACCCTATTCCATAGCCCTGAGCAGGAATGACTTCCTGAGCAATTACAACATTTTAAAGATTGGTTTTCATTTCTAATTTCGTAGGAAAAGAGTAGATGTAATTTTCTATGCATTAGTCTACTCTTTGATTTTCATTATTTATTTTAAGAGCAGAGAGGAACAGAGAAATGAAAAGACCATTCTTTGGCTGCTTTCTGAAGTGGAAAATGAGACCAGAAGAAAAGAAAAAAAATCAGCCAAATGCCCTGAATTCTGGGAATTCTGGTGCTACTGTCTTGAAACCCAAGAATATGTGGGAATCCCTGCCATTTGGGAAAATCCTCTACTTAAGAGCAGTTTCCTGGTGCCACTGAGGATGCCTGGAGCATACACAGCTTCCAAGAGCTCAGCTGCTTCCTGGCAAGATGCTGATCAGGCCAGGGAGGCAAGAGTATTTTCACCAGCAAGCCTTCTGGCTGCTCAGACTACTTCTATTGAAATAAGCCACTCCCAGGATGCTCTGAACAGAGGAACATTGTCTCCTTCCCTGCCTCTGAGGACAGTTACAATAGAGAGGCAAAAAGTAAGAGGAAAGATGAGTCCTGGAAAAGAGGAGAGACTTGTCTGGGGTTACACAGCAGTAAGGTTAAAGTTGGGAGCAAGACCTTCAGCAGTTGAGTTTAAAAACAGTACCTTGTCTGCTATTCTTATCTGCTTCATCAAGACAGACTAGTGGCTGACCTAAGGCAAAAACGGACAATGCTTTCCCTTTAAAACCATTTCTGGTTAATTAGTTGCATTTCAGCTGCTAACACCTTTGACTACTCTGTTTTTATTTTTAAGATATGTTTTATTATCACTATTCTTCCATCACTGTTTTCCCATTTTTTTTAAATGCCATCTTGATTGACTCCATTTGCTGAGGTAGTCTCCAAACTTCTCCTCCAATATCAGGGCATAAAATAATTTCCCTGTTGAGGGAGGTGGGAATGTTCAGTCATTCTAGTTGAAAAAAAAGCTGCATAGATTTCTTTCTTTTTCTTTCTCTTGTTGTTTTCTTTCTCTTTGGGCTGGTTAGCTCTGTTCATGTAAGACTGTCCAGTGTTTACTTCTTTAATGGAAAATAGTTTTGTTACTCTTCACCAGTCTCCAACATCAGCCTGGAAGCCAGCTCTCTCTATGCCATGGATTCTCAGTCATCACAGCAGCAAATTTGTTGTGATGATGCCTGCAGCTTGCAGTTTAGTTTGACACTGGAGCTATGTAAGGCTCAATAGGAGATGCAAAATATTGTAGTGGGTGTTAAGCAAGATTGTGTCAAGTTAAAGCAATGGATGTTAGAAGAAGTCCAGAAGACTGAACAGAAAAATCTTGCAGAGTTAAGTTTGCCACCTCTTAGGAAAAGAGAAGGGTTAAGGCTAATCCAGACTTCTATTTGTTGCCTTACAAAAGAGATATGTAAATTCTTATAAACAATTTTGCATTTTTGGATCTCATTTGTGCTCCAGAAGGGAAGGAAGGATGTAAACTTTGCTGTTATGCAAAGGATTGACACCTTGGATAAAAGACATTCTCATCACATGAAAGGCACTGGCTCAGTTCCCTCTGTGCACAACCCCAAGGGCTGGAAGAGAAGTATGAGATTCCCAAGGTCCAAGAGGAGGTGGTTAGAGACTTGCTCGCCCAGCTAGATGCCCACAAGTCTATGGGGCCGGATGGAGTCCACCCAAGAGTTTTGAGGGAACTGGCGGATGTGCCGGCCAAACCCCTTTCCATCATCTTCCAGCAGTCCTGGATGACTGGGGAGGTTCCGCTGGACTGGAGGCTGGCTGATGTCGTGCCCATCTATAAGAAGGGGCGCAGGGAGGATCCGGGAAACTACAGGCCTGTCAGTCTGAACTCGGCACCGGGGAAAGTCATGGAGCGGGAGATCTTGAGTGCTATCAAGAAGCACTTGCAAGAGAACCGGGTGATCAGGCCCAGTCAACACGGGTTCATGAAAGGCAGGTTTTGCCAGAGTAATCTGATCACCTTCTATGACTGAGTAACTAAACTCTTGGACAAGGGAAAGGATGTGGATGTATCTTCCTGGACTTTAGTAAAGCCTTTGATACAGTTTCTCACAGCATTCTGCTTCAGAAACTGTCGGCCTCTGGCCTGGACAGGCGCACACTCTCCTGGGTGAAAAACTGGTTGAATGACCGGGCCCAGAGAGTGGTGGGAAATGGAGTTAAATCCAGCTGGAGGTCAGTTACAAGTGGGGTTCCCCAGGGCTCAGTCCTGGGTCTAGTCCTGTTTAATGTCTTTATCAATGACCTGGACGAAGGCATTGAGTGCAAGTTTGCAGATGACACTAAGCTGGGTGCAAGTGTGGATCTGCTGGAGGGTCGGGAGGCTCTGCAAAGGGATCTGAATAGGCTGGACCGCTGGGCTGAGACCAACGGCATGAGGTTTAACAAGGCCAAATGCCGGGTCCTGCACTTGGGGCACAACAACCCTAAGCAGAGGTACAAACTAGGAGAAGCCTGGCTGGAAAGCTGCCAGGAGGAGAAGGACCTGGGGGTGCTGGTTGACAGCTGACTGAACATGAGCCAGCAGTGTGCCCAGGTGGCCAAGAAGGCCAATGGCATCTTGGCTTGTATCAGAAACGGCATGACCAGCAGGTACAGGGAGGTTGTTCTCCCTCTGTACTCGACACTGGTGAGACCGCACCTCGAGTACTGTGTTCAGTTCTGGGCCCCTCACCACAAGAGGGATGTTGTGGCTCTGGAGCGAGTCCAGAGAAGAGCAATGAAGCTGGTGAAGGGGCTGGAGAACAGGCCTTATGAGGAGCGGCTGAGAGAGCTGGGGTTGTTTAGCCTGGAGAAGAGGAGGCTGAGGGGAGACCTTATTGCTCTCTACAACTACCTGAAGGGAGGTTGTGGAGAGGAGGGAGCTGGCCTCTTCTCCCAAGTGACAGGGAACAGGATGAGAAGGAATGGCCTCAAGCTCTGCCAGGGGAGATTTAGGCTTGAGATTAGGAAAAAATTCTTCACGGAGAGGGTGGTTAGGCATTGGAACAGTCTGCCCAGGGAGGTGGTTGAGTCGCTGTCCCTGGAGGTGTTTAAGGTTAGGGTGGATGAGGTACTTAGGAGCATGATTTAGGGATTGGTGGGAATGGTTGGACTCGACGATCCAGTGGGTCTCTTCCAACCTGGTTATTCTGTGATTCAGCTGTGTTTCATGGAGGCCTTCTCTTAGGCTAATGGGAATGTACTGTTCAAGCTCAGTAACATATGTTATTTTGGCTTCCATACCGAGACGGCCAGCTAGCTTGAGTGCTAGGTGAAGGTCTTCAGAGCTGGTATCCTTCCAGTTTTCTGCCTGATTTTCTGGATATGTCTGTAACTCTGGATACTGTCTGCTAATAGTGGCTTCATGACTGTGCTTGTCTGCTGCCCACGTGCCATACCTTTGACCATGGCCTCTTCATATTTGGAGAGCATCCTTCCAGGCAGGTGGGACTTTGCATGGTCAAATTGTCTGGATGAACAGGACAGGACTAAACATGCCCATGGAGGCAGTCTGCAGGCAGGCTGCAGGCATCTGTGAGGCAGCCCAGAGTTCTGGGTGTGGGTGGGACCTAGAGCAGAATAGGCATTCTGTCTAGTTTATCTCTCTAGGGGCAGAGAGGCCTGAGAAGGTGGTGATTGTGTCCAAGAGTGAGAGTGGCATTAATGCAAAGTAATGAACACTTGCAGATGGTCTCTTGACAGTGAGTTTACTTGCCGGACCATTCCTGAGAAATGCAATGGCTTGTGTGAAATTGTGGCCCAGTCTCCAGACAGTTAGATTGCTGTAGTCAAGGGACCACCTTTCAAATATCACCTTCTCCATGAACTCAGCAGGAATTGAAAGGCAGATTCCTCTGTTTCTGAAAGCCTCACTGACCCTAACTTGTTTTTTGAGTGCAAATGGGTTTATAATCTTTTAGTTAAAAAACTGTCCTCATGTCTTGCTTTAGAAGAGCACCTAAAGTCAGAAAAATGTATCAGTCCAAGCCTCTGGTATCTGTTGGGGGCAAAGCATAGCACTGTGGAAGTGGAAGAGTGTCGGCCTTTTTCTATGCTCAGCTGAGATCTATCATCTATTCCATCAGGAAACCAGTGTCTGGTGGCAAAAATTTTGTGCATTACAGGAAGACAAAAATATTTTTGAAAAAAAAAATGTTTTTTTCCTAATGTGAATATGCAACATTGAACTCAAGTTCATTCCATATCTCAGAGATATTGTGAAACAAATAATAAAGATGTAATTCTAGCAGCTTTGTCATGTTTTTTAGCACTCATACCTTGTCTATCATCTTCATTGCAATGTGAAATGTACCCTCTACAAATTACTCAAAGAACTGTATGTTCTCTGTGCTCTCAAAATTATCTCCTCTGGGACATTGCTGTTCAATAGCTTAAAAAAATCCATCTTGGGATGTTGAAAATACCTCAGTCCATCTTTCAGAACGGCCTCATAATGTCTGTACTCATCTGACCATTTTTGACTGTGCTTATTAGAAATTCCCAGGTTAGGTTGTTCAGGTCTTGTCAATCAGTTAACCCAGTAACACAATAAATTTAGAACAGAACATGAGAGCCACACTTCATGTTCAGCTGAAAACCAACATCTCTCCAGGGCCCTGGGCCATGAACCCGATAATCCAGAATTCTTTTAAGCACACAGGTAAAGTAACTTTGACACAAAGGGACAGTTTAATTTATAGAGGTTCAAGTGGGTGCCTCTTAGCCAGTTCCAGATTGTAGATTATGACTTTATGTAGTGTCCTATATTTGCATGGGGTGAAATGGGCAGTGGCTGTCGGGCAGCATGTGAAGTCCAATAGCCCAATGCTTCAAGTCATCTGTGCTCAGAGATAACAGACACTGTGGCCAAAAATGGTGAGGATAATTCATAATGGACAGGTTCATTAGTGGCTTCCAAGTGTGATGGCCTGATCAGAGCTTCCCATTGTTAATGGCTGGATGTCCAGAGGAAACATCTCTATACATCTCCGCTAGTGCTAAACTGAAATTTCCCCTAGACCTCTTGTATGTTCTTTTGAGCATATGATTCTCTCTTACAAAATCCCTCCCACCCTCTGAACATCCACCCATAGTTCAAAAGAAAATGCAAATGCTTGGGCCAAGACATTACACCAAAACTTGGGCAAAACATAGATTTTTCATTCTGCAGCAAATCCTGACATTTCAATGTTTGTTTTCTCCCATGTTGGAACAAAGAGCTGAAATGTCAAAACGTTTTCTCCGGGTGAAAATTTTTGGGGAAAAAAAACCCAACAAACTTTTTTTCTGGCAAAGTCAAAACATTTTGCCTGACATTTTCAAACAAAACAAAACATTTCAACATTCCTGAAATCAAAATGTTTCCTTGTGGTATCTTAAAATGATCCCAAATTGTTCTGTTTCTAGTACTTCAGTATTCAAACTGTGCTTTCCCCTTGTGGTATAGCCTTCTGGGATACGTAGTTTGGAAGTTTGCTCTTTGCAATCTCCATGCTTGGATTAAGTGAGTTGCTTCATACCTAAACTCTCTGAAAACCCATATCGATAATCATCCTTGCACAAGGCAAAAAGAGGAACATCTGCATTACATTATAGGATAATAAAGATTGTCCGATCTAAGGAGAAAATGTCCTGAACTGTAACCATGCACTGTTACTGGAAAGTAATTCATTACTGAACTCATCTGACTTAAAATGTTTTGGATCAATTCAGAAATAAAATATTCTGTCTCGGGTCATTGATATTTGTTTTTCCAGTGTATATGGAGTTTCCTCCAATTCCACTTATCATTTTAAGTAAACAGCAATATTTCTTCAGAGACTGCTCTCCCTCCTGCGTGTGTTGAGGAAAGAATGGAAAGCTGGGAATCCTAGTATTTTCTTGATACTCAGAGTACAAGGCAGGATAAAAGGTCACTCCTTGTTTTGGCATTTCTCATAGGAAACTTAAGGCAGCTCATTGAGGACCTAGTTTTTTATTCTGTTTGAGCACACTGGCTTCTAGAGGGGAGCCTGGGATGGCACAAGTGCCACTTGATGGCTGATATAACTAAGAATACCACTTCTAAGGAGGCTGCCCACTATCACGTAAAATCATAGGCTCATAGAATAGTTTGGATTGGAAGGGACCTTAAAGATCATTTAGTTCCAGCCCCTGCCATGGCTAGGGACACCTTCTACTAGATCAGGTTGCTCAAAGACTCATTCAGCCTGGCCTTGAATGCCTCCAGGGATGGGGCATGCACAACTTCTCTGGACAACCTGTGCTAGTGCCTCACTGCCTTCATGGTAAAAATTTTCTTCCTAATATCTAATCTAATTTTCCCCCCTTTCAACTAAAACCATTACCCCTCTTCCTATCACTGCACTCCCTGATAAAGAGCTCCTCTTCAGCTTTCCTGTAGACTCTCTTTAAGGACTGGAAGGCTGCTCTAAGGTGTCCCCAGAGACTTCTCTTCTCCAGGTTAAACAAACCCAACTCTCTCAGCCTGTCCTCATATGGGAGGTGCTCCAACCCTCAGATCATCTTTGTGGCCCTCCTCTGGACTCGTTATCACAGATCCATGTTCTTCCTGTGCTGAGGACTCCAGAACTGAACACAGTACTCCAAGTGATGTCTCATGAAAGCAGAGTAGAGGGGTAGAATCACCTCCTTCAGCCAGCTGGTCACACTTCTTGTGATGCAGACCAGGTTACAGTTGTCTTTCTGGGCTGTAAGTACACTTTGTGCAGATGTGAAAGTTGTAATAGCACAAGAACTCCAATCCAGGCTTGCAGGCTCTAAGCTTAGCAGAGTTGTGTAGTTTTACCTTCTGTTTGTGACATCAGTCAGACACTCACCACTTTTCCAGCTCAGTGCTGCCTTACATTTTTTCATAGTCTTCAATGTGAAAGCAATACTTGAATACCGTAACATGAAAGTATCAAAAGCAAAGCAGTCTTGGTGGCGTCTCCCTTAGATTTCATAAATTACTGCCTTGAGATGTGGAGGACTCTCTGCTTTCACTCTGACCACTACTTAATGATAGCTCCCAGTCCCTGTAAGGTCTTTGCTCCCTGGAGCTATATAATCCTTCCAGAGAGTCCATCAGAGCATTGCAAAATACTAAGGATTAAGCACCCTAAATAATATATATCCCCTTCCTTGCAGGGTAATGCTCTTAAATAGGCTGTTGTGGGTTATAGATCTTAAAATTCAAGTAATGCTCCTGAGTACAACCTCACTATTCTGCTTTGAACTTGTACTTTAATACCCAGACTCATCTCATCTAATTTTCAACACTCAAAACTCTACTTTTGTAGTCTATGAATATAATCATAGAATTATAAAGGCTGGAAAAGACCTTTATGATCATCAACTCTAACTGTAAACCTAACACTGCCAAGCCCACCACTAATCCATGTCCTTAAGTACCAAAACTATACATCTTTTAAATACCTCCAGGGATGGTGATACAACCACTTCATTGGGGAGCCTGTTCCAATGCTTGACAACCCTTCCAGTGAAGAATCTTTTTACATTATGTCCTAAACCTCCCCTGGTGCAACTTGAGGTCATTTCCTGTCATCCTACCACTTGTAACTTGGAAAAAGATGACAACACCCACCTCACTACAACCTCCTTGGCAAGTAGTTGTAGAGAGCAATAAGGTTTCTAACTGCCCTTTTCTCCAGGCTTAACAACCCCAGTTTCTTCAGCTTCTCTTCATAAGACTTGTTCTCTAGACCCTTCACCAGCTTCTTTGCTCTTCTTTGGTCATGTTCCAGCACCTCATTGTCTTTCTTGTAGGAAGGAGCTGAAACTGAACACAGTATTAGAGGTGCAGGGATGAAATCACCTCCCTAGTCCTGCTGGCCATACTATAAAGGCAAAGTCCCTCAGAGAGTGCTTAAGATACTAGCTATGATGAATCTTCCTCAGTTCCTATGGAGGGAGACTAAAAAGACTCACCCTCTAATTGTAGGAGCCTGGAGACAGGTGGGACTCTCTTCGAGAGTCCATTTTGGGTGTATAGGTGTCAGCTGGCTGAGAGGCAGTGGAGCATAGCTGATGTGCATTTTCTCAGCAGCATAATAAAACTGAAAACCCCATGGTAACATATTATATATATCTTTAAACACTGAATTTGCATCAAATTCATTCACATTGAATTTGTCAAGTTATGGCCACATGCCATTCTCGGCAACAAGTTATAGTTGCATCTTACTCCATGGAGAGCAAGATAGTAATGCTGTTGCTTTCAGACAGTCTTCTAAGAGCTGTACCACAATCTACTGAGGCAAAACCTGGGGAAAAATCCACAGTAGTTATGCAAGCAAATACTGTGTTTGCACTGTATTGCCCTTTTCCACTCTTTGTACATCACCAGCCATGGAATATGAGCTTTTGGCAAAGCAATGAGTGGGTCATATCTTTCCACATATGTGGAAAACACCTAACAGACCCTGTATACCAGTGCAGTACAAATATTAGCAATAAACTCATATTTCCAACACCTGGTGTTCCCATGGGTGCTAGGCAGCCACTAGTCCTTCTCTGGTAGCATAATACTGCAGAATCTGAGCGAAGTGAATATTAGTTCTGGTTTGGGGGATACTGTTTGCATGTCTGTACTTTCATTTCATTTGTAGCTGACTTCTAGTTTTATGAGTTAAACACTAATGACCAAGAGGGTAAGTTACAGCTGGTAGTACGAGTAATTTCAAGTAAATTAATTTTTTTCATACAGCAATGATTTTGCCAGAGGTGAGTTCTACGGGACAGAGAAGGTAGCACAACCAGACTGATGACATGTTCATAATATCTAATGTCCACACAAAACAGAGATTTCCATGAGATCATAGCTGGTCTCACACATATTCATTACAAAGAAGAATTTGGGCAGGAGATCACCTTTTTTTTTTCTTTTTCTCCTCTGGCACTGTTCCTGAATCAAGGCAGGGAGAGCACAAGACACTGTGTGTATCCACTGTGAACTTGGCACAGATTTCCACAGAGTCCAAAATATCCTATCTTGTCACTGCAAAGGGTTTCACGCACACCTATCCAGCAGGAGACACTTTACAGCTCTGGACCTTTTTTTGTCAAATATGTAATGAATTGTGTAGGATCATGGATCGGTTCCCACTGAAATAAGCAGATTGTATTTACCTCTAAAGTGAGACTGCTCCTGAACGCAGAATAGTCAAGACCTTAAAATGCTCAAAGCATTTGAGTGTATGAATTGTCATTCTTGTGGCTTTCTCACATCTGTATGCCATGTGGAACAAATATTAACAAATACTTGAAAACAAAAAAATCTAAAAATGAAAATATTTAAAAATACTGAATATTTCCTAGCAAACTATGTCCGTGTCTAACAGATGCTGATGTCAGAACACATCCATCTGCTGAACTGGCTCACACTGTTAGTTCTGTGTAGGACAGGCAGAAACTAAATTCATCGCTGTAAAATAATGTCTGATCCAAGGAAATCATAAAGTTGCTCTTCCAAGTTGATCTGTTGCTTTGATTAGCAGGATATCCTGTTCCAAAACTGTAGAAAAGAAGAATGTTTTCTAACAATGGTCAAAATTTCTTCTGACAGTACCAGGGCTGAGGTTTCTTTCCCTAGAGGACAAGATCTACCTTCATGAGCAAGTCAGGTCTAGGCTTTTACCCAGCTGGGAAAAGCAATGTTGCTCTTAACTCCTTTAACACAGCACAAAGTAAAGTGCATAACACGTGTCAAACTAGAGGGAACGTATTAGGATGTGTTCACAGATCCCTCAACTCCACCAGAGAGAAGAGAAATAACCAGAATACAGGAAATATTACACAATGAACCCTCCTGTTTCTTCAGCGATAGGTGAAGCAGTAAGCCTTCGATGCAGAGCTGCTGAAAAGAATTTTTTTTATGTAGTCAGATTAGTTTCCTAACTTAACTCAGATTATGACCCTCTGACAATATAACTTAAAGAATCCAATCTTCCTTAATTAACTTCAGAGCCGCTGCATAACTAGTAGTTTTAAATTTGCAGACCATTAGAACATAATTTAAAAAATCCAGTTGCATACTTATTCCAGAGAGCTTTCTTCAACCCCAGGGATGCAAATTCTCCATCTCATTGTCTTCCCTCCCTTAGCATCCATGAGCCAAGAGAAACACAATGGGGCTGTCTCACAATGGCACCATGTTCCATGGGGTGGGACTGGTTGAAGTCTCTTTACTTCTTAGTAATCTTGTGGAAAATTGACAGAGAGTATGTTCTAAGAGTAATTCTTCCAGGGTTCAAGATGAAGTTTGGTTGTCTTAACCTACTCTTCTTCCATAATTATGTTTCTCACACATTTGACCTAGAAGACACTTGTTTAAGAGAAGCTAGAGGAGAAAGAACGGAGGAGTAGGGAGCATAAGGGTTTTCACATCTTTTTCTTGGTATCTGGTTGCTACCTTTGGTTCTTTTTACAGCAAATTGGTCCAAAACGAGCTCCTCTAAAGGGGAACTAGGAACAGGGTTGTCACTTAGATGACCATTTCTCAGCACTAAACACAGAGGTACTTTATTATATTGGGTAGCCAAAGCTGGGTGAGTTGCCTACTGTCACAGTGCCATCCCTTTCTCCAACGTTTACCCACATTAGGAGAGGTGTGCTTTTCCATAAGGGCATCCAAATTAATTCAGTAGTGAGGAGACATGTATTAATGAGGGCAGAAATGTAAATGATATCCAGCCCAGGGCCTTTCTCACAGGATGTTTTGTGAAAACCAACATGTTCCCTGCTGACTTTTGTTCTGCGGTTAGGAACAAGTGTGTGAGCTGCTCTAAAGATGATTCTGGGGAAGTAGCCATCGTTACTGGATTCAAAAGATTTGAAGCTGACTGATGTTGTGGTCACTTTGGTATCACTTGAAGAATTGTTTTATGCAGAGATGAGTCATGTTATTGGTGGGGCAAAACCTGACCCTAGGGCCTGCAAGCAGTGGGAAGAACAACCATTGCATCACCCTCTAGTAACACACAGACCCAAGCAAGAGCACTGGCCAGCCAAAATAAATTAATTGCATCATCTAGTGGATATTATGATATATCAAAGCCTCCTTCTCCTTTTAGTAAGGGTAGTAAAAATGTCTCTATTAATTGCTTTCACTGCAAGTAGCCAGCTTATGCCTTCCAAGCCTGCTGAGGACAAGAAATGGTGTGAAGAGATATCTCATTCTAGAAACACTAGCAGAATGAACTTCCCACTCTTTGAAGGCACAGGAAGTTAATCAGATATGACTAAAGTTTACCCAAGATTTTCTAATCTTTTAGATATTTTCTTTCTTTATCTCTGTCATTCTACCTACTGTTCAGTAGCAGAAGAACCACAAGGCTATGATGGAGAAATCCCTCTCCACTTTCATCACCAGGATGTTCCAGGACTGAGAGTCAACAGCATCATTTGATCTCTCAAGGAGAGAAAACAAACACAAAAAAGGAGCCCTTGGAATTTAGGGCATTTGGCCCTCAAACAGACAGATTTGACAAAGTGAATGATGAATGAGAGAGAGAGAGCCTGGCTAGGGTGAGCTGCGAAGCCTGTGCTGAGCCATCCTGGCATTCATAGGAGTATGCAAAAAGGCAAGAAGCTTAGAAGGCTAGAAGCCGCAGTATGCAAAAAGCTGAAATTAAGGTGAAGATGGAGCTTCTGGCCCAGGGACAACTGTAGAGCTCTCAAGAAGTACAGAGATGAAGGAGCATGGAAGAGAAACTTCTGTTGGGAAATCTGTCTCTTCCTCTACCCCAAAACCTTCAGAATATGGCTGAATCTGATCACTGCACATGGTAGTCACTCTCCAAATATCTTTTATGCCTCTCATAAGTCCTTGTTTGTATTTTGATCCACCCAGCAACTCTTTCCATTTTGACTTGACCACCCCTTTTCCAGTTGTCCTCCACCCCACCCAGTATACTGGCTTGTCTTACAGCTTCTACACTGCCCTGTACTTTCCTCTCAGGTGTCTGCCTTAACCTAAGATCCCTGATCCTCCCTTTCCAGTCCTGAGAAACAACCTACTCTATCATCATCTCTGATGTCTTCTTTCTTACTTAGATGTTCAGAGTTAGAAGTTCCCAAAGTTTTGCTCTGAACAGAGATGAGACATTAGTGTGTGAGATAAAAAAAAGCTGAATTTGAATTTTAGACAATATTTTTATGATCAGTAGACATAACATGATATTGCTGAGCATGTATAATGTTCTGATAGCCAGAACTAGCCAGAACTTCTAAAATCCATGCTGGACTGGGACTGGCACATCTGGAAATCTGTAGTAACTAGGACTTAAAGATCAGCTAATTCTATTGCTCTTGGTTACAATTTTAGAAGTCTCTTGCTTTGGGAAAGGGAATGAGATACACACTGGTTCTTGAATCACTGTGATATGCGTACCTAAACTGTCTCAATGTTTCAGCATATTGGCATTCTCCTCCCAGACTAATTTCTCTTCTCTTTAGGTCTTTGAGTAATGCTCCCCCTTCTGTTGTGCCAAATAAGATCCTCCTGTAACTTCTTTCTGCAAGACCTTTCAGCAGCTGGTTATTTTAGATCCCTGTGCAGTCTCAGCTGGAACATCTGTAGAGTACAATAGGCTGGACCAAGGTGCATACATTCAGTTCCCATTAACATAAAGCAAATACCAGGTCTCTTCTTGCATAGTTCCGGCGGGAAACAACTGTAAGATGAACTGCAGAAGAATCCTACAGTGATGGAATCAGCTAGATCAGACACCCAGGACAAAACTATCTGCCTCATTCAGAGACCAATGGTTTTGGGCATCAGCATGTGAAACCCTGGGAACACAAAAGAGCAGATGCTTAAAACCCTTTGAGGTTGACCCATTGCTGAGCAACATTTCTAGTGTTTTGCTCTTACTCAAGACAAGCCTTGAAGTTTCACGCATTTATAAGGGCAGAAGTCAGCTCTGATAGAATCAGAATGGGTTGTCTGAAATAAAATCTCAGTGTTGGGTGTGTGGTAAAAAGCATGTCAGATGTCCAACTAGGCAAAACATGAAAGAGGTGTGAATAGGTAGGAGGCACAAAACAAGCCTTTCCTCCCTGATTTCTACACAGCCAGTTAAAATGTTTCAATACAGGTATTTTAGTGCTTTTGCAACTCTTATACTGGTAGGGGGCCTGAGTTCTGGACACACCTGATTGCCATTCAGGCACATATGTGTCAATCCACATTGGAGCTCGAACCCTTTGTTGTGTGATAGAAACTGGTTTGTCTCAAAAGCTGGAAGAATACTTGCTGCAAAGGCAAAGCGGAGGGATCCGTGATCATGGTTGTGCATAGACTTCAGGGCAGACCCAAAGTTTTCCATCCACCCTTGTGATCAGGATGAAGGTGAATGGGCTTTTAGCAAGCAGAGCATGAATGATTTGACACACTAGCAGATATAGACAATTAAGTGAGTTTTTATATAACTGATTCTCACGTCTGTGAAATGATAGTGTCATACCAAAGGGGCGAGAGTCTTTCAAAAGTAAGATACAGTCATATAGGCTGATGAAACCAGAGACTAAACACTATTTATAGACCTAGATGGGATATATTCAACAGGAGTTATTTGTCTTGTTTGTCTTCTCAGAGCAGTCATATGTGGTTCTGCAGGACAGAGATATTAAAACTGTACTGGAAGAACAGGCCCAACAATTCTCCTTCTCCATTCCCTCAAAAAGAAGCCTTCCTCTCTGTGATGCATTCATACAGATGCACTGTCTTCTCATCAAATGGACAAAGACTCTGCCATGCCAGAATAAATTAATTGCATCATTTGATAGATTTTATCTTCAATCAAAATGCACCTCTCCCTTTCACAGAAAAGCTGCAAACATGGAAGCTCCAAGGTGATTCTTCTGATTGTGCAATTAAATGGCTCAAAAATGTCCCCCAGGTTCACTCATTTTAGGATCCTGAAGCTGATAAAAGTATCCCTCATGAGAGCAGAGAATTACATTTTGAAACCCAGGGGAAAAAAATACAAACACAGAAGCTTTTAGCTGGCAGGAGAGAGGGAGAGAGCTGACTGGTCAGAAGAAGAGCGCATGCATGATATTTTTGCGGGAGGAGGGGATAGTCTTAAGGTCTCGGACTGGCATTTTATTATCAACAAACAAAGGACATGAGAAATACAATCCAAGAGGGTTTTCCCCTAGGTGTTTTACCAGTCAAACCACAGCCTTGGTTTACTCACCACAGCTGGCATTGTTGATACAGTTAACCTTGCGACATGTACTGAGCAGACTTTGCCCAGCAGGCTGGGTCAAACCCAAGCACACGAATGAGCCCAGGGGAATAGGCTGTTCCTATCTGACACTCATTTTAGGAACATCCAAGTGGGTTTTGTGCCTTGGAGAGCTTCCAGACCTAGACCTCTGGCACACTTTAATGGGTCACATCATAACCTCATGGGCTTGTTCTGAGAGTAGGTGGAGAGGCTCATTCCATTGGGCTGTGAGGTGAAGAGTTTCAAAATTAATACAAATATGCTATATTTAGCAGAAGAACACTACATAAGCTCTTTGCTGAGCTGGACTGAGCTGTATTGGCCTTGATGGCATAACCAAGCCAGGGAAGTATTCCCCAGGGTGATGATTCTCAGGTACACCAAAAGGGCCAAGTATGGCTAGTAGATCACATGGCAGCATAAAGTGCCCTGCTTGCATTGCCCTAGCTTGTCCTTCCTTTCCACATATCCTCTGCTGGCACCTGAACTGCCTTGTCATCACCCCGCAGAAGTCTGGCCAACTGAGGGAATTACCCAAGCTGGAACAGTTACCACTCATCCTCTGCACCCCGCCAACCATTCAAACACTCCTTGCTCACCCTACTTGTAAAACAGTCACTCCAATTGCCTTCCTGTGAGAGATGTGGGAAGCAGGCAGCCTCCAGATCAGCCAGCAGCCTGCTGAAATGGATGTGTAAACCTTTGTGTTTATCTTTTCTCCTCCTACCTTTTTGTCTGGCTTCTCTCTATAAATCATAACTCCTTAATGTGGGAAGTCTCTCCTACTAAACACACATCCCAACACAGCAGAGCAAAAAGCAGCCCACAGGTATTACTTGAGCAGTGAAGAATTCTGAATATTACATCTTTCATCCTAACTGAATTTTAGTCATGTAGTTATTACTTCAGATTACACTTTAATTTTGCATGATGGCATTCACATTTTGGCCCTAAACTGTGAGAATTATGTTGTCAGTTGGTATTTACAGGGTGACCGCTTCCTGCACACAGACAGGCAAACAACCAGGAACAGCCCCGTGAGGATGAAAGGTTAGGTCAACCAACAGCTATCTGGGGAGTGATTCAAGGAATGCTGCATCCACACCTGTAGTCTTCACTGGAGACCAGCTAGGCTGGAAGTACAGATACACATACTAAAAGCTAGCACCTGCCATATGCAGAGGAGGTTTTAACATTGACATCCACCTCTTTTTTGGGTTTTCAGCCATAGCTTTCCCTCTTTAGGTTATCGTGCATCACAGCTGGTAGAGCAGAGTTTAAACATGAAGCTTAATCCTGAAGTAAAAAAACAACCCAGCAACTCCCCCACATTAAAGATAAAAGAAAAAAGCATGGCAAAGGTCTACCCACACATATTCAAAGTTTCCATAGAGCACACACACCTTTCCCATTTCCAGCAGTTGGTGGGATGTGGCATTCTTTCTCTGGCAGCCCCAGCCTTCAGTATGCAGACAAACAGACTTCGCTTCACTTCCCATCTTTCTCAATGAAGAGGCAGCAACACTATCTGACATAAAATTCTGGAAAGACAAAAGAAAGTAATGACTGGATTCTGCCCCTCCCAGGCTGTGGCTGAGGGTGTGAGATAGGTGAAATGCATCAGGCCACAGTATCTGGGAGATCAAATTCTAGCTCTCATCTGTCTTGCAAGGACTAACCCTAACAATTTCTCTCTGTGCTGGGTTGTGTGTGTGTATATTGTATTTAACTATGCTTTGTTTTGTTTTATTTTATTTTTCTCTGCTCTCCCTCCCTTGTTTGCAAATGTTCACAATGAATTTAAGACATCTCTTCAACTCACATTTACAGCTGCACAGAAAGAAAGATTGTTACTATTTATAGTCATCTCAAGTTTGTTTCATCTGCCTACACAATCAATTAACTTCAGCTCCAGCTAATTTTGCAATCAGCCTAAGAAAAATGTCTTTGGCATAATAGCTTGTTTTCTCCTTCATCTCCCTGGAGCTATAAAAAACTGTATTCCCCTTCCTTATCCAAGCTCTACACCTGAGTACAGCACTAACTGGACTCATCCTCCATGTCTTTTACTTCTAAGCAGCTTCTTCCTGGCTGACTTGACAGAAGAACATTTACTTTGCATGATGATGACTGTTCTTTCTCCTCTCTAATGGATGTTTGGAAAGAATACTTCACCGTTTATTTTTCCATCAGCTAATTGCCAATATTGAAAGTGTCTAGACATAGGGAAAATAGCTTTATTAATCATCAGCTAAAGGAATATCAGTGTTCTCTTAAATCCCACACAAATACTTCTTAAAGATGTTCAGTAAATATATATTTGTATACAGACAAGTTATGCTGACCTGAAAGGTTGAGTGAACATCAGGAATTTAAATGTGCAGGGGAAGGAATCACAGAGCAAGGATGTTGTAACCATCCCACACACAAGCAATAAAATACAGTAGATTAAAAATGAAGATGTAATGAAAAGCAATACTGAAGATAATTATTTGGGGCGAATCTTCAGTTCCTCATTACTGAAGTCTTGGACGACACTAAGCTGGGAGGCAGTGTTGATGTGCCAGAGGGTAGGGAGGCTCTCCAAAGGGATCCAAACAGGCTTGACCACTGAGCTGAGACCAGTGGCAGGAGGTTTTACAAGGACAAATGCCAGGTCCTGCACTTGGGGTACAACAACCCTGTGCAGCTACAGACTAAGGGAAGCCTGGCTGGAAAGCTGCCAGGAGGAGAAGGATCTGGGGGTGTTGGTTGACAGCCGACTGAAAATGAGCCAGCAGTGTGCCCAGGTGGGCAAGAAGGCCAATGGCATCCTGGCTTGTATCAGAAATGGCATGACCAGCAGGTCCAGGGAGGTTATTCTCCCTCTGTACTCGGCACTGGTGAGACCGCACCTTGAATCCTGTGTTCAGTTCTGGGCCCCTCACCACAAGAAGGCTGTTGAGGCTCTGGAGCGAGTCCAGAAAAGAGTCACGAAGGTAGTGAAGGGGCTGGAGAACAAGTCTTACGAGGCACAGCTGAGGGAGCTGGGGTGGTTTAGCCTTGAGAAGAGGAGGCTGAGGAGACACTTTATTGCTCTCTACAACTACCTGAAAGGAGGTTGTGGAGAGGAGGGTGCTGGCCTCTTCTCCCAAGTGACAGGGGACAAGACGAGAGGGAATGGCCTCAAGGTGTGCCAGGGGAGGTTCAGACTGGATATCAGGAAAAAAATTTCCATGGAAAGGGTCATTGGGCACTGGAACATGCTGCCCAGGGAGGTGGTTGAGTCACCATCCCTGGAGGTATTTAAAAGCTGGGTAGACGAGGTGCTCAGGGACATGGTTTAGTGACAGAAAGGAAGGGTTGGACTCAATGATCCAAGAGGTCTTTTCCAACTTGGTGATTCTATGATTCTATGGCTTCAACAAAGCCTTGACCACCTCATCTGAGCTAGGCCAGGGACCTAAGACCAAAAGGGCAGTGTAAACTCACTCGAGTCCCACTGCATATGTGAACTTAGCATCAATCATAGAAGTAGAGAAAGAAAAGGCAAGGGAAGGTGAAGACAGAAAAGACTTCACACCTTTCCAACTAGCCAGTGTGGCAATGTCACAAACTGGTAGCTCACAAGAGGTTCACATGGTATAACCTGTACAGAATCATCAGGAGCCTTTGAACAGCAGCTGAAATCTGAGTTGATCCTGGCATTAGAGCTCCTATCAGAATGACAAAGTGGAGGGATGTCTCCTCAAGCCCCAGTGGTGACAAGACGCTGCGTGGGCAAGTTTGGAGTTCTACGTGGTACTTAATGCCAGTATAATTAGTAGGGCTCACTAGGTGTCCTCTAGCCCATCTTGTCCTCTATGGTATGACCAGAAATGCTTAAACAATCCTGACAGGTGCTTCCTAAATACATACTTTAAAACCTCCAACTATGAATGTATTGCTCCCTCTTCTCCTTAGCACTGAAACATAGCCTGTGGTTACAGAGGTAAGTTGAGTTGTAAGCCTAGGACTTTGCACACTTACTTCTGTAAGGTAGCTTCCAAAGGGTCATGAACTGCAAGCATTATCCTTTGGCAGTCCAGTCTCAAAGGATCTCTTAGCTCAATGAGATTCCTATGGTTTTTCAGTAACTCAACGTGCCCAAACCGACTTATTTAGAGAAACAAAAATATTATTTGTTCTTGCAGGATAAACTATTTACTCAGTTCCTTTAAAATTGTCACATCTCTTTCAAAATGTTAGAGGTTTGTTCTGGTTTGGTCATATTTTTAAGTTTCTTGCTTAGCAGAAGAGTGTCTTGAGGAGGAAGGCACTCATGTGTTATGTACTCACTGAGGATGGAGGGACAATAGCCTCAAGATAGTCTCTTTCTCCTTGGGTTTCTGTCTGAGTCTGGGCAGAGTTGAGGGCAAAATATGTAGATATGAATGGAGGAACAGCTATGAGAATAGAGAGTATAGGGAGCAGAAGAGGAAGAGGTTTAAAACGATGAAGCCTTTCACTGGTGAATTAAAGCAGTCCTCACTTGCATCCCTGTAATGCATCTCTGCCTGTTGTGGCATCATGTCTCTCCTTTCAGTTCCTGTCATCCTTGGACTGTGGTCCACACGTGGCTGAAGACACACAAGGCCATTGTAAATAGCATTTTTCCCTGTAAGATTTGATAAGTTATATCATGCCTTGCAAATGTTTTAGGAAGTATTTAGTTTGTTTGTCTAAAAAGCATATTTGCATATATCTTTCCCTGGCAGCAATGCTCTGATTCTCTACAGAATGGGGAATCTGTTTGGCTTCCCTGGAATCAAGATCACATCCTTGCCACCTCTGCAAAGAACTGCCTTTACTATGCACCAGTGCCAAATAATGCTGTAGGAACTATAATTTCTTCTTCTTCTTCTTGGTGGTGGGAAGCAGGAGAAAATACATTTTGTTCCCCATCTCTGCAGGCTCCTAGAAGCAGACATCACTCATCAGATATCCGCAAGAGTTGTCTTTCCTGCTGGGCTATATTCCATGAAATGTCTACTAAGTCCTGGCCCTTAAAAGCTTTGAATTTTAGGGGAAGTTGACACTAACCTCCATTCCCATAATGGCCCAGATGGGAGTTTCTGACCCTTGAGAAAATCCAGATTATGGTGCAGATTATATCTGAAGATGTGACTGTAGCCCATCTTTTATTCTTGGATAATTTTCAGTCTACAGAGAGAGAGACAGAGATAGATATGTTCTGAGATCTGAGGATCACTCCTATCACCAACTTATGCTGCTGCTAGATTTGGAAGTTAAGACAACACATGAATGGAAGAAACCATGTAAGACTGAGCAAGCAGCAGGAGTCAGTGGGGACTTTGTGGCATTCTTGGAGGAAGACAAGGTGTTGCCTGCTGCTTCCCTGACAGAGAGTTGGTAATTTGGCTGCTGGGCTCACTTCTGTGACATTCTGTTTACAGAGGTTGCTATAGGAGTATAACAAGTTACTTTGAGCTACAATTGCTTAAGATCTGCCACTAAGACATCAGAAAGGCTGTGGTAGATAGAATCCCTGGCTGACATCTGTGGAGGATGGAAGAAGTCAGAGCTGCATTTTCTGCTTTTTATCTCAAAGATTTTCCAAGCACTATTCCACTAAAGCTGAGAGTCCTCCACCCCCTCTTTCCCAGCTGTTCATTCCCCTCGTTCTTCTCCATGTTAGGAAAGGAATATGTCCTGAAGAGCAACACAGAGGGCTCAGAGCATGGACATTAACAGCAGTGGAGGTGGTGTGACATGGAGGGGGCAATGTACTGTGGTTCAGAGGCTGCATATCGCCACAGAAACTCTTACAGCTGGTGTATCTAGTACCATTTGTCTTAGCATACTGCATGCTTAGCTGCTGAGAGCCTCTGAACTCTGTATTTCCTCTACCTCACACTTTATGTTGCCTTTGCAGTTGGATAAAGCATACTACAACTAGCTATAAAAGGTTGGGGGAGATGTAGAACTCATATTTCATTGTCCCAGAATAACTGTCTTGCAAAGAGCCACCAGAACTTTTCTTATCCATATATATGGACATGGGCATAAGCAGACACAACACACTTAGCATTGTTTGACTTTACCCAAAAGAGCAATCTAATTAAACATCACCATAACCCACAAGGTCAAATGAAGTTGTTCCTGGCCTGATGGTAGAAGAATTTGGTGAAAGGGCTCTGCATGAATGTGTACATAATCCTTGCTGGTTTGCAATAAAATCTTTGATGTTGATTTTCCTTGAATTTTCCCCAAGTTCAATCCAGCTCAGAGAACAGCTGGGTTAGAAGGCACCTTGAGCAGATGGATCTAGTGGAACTGTCCTTACCCATGGCAGGGGTGTTGGAACTAGATGATCTTTAAGGTCCCTTCCAGCCCAAACCATTCTATCATTCTATGATTCTATTAAATTTGCCACCTATGGAAGCCACCACAACTCCAACATTGTGTTTGGTAAATTGGAATAGTAGATTTGTGAGGCTATATTATTTCAAAGTCTGTTGTTTGGCTTTCTACTGTTTAAACGAGACACTTCTTTTCAATAGGAAAAGGGAAAGAAGTTCAGGTGAAGTGATTTTAACAAATCGTCCTTGGCTGATGAACCTTAACCAACTTCAGCTTGCATATGTCTAACAACCTTGCAGATTAAGGTAGGTTGAGTCTTCTTAACTCTTGAATGAAAGACTTCCAGGAGGAACTATGCTGAGGTTTCTGAACTATGTTGGCATTTATGTAGCACACTTAAAAATATATTTGGAAACTAAATTCCTGGGGGTGTTGGTTGACAGCCGACTGAACATGAGTCAGCAATGTGCCCAGGTGGCCAAGAAGGCCAATGGCATCTTGGCTTGTATCAGAAACGGCATGACCAGCAGGTACAGGGAGGTTATTCTCCCTCTGTACACGACACTGGTGAGACCGCACCTCGAGTACTGTGTTCAGTT
Source organism: Clamator glandarius (assembly GCA_033459285.1). Lineage (NCBI taxonomy): Eukaryota > Metazoa > Chordata > Aves > Cuculiformes > Cuculidae > Clamator > Clamator glandarius. The sequence goes on along the minus strand of JAUNZM010000323.1, from coordinate 229,157 downwards.
CTGGGCCCCTCACCACAAGAGGGATGTTGAGGCTCTGGAGCGAGTCCAGAGAAGAGCAACGAAGCTAGTGAAGGGGCTGGAGAACAAATCTTATGAGGAGCGACTGGGAGAGCTGGGGTTGTTTAGCCTGGAGAAGAGGAGGCTGAGGGGAGACCTTATTGCTCTCTACAACTACCTGAAGGGAGGTTGTGGAGAGCAGGGAGCTGGCCTCTTCTCCCAAGTGACAGGGGACAGGATGAGAGGGAATGGCCTCAAGCTCTGCCAGGGGAGATTTAGGCTTGAGATTAGGAAAAAATTCTTCACGGAGAGGGTGGTTAGGCATTGGAACAGTCTGCCAAGGGAGGTAGTTGAGTCGCTGTCCCTGGAGGTGTTTAAGGTTAGGGTGGATGAGGTACTTAGGAGCATGATTTAGGGATTGGTGGGAATGGTTGGACTCGACGATCCAGTGGGTCTCTTCCAACCTGGTTATTCTGTGATTCTGTGATTCTGTAAAGCACACTTTTAACAAGGGCTGAAGACATACTTCAAAGCCTTGGCTAGTTTGCTAATGTGGTAAGTTCTGCCTTCTTCAATTTCCCACATAGTTTGATCTTGATACAACACTTTTTTACTTCCTGTTCTGGAGTACAATGAGCAATTATCTCTGCTGTACAAGAGCTGCTGCTTCCTACACTGAAGATAGCTGCATGATCATTATATATAATGTATTTCAGGATGAAATGCAGCTACCTCCACAGGACCAAATATCTGCCTATCTTCATTCCTCTCCAGGACAAGCAAGACATGGAACAACATGGTTTGAAAGAGAGTAAGAGTACTTCGGTAGAAAAATTCCAAAGGCTCATGGCTAATTCCTGCTCAGCTCCTGCATGCTGTTTATTTCAGTTGAGTGAGTGCTACATAGAATCTCTGCCTTCAGGTGAGACACTAGGCCCTGGTAGCAGTTGTTTGTTTCTGGCATTTCAAATGCCACCATAATCTTCATGAGACATTCTCATGGGAGAAATTTCTGCTGGAAGTTAAGGAAGACAGCAGTCAGTCAGACCTCTCTGAGTTTAAATAATAATAATAATAATAATGATAATAATAATAACAATTTGCTGGCTACTATAGCCTGTGACAGAGGGAAATAAACTTTACAAAACGGCCTCTAGTCCATCAGGGATTTAGTCAGCTCTACTACAACAGGCTGAGCAGGAAGGAGGGATAAAGAGAGTTCTTTCAAAGCTTTCTTTGCTCTACCTGGTGCAGGCATTGGACATGGGCCAGGTGTCCTTTCTGCCCCTGGATGCAAATCAGCGAGGGGCTAGGGGAAGGCAAAACTGCACTACAAGCAGACCTGCCAATGGGCTAAGCTGAACCACCAGTGTCAGCCCTGAGGATGAAGGTTATTCTTCTAGTATTTGATGCCAACTGGCACAGTTTCCCTCTTCTTCCCTCACACAAGTGTTGCCTGCTTCCCCCCCTTCACTGTATTTTGCCTTTGAAGTCACTTCATCAGGAAATTCTTCCTCAGTCAGGATTAATCTTCCACCTGCCAGACCATGAATAGCAACCTTTTTGTGTGTCTGCAGCACGTTGCCAAATAAAAGGAAGAAAAAGGAGTGGCTAAGCCTGGCAGAGGTAAATGGTGCAAAGGATCACAAAGAAATCCTACCCTTACCTTTAACCTTAAAGCAACACAAGTACTTGCCCCCCCAAATCCCAGTCCCACAAAGGGTTTTGTCTAACCTCACTGCATTTCAAAAAGGTTTCCAAGCCACAATCTTATGTGGCCAGATGCCTAGAGAGGACTATTCCCCTGACTAAATGCAGGGTGAGAGCAAATACCCACGTTCCTGACACTTAAAGGAACCTGGAGACATACTTCCTAGAAATAGAAACATGCCTGAACTAGTACCTCAACTGTCCCAGCGTATGCTTTTCTCAGATCTTCACATGGAAGCTGATCTATGGTTCCTAGACATTTCTGATACTCATTTGGGTTCAGACTGGTGGTTATTGGCTTGACAAATCTGTCCTCATGATGCTGAATTCTTTCCTATATATTGGAACCACCTGAATATGAATTTTTGAAGAATATCTGGACAATTTGGATACCTAATTGTCCTACAGCCATGTGGGAGATATCTAAGAAATATTTTGGAGTCATAAGGCAGCCCATCATTTAGCTGAAGACCTTAACAAACTCAAAGGCTACCTATATCCACATCTAACGATATGGAGTATCTCCTAGGACATGTGGATCCATGATGCTTTGTAAGAAGTAGGAGTTGAACTAATATTTTCAAAGGTGGAATTGTCTAGAGGAAAGCAGGAATGGGATGTTTGGCAATCCTAAATCAATCTTATTAAGGTGTATACGTAAGATTAGAGCATTAAACATCAAAATGTCAGACTGATTCTCTTTCCACCTCTCTTTCCCACAACTCCTATATGAAGCCAGACTTCTTCACAGAAAACACTACCATGGAAATCTGCCTCCTGTTCCATTTTACATTCCTGCAGCTCTAAATAGAACCAAACCAATTTCATTGTATTGTTAAAAGGGATCTAATTCTAATGCTGTTCCTCTGTGGTGTAAGCACAAAGGCTCATGCATTTGCTTTTCCAATTTCTTTGAGACACAAGGAAAGAATATTTCTAATGGTGTTCCAGTCATGCAAAATCAAGGTGGAGTAAAAGATTGAATCACATGAACGTGTACTCCTCAGGCTTCAGAACAGTGAGGGGCAGGAGTTGAGGACAAGTTGAACTGAGAAACAGACTCTTGTGGCGGAGTAATAAACTCATGAAAATTGGGTTTATTAATGAAAATGTTGACAGGCCTTTAACTTTAGTGGTGCTATAGGGCATCACTATATATGTAAAAAAGAAACCTTTCTGCACTCAAAAATTTATTAGCTGTAATTTTGGTTTTTTGGTTTGTTTTTTTTTTTTTTTTGCTTTCCAAGTATAGAATATGTGCTAGGGAAACAAGAGCACTTTATGCACTGTGAAAACAGAGCTTTGTATTTTCTTAGAGGATTTAAGAGTATTCTTTTTTAATACATGCTTTGTTTCTCAAGCTCTGACATGTGTGAAAGTCCAACCCACTCTTGTAAACTTCAGTGGGATTGTTGGCTAATTTCAGTGCAGCACTACAGCCAGTCTGGAAAGTCACTTGCTGAGTGAAAGGCACACACTGGAATGAGTAGCTCAGATGGAAGAGGGGAGCCTTGTTTCCTTCTCTATGAAACATAGCTTACTCCATTCCTCCCATCAGCTTGTGTATTTTCCCAAATTAGAGCTAATCCTGCCAGCAAAAATGACAGAGATCAACTGACTTTTACACAATTACAAACAGAAGTTTGCCTCAGGGTCTTAGAAATGAGATGTTCCCCAAGACTGACTCCTTAATCTTTTCTGTTGTTTATGCAAACCCTTCCGTGCCTCCATGGCTCTCTCAGTGGCCTGTGACACTTGTCAGTGGTTTGGAGCAGAAACCCAACCACTTGTTCCTGCCTCATGAGGTAACAACACCCTCTCCAACAGCTTCCTCCTACAAACACATGTCTACTTTGCTAATTACTCTGGAGTGGGAAGTTCCCTGGGTGAATTACCTTCATCTGTTGGAAAGAGACACCATCCTAGAATCACAGAATCACAGAATCACCAGGTTGGAAGAGACCCACGGGATCATCAAGTCCAACCATTCCCACCAATCTCTAAACCCCTCCTTGTTACCTCTCTAATCCTCACAAGCTGTCAGACCCTGCTTCCCTTGACAATGATGTTCTCTTTGTGGGGAAGGAAGAAAGCACCAGGAGGTGTTTCTGCTTGCTAACTTCTCATCAACAACATCTTGGTTGCTGTGGTTGTGGCCAGCAAATTATAACGCCTGGGAAAATCAACACCACCCCTCTAAGACCTCTCCTCCTGCACAAACCAGGCTGAACTTTTCTCTCCTCCTCTGGTTATGCCCATGGAGGAGCAAAGGGATGCAAGGCAGCCTGCCCAGGGTGAGGAAAGCCAATTTTATCTCTGACCAGTGGTAAGAAGTATCACAGGAGAGGAAAATAGCTCTCCATACTATGAACAGGACCCCATGCATGGCATTATTCCCCTGCTCAAGTAGAAACATTTTGGCTTGCTGACAAGAGCAGACAGCAGACAGGAGATCATCATTAGCTTGATCAGGGCAACTTTTTGCTTCAGACTCCTAGAAAAGCCTGAAACACAGAGGCACGTGCCTTAAGTCTTGCAGGCTTAGTCAGGTCACTGTATGGAACAAATCAGTGTGAAGTAACACAGGCCACATTGGAGATCTGCAAGTCATTACCCATAATGATTATTCAGAAAGGCAGCTAGCATCAAAACGCTCTTCCCTCTCCTGCAGTCCAAATTTCTCCCTCTCCCATTATTTTTCAGTCCCTAGTGCTTTCAAGCAACAAAGAGTATGTGAAGATTGTTTCCGTCCTGTTGTGAGTCATCAGAAATCATCTCAGGAGCGAGGTATGGTGGAGCCACAAGGGCAGGCTAGCGGGAAGAATGGAGCAGAGCGAGCTGGACCCATTCAGCTGTGCTCATCCTCCTCTTCGTGCAAACACACACTCAGTTGGGATGGGAAAGCATAGGGGCAAATACATGTGGAGACAGACACCCATGAAGGCACCTCTGTTCCGCCTTGCTGACACAATAAAGAAGAAGGGTGAGCTCTCCCAAGAGTAAAAGCATTTCCTTTCACCCAAGAAAGCAAAGGATGATGTAGTGTCCAAGGTCTTGAAATTACCTTCTGGTTTGAAAACATGATGGACTTCTCCCTCTCCTTTCCCCAGGTGGGAAGAACTCACTTGCTAACACCTGCACCCCACCCACAATTATTCCTTGCATTCGCAATAGCAGTTACATTCTTTTCTTTACTATTAAGGCAGGAACATAGATGAATGTGTTTGGAAACCTTTACTTTACCTATTGTAGTGCCATTTACAAAAAGATATGCAAGAATGAAAAAAAAGCACAGAGCTTGGAGGAGAAGAAGCTTTGGCTGGAGGTGATAAAGAGTACAGAAAAGCCTGCAGAAATATTTGACTGCTCCTTTGACTGAGAGAAAGAACTCTTCTCTGGGGCTTGTTAGAACTGTAACTGTCTAATTTAGACAGTTACAGGTTAGGATGAATATTTTATGAGGGTTTTTCCACAGGGCTGTTAACATTTAGCAAACAAAAGACATCCTTGATTCATTTTCGTTCTCACAGGGGGCAAACAAGTTAACAGATATAACAAGGGAATTAAAAAAGGATGCTCCCAGCACTGAGAACAGCTGTTGCCTTTAACACATACTTGGAAAACTGAGAGTGCTGAGGTTCATGCAGAACTATAGGACAAGGACAGGTTAGTGCTAGCAAACTGCTTTAAACCTGTTTTCTGTTCCAGGGTTCCTGGGTAAATACTGTTGGTTTCAGTCCTAGGACTTAGCTGTCTAAAAACCTTCGATGACCAACGTCTGAGTTCCTTTTCTCTAAAAAGGTGAAGGAAATGAAATCTGATTTAGTTAGATGGTAACTCCTGGGCTGCAATCAGCCTGGTCCAGCTAGTCATGACCTGACTCCAGGTACTATCCCTGATGCTATTCCTGCAGAGGAGGTAGGAGAATTTTTCAGGGAGGACCCTGACCGCACAAAGAGGGGGAGCATACCTCCCTGTCCAAAACAGCTGCCAATTTCTCTGCAGGGTTGTGGCTTTGGGGATTAACACCAGTGAGCATGCAAAGAGCTGCTGCCTCTCCCATCTCCTGCTGTGGTGAATTGGCCTTTCTGCAGCATATCCCATCATCTGTGTGGTAGGTCGGTTGGGCAAAGAAATGTTTCCTTTCAACAGGGAGGTGTGCTGCTCTGGAGCAGGCAGCTTTGGATACCCTGCCCCACCCTGCTGACTCCACTAGCCTATGTAGGTGTCCTGAAATTAGCCCAAACCTTAGAATAGGTTGGTCCACTCTGTGTCTGGTGCGTTGCTAATGAGTGACTGAACATGGCATGCTCTGTCTTGCTCGTGCTGCTCAACTGCCTTGCACAAAGCCTGCAGGCAGCCTGCTTAGGCTTTTTTTTTCTTTTTCTTTTTTTTTTTTTTGTTTAAAGTATGTTCCAGAGAATGCTATACACCAGCCTCTGGCACAGATGAGTGTCCAGCTTTATTTTACAATGTACAGATTACACAAAAAATCCAGTTAGATGTTCCCCTAGAGAGTGTTTCTTCTACACACGTGTAAGCACTTCCCCCAACAGGCACTTCTCATGTACACACATAGATGTGCATATGATACAGTGCAGTGCCATGAAAATAATACTAACACTCCAGGTGAGGCACATCACCAACTCTGTCACTGGAGTTCACACTGGTGATGAGTATTTCAAGTCTCATCTCTGCTAAGCTATGTTATGCGAAGTCTGTCTCCAGGCGAATGCACCCACTGCTGTAGTATTCAGACATTTACAAAAATAAATAAGAGCCAAATGAAATAAAGAGCTCTAAGAGACTGAATGTTGGGGTTTTTTCTAGGTTTTCCTCCCCATTTTTCAGAAGTTCATGTCTAGCAAGAACTGCAAAACCTGTTCTTGCAGTCTTCTCTAGAGAACCACATTAAAGAAGAACAGCAAGATGATGACCAGATATACTGGTACAACCTTAATCCTTTCCAATCTCTAAGTTTCCCCTCCCTCCCACTAAATCCGACCACAGCTCTCTGCTATGGGGCCAATACTGCTTAGTCCTATTTTAATCCTATTTTGGAAATCTATTACTACTGGCTCTAAAACATACATTGGGGACTAAACACACATCACAAGCAGGATGGAGTTTTTTGAATTGGTAGCAGAAGACAGACATGATGCAGAGCTCAGGTCTAAAGCAAGGCAAGTCCCTGTTTCAACTGCACTCTCTGTCCCTGGAGTGCGCTTTGTATGTCAGCAAGGCTCATGCACCTGTCTGTGCTGGCCTTTGCTTTGTTTTTCTCCTGGAGAAAACGGAATATTTGGGCTCGACCCCTGTTCTGACATGATTCTCTGCAGTAATTTTCTACAGACAGTCTTTCTTCTGATGGTGGAGGCACAAGACTGGGCTCTTCCCATGCCTGAAGACCTAAAGTCATGGCAGAAGAGTCATCACATCATGTCATAACACCAGTGTCTGCCAACTGTCACCTCTTTTGACCAATCTCACTGGACCTGTAGATGAAAGCCTTGTTGCCACTGTTTGAAACTTGCTTGGAGCTCTGTTATTTCTTCAGAGAGGAAAATTATCCTGGACCTCCCCTCACCTACAAGCACCTCTTTGTGGCATTTTCTGTGCCCAGCCCGGATGGAAAACTCAGCCAAGAAACAGTTTTTGGTTATGTTCTAGAGTATAATGATCTGAAATTCTAGGCCCACGTCATCCCTTACACTGGTCCTAACCATGCTTTTATCTATGCATGACCTCCTGTACCTCCTCACAACTTCAGGAAACCAAAAAAAGGTAGGGAAGTTTTCTTGGCTCTTTCCTAAGAGAATCTGAAAGTACCTGAAGCAGAGCTGAACAGCATATTCAGACAAAGTACTAGCAGAAGTCATGCTGACAATGATCTACTTACACAAAGCACAGATGAAAAACATGCCACATCTCAGCCAACTGTCTGGCACACACTCCTACAGAAAATACAGAGGTAGCCTACAAGTCTTTGTGCTTGGATTGCACTGGTAGAAGGCACATAGCCTGTTTCTACATCCCATTAAAGCAAAACATGGGAAAACACCATGGATCTCAGGTTCAGACTCCCTCTCAAATATTTATTAGGCCAGTGATTAAAGGGAGAAAGGGGTAGAGGGCCTGATATGCACCGTACAAACACAATAAGTGTCTCAGCAGTTGATTCATTTAATGGCTTTGAATCAAACACAAATTTTTATGTTTCTCAGCTGTCTTATCTGTGAAGAGAAATAAGAATACTGAGTTAAGACTGATGGTTTTTTTAGTCAAAAAATAAAATACACGTGACATGGAAAGGCAATGTTATACTGACATTTGCACTGATATTTTTGCTGATAGTAGAATGTATTATTATGTACTAATTGTCAGGAAGCTGGATGGCATGTCTTGGACTAAATTAAGAGGCCAGAAAGGAGTGTTTCACCAAGACCTAACACAAAATGCTAGATGACATATGATAGCAATACACTGAAGACAAAGGTGAGTTGTTCTGTTTGGGTTGGATCACATTCAGCCTTTTCCCAGAGATATATGAAGAACGAAATTGCTACCATATTTCAGCTTCTGTTCCAGTGCTTTTTGTAGGGTGATATCCTTTCATTATTTGGCCTTGGAACATGAACATTATTGAAAACATTACAAGAGATCATTGTGAAAATGAGAGAGTGTCAAGATTTGCTATGGACAGGCCTAACAGAGTGCTGAGCACTGCTTCCTAAAGCCGGTTCTGCTGAAGCAATTCACTTCTGACTCACAAAATCTATCACAGAGCAGTGATAACTCACCCTCAGCCCCAGGTTTCCCTGTCATAATTTACTGCCTTTCCTAGTATTATGTGGCTGAGTTTTCAAGGACACTGATGTATAAACAGCTTCTTCAGCCCTGAACTTCCCTGGAGTACAGTATTCTGTTTATTAGATACACAAAGGGATATAGATATATATGTGTTTACATACATGCATATGTGTATGTATAAATATGTATATGTGCAGCATGTACTTCTCCAAAGTTCTCACACATAAGTTAATTAGCTGAATGGCACAATCAATTAATTCATTGTTTGGAAATTCCAGTAACATAAATGAATGATTCCAGCAGGAATTTAGCCAAACAGATAATTTCAGAAACCTTCCTCCATTGCTTTATCATTGTGGGAAACAAGTTTTTTTCAAAAAAAACTTTTGCAGAACAGATGGCTTATGAAATACTTGAAATTCAACCAAATCAGAGCTGATAAAAACAGATAGTTTCACTGAAACTGTTAGGTACTAGGTAGCTCACAGGGGAAATAAATTATGTTTGAGGTTGACATTGCTAATTGTTATTGCTTCGGATCTTTACTATTATTTCTCTTGTTTGTATGATTTTTTTTTTCTGGTAAGCTTAGGCATTTGCACTATACTGGACTGTGCTGGATTCAAGATAAGGCACATGAGTCCTGCTTCATTGCACTAATACAAGCCTCACTAACTGTCACAATCTCCCTTGTCCATTCTATGATCAAAGAGCATGAGTTGACACTCGCTGCAAGCAGTTTTGTAAAAGGGGATGCCCTGTCAGTTGCTATGACTGAAAAAGGGAGCTGAGCATTGCCTCTTCCTCAGAAACCAGGACTGTGCAGGATTTAGGGAAGAGAAAGGGAAGAATTTCCTTTAAGGAGCTCCTTTTTGTTAAAAAAAAGCAGGTCTGGGTCAAGACTTACATTTTATTGACTTTCTTTCTCTTACCTAGCATTTTTCTAGGAAATTTTAACAGTTTAGTTTTTATGTTTTCAATCTGAAATGAACTTTTCAAACTTCTGAAGGCCAAAGTGGAGGAAAAATATTTCCATATGTCCTAGGTTGGGAAATCAGTGTCAGACAAGTGATAATTTTTTCCTGAATTACATGTGTTAACTTCTGATCTTTGAACAACAAATATAAGTCTCAGCAGCAGGAGTGACTTAAATACCTGTAGGTATGAACAATTTTAGGCACCTACATTTAGGTTTTAAATGTCAGTGTTCAAACATGCAAACTGATCTCTCCAAAGGAGAAAATTCAGAGCAACACCCAAGGGTTCATTGATGGTTCTTTCTCTAGGTAATGTTACCAATTGTAACATATATTACCCACCTGAATTTCCTCTCCTTTAGCAGCTGTATCAGTCTCTGTGGACCTCCTTTCAGAACGCTCCCATGAAGTCCTATTTACTTCTGTACTGCAGGTGGAGTCCTGAAGGACAGAGAAAACTTCCTCACAGAGGAGGAAGCTGAATCTGTCACTCAGTTATCATCAAGTTACTTCTGAGTAACATGGAGATGAGCTCTCTTGGGAACAGGTTAATCACTTAGCTAAATCCTTTCTAGCAGGATTCAGTATGGAAATGTTCTGATCTGCTTGGTTGCTAAGGGAGTTAATAAGGAAATGGGCAGAAACAAGTTCTGCAATTGTGCCATCCTGCAGGAATATAACATTTCCTTCTTCTCTGAAAAATAATATTAATAGAATGGCCAAGGAGCTTTCCTAGCCAGGATTTTACTCCACAAAATGTTTCCAAAAGGAAAACAAGCACATACACTGGGTAGCAGCAGGTATCATGGAGGTTTCCACTGCCAGTCCCTTGCCAAAACCACATGAAATGTCTTTTGCCTCAGTAGATGGTGGCACACAGACAACTCTTTAGAGACTCTGAATTGCACAAAATATGTTGGAATTCCCTTCCCCCCTGGCACAGCAGGAAGGAAGGTACTAAATGGGTAAAGGGCTTCACAAATGCTTCTCGAAGTTCTAAAGACCTCTTCAGGACAATAGGGTTATTTTTTTTTTCCAGTCTACCAGGGATGAGAGTTAGAAATAACTAGGTCAGGGGAATTTGCTGCTGCCAAAGAACCTGACCAGAGGAACTGGGAAGTGCACCAATTTAATGATGGAACTAGGTGCTGCCAGAGGGTAAGCACAGAAAATATTAACACTGTTCAAGGCCTCCTTTTTACAGGAGACATGAGCTAGCAAAAACAGCTGCCAAGGTCCTGACTGAGCGAATGAGTCTGCTGCTGGGCACATATGTTGAGTGAAGGTTGCTGGGGCACTTTACACAAAATTCCATAATTTGTGTTTTCATGCTGGGACACCTGGCCAAACCACTAAAGGTGAGAATTGTCCTTCTATTATTAAGATGCCTGCCTTTCCAGAAAGAACTATTAAAAAAATTGAACTTCTCCTCCTTCACTACTCATAGACTATGCCTACACTGCAGTTCTTCAATTATTCTGTGGGACACCTTGCTTCTTCCAAGATATGTACAGGATCGGGCCCACTTTCCTTGTATGCATTTCTTAGGGATTAGCCCTCAATAAGTTAATATATTATTTTGGTTTGGTTTGGTTTTTGTTTCCTTTACCCAAATGGTGTCCACTGGTGGTTGAAAGCCAAGCTGGTATTGTCAACCTTTGCAATGTGTCTCCCTCATTGTTTCAGCTCTCCTCCTTCATATTCGGGGGTGAACGGTATAAATTGCACATTGATGTAAAACTATTTTCACTCTTTTACATCATGCAGGATCTCAGAGAGAAAGGAAAGAATGTTCCAATATCCTGCTTTAATTCCTTAAAATTTTTAATATTAATTACTACTGTACTATAGAGAAAGTCATTAGCTGTTACATATCTGGTTCAGACATTTCAGTTTGATGTCTAACATTTAATGGCCTGAACTCTGGCCTATTGGTCTGAAAGCTGGGTCCTTTTAAGTGTCTGCAGTTTGGTTGAGTTCACTTGGGTAGGTGTCTCTCACTTCTAAAAGCCAAACTCTTAATGGTTTCTTCCAGTGAGCTTCTGTAAGGGAAAGGAATTTAATTCAGAGCTCATTAATCCATCCTGGAGACATTTGGTTGTCTGAGTCATAGGCTTAGGACTTTCTCCTCTGCATCTCTTTGTGCCCACAGTAGGAGGAATATCTGTGCTTCCCAGAACCAGACTTGCCTCTACTAGTACCCACAAAAGAGAGGCTGGCTTTTAAAAAAATGTAATAATATTAATGGAAAATCAATAGATGTATGTATTCCCTGTGGCCCATGAAAGCCTCTTCTGAAAATGCTTGTACATACTTAACTGTGACGAGGAGTGGGTGGTTTTCCAATGAGCAATCACTTCAGGTTGGAAGTTGGGAAGGAGAGGAAAGAAGCCAGATGCCCTGAGCAGAGGGCTATGCAGCAACAAGATCATAGAATCACAGAATCATAGGAAAAACAGGTTGGAAGAGACCCACCAGATCATCGAGTCCAACTACTCCTATCAAACACTAAACCATGCCCCTCAGCACCTTGTTCACCCGTGCCTTAAACACCTCCAGGGAAGGTGAATCAACCACCTCCCTGGGCAGTCTGTGCCAGTGCCCAATGACCCATTCAGTGAAAAATTTTTTCCTAATGTCCAGCCTAAATCTCCACTGGCGGAGCTTGAGGCCATTCCCTCATGTCCTGTCCCCAGCTCTTTCAGCCGTTCCTCATAAGGCCTGTTCTCCAGCCCCTTCACCAGCTTTGTCACTCTTCTCTGGACTCACTCCAGAGCCTCAACATCCTTCTTGTGGTGAGTGGCCCAGAACTGAACACAGTACTCGAGGTGCAGTCTCACAGAGGGAGAATAACCTCCCTGGACCTGCTGGCCAAGCCATTTCTGATACAAGCCAGGATGCCATTGGCCTTCTGGGCCATCTGGGCACACTGCTGGCTCATGTTCAGTCGCTGTCAACCAACACCCCCAGGTCCCTCTCCTCCTGGCAGCTTTCTAGACAGACTTTTCCTAGTCTGTAGCTGCACAGGGTTGTTGTGCCCCAAGTGCAGGACCCGGCATTTGGCCTTGTTAAACCTCATGCCATTGGACTCTGCCCAGCTGTCCAGCCTGTTCAGATCCCTTTGCAGAGCCTCCCGACCCTCCAGCAGATCCACACTTCCACCCAGCTTAGTGTCGTCTGCGGACTTGCTAAGGGTGCACTCGATGCCTTCATCCAGGTCATTGATAAAGACATTGAACAGGGCTGGACTCAGGACTGAGCCTTGGGGAACCCCACTTGTCACTGGCCTCCAGCTGGATTTAACACCATTTACCACCACCCTCTGGGCCCGGTCATCTAACCAGTTTTCCACCCAGGAGAGTGTGCGCCTGTCCAGGCCATCTATTTACTAGAATACTATTTGTGCCCCAGAGCCCTCCATCATTTTCCCAATGGCCCTGAAGTCTTTCTTGATGGCTTTGGTCTTTCTGTTAACTAAATCATCATTACCAGTTTGGACTATCAGAGGATAGCAGTCTGTCTCATGGACCAGGGAAGGAAGTTTTCTAGCTACCTCCTTCACTGATGCCCCCGGTAAGCAGCAGACCTCTCTGTGGAGTGGGTCTGGTCTGCAAATGGGTCCCTCCGTTCCTTTCAGGAGGGAGTCCCCTACAACAATCACCCTCCTCTTCTTCTTAATGGAGGATGGTTTTATCTTTTTCTGAGGATGGTGTGGCCTAGGGAAAGATTCTAGGCTGTGGGAGGCATCATCCTCAGGATTGGATTCCACCTGCAGCACATGCTGCAGGGCCCATCAAGGCCCATCCATCATAAAGTCTATAATACAAAGGACATCTCAGCACAGTCCCATACATCCCAAGCCCTGTCCAGCCATCTACATCTTAAAAAGTTTGAACGGAGCCAGCTCTGCCCCTGACATCCATCTGAGCTGAACTGGAACCCCATCTGAGCTGAACTGGAACTGGGCCACCAGCAGGGAGTGGTTTTGATTAATCTTCTCATTCATGCAGAAACAACTAGCTTAATTTTATTATTGCTATGAGAGAGAAAAATTAAAGAAGAAGTTGCCTGGCATGGCGGGGGTCAGGTACATAAAACACAGCTGCTGCTGGACAAGGGTCTGACTCCTGGGCCAGAAATCTGGAGTGCAATGCCCTATCAGAAGCTTGGAAATAACATCTGCATTGATTAATGTTTGTCCTTTTTGTTTTAGCCAAACCTTGCTTCCAGCTGCTTGGATGTTTTGACAGTGCCTGAAATTCTTCTTTTCTTTCAATTCTCTCTTCCCCTCATTTTCAATCTACTTTCTTCTTGACACAAGTAAAACCCACCAACAGCTCAACAAGATCATAACCTCTTGCCCTTGATCATCTTGTACTGAGGCCTTGTACATGGAAACAAACCCCCTCTGTTCTGCACATTATTTCTCCCTGCACCAAAAAGGACTGACTCTTGTTTGGATCACCTTGGGCTTGACATTGCCTCAGTGTAAGGAGTTGAATGTCTAAATTCACTGTAAAATGAGGGTAATTTTTGTGTCTTCTGGTTTAAGCTGATATTTATCTAGCTTGTAGTGGCCAGTTGTGCCCGCTACACAAAGCACTTTTGCAAGAAAGGCTGTTGCAGCTTCTCAGAAGACTCTCTGTAATGTTGATTGAGCTGGCCCCAGAGCCCAGGCTTGGTGAGTGATGTAATCTTTCACCTCCAAGTTCAACCTGGAAAATTGCTTTCAAGGCTATTACTTTGGCATCTTTTATTTGCTTCAAATTCCAGAATGATGAAAATAAGGAAAAGAAATAAAGAGACATATATGTTAAAGCAGGAGGGGGAGAGGGAAGGAATTAAAAATGAGACAGAAAGAGAGAAAAAATGGATAAAATCCCCAACATTATGATTCTTGCATTGAGGCTTTTTTCCCTAGTAATTGCAAGAAATGAAAAAGGGCCAGTTTCCCAGGTGAACATTGCAGAAGTGTACATGGACTTTATTAGTTTCCCAGAGGTTTAAACAGAGTTTGACATTTCACATTTCACTGAACATAACACTCATACAATGGGTTGGGTATTATATTTTTGAGCCAAAAATACTCAAGCAAGGGCGGCTGTCTCTCTGAAGCCAAATCCCTCTTTGGGCACCTAAAATTTCTGAACACCCACAGCTTTTTCTGATTTTGATTAGATTTGTTCATGCTCAGCACTTCTGAAAAATCCCTCTGATTTTATTTAGGTGCCTGTTGGAAGGGGTGTCTACTCTTCAAAGGAAAAAAAAAAAGGAGAGAGGAAGAAAATGGAAAATAAGCGGTATTCTTATCTGAAGATGACTTATAACAGAGGTTCAAATTCAACTTTAGGATCCTTTCCTGGTGTAATACAAAATATTCTGAATTGGTTTGATTCCACTAGGGCTCTAAACAATGTTGACTAACTTAGGCTAGCTATGCCAAATTAAGAACATTTCCAAAATGTGTTTTTAGCATATATTTACTCTTTTGGTTTCTGTATATTACCTTAATGACCAGAGCTGGAACATTTTGCCCCAAGACCTGGTGCTCCAAGCGGAAATATAACCAAGAATGGGGAACATTATTCTCTCAAATCCCTTCTCCTGCCAGCACTCAAGACCAATTCCCAACACAATCTGCATACAGGACAGCAGGTATCGGGCAGAACCAGAAACCCCTTACAGAAATGCTTATGCCCTGCCTTTTGGTACCTGCATGAAGAGCAACAGGCAACAAAATTGATTTAGTGCATGTCCAAGGATTATATCCAAAAGCAATTCTATGGAATAGAGGCCAGATTACAATAAGAAAAATCGCAGAAAGTTGTCCAGTGACCAGCAAAGAGTGTCCCAAGGAGCAGTGCTGCTGGGACGGGTCATCATGGATCATTAACAAGGTAAGAGATCCTTTCTACTTCCAGTTTCTGTGTTTCAGTTCCTCATATCTCCTGCCATTTTCAATCAATCCCTAGTCTTTGGGTAAATTTCCACTGGTTTTGCCAGAGGAAGTACTTAGTAACAGCTGAGTCAGGTTCTGAAGACTTGAATGTGCATTCCTATGCACAACACACTGCAGAAATATGCTTTAATGAGTGATGGGTTTGGGAGCAAGGGAAAGGAAAACCCCAGCTGCAGGTGCACCCTCTTCCCCCCAAAACCAAAAGACTGAAGAACGTTTTAATCTCTCATAATATTTAGTTTAATTCTTTTTAACAGGGAGGGGGAAAGCTGAGCATCAGATTATGTAACATTAAAAAATGTGTTTCTACTTAAAAGCTAATCAACAACTCCCACATCAGACAGTAAACGTGGTGCTGTTGAGCAGGATTATTCCTGATCTCTGCTTTGTCTCAGTTGTGGATTAAAATGTGTAATGTTATCCTGTTTAATATTTTAACCGTATGGGCTTAAATTTCTTGGGCAATTATACGACAAGGGAAGTGTTCAGCAAGCCAATCACAACCCAGAAGATCAGTCTTTCCCTAAAAGCTACACTGAAATTCTTGCCAACAGTAACAGGGGTCTGTCTCATCACCTCTCTCTTCCACAAACTTCCCTTTTATTATTATTTCTTTACACCCTTACTAAGCCATTTTTTTTTTGCCCAGCAGTGCAGGGAAGACTAGAACTGGGACTGGTACCTGCAGAGTAAGTGCTCAGTGCCAGGTGCATACAGCTGCACATATGAAGCCATTCTCAGATCATCAAGATAATGAGTGTATTGCACTCCACAGCCCTAGTCAATGTTCTCAATATCTAATTGACAGATAGTGCGTTTTCCTGTTTGGTAAGTTTTGCACTCACACAGCAATGAGGATGAACAAGGAGGAAAAACTAGGGTGAGTGTTTAGCTGAGTGCCAAGAAACAGTCTTTTACAGAGTGTGTGGATGGGTTCTCTCAGCCCCTTGCATGTACAAGGACAGAATAGAATAGAATAGAATAGAATAGAATAGAATAGAATAGAATAGAATAGAATAGAATAGAATAGAATAGAATAGAATAGAATAGAATAGAATAGAATAGAATAGAATAGAATAAAGATAATTTCAATTGGAAGGGACCTATAATGATCACCAAATCCAGTTGTCTCACTAATTCAGGGCAGTGACTAATACTGAGTCAGTGTAGTCCCCAGTCCAGTTCTAGAGGATGCTGCAAAGCCAAAGTCTGTCCTGTGATGAACTTATTTCTAGACTTAAATTCAAACTTCTATTTCTCTAGGAGTGGACTGCTCTGAGCAACTTAAGTAAATTTTACAAAGCCTGGCTCATTTAGCGTTGGTGTCAAGATAAAATGTTACTAAGCCCTGCATCAAGATTTTATTCCAGTATGGTAATTTGATTCTTTTTATTCAGACTTTCACTGAAGGTGTAATGTTGTTTGTTCCCTGTCATATCTCACAGCAAAATGTTGCTGTGCAGTCTTTCAAATGACTGGTAGCTCGTCCTACTCATCATGGCATTTCACCTGTGATGTTATACCTAATAGTTAGATATAATCAGTCTTTAAAATATTTTGCAGTAAATTACATGAAAGTTGGAGATACACAAGGCATAAAATCTGTCATCTTCACTCAGAAGCCAACAGAAAATCAGCTTAAGAAAAGAATTCAGAATCTGACTCAACAGTAAATTATTTTAATACACTAATATTACATTAATTCAGTTCATGCAGAATAAAGATTGGACTACTATTTTTTTAGAGTCAGAAGATTTGTACCAGAAAACAGATTTAAAAAATCTTCTTCCTGTATGGGAAATATGTTGAGCTACAGAGGACTGCTGGTTTTTATATAGATATATCACTTGTGAAATTGAAGATAAGAAGCACTTGAACTTTGTTCTGGCACCTGCAAACTCATAAAGCAATGCAGATCAAGTAGCATGTATGCTGGCTGAGTGTTTGGGTTCCAAGAGATTCTCTGTAATCAAGGCCAGGAAAACTGAGTTGTACTGAAAAAAGGGGAAAGATACAACAGCAGCAAGTGAAACAAATTAATTTCATGTGTACCAAAACAGGCAGCTAATCAAGTCCTGGACTTGGTTGTCCAAGCTGGTTATTTCCTAATATCCCACTTTTCAGAGATTCAGTGGGATCCCTCTGTATTTTTGTAACATTACCAAATGAACACAAATGCACAAAGTATAATCCGTGGCATGATATATTTGAGCTCATAAGTACCACTTGGCTATAGGAATCTATTTTATTCACTGATTTATAAATTCACTATTTATAAAACACTATTTATAAAATACTAACAGTCTATAGATTGTCTTTGTTTCCTTATTGTTTTTCTTGGTGCAAGGTATATGATTTCACATTTGGATGACTTTTAAAACAAAAATGAACAAAAATACAGCATGAATGTAGTTTATGTGACTTACCTTCCTAACAAATTCTTAATCAAAAGTACATAATCCTCATCTGTGATTTGGAAACAGGCTAAGTACTTGTAAAATAAATAAAAAGAATTATCATTGTGCACCTTTATCATTTTAGTAAGAGAAATTGGATTTCTCTATATGGTCCAGTCAGAGGAAATGTGAGAGTTTCTAAAGACACAGGGAATATAATGGCATTTTAATGAGGTTATAACTAGAAATAAAACTGCACAGAGAATTTAGTGACTAGACTGTAAGATTGTTCTGCTGTTAAGTTCCACAAAGGGGGAGCTGTGCTTCTCTGGATTCAGAGACAAAATTTGACAAGGGGCTGCGAGAAACTACTCTGCTCCTAGATAGGATGCACAACAGGATATTGCTCAAGTTTCTGCACTGCACACATTCTGCTGAGTGAAGTGTGGGGACTTTCACACTGCAGTGTTCAGCATATCTCACTGGTGCAATTTCAGAGATGAAGGACCTGTTATTTAGTACATGACGTGAAAGTAGTTCAATGACTATTGCCCAGAGCTGGTCCCAAATCCTTGTCTTCTCACCCAAAACTACTTAGATGCTAGGAGAGAAAGATGGACTAGAAAAAACAGAAGCCATTTGCACAAAGGTGACCAATCATGTACAGCTGGGCAGTTAATTTTCCTGATGGTCACAGAAGAATGAAACCAAGGAAGGGGAAAAAATGCTTCATCCTATTAGATTAGGATTAGGATTTTCTTTCCATGTCTCAGGCTATTGGAGAACATTTCCTACACTTCTAGAGATTTTTTAAGTACTTGGATACTTTTGCAAAGGGGGATTTCCACAAAAAGGAAGCTTAAATCAAACCAACCAACTCTATCCCGTGTTACTAGGAAAGAGAGATGACATCACAAGTCAGAAGTCTTGTTATATAATTTTTACCAGAACAGAGGCTTTTGTGATGGGGCTGTAGGGAAGTGCTGAAGCCTTTTCTGGAATAGCTCAGTACCCTGTAAACTGGAAATTGTACCAGCATCCAAACTTCATGTCTTCAAATTCTTGGCAACATGGGATCCACAACAATCAACTGATAATTATGAGGAGCTCACCACAAAAGGCTGTCTTGCAAGAGCAGGCAAAATATGCTGATTTTATAGTTTGCATATATTTGCCTAGTTAATCCCACACAGACAGGTCTCATTCTGAACTGACAGCAATTCGTCTTGTATGCCTTTCTAGAACAGGCAGAAGTTAGAGAAGAAGGTAGAGAGACATGATAAATTGTCTTTCAATATGTGATAAGTTGTTATAAAGAGATTGTTGGAGACTTGCTATAGTAAGTGAGGAAAAGATGAGGGGAAACTTCCCAATTTACAGCAAAGAGAATTTGAGTTGGAAATTAATAATATAATTGTTATGGGAACAAGAAGTTTAGGAGGACATACACTGTCCTTTCACTAAACCTTTTTGATGCTTGACTGCTTTCTATACAACATGTTCTGCATGTACATCTGCCTCATTGGAGAGCTGTAAAATAGAGTTTGAGACCCCTTCCTGTTACACAATACTGTAATCACTGGTATTTTACAGAAAATAAATATTATCTGTAAGGCTATATTATATTGTGGGTATCTAAACTGAGGTATTGATTTGGCCAAAAAAATGCCAGACAGAAAGCAGTAATTGTGAAGATTAAGTCCAGAACAAAACCTCCCAGGAGTTTAGATTAATTCAGATATGGACTTTGATTCCACAGGTATTTTGGCTGGCTAGGAAATTAGGCCATTAACTATCATTATCTTTTTAAAAGTTGTTTATGGAAGCTCCCTAGGTGCTTTCCAGGGATTCAGCAACTCCTGCAAACCACTTAGAAGAGCTGACATGCAGTCTTCCCAAAGTCTGGAGAGGTCTAGCTCCGTGGATTTGGCTAGAACCATATTCTAAATAACGACAGATTGAAAAATGGGAAACTAAGAACTACTACAGTTTCCCTATCCTAGTAAGAGACTTGGAGAAGTTGTCAGGACTTGACTCCCCATTCTCCACAGGCCCATGTCATTCCAGGTTTTTAGAGGGTTGACTGGGAGGGAAGCAAAGCCACGTTAAGGCTCATTCTACAAGTAGATCCATTTCAGCAAACATTAAAAAACAAAGGGAAAAGAAAGAACTTGCATCGGGTATGAAAACCCCAGATGTAAGAGCAAGCCTTGGTGTCAGGTAGAATTTGCCTTACCTTTTACACACTTTCCAATTACTCTTACCACGTCAGATAATTACCTGGTCTTTCTGTGTTTCAGCTAGTTGTGCATAGGGCTGCCAAATGTTTTGAGGTTATCTTTACTTAACCATCCAAGTATTAAAAGGCTTATCTCATTATTAAAAAGTTTATCTCAGATTCTGGAGGCTTCTTTACTCACCTCTCCATCACTTTCCTTTGCAAAATCCAAAACTTTTTCTCACCTCAGTCAAAGATGGCCATTGACTTTGAGGAAATCCAGATCTATCCTATCATTTTATTATCCAATTATTTTCAAAACACTGTTATTTACTGCAACGGTATTATTGCTAGAGATGAGGCCTGGGTTGAGCTTTCCCTAAGATGTAGATTCTGATTTGGGTTTGATTTAAATGGATTACATAGTAGTGCCTTAACAACATTCACATCTATACCTGAACTCTGCAAGAGTTCAAAGCTGTTCATTTCTGGCTTGCTCCTGAACACTTGTGTTCCTGCACCAGCCGCCAAATCATACATTCTTCATTTTTTACCATCTCTATCTTCTTGGTTAACTGATGAAATAGTCAAAATGGAACTTTACCATTTACCATTTACTTCCTGGCTTAAAATTATCTTTCAGATGAGAATGCATTAGGCACTTATCTTCAGCAGCAAACAGTTTTGGAATTGTTTAAGAAGAAATATGCTGCTGCCCGAGGATAGCGGGAGGTGAGCCAAAGTGAGCTGAGTTCAGGTGGGAAAGAGAAATTACCAGCAGAGTACCAAAAGGGAGAAGCACACCCAAATTTATTTCTGGGCCTTCAGTCCTGCAATCCTTCCTACCTGAAATTTGATACTGTAAAGTAAAAAAAAATAAAGCAGTTACAGAGCTGAAACTCCTACTATCACTGCAAATAACTCCTGTTTTCAAGTTGTTGCTTATTCCACTTCTTAGTAATACATACTCCCTGTAACAGCATGAATCCGTAGAAATACACAGAAACCAGGCTGGATTCCTTAAAGCATTCAAATAATATTAGCCTGAAAGTACAAGAGAAGCAGTTAAAACACTTATGAGGGTGGGTTTGTTTATTGGGGTTTTTTTTATTTGTCTCGTCCCCCCCGCCCCCATTTCTTCTATTTCCTTTTCAGTGTTATCTTAAGCTTTCAGGTTCCCTTTCCCAACCGCCTTCTTGGAAAATGGCCTGTCCTTTCTAAGCCATCTCCCAAACGATCAGTGGTTTAGAAATGTTTATTTTTCAAATACCTTAATTGTATGGTCTACCCAGAAGTGATCGGCACTGAAAATTATGTTTCAAAGCTAAACACAACCAGATGGAGAGAGAACAGCCAGCTATTTGAAAAAGCCTAAAAAACCTTTCTGAGCTCCCCATGTGGTTTGGGTGATCACTGGTTAATTTCATAATGATTTCTCTTGCAGATGGGTGAAAATAATCTGGGTTTATATTTATCTATCAGAAGAAAGAGCCTGGCTTTCAAAGACAACTCAGAAATATTGATATCAGATAGGCTGTGGAGCTGGGACAAATGCAGCTACTCCTAGCTTCAGGGAAACATAAAATCCTACTCAGAGGCAAAGTTTTTCTTTGTAATATGCTCACCCTGGACTCTTGGTTTTCATTAGCACTCACTCATCCTGTTTGAAGACAGATGTTCCTTGTCCATATTCTTTTGTGGTTGAGAGTAGCACGTGTCTTTCAGACAACAGTGCTAACAATAAGAAGTAACTTTGATGATCTGATACCAGTTCCTTCTGCTCTAGACAGCCAAAAGTATTTGTTCATTTTTGTGTCTTATCAGGGTTGTAGTCTGGGAGAGATATAAACTTCAGAGCCCGACACGGTAACCAGGAGTTCAAATGAAACACATTGTGGAAACAGTTGCAGCAAGAGACACTAAAGTCATGAGGTGGTAGAAGGGCAACACAAGTCATTTGGATTACAAGTCCCTGCAAATGCTTGAAGATGAGTTTCATCTACAGTTGTGACCCTGTTGGGCACCAGAACTGGTTATTTCCATTGCCTAAACTCACAGAAGTCACTCAGAAAATACAACTCTTGGAAGCTCCCTGGGGCGAACCTCAAACTGGGCTTGCTGTCAGAAGTCTTCAAGACTATATCCTTTCCATAATTTGCTGGGACAAGCTAAACTAAACTGAGGTTGTTGCATTAATAGGCCACAGAATTTAATGACAATTTCAGAGCGGCTCAAAGACAAATAATTTAATTCCCCTTGCTTGTAGAAAAAAAGCCATGTCCAATAACCACCGGAGGAATGTATGCTTTAGAGATTTGCTTGGGAAGGGAATACAGAGAATTTTTTTTAAAATCACTTTTTAATTTGCCTGGTAAGATATATAGAAATGCACAGAGCTTGATTCTTGGCATGTTTACATTGGTTTGATACCCCTAGAGCTTCACAGCTGGTGTCAATGAGTCCTGGTGCAAGCAAGCGCTAACTCAGACACTTGATTTTACATGTGTTGCCTGAGAGAAGACAGGCACTTTGTACTTCAAGAAAACAAAAATAAATGAATCAACTACAAATAAGTTGCCTCAAGCGGGAGCCCTCTTCAGGCTCAGGTTTAAAGGCACAAGTGAGCAACTGCAGAAATAAAATAGGACCCCAAATACAGAAGCAACACCCCACAGGGTTTCATAGTAGAAACCGTCTTTCAGGAGTTTCTGCAGGTGTTTGACAAATTCTGATACCCTCACTTCAAAAGAAGGTACTTGCCTGAACAACAGCAGCCTAGTTACTGAGGGAGAAAATGTCTAATATCTCTTCATGGAGGTACTTGACTGAGAAGTGGGTCTGGGGGAGAAATCAGGTAAGCACAGAGATACAGGAGAAGAAAGTGGGGAAAAACCACACAAACCCTATGAGTCTCACTGATTTAAATGTAAAGGGCAGGCTGTGGAATAGGACTGGTCAAAAAAGGAAGCAGAAGTGATCTTGCTGAGGCTGCCTGCTACAGTCCTGTTTTCAGGCAGAAAGGACGACTTTGCTCCTCCCTGAAGGATTAAGGGAACACGAAACAGATTAAGTACACTTGAAAGGATATACCATGATGGTATACCATGATGTGTATGATGGAATAGAAGGAAAAAAAGGGAAAAATATGTTGACAAACCATAGATCCATTTAGCTTGAAATCTAAAAAAGTACTACCATGTTTTTCTCTGTATGAGACCACTACATTTCATCTGCTATCTCTCTTATCGAGCCATCAAAGCCCTTGCTTCACCCTTGTCAATTTTTCATTGCTTTTATGCCTCTGTGTGATATTAAGGTGTAGAAGAATACGCTTTCTATCACCTTGGCTGCTGCAGATTAATAGACAAGAGAAAAAGTCTGCAGTCCAAAGAAGGGAGAATAATCTTAATCAAGACTGTCCTGAGAGGAATAGTTGAAATGGGCTGATGTGCAGATGGTATGAATCAAGGCTCTCCCAGGTCTCAAAAGGTTTGACAAATAGAACTAGGGAATAATGAAGTTTTTCTGTTCCATCACAAAACAAAATATGGCTGGAAAAAAAAATTATTTTGGAATGAGGTTTTTTCCATAGTTCTTTTTTGGGTTTTTTTGAGAACAAAATCCCAAAATTAAATCCGGAACAAAGAAAATCATTAAGTTTTGTTTGGAAGTAATTCAATACTTTTAAAATCTTCTATGAAACTTTTGTCTTTAAAAAAAAAACTTTAAAATAAAATATAATTTCAAAACAAGAAAGAAAATATTTTTATTTGATTATGTCAAACCAAAATTGTCACTAATTTTAAAAAATATTCATACTTCTTTGACTGAAACTACTACCTCAATTAAAATCAATTTCAAAGACAGGTTACATTTCCTCTGCAAACCTTGAGCCTCAGTTAAGTTTTCTCCATCATAATTTACATCATTCTACTGAAGAAATCGATAGCAGTGGCAATATTTGCATACAGATGTTATCCCCGTAGGAAGTCTCATGACTCTCCTAATTAGCACCCCTTTCAGTCCTATTATAATATCTATTGCATTTTTTCATTAAAATATTCATAAATTACAAGGATTTTATGAGCCCTTTCTAGCCCATCTCCCTGTTCTAATTCATAATTGATTCCAGCTGGTTTATCTCTATAATGTTTTTCTAATTCTTTCTTAAAGACTTCCAGTAATCCTCCCAGGGGAACAGCACCCCAAGCAATGCACTCCAGTGATTCACTACCTTCTGATTAGAAAACTCTTTTTTCCTTATTCTTATCTGGGATCCTCTCCTGTTGTTTAAGCCATGATTTTGATCTTCATGAGTATGGAGAAACAGAGCATCCATTTTTTTATGTACATACAGCATAGGTTAAACCATGTCTCTTTTCCTAAGTCATGTTTTCTACATCTTCAACCTCATCACTCAGCTCTCAACTTCCTCCAGCTGATCCACATCTTGTTTGGCATCACAGGTCCAAAATTACCCATAGGACTTTGGAAAATCCTCCAGCTTTCTCAATGTTGAGCTGCAGGAAAGGATTATTGCATGTATTCTGCAGGCAACACTTGTGTTTCTACATCCCACATGATGTTTATCTTTTTTGCAAAATTAGGACACTGTTGACTCATGTTCAGATTACCATCGTTGCAACCCCAGATCTCCACTACCCAGAGGGCATTACCCACCCTAGATATAGGAAAAGATAGTTGCTGCCTAAGGAATGAACCTTTGTACTCATTCCTGCTCAAGAGTACTTTATTTTTTTTCAGATCATTTCTCCAATTTGTCATAATCATACTAAACTGTCCTCCTGCCTTCCAACACTTACAATTACTCCCAGTTTGGTGTCATTACTTAATAACAAACTCCGTATTCCATCATTCAGCCATTAATGAAAACATTGACTAGCACAGGAAGCAGAAACAAATCCCTGTGGAACTTTACTGCTATATCCTTCTATTTTGTCAGTGAACCATTGGTAACTACTATCTGAGTACTATTTTCCCACATGTTCAATTACTCACCCACTATGACCCTTTCAGAGCCACCACTTCTCAGGAAACAGTCCTCTTTTTTGAGATCACCTTCAAAATTCTTTGTTCCCACATATGCACTTTACTCGAATAGGCTCCATTTATCAAGCATCTTTATTGCTACATCTTCATATTTTTAATCAAAGTGTCCCTTCAATTTCAAGAGCAAAATATATCCCCAGAACATCTTGTGAGGGGCTGAAATAGAGTTTTTGTTCTCAATCAAGTTAAAATTAGGCTAAGATTCAGATTTTCACCTATTTTTCATCCTTTTCATTGCTGCCTTGCATGGCAGGAATGTTTTTGTGAGGGAAGATTGTTCTGTACTTTTTCAAAAATAAAAAATCAGTAATCACTCCTGCTATTTCTTTGCAGTTTTATCTGCTCAAGCTATTGGGTAGCACCAGGAGAAGATTTAGTTTGCACATCTCCCCTCCTATACTCCCCAGAAAACTTTCATTTGTAAAAGTGCCCATAAATTTTTATTCTACAGCTGTTTAGTCAGCCCCATTTAGTGAGGAATTTGTTGGAATTTGAGTAACTTATTTTTGAAAGGAGCATATCGGGCAGGATAAAATCCTTGCAATGGTCCATTTTCTTTCAACAGTGACATATGCAAACCAAATTTGTGATCTCATCAGGGAACGAAATTGTGTTGGTTCTACATGGCCCATTTCTATTAAACCATGTTGACTGACATTAAGTATCACAGAATCACAGAAAAACCAGGTTGGAAGAGACCCACTGGATCGTCGAGTCCAACCATTCCCACTAGTCCCTAAATCATGCTCCTAAGCACCTCATCCACCCTCACCTTAAACACCTCCAGGGACGGTGACTCAACCACCTCCCTTGGCAGACTGTTCCAATGCCTAACCACTCTCTCCGTGAAGAATTTTTTCCTAATCTCAAGCCTAAATCTCCCCTGGTGGAGCTTGAGGCCATTCCCTCTCGTCCTGTCCCCTGTCACTTGGGAGAAGAGGCCAGCACCCTCCTCTCCACAACCTCCCTTCAGGTAGTTGTAGAGAGTTGTAATAAGGTCTCCCCTCAGCCTCCTCTTCTCCAGGCTAAACAAACCCAGCTCTCTCAGCCGCTCCTCATAAGATTTATTCTCCAACCCCTTCACCAGCTTCGTTGCCCTTCTCTGGACTCGCTCCAGAGCCTCAACATCCCTCTTGTGGTGAGGGGCCCAGAACTGAGCACAGTACTCGAGGAGCGGTCTCACCAGTGCCGAGTACAGGGGGAGAATAACCTCCCTGTACCTGCTGGTTACGCCATTTCTGATACAAGCCAAGATGCCATTGGCCTTCTTGGCCACCTGGGCACACTGCTGGCTCATGTTCAGTTGGTTGTCAACCAGCACCCCCAGGTCCTTCTCCTCCTGGCAGCTTTCCAGCCAGGCTTCTCCTAGTTTGTACCTCTGCTTAGGGTTGTTGTGCCCCAAGTGCAGGACCCGGCATTTGGCCTTGTTAAACCTCATGCCGTTGGTCTCAGCCCAGCAGTCCAGCCTATTCAGATCCTTTTGCAGAGCCTCCCAACCCTCCAGCAGATCCACACTTCCACCCAGCTTGGTGTCATCTGCAAACTTGCTAAGGGAGCACTCAATGCCTTCATCCAGGTCATTGATAAAGACATTAAACAGGACTGGGCCCAGGACTGAGCCCTGGGGAACTCCACTTGTCACTGGCCTCCAGCTGGATTTAACTCCATTTACCACCACCCTCTGGGCCCGGTCATCCAACCAGTTTTTCACCCAGGAGAGTGTGCACCCGTCCAGGCCAGAGGCCGACAGTTTCCGAAGCAGAATGCTGTGAGAAACTGTATCAAAGGCTTTACTAAAGTCCAGGAAGATACATCCACATCCTTTCCCTCGTCCAAGAGTTTAGTTACTCGGTCATAGAAGGCGATCAGATTACTCTGGCAAAACCTGCCTTTCATGAACCCGTGTTGACTGGGCCTGATCACCCAGTTCTCTTGCAAGTGCTTCTTGATAGCACTCAAGATCTCCCGCTCCATGACTTTCCCCGGTGCCGAGGTCAGACTGACAGGCCTGTAGTTCCCCGGATCCTCCCTGCGCCCCTTCTTATAGATGCGCACGACATCAGCCAGCCTCCAGTCCAGCGGAACCTCCCCAGTCATCCAGGACTGTTGGAAGATGATGGAAAGGGGTTTGGCCAGCACATCCGCCAGTTCCCTCAAAACTCTTGGGTAGACTCCATCCGGCCCCATAGACTTGTGGGCGTCTAGCTGGGCAAGCAAGTCTCTAACCACCTCCTAGTAGATTTGTTCTCTAGTTGTTTATTTGACTCCTGGTTTTGTGCTTTCTATGTTGCCCAAGGCTGGTATCAAGCTAACTGACTTATCATTAGTTGGGTCATCTTACTTGGCCTTTTTCAATATTGGCACGAAATTAGCTGCTCTGACCTATTGGAATTTACTCAGCAGGCCAAGATTTACTCAAAACTAAAAAGATCTGGATTGAGAACACTTCAGACAACCTTTTGAAGACACTTGGGTGCAAGCTATCCAGGCTTACTGGTTTAAAAATGTTTATCCATCACTGAAGTTGTTTTAAACCATAGTTAGTTACTAATGAACTGGAATCTGAGTTCACTTTTCTCGTGTGATAGGAGTGCAACAACCCACTTCTTTCTAAATGCAGAAATATTTATAAGAATTGTTTGATTTTTCTGCATTGTTGCTAGCAAAACTTTTACTGCTCTGATCTAGCTGTGTCACTGGGATGAAGGAATGGAAAGGAAAAGGAAAGGGAAGGGGGAACGGAAAGGGGAAGGGGAAGCAAGAAAAGCACTCAGTTTGTTGCTCTATTCAATAAGCATAATTTATGTCTACTGGATCCTACTTTTTAATGTTTCCTTCATTGATGCTTGTCCTATCATTGTCCATCTAAATGAAGAGAAGTGCTGGATCCACGCAATGTAAACACACTACATGCCTAGAAATTATTTTTCCAACTCAGAGCCAATATGCAATAACAGGGAGCAGTACTGTGTACTGTTGCCTGCAAGTGCATTTCATAAATAGAAACACATGACTAGTAATATCCAAGATCCAGATCATTTGTGGATGCAGCAGTCACTGTAGGGAACAAATTTCTTCTCTTCCCCACCAACCTGACTCCATGAAGACACAAGTCCTTTGTGTCTTTCAAAAACTGAGCTGTTGGGACAAATGGTTTTGTGGACAAATACCTCTTTCTATGTTGTAAGATATAGATCAAAACAGCTCTCCTCTGTTGATTTGTGTTTTCCTACTCTGACCATTATAATAAAAATATAATGACTTAGGAATATGGACAACATGCTGAGCAGCACCAGAAAGCAGAGACACTAAATGGGCTTCCATATATTAAGGACCTTAAAAGAATCTGATGAGTGTCACAATTCAGTGCTGGATACTAAGAAAAAAAAAAGTCATCAACTAATGCTACAAAAGCTCAGCCAATGTATTTGCACCGTAAGACTAGCTCATGTAAAATCAGTTGCATCTGTCAATGGCCTATGCATGGCCATGGCAAACATGAAAGAGGTATGTGGAGCCTTTTGGTTAGTCTAGAATCATATAAATGCAGGTAACTAGTTTTACATTTTTCTTACTCTTGGGGGACATTTCACCCTCACTTAAAGTCACACAGAATGTCAGCCATGCCTTAATCTTTTCGAAGTTACACTAGCTCATGGGACTTTCTAGGAGCATGATGTCACTGAAAGCAGGTCAGAACAGTTTCTCATATTCCTTCTGTAACCTTGCTTAACACTACTACTCTTCCATGACCTGCGGATAGCCCTTTATCTCAGGAGCAGCTCCAGGTGCTTTCTTAGGGAAAACTGCCAGATGTTCCGTGCCATCTGGGCACTATAGGCAAGCCTGGAGATTTAGTCCAAGAGCTGTTATTCTCCATGGGGGTAGAAGGAAGTCTCTCTGGATTTGGACCTCACATTAAAGATGATTCAGTACTTTTTTGCAAGTGCAAAGTACTGAGCCCTGAAAGGTGGAAAGATAAACGGTCATGGCTTTGAGCAGGGAAGCCACTGTCTCACAGGGATGGAAGGGTTAAACCAAGAAAATTCCCATGGGGAGGAGGGAAAGGAAAAGGAAGCTGCAGGCAGCACAAGTTTCTCTTGGTGTTTTATACTTGAATAATGGATCCCCCTAAGGCTAGCTCCTGGGTTCAGGGAAGGATGTTATCTTGTCTAGACATATGATCTGAACATCCCCAAAGAGCTGGTGCCTGCATCTCACAGGAGAAGTTTTCCCCACTCACTCCCATGGGATGCATCCAAAACATTTCTAATTCTGAAGCACCTGCAGGTAGATGAGAGAAGAAAGGGGATGTGGGAACAAGAATTCAGATTATCTTCTCTGGGTGTTATTTCTTTTTAGTGTAAGCAATACCTGAACTGGGTCTCTATATGCATGGATGATATACAGAGTTGCCTCACAGATGCCTAATATGCAGAAACATGACCAGGATGCCCTCTAGGGACCCTGATGCCAGCTTCATAAGTGATCAGTTCATGTTTTGGGTGAGCTTGGGACCAACTTGAAAAGGCTTTCAGCTAGATTATGATGTCAGGAAGACCCCCTCCATGGGTCAAGTATGTCCTAGTTTTTCTCAGAATCACCTTTACTCAGCAGACAGTAAAGTCAGGGAGTTGGAAACCCTGGGTATGATTCCAGACCTACAATGTTACCAAAGGAAGATCACACCATGCAGGACTCTACACTTCTAATTACCACTTTTTAAACATAAAAATAACCTATAATCAATTTATTTGAGCACTATTCACTGCTGGAATTATTTTATTATCTTTCTACTCAGTCTACTTCAAGAAATGCACAGGAATAATTTTTCTTTCAACTTCACAGATGCATTTGAGAGGATGATATTTAAGCAATATACCAGCACAAATGGAAAAGACAGCACAATATTCCCCTAGCTCTTACAGTGGTTTTCCTCCACCAGCTTGGCTCAGTGAAAAGAATCTTTGGTACTGTGAGGCTCACATGGTTCAAAGACTTTCCTTGTTCAGACAGTCTTTAACACTGGCCTTGATTTTATTCTAACACTAGCATCCTATATCTCTCCATCTATACTCAGAAGAGGGTTACTTTGATTTTAGTGGATATTGTGTCCTTCTTTGTCACACCACCATCAAAGCTTGTTCACTGATATTTGATTGCTCCATACAGAAAAGGTTGATTTGATTTTTGGAGCAGAATTCGGATGAAATCAGCTAGAAGTATGCAAGACATTTCTGTATATACTTCTCTCTACCCCATGTTTTGCCTCAAGCATTGCATGTATATGAAATTATGTAATGCAATGTGAAATAATCAGCAGAAGATGAAAAGGTAAAACAAGGTATGGAGTCTTCAGCCACTACATCAGAGGCTGCTTTAGCATAGATGAGTGCCAGAAGCACGTCATCATGATCTGCTGAACAGAAGGAAGTCTCAGTGGTGGTTTTTAGGGTATTCTGTGACATTACAGACTGGAGCTGGATGTCCTATTGTCTTTGGGTGACATCTGTAGACAGTGGGTCTCTCTTTCCCGCTCTTTGCCTCGGTTTCCTAAAATGGGTATAATAGCACTTCCTTGATGGTTTCTTGCTTTCTGGCCAGAGACACAGACCCTCCAAGAAGGTCAACAGAAATATGATAGCCTTTTAAAAAGAAAAAAAGTAGTCAGAGTGATCCTCTGTATTCAGGTGTGGAACCACAACAGAAAGGTCAGAAAAAGGACTTCCTAATACTGAGCTGAGAAAAAGAGTCATGGCAAGGGGATATAAGAAAACAATAAACTCAAGTGAAAGCCTTAGAAGCAAGGGTCCAGGAAAGATATTGTAGAGATGTTAGCTGAGTAAGAGAATGAAGAATGAGAATGTTCTCAGGCAGGATGGAAAAATGCAAAGTGCTTGGACATTTCAGGGTGTTTCACTCCCTCTGAAATTAATACAACTTGGCTATACCTCTAAAAATCCAGGTCATCATGACTATGATTTGGCATTCCCCTATTGACTGAAGCAGTCATATATCAACCATGTAGTCTTGCTGTGACAACTATATTTAGGAACAAAACTCATTCCTGTCAAATCCACTTTTTGTCCTCTTCTGAATGACCAAAGCAACTCTTTGGAAAAAAGGTTATTTACAGAGTTTATTACTGGGAAGAATTCTTCATGGCCTGCTGTAACAGTGGAAGGGTTGGCTTTTGCTTTACAGTAGAACTTTTTTCTTGTGTCTGTAATATATATATATAATTCTCTACAAAACCCTGCATATACATTTGTGGTACTTTGCCATTTGATCTGAGTTCTGCTGACTTTTTTTTTAATAATTTTTCTTTTTTTATGTTTTTCTTTTTTTAAATTTTTTTTATTCCTTCTTTCAACAGTTGTAGGCTTCCCTTATGGTCATCATTATCAATAAGAAGGTTACGGTGGTTTTCACCAGTCATGCACCTTCCACCTTTTCAAGCCATTTTCATGAAGATCAGGTCTTTTGGGATTTGAAAGCTATGGACACAAAAACAAGGTGCATGTCTGTAACTTGTGCATGAAAGATCATTCATTCTTTATATGCCATTCACATGACTATCATGACCAATCCCAGAGGAGAGACACAGCTAAAGTTCTTTCTTCTTCTTTCCTCTATATCCTCTATGTTTCTAACCAATCATTGAAATGTCTTTGTCCATATCCAGCATCCCAGAATCCTAGGGACACTTAGGAAGGCTCTTGGGATTTAAAAAATAAACAAACCAAAACCAAAAGTAAAACCCAAACCCAAACAAACAAACAAAAAAACAAAACTAAACTAAACATTGCCATTTATTTGTTTTGTAGGACATCTCTCTCTTTTTGGCTGTTCTCTTTTTCTCCTCTCTTCTTTGCTTGATCAAGCAAAACATTGCATTGCAAGATTTCTTACCACCATGAGTCTTGGAGAATTTACAGCACAAAGGAAGATAGGATTTAAGTAAGGGAAAAATTGACTGTGATGAGGCTATTTTGCAGGAGTGGGTTTTCTTAATCCATTTATGGTTTACAAATGCAGTCCCTGGAGAAGTCATTTGCTAAGCCCATGGCCCCAGTCTAACTTTGGACTCTGCAAAGATATTGAATTTCCTGTCTTTCTTCCAAGAGGGATTATTACTGAATGGCTATTTTACTTCTGCATTGCAGGATTAGTTTCTAAATTTGCCAATTAGTGCTTGCCAATTAGTGCTGTCATAAAACCTGAAAGCTTAGTTACTCAGTTGGAAACTGAATGTCTTCATATTTTGCAAAGACATCTTCCCAAATCTTCCATCCCTTCTAGGTTCTCTGAGTGATTGTTTACACATTAACTCTGTAAAAGGTCAAAATCTGGGCTGGACTGATATATTTACTGAACAAATAAAAAACAGCAACAGCAAATCATTCTTCCTAGTGAGAGTAGAAACTAATGCCCTGGAGGTCAAGTTCAAAATACTAAAAGACTAGTAGCCAAGTAGCCATCTTTCTGTGCCATCCCAGTGCAGCCCCATAGGTTATTGCAGTTGTCTCTGAACCAAGCTAATATGATTCCGTGAACTCATCACAGCTTAGAAGCACTGTGGGGAAAATTTTACACTGTAGTTTATGAAAGGAGGTCATATCCCCAGTTGACTCCATTTCCAGGGGAGATTGTTT
The DNA here is from genome assembly GCA_033459285.1 of Clamator glandarius. Taxonomy (NCBI): domain Eukaryota; kingdom Metazoa; phylum Chordata; class Aves; order Cuculiformes; family Cuculidae; genus Clamator; species Clamator glandarius. The sequence goes on along the minus strand of JAUNZM010000323.1, from coordinate 196,365 downwards.
ATTTGCTGTGTACATGATGAGAAGGAGAAGCGGCGTAGGTATCAAGTTAAACTAATAGGAGGCAGATTCAAAACAAAGAAATGTGCCTCCTTTTTAGCAGGTAACTCAGCTGTGAACTCCTAGCCTCAGGACACCAAATTCAACAAGAGACTAGATCAGTTTGTGAGGGAGAAATCATTGCAAAACCATGACATAAAAGTCATACATGTGATTGGCAACTGCAAGAAAAGTCAAGGGAAAGACTGCTACAGGATTGCCTTCTGCCCATGCTCTCCTCCAAGTGCCATCTGAGGTTTAGTGTCAGGAGAGAATTTCTGTAGTTGGGGATGATTGTTTGGCCTGAGCAGCAATAGCTATTCTTACGTTCCCATCTTATGTATCCGTTGAACAATCAAAACATCAACAGCAGCAATCCCAGTCCTTCGAGATACAAATCCTCCAATCAGTTTACATCCAGTAGGTAAATACCAAGGTGGAAATGGTTGTCACTATAATATTCTTGCAACATGCCAGCTGAACTTTAATGGCCCAGAAGGAAAGCTCCTTGTCTGGCATAGAATCATAGAGTCACTTGGTTGGAAAAGACCTTTGAGATCATCAAGTCCAGTCATGCCTCTCCACTAATAAACAATATCCCTGAGTACTTCATCTACCCATCTTTTAAATACCTCCAGGGATGGTGATTCAACCACCTACCTGGGCAGCCTGTGCCAATGCCCAATAACCCTTTTGGCAAAGAAATTTTTCCTAATGTCTAACGTGAACCTCCCCTGGTGCAGCATGAGGCCATTCCCTCTCATCCTATCTGCCACTTGTGAGAAGAAACCAACAGCCACCTTGCTACAACCTCCTTTCATGTAGCTGTAGACAGTGATAAGATCTACCTTCAGCCTCCTTTTGCCTAGGCTCTCACAGGCACCTCTCACAAGACTTGTTCTCCAGTCCCTTCACCAGCTTTGTTGCCCTTCTCTGGACACACTCCAGGGCCTGACTGTCTTTCTTGTAGTGAGGAGCCCAGAACTCAACGCAGTATTTGAGATGCAGCTTCACCAATGCGAAATACAGGGTCAGAACTCCTTCCCTGGTTCTGCTGGACACAATGTTTCTGATACAGGCTAAGATGCTATCGACCTTCTTGGCCACAAGACCTTTGTCCCTAGGAGGGTGGGCTTCTGTTCAGAAGGATGATTGAATTCTTCAAAATATTACTAGCGTGCATGTCTCACAGATGGTTTCCAGTGTACTCTGTCTACCACCAGCTTTGTTTTCTTCAGATGACTCCTCCTGAAACAGTCACTGCAAAGGCATAAAGCAAAGAGCATCCTAGGTTGGAAGCATTACCAAAAAGCAATAAAAAATATCAGCTAATGAGGCAAGGCAGAGTAGCTGTTATTTTTCATGTTTTGCCAGAGCAATACTAGTGGTCGAGACTCCCACTCTAACTACCCAGTCTTCTAAACCCTTGTCCCTAAACATTTCAGGATATATTGTCATAAAGCACAGAAACAGCCACAATATTAACCAGCCAACTACCTTTACTACTGGTTTATTTGTAACAGGATATGGACTTATTACTAGAAAAGAATTCAGACCTGTGGAGCTTGAAGCAAGATTTTACTCCAGAGCTGAAACATCCCCAATGGGTCAGGAAGTTTCAGTTTAGCACAGTTTAGCAATCTGTTTCAGCTCCCTTATTAAAACAGGCCTGAACCTGGGAAATTCTAATCTTGATTGAAATCTAAATGTGACTTTTATTTTTTCTTTTTTTTTCCTTAGAGAGGCTGAATTTGGGTTCTCTGGCTGTGAATCACCCTGCAGCTTCCTTTCCCTTGAGTGGAGATGTGTCCTTTCCAAGGCAGGCTGTACAGATGCTCTCCAAGGGAGCAATCAGAGAGCTGAGTCAACATGTTTATCGCATGGCAGAGCTGTGTTACTCATTGTGTTGAGGATGGATGGAATGTCTCAGTGAGAAGGAAATCAAGCATCACATCTGACATAAAAGTTGTGAGGGCCTTTCTCTCTGAAGAGTGAGGGAGGAGGGAAAAAAATTGAAAGAAAAAAGACAGATCATTAATATCTAAAAAAACCCATACTTGGCAGGTATTTCTCTGCAGCAGCTCTGCTGTTATTGCGGATCTGCATGTGAATATGTTGCTTTTTCTCCCTTGGGCCTGTGTGTGTCTTTGCTGAATTTTGCACTGAAGTTTGAATCTGAGAAGGGCCCAAGCCCAACCCCATCACCCCCAAGCTCTAGATACAAATTCTGCTCTTGTGGCTCAGGACCCATCTCTCACTATAATTCTGGGCTAATGATTTCACCATCTACTGTAAACTTGCCTGTGCCCTGAGCTCCTTCCATCCCTCAGCCTGCCAGACACACCTTCCTTTTTCTTTTCACAGCTCTCTGGTCATAAAGACAACACAGGCAAAGAAGTGACCCTAAAATCATCATCACCTACACACTGACCCTGTGCTCAGTCTGGGAGGGCTGGGGGTTTGTGTTATGCTGGACCAACAAACTGAACCAGCATCTCTGGAGTTGGGAAAATCACACCACCTCTTCATGGTACAGGATTGGCCCTTGCCGACCTCCTTGCCTGCCTGCAGCTACCTTAAGGAGCACAATTACGACCGGGAGGGTGTGATCAGGTGTTCGATGTGCCCCAGGATCTCAGATTACTTTAGCGTCGCCTGGTGGATATTGCTAGCCAGTATATTTTCAAGTTAAATTCAGGCAGGAAAAAATAAATAAAAGATAGGACTAAAGGTTATGGTGCTGTCTTTTGGACTACTACATTTCCCAAGTATAGTCAAAGGCCAAATTTAAATGCAAACTCTCGGCTGTCCTTCTGTTTCAGAATCAAGTTTTCTAAGATATATGCTTGTATATGACCATCTAAGCAAGGTAAGAAAAATATGCCACATCACGATTGCTCTTTGGAGCTTAGCAAATAGACCCCAGATGAAAATGAGAACTTTTATCATAGTAGAGGCAATCACATCACAGAAAATGATCACAACAGTATAATTTATTACATCAGGTCTCTACCCTACTGCTAGTGGGAGAACCAAACATCCTGATTGCTGTTTTACAGATGAGGAAATTGAGACAGAGTAAAGGACTGACTCCCCAGCTCCTCACAGCTTGTACTGGCATGTGCAGAAGCTGAACAGTGGGTGATGAGAGCCATTCAAGGTACTTCTCCTCACTTCACAGCAGCCAGTGGATGATGGGCTCAGTCTGATATTGCCAAGGCATCACAGCACTAGGGAGGACCATGAAGGGAATGACTGACTGAGCGTCCCATGAAAAACATCCCCCTCTGCTGTTTGTGCCAGAGGTGGAAGAGCTTTACACAGGCAAGTCACAAATACACCTCTTCCTTGAGAATGGACCTGAGCTGTGAAGGACAAGAGGCTTTCATCTTTCTAATTCTTGCTGGTTTATTTTTCTGACACAATTCTGCCCATTACTGTCACTCCCCCAGGGGCAGGTTTGTTTAGTGCTCAGCCTTGAATCTGGTGTCCTGTGGTGGGTTTTTTTGCAAGGCGATCCACAAAGTCCAAAGAGAATGAAAAGGGCTCTGCTGTTTTATGTCAGTGCCTGGTCTGGTTTTTCTCTGCATTTTGTTCAACCTGTCTCTGCAGGAGCCCCTGGCCCTGTCAGGACCTAACTGCCAACACTCAGTAGTCTAAACCCCGGCAGAGGGATGTTTCCTACCAGCAAAGGACAAGCTAGGTAAAATTCTGGTGAACTGGGCCACACTGAGATTTTATTTTTTTTTATGGAAGTGGGCAAGGAGTTTGGCTACAACACCACAATGCCACGACACAGTAAAGTAGTGATATACTGACAACAGTCAAGCAAGAGATACCCACAGAAATATTGTTTGGGGCAAACACCATACAAAAGCATATGACAACATCCAACAGTATGACACATCAAACTGCAGATTTTATGGGACCCACCACCTCAACCTCTTTTACCCTTTAAGTAAGAAGGGTCTCCAGGTGGGCCCCTCCCCAACATTGAGTTTACAATTGCTGATGTGGAAGAGAATTCTGCTGCTTGGATCTTCTGAAAAACATTGTTCACCACTAGGCCACCAGTTCAGCTCATCTCTGGGCCAGAGTGAGTCAAATTTCTCATAACTGAAATACAAATGGACTGGAATCACAACTTGGTTCCATGAGGACAAATATTCATCACCTCAGCTGACCCCCCCAGGCTGTCAGGCCACAGAAGATAATTTCTCTAGCTTTCTGCTGACACATGGAGAAAATTCTCATTGTTTTTCTCTGCAGATACCATTGGCCAAATCTGCAGGATCTGGGGGTCAGATCAGATGTGCTGTGCCTGACAACAAAATGCTCAAAGCTCTGGACTGCCAATTTCTACGTGTGTGAATGAGTTGTCCTGTCTCCATGAGAAATTTCTCCACAGACATTCCCCAGGTAAAAAGTGACCTGCTTCCAGATGTTAGAACAACCTAGGGGTTAGGCATGGCTGTTGCGAATTTCTTGCTAACATTTGGAAACCTGAGAATATGAAAACCCTCCAGGGATCTCACCCATGTTATGAGTACCATACCAGGCTTAACTGAAGTCCTACAATATCCTCACCTAAGTCTGGATGGAAATCTTATGAAAATGCAGGAAGAAGAGGTGTTTAGAACCAGAAAACTCTTCTCAAAAACCTCTGTAAATAGCATTAAGTATGTTAATGAGGAAATAGAATTTTAAAGGGGACATACAGAGACTGCTTATCCTAATTCCAGCTTTGCAATACTTCTCCAAGGAACATTCATACACACTTTTATGTATATATATTTACTTTTGTACTATGCTTATTTGCTTATTTATATAGCTAGATGAATAGTTATCCTGCTGTGCCTGGCAGTAGTAATTCAACAGGCTGCTAGCATCAAATGTCTCTCTAAATCTGTTCTTCCAATTGGAGGTGTTTCAGATGATGCCTTGCCCAGTACATGCATGTTTGCATCTGTTTCTCATGCCTTTCCAAAATGGAATTCCATTCATTTCAGCCTAAGAAGGGGGTGCAAAGACAGAAAAAGGAATAAAATAGAAGTAAGTGTAGAAACCAGTTAAAAAATAACCCTTCAGTCTTTGACTTGTCCTTAGAGCTGCATGAGTATTTTAGAAAGGGAAAGAAACAATTGCTGAGGCTTTGGAAGAGGCCAATAATAAAAAAACTAAGTCCTGCAGATCCCATCATCTGCCAATTTCTGCCTCCCCCACAAAAAAAAAAAAAGAAAAAAAAAAAGGAGGAGGGGTTGCGAATCATTTCTCAAACTTTGGGAGGAATAAGAAAAATAACCATAATACTGTCCAGCTCCTATATAGTGTCTTGTGTCAGCAGATCCCACAACAGACTTATGAAGGAGCTTCCAAAAGAATTAAATTTATTTTCCAGAGGAGGAAACATCTTGGCACAATATCACCAGCCTGGTGGCAGAGATAGGAATAAAATTACAGTATTTGAAGGGTGAAAACACATCTGAGCAAGGACGGCACAGTGTCATATTTGTCATTTCTAATCCTGGTTTAAGATAGGAAAATTACTAAAAAGGAGGTAAGTTCAGTGGGAAAAAAGGATCCTTTGTTGTTACAATCATTTTAACAGTTTGTGAGGAAAGGCTGAGAAGTTGATAAGAAAAGTAATGGCAGGGGTATTTCTATTGCAGAAATTTCTATTTCTTCTTTCTTGTAGCTCCTCTCCAAAAGTACATTGTGTCAGCTCTTTCTGTGACAGCTATAATATAATCCTTTAAAATACGTTTTCCTCTTATTCTAAAATCAAGTGCCTGTCAGGCTAGGCTCTGTGCAAACCAACAGCAAACAGTGCAGTCCCTGATCAAGTATTTCAATGACTGCAGAAAGTATGTCAATATGAGGAAGCAACACAACAAAACGTAACCAGAACAATTTGTGCTTAATTTAACAGCGAGTCCTATAGAGTTTTGTAGCCATATGGTCATCTAGATTTTTCAGAAGAAAATTTAGAAGAGCTGGTGATTTAATGAATGTAGCTGCATGTTTAAAACAGGCATCTGAAAAGGGAAGAGGCTGAAGAGAAAAGAAGGCAGAAAAAAAATGAAGCCACCAAGAAATATCAGAAAGAAGGCTCCCATCCATGTATCGTTGAGTGCAAATACCTGCTAAACTTTCTAAATCTTGAGGCGTTTAAGGAATGTACTGCTTCTATAAAGAAGACTGAAAGATAGATTATCCTGGCAATTTCAATCCTTAGCCTTTTTTTTTTTTTTTTTGAGGAGACTGCTCAGGCTGCCAAGGTAGTGTTATTCCCACCTGGATACAAAGTTTGCCTTGGTTCAGTTATAAACCATCTATTATACATTATGCTACAATACGCCTGGCAAATAAGTGCCTGATTCAAGTTAAAGCTGAGGTGAAAAATGACCTTAGCCACACATGTAAAATGCAGTTGTAGATTGCTATATCAATCAATTATTAACCTCTAATCTGTTCAGGTGACAGTAATCCTGGCTGTAGTTAAAATAGCTCTCCATTACTTGAGGAGTTGCTTCTCTGCTGTTAATTTACTAATGAAACTAAGTGATCAGGGACTTCTATTTCATAAATACAGTTTGGATGACTGCAAAGTAACACATATGTGAGTGAGGGGAGAATCACTATCCAGTTGAGCTGTAATTTAGTTACTTCTATTCACAAAGAGATCTTGGAGCCATGACAGTCAGTTGTATAAAAATGTCAGCTCAGTGCCACTGGCAGTCACAGAGGCCCACAGAACATCAGGAATGCAACTGAGACCAAACCAGAGAATGTAGTTTCATCGTGGTATAGAAAAAGGGTGTCACCACTCGGAAATCCAGTGGAGTTTTGGTCCCACCCCACTAAAACCAGATATTATAAAGCTTGAAAAGGCATGCTACTATGGTTTTGCCAAGACACATTGCTATAGAGCTTTTATTTGGAAAAGGGGTGGCTGAGAGGAGTATGATAGAACTCTGTAGAATTACAAATGTGCAGAGCAAGTGAATAAGAAACAATGATATATTACTTCTCTTTTATAATGAAGTTAGCAGCACACTAGTGAAGTTAACACACAGTGGATTGTCATTGTACTTTTATAGAGGTGTTTTTTTACACAATGTGTATTTAAATCAAAGAACGTATTTTCACAGGGTATAATGGAACTTAACTTACACAAGGACTCAAAATGTGATTAGTCCACCAGTTATGTCTTGGTGGGGACTAACCCCAGCAACCTGAGAAATAATATTTACTGTAGGATGGCTTTAAATCACACAGAGGTCATGGAAGGACTGCTAAGAGGAGACTCATGCTGTATCTGCCTTGTCTCTTAGACTTCTTCCCCAGATATCCCCCATGTCTCTTTGCCAAAGGTAAGGCACTGGGCTGGACAGTGTCTTGTGATTTAATTATATGTGACTGTTTTTCTGTGTTGTGTTAAATGTATGCTGTCTATTCCAGGTGGCACCTTGGCAAGAACCCAGGGCCTGTGCCAAAGTTATGTCAGTGAAAAAATATAAATGCACACGACCCACGTTATTTGCTGTCTTTCCAGGGAGAGAAGCCAGTGGGGTTTTGTTGAGTTCATCAGCAAAGGATGCTTACAATTAGTTAACTTTATGTTTTTTGTCAGAAAGCGCAATTGTTGATGGCATTTCAGGAACCTCTTGGCAGGAGTTATACTTGGTATCCAAGTGGAAGATTGCTTTAGAAGAAGTGATCATATAATTAACATGGCAACCACTCAGTAATGTCCATGGTATGGAAATTCTTTCAATTACAACTCCCTGTTGCTTACAGCTTACCATAACATCAACTTCTCACTTGATGTTTCCTACCCATCATCTATTCTGAAAGGCAGCAGGCAGTGGAAAATATGTCAATAGATCATTTTGTCAAGTTCAAATCTGGCAATGAAATGAAAGTAATTTTTCCATAATTTTAAATGTTTAATTTATTGTTTCTATTTCTAACCTGTGCAATCATCAGTATTCTCTAATCATAAAGTGAGAGTGAACTTAGAAGGACAGCATTTTTGTTATCTAATCATAAAGTGAGAGTGAACTTAGAAGGATAGCATTTTTGTTATTTGTGTTTTAAATTAGGTGCAAATAGACCATTTAAAATCAGGTTCCGTTGCTTTTTCTGAACACTTCTTGAAACTGTCCTTGAACTAATGTGGCCGTGACTATTAGTGAATGAATAAAGAACTGGTGCAGTAGAATGTGTTTTTAGAGTTGCGATATAAAGAGGGTTTGATGAAGTGTATATTTAAGATTGCACTCTCTGGAGAGGCAAAAACTTTGAGTCATTGCTTTTGCAGATAAAGGTGATCAGTGCTGCACTATTGGAAATGTAAAGTGGCACCCATTCATGACCTAATCCATAGCATCTGAAAAACCATGCAAAGATTCTTCTTCCCTGTGCTAGGTTTTGAATTAAGTCCTTTTGCTCACTTGCTTTAGTTCAAGGAACTCTGTCTCTAGAGATACTACTTAGTCAGAGGTGAAGAAAGGGACTTGTTAGCCTCAGGTAAATGGAGCAAGATGAATAGTTGTTCTAAGGCAAAGATCCAGTAAAGGATCTTTGTTTCTTCTTATCTGTTTAAATACCTACAAAATTAAAAACAAATGATTAGAATTCCAGCAATCAAGAATGTGATCGCTTTATTGCTGAAGGATCTTTTCTTCTGTTGATGTAATTAGCAAGGTAGACATGAGCTTTAGGCTTTGGAAGGCTCGCATATTCATAATGGTGACAACTAAGGGGGCAGCTGTGTCATGTGTTTTCCCTGACTGAACATGCTTCATTTCCTTGTGTGTTTTGCTTTAACCTACAACTTTTGTTGCAAATGCAAACAGAAAAGCAAATGGGAAATGCAATTCATGATGGTTCACATTACCAGAAGAACCTTTGTTTTGGGAGTTGGTCTTTGGGGCCATTGACCTCATAAAGCTGACATTGCATTAAATATGGTTCAAACTCATAACGAGACAGAAAAAGAGAAAGGCATATGTCTCTGACTTTCTAGTCTTAAGTTTTGGAACCCCTCCCCTCTTCTCCATTCCTGGATGTTCCTCTAATGTAGCAGTTGAACTAGAAATGTGAGAATGACAAGACAAATTCTATTAAATCCTGTGAACCAGGAAGCTTCTGTCCAGCAAGGAAAGATCAGCCAAGAATAATCAATCTTTTGCTCTCTCTGGCTGAGAGAAGCCTCTGTGATAGATGATGAGGAAATAGCACATGCTGTTTATGACTGTACTGGCTATAGGGCAGAAGACATCTGGGCAAGTTCTCTTAAAACACATGCTCTTTACACCCAATGGCTCTGTGCCATTATCTTAATGCCAGGCAGTCTTGTCTGGGTTACAGGCTGTCCTCTGAGCTATGTGACTCATGGCTCTGCATGAGATATGCCATTCTTCGATGTGCTTGCTGGTAACTTAGCAGCTGTTACTCTCTTCACCAGTTATGCTTGGATGCTACACATTAGCTAATATATTGCTTCCAAATTCAATCCTCCCTTATTCATTCTGTTTCTCCTGTGCCTTTCAGAGTAGTTCACCTCATGAAAGTAGGTGTTGCATGTCTTGGTGTGTGGATTATACAGTGGAACGCATTCCCTCTTAGATGAATCATTCAGATCCAGCCCAGCTTACTAATAAATGCAATCGGATAAGGCTTTTGCAGTGGCTTCCCAAGTGTAGCCTCCTTTGCTAGCAGCATCTGTGAAATCAAAGAACGAACACTAACATTTAGAATGAACTCCCTGGTAGACTTTCCAGGCTGGGGTAGATGCACACTTGTAAAGGACTGTATGTGCTTCACTAGATACTGTTGCCATCCTAGGTATGAAGACAAACAGAGGCCTCTAGGCCCCGTATCAACAGAAACGCAGGTATTACAACAGCTAAACAGCTACCAATCTTTCCATTCCCCTACAGGGAGTATTTCTTGATTAAGGTTCTGCAGAAATTACTGACTATATCTAATCTAGCATTGTGAAAGGATTGCTAAAGAAAAGTGGCATACTAGACAAAGTTAATTTGAAGTGCAACCATTGACAATGCACCAGGGAAATTTTTGATTTTGCAGCTTCAGCAGATACAAAGTTAAGACTCATGCTGGGGGCACTGTGAATACAATCTCCAAAGTCCTCCTGGAGGACAATCCAGTGACAAGTAAGCTGACTAATTTAGGGAAAGCAGAAAGGGCAGCAATGGAAAAGAAACATTTGGGCAGAGTTTGAATCACATCTTAAAAATACACCTGCTCTTGCAGGAAATCCCTCCAGTACCAGTTTCTGTTAACACTTTTCTGTCAGGCAGTCAAAGTTAGTACGGGACTGGTATTCTGTCTGTCTCAGCAGAAGCTGCCCTTTCTAGAAAGGAGTTTGGTTTGGTCAATTCTTGCTGAAAAAGCTTTGCTCTATAAGAATGTTTCTTTCTCCCAAGGCAAATGCTATCCTGTTTGTGGATCACTGGCAAACAGTACTTCCACTAAACAGAAATCAGGCAACAGTATTACCCCTGAAGCCAGACCCTTAGAAAACTTCCCGTAACTTTCTTCATGATACTTCACCAGCAATAAGTCTCAACACTAACAGATTGACACCCTTAAAGGTTCATTACAAGGCTATTTCCTTGCTCTTTCAGAGTTTTGGAGTATGGCACAACTCCTTCTTCATTTTGCACTCCTCCTGATGCAGTGATGGAGACATCCAACTGACTCCCTCTTGGCCAAACCACTGCCTGGCTCCCTTCCATGAAAGGCAGGATTTTCCTTAGTAACAGCTGTTGCATTAATGTGTGGGCAAGGCAAGCCCAAGGTTAGTTCAAGAAGTGGCTCAAGGCCCTTGACAACAGCTACATTCCAACACTTATCTATAGCACAGTCGTCTGTGATGCCTAGTATACACATATACACCTATACATATATATAAAATATTACTTAATCTAACCATTATTCAAGACCGTTGCTGATACCGTGAAGGCTTTTGGTCTCCATGAATAGTTCCTCATGCCCTGGAGTGGCTGCTGCAAAGGAAATTATTGTTTTTACAAAGCTATTTGGATGCAGTAGATCTTATTTGCTGGTCTAGATAGAGCTTCTCCTCAGGGTCCACAGGCCATACTCCAACCTTTGTCCCTCAGCTAGTCCCATATTTTTGCGTACTGACTCATCTGAGCCTATTCTCATGGCACCTCTCCCAGCTATGTTGTCCAGGTCAGACAACCGCTCTGACCCCAGCCAAATAGCCTGAAATCCCTCCAGTCTGTATTCCTGCCTGGAGCGACACTCTTCTGCTACATCAGTCTTTAAGGACATTGATGGTGTCCAGCTCAGCTGCCACCACATTTTCCATCTGCTTTTTTGATAATTAATGTTGGACAAATAAGTCCACCCCAGAATCTACTTTAGAAAAGGCTTGAGATCATGTGCCCCAGAGGCAGATGGGCTTTGTGGGCTGTATGAGTTCAGACTACACTGCAACAGTCATAGGCTGTATTTCAGGTAGAGCATGGATATCTAGACATTGATCAGAGGAGAGCACAAGAACTCATCCCACTCGTTGTTCTAGTCTTCTCAAAAAAACCTCCTGATGCCACTTCATTTCTTCTAATGGCATCTTGTGATCCTCCTCCATTTCACGTCTGCTCTTTGCCAGCTTGGAAGGCACCAGCCTGATACTCAAATGGGGACTAGGTAAGACTGACCTTCCTGTTTCATTCTGGACAGCAGTATGACAGGAGGTATATATGCCAAACATGAAGGAAAAAAATTTATATGTTTCTCTGAAAGGTTTACATTTGCACATCTGAACTTTCAAAGGTCTGTAAGCTTCAAATCTCCTCTTTTCCCTCCCTCTCTGCAAACATTATTTCTTCTAGTTTTTCTCCTGTATTTCTTCTGGTTTTTCCCTCTACATCTTTTTTAACATCCTAAAGAGAGTGGGTTTGGATCCATGAGGGTGTGGATGTAGCTGGTGCCTTTGATCCTCTAGCCACCCTTTCCTTTCTCCTCCCTAGAAATCAAAGCTGGAGAGTATTAAATGAAAAATTGCACAGCACAGGCCCTGATCTGTCAGAGTTTGGGTTTGGATCAAACTTGTCTAAAGCCATAGATGCAGCTGGAGATTCCTGGTGGTTTTCAGCCACTTCTGTTCTCTTCTGAGATCACTAGATTGAAGCTGTTTAGAAGATAAAGTTCAGCTCTGAAACAGCCCTGCCTAGCAATAATTTTTAAAAATATTAATCCAAGCAATAATTTTAAAAAATGGATAAAAAGCAACAGAGGAGGATGAAAAAATCTTGCTAAACTCTACCCACTGTCTATTTTACTTTTGCTATGATGGTATTTTGTGCACAGTTCAACACAACAGTTGCCCATGAGAGTCTTCTATTTCAACTGAGTTAAAATTTCTTAGTACAATAAAAGTCAATGTGAAACCTAAAATCTTTGGAGAATATATTTTATGCCAGTATAAGATAAAACTTAAAGGACATCCATGTCTATGTTTAAACAGACATGAGAGAAAAAAGAAGCAGGAGGAAGGCTTTATACATTCCAGACCATGACAAAGGAAATTATGTCCATCATTTGGACATCACAATTTTTTTAATTGCTTGTATTATTAAAGGTCTTTAAGTTAGAGGACAAGTTCTGAAGTCTTCTGGCATCACCCCATCCAAGACTTCACAGACAGGGCTCTCAAAGGGTGTCTGTTTTGTGCATACACATGTAAATGTGCAGCTGCACACACAGGCTCCTCATCTACAGAACACTAAATGGAGTTGTTTTTTTTTTCCTGGGCAGTAGGTGAGAAAAAGTAATTCCTCAAGGGGATCTCAGACCCCTTGAGGTCTGAGAGGATGGTTAACCTGAGCTCTCAGGTGAAGCTGAATTTGGAAAAGGCTCATGCACCAGATCAAGCAAGCCAGCCTCTGTGCTGGAGCTCCCCTCTGGAGGGTGAGTTCAAAGCCCTGCACCAGCACAGCAGCCTTGTTCCTCTCAGTCCTGCTCTATTTTCATTCATTATTTCAGGTGTGCAAATTAAACCACTAGAGGAGGGAGAGAGGTCCCTGCCAGCAGGCAAATTAATTACAATTTGGAAGATAACGCTTCAAATCACAGCTTTCTTCAGTGATCTTCCTCACAACCTCGGGCAAAACACATTGAACTCTATCCAGGCTTAGGTAGCTGCAAATGATGTAGGCTGTGAACAGAGCAGTGGCCAGGGAAGCCCAGGACTGCCAGACAAGTTTATTGGACACAGACAAGTGTGGAGCTCCAAGTAAACACCTATATGAGGTGGCCTAGTTCCAGATTCTTCTCCATTAATGCTTATTGAACAGTCACTAACCAAGACACCACACTTGGAAGATATCGCTTGCATCCCAGATGCAGGTGTGAATCTAAAATGTGGCAAGTCTGAGTTGCTTTGCCTGCCCCAGGCCATGCAGTCAACACTTAATAACAGAAACATGTGGGAGTGTGATTAAAGGAACTGCTGGCATGAATTTGGGAAGTACAACTGCATGGCAACAAATACAGGGGAGGCTTGAAGATCAGATGAAGGCAGTTCTGGATAAAGTTCACTCTCCCCCTATGACTCTCAGGTGCCCCATAGTATCCCCATTTGCTACAAGAGGAAAGATAAAAATACATGCAATATACATGCCCATAGACAGCTATAAGCAACTTTTTCTGGGAGAGCTTGTTTCAGAAATACGTATTCTGAATTTTTACCATTGTGGCCATTACAATGGTGTTCTCATTTGCTGAAATGAAAAATTGAATTGTTATAAAGGAAAATTTGAGAAACTATTTTATTTTATTCTGTCCTGAATCTTACGCGTTTTCATTACCATTGTTTCTGAGCCTCTGCCAGCAGGGCAGAAAATAACATACCTGCCCTCTGTCTAGTGCTCTTTTATGCTTCATCCTTTTTCCTAGGGTGGATGCACACAGAATGGAAAGCTTTGTCTGGGTGGGTTTGTTTTGCTGTAGAGTTTTTAAGGGGCAGGGAGGCAGGAGTACATTTCTTGTTTGGACAGCAAATGTCACAAGTAGCCATTGTGATGGATGGGTGGATAGGCAGAGCCCAGATAATTTAATCGGATTGCTAATGCAATCTATCCTTTGGTGGGGCTATATTATCTCACATGTTATCCTAGCTGTAAGTGGTATCCTAAGCTATCCACAAACCAACACCCACTTGTGTTGTAGAAGACTGGAGAAGGAGAAGGAAAAACAGCCTTTGACACTCCGCATTAACAATGCTTGCTCATACTGCAGTATCACTGAGAAATGACTCTGAGCGGCTGATGCATTTTTGGCTTTTCAGAAATTATTTCCTGACTTTCTACTCCAAAAAATGATTGTGACTGCCTTAACTATAAACATTGTTACATAGAGACAGATGTGCCTACTTGGATTCTGCAAGAGTCTAATTTATTTTTATTCTCTGGAAATGGAAATAATCAGGTGCTTGATGAACTTTACAAACAGCAATAATTTGGGAGGAGTCACAAAAACAACCATGGCTGAAAACTAGAAGAAAAACAATTTAGGGAGTATTAGTTGGGAGTAAATGGGATAAAGATGCAGTCTAATTCTATTCATTGGTACCTGTAAGAAAAGAAAAAACACAAACAACTAATGGGAAAGTAAGATTAAAAAGACAGATAAATTAAAAAAAGGCAAGGGTCTATGGCAAATGTTGGTTTATGGCATGAACTAGCAACAATACAGATCAATGGCAATTATGCAAAGGGATCGAGTCACTGAGCCACAAAATCTAGAAAGATCAAAAACCAAACCAGTAAATTTGATTCTTGAATGGAGGACAATTACAAGATCATGAAATTCAAAGAAAACATCAGTAAATGATGAAAGAACTGGAACATATGATATATGTGTAAAGAGTAAAGATCTGAAGATACAAAAAAAAACCCCACCCAAAAACCATGGAAAAAAAACAGAAAAACAGGCATTGAGTAAGGATGGAGAAAAAATAAAACACTACAACTGTATAAAATACAAAAAAAAATTACTATGAATAATGTAAGACAACATAAAAAGGAGAAATTCGGAGCCAAATTTTTTCTTTATAGTGATATAAGTATCACTAGCATAAAGTCTTATAGGAGCGCATTGGCAAGCCCAGCATTTATTGCTATCAGATCCTGTCCTGAGACAAAGCACTGAAGATACCTGTGTGCTAAATAGTCCTCTGAGGGCAGAGAGGCTGCCAGACACCTAGTGCTGGTTTTCTAACTTCTGTGATTTCATATCTGCATGGAGCAACCCCTGTCTATGTCTTTGAACAACTTGAGAGAGATATTCCTTCCTTAATGTATTCTAGAGTAAAGAAGAGTTATGCAGTTATACCCTGGTAGAGACAAGCTGGTATTCATGAACAGGTTATCTAGCTAACTAGTGATAGATCTAGTCCTATTGGCCTTACCTAAAAAACAGCTTGTAATATTCTAATCTTTTTGGCCACACCTTTGTCATAGCTCCCTACACCTTCTAGTATGGCTAACTATGCACTAAAAGCTTTCATTAATGTTTCAATTCACACATTTGTATGATTTATGGCTAGAGGAGCCCATGATAATTATCAGTCTGTTGTGTTGCATAACAGTGCCCAATTAATTTCTCCCATTAACTCAGGCCTATACTCCCAGCTTAATTACCCAGAGGTAATTCATATTTGTATGCATTAAATAATGGCATGGTAGATGTAACTTTGCTAAATGTCTGAAAAGAGTATTAGGTAGATGGTGTTCTGAACTGCCAGAATCAATACATTTATATTTTCTCAAACTCTTTTGTATAAACACTGGTCTTTGTGCTGTTTTTCTGTCAAGGACATGAAATAAACTCGCATTTGGCTTGAGAGCCATTAGATAAATAGCAAGTAATTTATTTCTGAATGTCTCTGTTTCTTGATTATGTGTGTATCATTGCGAGTATGTGAGCATGCATTTTATTTTGTTGGGACTTTTTATGCTTTAAACTTCCAGAGCTCTTTCCCCCTCCCCTTTTTCCTTTGGATGAAGGCTCAACATTTCATTTGCTTGTTTTATAAGGCAATGCATCATCTCTCCTCATTGCCATTAATTAACCAGTGCAATATTTTCCACGTGAAGTCACAGGACTTGAAATGAACATATTTCTGCATCAATTAGGTCTCAGCTCATGTGAGGGCCCAGCTGCACTTTAAATACTATTTATATAATGGTAATGAGCCAGTCATCACCACTACTGGCTTCCAGCAGGTTTCGTACAGTGCCTACTTGAATATGATTAGAAGTGTGTGGATCCTTACTTCCACCCCCTCCTTTCCCCTCCCCGTTTTTTTTTCCTTCCCAGAATCTATGCTGAATAAAACTGACTGGTCTTTAAAGTCATAAAAATGGGCTGGCAACAGAAAATCGGATGTTATTCTTGGTGTCTGTTATATTTTCTTCTATTTTCCTTGGAAAATGCACCCACCAAAGGCAGGAGTTTCTCCTTTTAATATTCCTCAGTCTTTCCCCTCCCTTCACCTTTTTGGGGGCATAGGGGTGGTGTGTATTTGGCATTTTTCCTCTCATTCACATATCATTTTAGGGGGGGGGAAATTTTAAGCATCTGAACAACCACAACTGGTAGATGATACTATTAGAGGGATCCAAAGGAAAAAAATTAGGTTAGAGAAACTCAGGCAGTTATCAATGAGGATTAGGTAAAATCCACAGGGATAAAACGAGATCTGACCCAGATCCCAAGCTATATACACAGCCACAGGCAGACTGGGAGTTCGGAAAAATTTCTTTTGAAATAAAACTTCTGTGTTGTGGTGTACACAGAAACCCTGCCCAGTACAGTTGGAGGTAAGCGTGATCATTGCTAAGTAATACAATTACACTGAACCATGTGCTCTGTGTGTGTGTCCTGCAGACTCAAAAAAAAGAAAATAAAATCTACTGCAGATATCAATGACAGTCCTATCTCTCTCCCTTGCTCTCTAACGATTAGATTCACTCTCAGCATGATATTCTTGTCTCTCCTAAGCATTCCCAATGAGGAGCAGTGTTAAGACCCACTCCACCTGCCCTTTCACGTTGCAGGAGAAGTATCTGGTTTGCTCATCTGTGTCACAGTGTATATGAGCAACAGATTAGGGGAAAGGCAAGTCATGAACTGTACTTTTCTTTCTTGGCACAGGGAGGTTCCCAGTTGTCTAACAAGAAGCTCCAGAAAATCATTGCAGTTTCCAGGAAAGCTTTGTGTCCAAGAGCCCTTTCCTGTGAAGTGACAATGTTATGGACCTGGTGAACCACACCGTGGAGGAGGGATGAACAGTCATGCTGCAACAGTTCAGTTGCCCTGGGCAACTTTAAATACTGGAAAAGACAGAAATGGGCTCATGGTCTCAGCCTTTCCATCTGCTGGCTGGGTCCTAGGAGTTCTACCACACTGGCAATCTCTTGTATGTCAAATGCTCTCAAAGAAACCACAAAAACTTGCTCCTGAGGCAAACAGTATAAAGTCCTTTCCCTTATGTAAAGGACAACAGGGCTTTTGTAAGAAGGAGCTTCATTATCTTTTCTGATTAATGTTGTCAAAAGTAGATGCTGCATAAAAAATAGGCCTTGTCATCCCCTGGTGGGGGTGCTGGAAAAATGGTTGATGTGTTATGGGATTTCACCTGGGAATATTAGAAAGTGTCCCCTCAAATGCAAATTCTCACAAACTACTATAGAAGCTGGCCAATATAACATCACTAAGGATATTCAGGGCATGCCTTTAGAAACAGAGCAGTTCTGTAGTGGGCATGTCTGGTAGTCACTACTCGACCAGTTGGACCCTGAAGCAGTTCCCAGGACAGGTACAATGTGGCTTTATTATTCTCTGATTCGAGCCTTTCCCAAGGAATTCTGCTATATAGTCTCTTGGTCAGCATATCCACTTGTGGATGCACAGGCAGGCACTGAGATCAAGAGGAAATTTGCCTAAATGTAGTCTCCCAACATCATGTTGATTATTCCCTCTGAGTGTTTCATCTGCCTGCAGTGAAAACAAATCTACGAATAA
This sequence comes from Clamator glandarius, assembly GCA_033459285.1. Taxonomy (NCBI): domain Eukaryota; kingdom Metazoa; phylum Chordata; class Aves; order Cuculiformes; family Cuculidae; genus Clamator; species Clamator glandarius. The sequence continues at coordinate 178,239 of JAUNZM010000323.1, read as the reverse complement.
GAATTGTTTCCTAAATCTCAGCTGTTGTTCATCAAAACCCAAGTGGAAAGGTATAGTTTAGAGAAACTAAGAACACTCAGATTTCATCTTTTTTTTTGCCTGATTCCACACATTTTTATTTTCATTTTCATGCAGCTTCTCTAATTTAAATAGAAGCTGCTTTTTAGCAAAGGAAAGGTTTAAGGTCTGAGATGTGCAAGCAACATGAAGATTTCAGAACACAGAAGACAGCTGAAAATATGGGGGCTGCAGAGGGAAACTCGACTTGTTGTGTATCAGGAATAGCTGCTGGTCATGATTCCCACAGGGGGGAGTGAAGTCTGTGTTATTTCATTTCCCAAACTGCAATTTTAGCTTAATCTGTTCTCAAGGCTTTAATCAGCTAATTCACATTAGCAAGAGTATCAAACTCCTCTTCCTCATCATCCTTGTCTCTCAGCCCAATTCCCAGGATAAAAAACACAAAAGCCAATGTGCAATATGGAAAAGAACATCTCTGAAATGGAACAGACCCCGTGCAAATTCTTAGAAAGCATAAAAGGGATTCTAAAAAAGCAAGAGATATTTTATCCAGCTCTAACTGAACAGTTTTCTGGGCAAATGTTTCAGCTGGTGAAATCTGCCTAAGAACAACCCTGGTGACTGTCTCCATACCACCAAAAAGAAGAAAAATAGAGGGCAGCAATAGGAAAGAGGCCAATGTGGTAACCATTTTGTGGCTCTGCTCAGAGGAAAGGACTTGAAAGAAAAGGCAACAGTTCTGAATGTGTTTGACCAGTGTTCAAAATCTCATTCCATGGACCAAGATCTATCAGCAGCTCATCTGAAGAGAACAATTTTATTTCTTCCAGGGCTCACTAGCCCTCTTAGTGTCTCTTTCAGAGAAACATCGCAATTGGGAAGGATGAGCAGTATCACTGACTCTTCCCAGCTGCTGGAAGGAATATATTTACACTAGTCTCGCAGTGAATCTATTACCCTTTACTTTTCCCCCATTCCACAGTTTCTGCATCTGTAAACAACATTTTAAACCTCTGTAAGTTACAAAGATCTGTGTGCAATATTCTAGGAGATGCTCAATGCATCAGAAATGGACCTAAGCAGAAAGTAAAAAAGATTTCTATAGGACTCTGTGAAAATCACTGGAACTCCATCCCATAGTGGTATAGGTCAACAGGGTTTTAGATCTAGCAGCAGGAACAAAACATAGTGCCTCAGCTTCTCAGCTGGAGGGGGAAAAAAAGCCAACAAAACCAACAAACCAGCTATTACAGATTGGAACCAGCTGTTTCATAAATTCCACCTCTTTCACACTGTGGTACAATGTTGGTCTTTCAAGGAAGACAGTAATATTTCTGAGAGCACAGTGCAACGTGGCATTTGAAGTAAAGATCAAGGAAAGATGACACAGTCCTATTTTGTGCCCAAAAGATCATGACATGAGCAACAACCTACATTAATGAAGAATATTAGAGCCCTCAAAGCTGATTTTTTCGTAGGTAAGACAGCTAAAAGGAGACATTATGTGAGTATAAGAAAAGCATGGAAGGAAATTGAGTGCCTCTTTCATTCTGTCAATTCTGTTCTTTTACTAGGAAGAATAAAGGAGTCTGAGTATCTGTATTGCCTAAAAACTTGGGAAGGAAACATGCTTCTAAAATACCCCTTGACATGGCCTTTAAGCAAAAAAAACCCCAAAATAAAATATTCCACATGAAAAAATATAATGTATGAAAATATAATTTACAGTTCTAAGTTTTCCTGCTACAGGGCTACTGTATCTATAGTGCACCATAAGTCATAATCAGATAGTTATATGATTTCACTTCATTTTATGCACAATCAAAGCTATATTTAACTGGGACAGAAAATTTAAGGATGATGGTCAGACTTTCTTGTTACCATGAGAATTAAAAATTTCATAGTTTTTAAGCAGGGAGGAACCATTATAAGCTCCAAGGATTCTTAACTTGTGACTCCAGGAAGGTTTCCTGGTTATCTTGCTTTTCCATAATGCTGAGTGGGAAAGATATCTTGGGTAGATTGAGGAGAACTCCCAATAATAGGCGGAGTGTGACTGGGTTACTGTGACCTATAGAGGTCTACAGTAAGATTGCTTCTGTGTGTGTATGCATGCAGCTGCATGTATGCATGCACGCGTGTGTGTGTGCTTATGTGATCATGCATATAGAGGCAGTGTGTCTGAGTCTGTAAACAGATGTATTATAGTTTTGATCCTTCAAATGCACCGGTACCACCAAGCCCAACCTAATTATTAGTCAAGCCAGTAAAGACACAGAATCTGAAGCAGTGTCAAAAATATGAATGGTAATCAGGAACTTCCATGAAGAAATCTTATTAGATTCCCCCAAACCAAAATGACATAACTCTAGAAAAAGAACATACTCGTTATAAAACCATGCTGGCTTAGCAGCAACTTTGAAGGTCTTATACAGTCATTTATGGACGTTGAAAGAGAAATACATGCATATATACACTGACATAACTATATCGTATAAAGCAGATAGGATAATGGAGAAACTAACAGTAAGTGACATAAATCAGAAGCTATGAGGAAGAGCAGGAGAAAGCTGCAAGGCAAAACATGCAGCAATGAGCATTATAGGCAAGCAGTACCGAAAGAAAACCAATAAAGGATCTGGTATCGGATAGGGTGTGAAAATTCAGGCTAGGAAAAAGTGTTCAGGAAAAAACTCCCTCCTGTGCTTGAGAAAAGTAAATAAAGCCTGTGTTATACGACGTATATATGCTACATTCTAGCAAGAATGAGAAGGGTACCTAATAGCAAGGGTAAAAGGTAGATATCATTAGACAACATAGACCCATAAGATTTGAAGGAGTTAGCCAGGGCACACATTCTCTTAGTGGGATTATTCTCACCTCCTTTGAGATATCCAAAAGTTAGGATTCGTGTTTCAGCAAGCATCTCTGTGGCAATCTTGTCTGAAGGTAGGTGTAATAAACCTCCCTCAAAGGTGTTTGTCAATCTTCATTTACAGCATAGAGTGTAGGAGATGTAGCCTGGGATGTATTCCCAGTTGTCACAGTACCAAGGTACGTGACACAATCAACAACACTTCTTATTGTTGCATTTGTCAGTGAGCTTGGTGCTTCAGTGAGCTACTGGGGGCTCAAACATACAATGTACAGTGGGACGCAAAGCAAGTTGGATTTGTTCATCACAGAGAGTGGAAGGCAAAGTGGGGAACATATTTCTGTCTTCAGCTGTCTCATGTAGTCTTACAGAGCAGATTGATCTAGAAAACTCTCAGAGATGTACAGCAAAGGGAAGAGAAACAATGGGCTCAGTTTGCCTTTTAGAGAATCTGGATTGAAAATCAAGAACAAAATTTGTATGTCCATGTTAAAGCACCGAGAGCAGTTTCCAGAGAGGCTGGAATCCCTGTCCTCATGGAGACTCAAAGTTGAACTGGACAAGGCATTGAGTAGACTCCAAAGCTGACCCTCCTTTGAGTTGTAGGCATTGAAGATGGTGACATCCAGAGGTCCCTTGCAAACAAAATTTCATGATTCTGTGATTTCCTCTTACAGCTGTAAGGCTGTAAGCCAGACAAATACCCTGAGAGAATGACATGGCATGACATGACATAGGCTCAGCTAATAAACAATTACACTAAATTAGGCAAATCAACAAGGTTTTATGGGAAACAGATTCTGTCAAACTGATTTGATATCTTCATTTGATAAAATTATTAGTTTGGTGGCTAAAGATAATCTTGTTGATGTAACAGACTTCTATAAGGCATCTGAATTTTTCCTGCATGATGTTTTAATTAAGAAACTAGAAAGACACAAAATACATTTGGCCTGCATTCAATAGCTCAGAAATGGTTGACTTGTGGGACTCAAATAAAACTGCAAAAGAGAGAACCCTTATGAAGAAAAAGTATTTGTGGAAAGGCCCAGCTAGCATCCATTCCTGTATCACTGCTCTTCAAGGATCTCAGTGACCCAAGAAGAACTGTAATAGAAATACCTACGAATTTTAAATAGTGTACAAAGCTAAGCACATCAGGAGAATTGAAGAATCCCATTGAAGAGGTGGCATGATCCTTCAGAGACATGCTTATCTGTTCCCTGCCCACTGTGGGATCAACAACAGCCATGTCACTTCTGACAGATGCTGTATAATCTGCTCTTGAAAAGCCTGCATGTGCCATATTGCAATATTAATACATAAAAGGCTACTGCAGGAAAGAAGGAAATAGTCTGTGCTATTTATTTGCTAAGGCAAAATAAGAAATCATGGTTTAAAGATAGCTATGCAACCTCTCCTCAGACATCTTCCTTCTGAATACGCCAATTTACTCACTCTTTTCCAAATAACTCTTGATTTTGAAGACACTGAAGAGCCCTCAACACTCATCTCTGGATTCTAAACATTATTCACTTCTTAGAAGCATAATGCCTCACAGGTGACAGAGACCTCCCTGTGGTTTCACCACATAAAGAGAACATAAATTTCATTTCACTCATTTTGAATGTAGTAATCCTCTCTATACAGCTTAGTATAACGCTTGCACATTTCTTAATGACCTGCCATTGACACATGATGACTAAAGACAGTGGGATCATCTCCACTAGTGGAAAAATCTCACCATCAATGAACACTTTTTTTTTCTCTTTCTTCTTTTTCCTCAGTGACATTATTTATTATTTAGTACAAATGAGAATTAACACAGAGAAATGAATGATATATATTAAATAATGTGGATAATAACATGAGAAGATAACAATATGAGAAGTGTCTTTACACCTATGAACTGACAGCAGAATCTCTTGTTGGTCTTGGGGCTAGAGCACACAAGACAATACCCATGTACTTAACCAGTGATAACACTTAAAATCTCAGGGCTAGTGTATCTCTAATCCATGAACAGGAGGTATTACCCCTGAGCAACCAGATAAAGAAGGAAAGGCCACACAGTCACCCCTTCACTGAGTTGTTCTTCTTTAATGCACTTTTCACTTGGAAATTCTTTTCTCTGTGCTTCCTGGGGTCAGTTGGTCCTAGGTGAGTTACAAAGTAGAATGGAAAATTCATATGATCAGGAGAAGATATACAGGCTTTTTTGCTTCCAGCAATCCACCCAAAATTACAACTCAGGGACACGAAAGAGATGATATCATGAAACTGAAAGCCTGATACTTCTAAAGTCATAGAAAAAAAGGAAAAAATTATTATTTTACCTGATACAAATGCATGGTGCTGGCTCAAAAGCTAGAAACCAAATAAAAAGGAAAAAAAAGTTGCGTTTTTAACTCATAGTATATGTAATTCTTTATCTTTTCTCCTCCCACATTTTCTCTTAATCCTGACAGGAAATTGGGACAAGCTGGAGCCATTCTCTCCTCTCATCCTTTTACAACACTTTTATCTGCCTGATATAATCTGTTTCAGAGGTGCTTAGCCTATGACGTTTCTTCCTAAGGGGCACAGTCACCCATATTTATTTAAGTGCAGAGGAGAGTGCTTTCTCCTCATCTCACCGTTTCATGTGCAAATGTGTCTCCCCACACGGAAGCACACAAATACCTGCCTCCATCAGCAGATACTGCCTCCTCCTTGCTCTCTTCTAATGTGGGAGAGTTAACCCAACGGCTCTGACACACATAGCAGCCCTACCTCTGCTGTAGTCCCAGCAGCACCAACACAGAAAACATGGAGGCAGGAGGGAGCAAGGATTGTTTCGTGTGTGAATTCAGTGGAAAGGAAATTTGGTCAAGGCTATCTAGGAGGAGTAAGTCATGACAGAGCATCTGCTTGTCTGTCTGTCTGACTGATCCAGAAGGGAACTGCAGACATCAGGAAGGTTGTTGAGCACTTTCCACTACAGAAATCTGCTTGCAACTTTTCTAAGTTTTCATCACTGATGTTGTAATTGCCAATGGATCTCTTACCTCAGGTTTATTACCTATACATATGTATATATGTGCATATATGTAATTTATACATGTATATGTGCAAGTGTTTGCGAAAACATCTTGCAAGACAGGGACTTGGTGGATTAAAAACAGACTCAGAGCATTGATTTGCAACATGTCAAGGACAAAACTGCAATTTTACTTTTGCAAGGCCTCACTTTCCATGCTACACATCAAGTATTTGTGCATAGAAGCAGAGGTGACAGCTGTGTCAACCAACAGCTGCCATTTGTTACATATGTGAACATTCACTCAGATTACCCATATTATTTCAGCAGAAAACTCAAACTTCATCAATACTCTGTCAAGATGTCTTAGATTTTATCACCTAAAATCTCCAGAGTCACTCCTTGCTGAACTCATCTCTCATAGCTCTTAGTTTGACTGTACTTTCCACATGTCAAACCCATCAAATCAGTAGTACATTTCACCTCCTTCCACCACACTATGGAGCTGAACAGCACATGTGCTTTCTTCATGGGGGACAGACTCAGTGAGACATTCCTGTAAGACCACCACTCATGCAGATGTTACAAGGAAAAACCCATGAAGCAACTAAGAGAAGTTTTGAATGACATGCTGTCAATAATGACCCATAAAGTAAAAAAGTTAAAGCGTAAACCCAATATTGAGCTGTTCTCTGTATACAAGTGTGGTGCACCAGAAAAAGTATCATAATATAAAAGAACATGCTGTAAGGCAAGTCCATAAAAGGAGGACTGAAGCTGGCTGTCCACTCCTTAAATGTCAAGTGGTAAACCTTAGACCCCTCACTATAGCTGGTATGCTGGTATAGAATGAGGACAGTGGTTTGTCTTAGTGCAAAGCCTAAAAGATAATTCCCCCTTTCTCTAGTTCCTGCTCGCCTCAAATAGTAAAATCTTAGAACTTCTAGGCTTACTGGAAATTAAAAAATAGTCATAGTGGATGAATTAAGCAGTTGTTAAACAGCTTGGGTAAATCTTTCAAAGCCCTGATATGTATTTATAAAATTCAGACTCACTACTGGAATCCAGCATTGGATTATTTCCCTTGTCTTAAAACCTCCCTTGGTGGTGCATACTGTGAGCCCTCTACATTTCTAGTGATGAGATAGGAACCTTGCAACCCACAATCTGCAGGGATTTAGAAAAATTATAATAGTCCTGATGAGCACAGAGAAAGTGCAGTCTTGACTGATTTACCTGTTGAAGTCACAAGTGAGATTATGATCTACATTAGGATTTAAGACTTGTATCTCATCTTGCTTTGGTTTAGAGACTTTGTTGAGATCTGAGCAGCTGCAGAATGGATAGAGGGGAATGCTGCCCTCCACAAAGAGTACACAGGAACAGCAGCATAGGATTGCACAGGATGGAGACCACACCAGACCAGACCAGATCAGCTACTTTGACCAAATCACCTTCAAACTAGTCCAAATTTTAACTTATTTCTTGAAAATGTGACCACTAGGCATCCAAAATCCATTAGGAAGGAAAACTGTATTTGTGATTCACTCAAACCTATGTTTGTAAGATTTCTATGCACTACAACTCCCAGTGCACCAACCTGACAGACTAAAACTCTAATTATTTTCTTCAAACAGACATTGGCTTCTCTAAGGCACAGCTAGCTTAACTACATCACCCTGAGTTTTCTGTTAGCTTCAGGGAGAGGTGGAGGACAAACACAAACCACCTCAGAAGACGGCTTGTGTTTGCAGCTGCCATCGCTTGTTGCCATCACCTAGCTCAGATTAGGTGCTTTAAATGATACATCTCCTTTCCAAGGACCTAGTGCAGAAAAAGGCCATGTTCACAACTTTCTCACGATTTGCAAAGAGAGGATTGCCCTGTGACAAGCCATCCCTGATGTTTGTTCCAGGCTACAGATTTTTGTGACTCAACGCTGCCATCTTAACTTCACCAGAAAATACTTCAGTTGCTGAAAAATCACAAATACTTGTTTTACAAACGACACTATCTGCAGACCACAGCAGAGATACCGGCCACTGCTTAAACAATGGACAAAGGATTTAAGCGATCCACAGCCTCCTCCCCTCAAAACTGTCATACCTTTCCCATATGTGTTACATTTTTCATATAATTTATTGCACACATGGTAAAACTATATCTGACGATATATAATGCAACTTTTAAAAGAAGAAGAAAAAAAAAGAATTGGCTTATTGTTCTGCTGCTTAAAATATGGGACACCACATGATATACATTAAAATTATAAGAATATGTTGAAAATATTTTGTCATTCCATGTAATATATTTGAAATATGAGAGTTTCTATAGGCTATAATATGTTCCATATTACCTGATATAGTCTAAATATCTGTGTAATATATGTTACTAAATACACAAAAATGAAAAAATTAGCAAAAATTTTCTTTTGCTTTAGCTAAGTGTATATAATAAATAAATATACTTGCACTTTCATGAAATAAATAAATAAATAAATAAACCCCTTGTTTATTCCTAATACCTTTTGTGCTGTTATTCATTGATATATGGGTAAACAAACTTTTATTTGTAGCAAACAAGAGTGTCACAGAATCTATGAACTTATCACGGTACACCAATTCTGCAATTATGGGTTTGAAACATCCAAACACAGAGTATACATAATACCCAGAGATTTACATAACCCAATGAAAACAGAAAATATAATGAAACTAGACAATCTGTCACACTTGCAGCAGCCACTTGACAAATATTTCATTGAAACCATAAAACTGTTTGATGAAAATCTTCCTTCACACAGATGCCAGGAAAGAGAATTCCCCTCCTAAAAACCCAGCGTATTGTTACCAATTTCCCAACATATTGTTGTGCTGAAGGGCTTAGAATATTATGTTCCATTCCAATGCAAAAATAGAAAACCATAGGATTTAGAGACGGAAAAGATTTATTAGTGTCCCTTTCTTCTCCTTCCTTGCAGCCCAATCAGGATGATTTCCCATTGTATAAGGCACAGAAAAAATTCTGTGTGTTCTTGTACTTGTGGTGCTGCACAATGTGAGGGGAGAGAGGAGGACCAACTCCAGACGTAGAGGAGGAGACATCAGAGGAAGGCAGCAACGTGTTCCTATGTCCACTGGTGACAGCAGAAGAGCAAGGCACTCACATTGCCACAGAGGGCCAGGAGATCATACTTCTCAGACAGAATCCTGGGGGCTTACAGCACCCTTTTTGTTGGAGGTTTCACACATCGGGTAGAAAAACATTTGTCAGAGGAACTGGTGCAGAGAAACAGGCTGTGATAAAACTGAAGCCTCTTCTCCCTCTGTCCCCTTCAGTGATTACGTGATTATCAAAATGCCGTATCTGCGTTTGAGAATATCTTAGGCAGCTTAACGTTCAAAAAGCCATTTTGTAGACATAGTTTCAGAGTAGGCATGGTATCAACTCATGCAGCAGCCAGACATAATGCAGAAATTCTGCTGGATGTGAAAGGACATAACCTCTCCAACTGAGAGGAAAGATAATTTTAAGACTTACACATTTAGCCAAAATTCAGGTGATCTTGCCCACTCTACCAATTTGCTCACTGCTTCCTTGCTTACTTGACTTTTAAAATGTGATTCCAGTGTTGCACCACTCCCTGTCTCTACCTAGCCTGACAATGCTAACATGCAGAAGCAGACACAACAGGGCTCTGGATGGGTGACTGGCTGTTCATGCATTCCATTGCAACACAGTAGTCCACTTGATCATTTCTCTGGTCCAGATTTGTCCCAGCTCCCAGACCTTCTGCATTTTTCAGGAGTGTCTGTTAGATTAAAAATCTGCTCCTCATGTGAACTCCTGAGCAAATATACTTTTGTTGATGCTGCAAATGGAATGCTGTGGGACTGTTGACATCTACATCTCTACACGCAGAGTTTGAATGAGTGGACCATAATGTCTTTATACCTCGGTTTCCCTACACATGCCAGCAAATAAGAAAGTCTGTGATTCAAGGGGTGAAGTGAAATAATAGGATCATGTGTTATTTCATTGTCCATCTGTCCAAGATAGAACCACCACTAGTGAGCTATTTAGATGCAGAATACTCTAAATATCTGAAAAAGACCAATCTCCCATTTTGTTTGCAATGCAAATGAAATCCAGTGCTGAATTTTCCCAGATTTAACATATTTTTATGTGCTTATTGCTCATGAAAAGTAAAAGGGCTTACACACATGTTTAAGTGCTTTGCAAGATAGAGATAGGTTTACATACATGTGGTGATACTTTGGTGATAGCCCTTCCCTCTGTGTGTTACAATATAATAGTCAGAGTAAAACAACTTTGAACCAATTCACATTTTAGGGGCTGGGATATACTTATCTGCCCGATGAGTCATGATTTCCTTGCTGTTAGCTATTAATAAACCTTGGAGGAACCTTTCAAGCTGATAACCATTTCCTATAATTTTTTGGCATTTTGAACATGTTTTTATTTTATTTTCCTATTTCTCCAAGTCCCCCAAAGACAGCCAGATTCCCAGAACCCTTGTGGAGTAAAGAGATCACTTCCTGCCCTTCCTGTCCTTCTGCTTCCTCCACCCTTTCCAGGCCAAAAAAAAAAAGTTTTTAAATTATTGAGATAATCTTTTTCTTTTTTGGTTCTGTTCTGTTTTGTTATTTTTAGTGTGGTCACTTACTTAGTACTTTCTCATTTTCACATAGTACTTTCTCATTTTCTGGCCCAGACCTGCATCTTCTCAACAGAATGGATATAACATGAACCAGTGAACTTCAAATATTAGGGGCCAACTATAGTCTTTAAAGCAATGTACATTTAATGAAGGAATTAATTCCTAAATATATTTAACCCTTCCCCGAGGGTTAGAGTTCAAACACTGGCTGACAAGAAAGTTGCCTCTTTAGCTTATTCAAGTGCTGATTTTGTTACGTCTTGTCATGCTCTTGCCTCTTCATATCAGACAGGAAATATATGCAGCAACTGAAAGGATCCGTCCATGAATAGGTTAGTATGGAGAGTGATATTACTTTGCAATTCCACTTCTAAACTAGAGTATGAAAGACAGAGACCAGGGTAATCCTCAATATACTTAGTTCCTGCTCAGGATAAACTTGCTTCCTGGACCTAACAATCTTTTTTACAAAGGGAAATTTTAGCTTGTGGACATGTTCAGAGTAAGGAAAAATCTCCTATTTCATGCAGCCTTTGAGAAAACCAGTGGTATCCCAACAAAAGTGGGAAACATGTTAGCACAGATGCCCCTTGAAAGATGCAGGTAGGAGAGAAGAAGATCTAGAGGGATTATCCGGTTTGCGCTTTAAACACATTCTACCTCACAGAGGTACAAAAGGGAGAATGGAGATAAAGACAGAGAAAACCCAAGATGAAATAACTTCCAGATGCAGCTCTTGCCCTGGTGAAGCTGATGCAGCCATGTCCCTGCTACCTCTCCAACAGAACATATCAGACTCAGAGCTCATTTGGATCTAAAAGAGGGTCATAGACAATAACTGTGTACCTTAAATCTTGTCCATCTTAAAGGCATCTTGTCTCAAGCAATCAAAGGCAGAGTATGCTGGCACAGCCCAGTAATTAGCCGGCTGTGCTTCCAGCTGGTTTGCAGGCACACGGCAGGTTAAACAATAAATAAATCAGATTAGGCTGAAATCTTTTAAGCGAGAGTAGTCCTGGCATTCAAAGCCATTTCTTCAAAGCATTGCAGTTCAGTGCTCAGGTTTTATTTTCCAAAGCTTCTTATTATGGTTATGGCTACACGGTACCTTGCAGACAGACACAAGATCATTTTGGCTGAACTTTGAGTTGGGGCCATGGATTGGCTATACACCAGAAGCAACACAACCTCCTGAGAAGGTAGGTGTATGAGCTCTGGTTGGCTTGTGGCTCATCCAAGGCCTGAATAGAGCAATCTGCTATCTTGTGTTGAAGGAATTCTCCTTGCATGGCCTAGGGAAATACTTGTGCTCACTTGCAAACCTCATAGCCTCCATCCAAATGAACGTTACCAGTCTAACTGCTCCATGGATTTTCCTGTCTGCTGCAGAAGTGTTTCATCAAGAATTCAAGATATGGTCATGGAAAAAAAAAGACGGGATCTTTCTTTGTTAAAATCAAAGAGTCATTGCAAGTTATGCATAATGAAGAGATGGAAGTTAAGATAAAATTGGCCTTCTTTAAAATAAATAAAATAAATGTTCCTTCTTTCTCTGGAATCTAGGAATTCAGGAGCAAGTGGAAAGGTGCATTTGTCACAGAGGCTGTGTTCTTCCACCTTTCTTCCACAACAAGCGCAGGAAAGGTTCGCTGTCAGGTAGGGATGAGCTCAAAGTCAGAAGGCCATACTGACATCATTAGTACTTGGCAGCTGGGGAACCAGTGCCTTACTTGGTCTTGTCACTCTGATAACTAGTGACAGTTTGGGATCCCACCCTTCTTTCTTATCATTGTCTGATTCTGTGCTTATCTGGCTGTGTTCAGGACGACTCCTTAAGTTGTCTTTATTGATGATAGATCTAGCAGGGGTTGATGGACATATTTTATGGTTTGGCAGTGAGAGCTGGGGTGGTGCTAATCTCCTCTCGCTCGGCTGACCCCCAAAAATAAAACTGGTGAAGCATGAACTCACAAATCCTTCAATTAGCCAATGCTGACATATCACATTGCGCGTGTTAAGAGGAAGATGTTTAATAAGATTGTTTTTCATCCACTGAAGCAAAAGAGGCAGTGCTCAAATTTTCAGTTTACTCTGGCTCTTAAACATTAAGTTCAATTCCCAGAGAAAGCATCCATGTAGCCATATGACCTTCTTTGTTTATCTTTACAGATTGTTTAAAATGTGTGCCATAATCCTGTATTGTTCTGATTTCCTTTCCCCAAGTCCTTGAAGCAAATGGACTAACTTTGGATTGCATCTGACTACAGTCTGTACTTTCAAGAAGCCAGATTTGTTGTCCAAACACTTGAGCCAAAGGACTGATAACTTAGTAATGTCATATCAGATCTGTTCTTTCTCATTTCCCACTTCACCATCTTCCCCGATCTCGCAATACAAGATGAAAATCAGCCTCTGATCCTGACTTCTTCTAGGGAAGAATGCGTTGGTTGTCCTTTCTTGACATCAGATTGCTTTTGTGCATCAGCCAGCAGGAGTGGTATACAATATATGCTCTTACTCAATATGGCTCTCTTCTCTGTCATTTTCTGCAAATGTTTGTCTCTGCAAAGTTTTGGGAGGACTCAGGAGGGGAGGCAGGAAACTTTTCAGTGAAAGGAGAGCTTCGCTATGTCATCATTATTATGTCATACTAAGAAACAACATGGCACCCTATCAGCATCCCTAGAATTATAGCCAGGAGTTAGAGCCCACTAGGGCCTCTTTCCCCACTAAGTTCTGTGTTAGCTTTTGCAATCACACCACAGAGAGTTCCTGTTAAGCCGGACCGAAATGGGAATGAGACAACAGTTTCCAATTTACTTCCTTGCTCAGAGAGCTTCAGGACATAACTCCAAGCTCTGCTGGGAAGGTGACTCCAACAGCTTGTGTTTTGGGTTTTTTCCCTCCAAGTATGAAGTAGAACCCCATATCTCAGCACAGCATGTGCAGAAAGAAATTGTAAGGGATTTCATGTCAGAATCTATCAACCAGAGACAACTGAAATCCCTTGTCGTTGTTGATAGCCATATCCAGAGTGCATTTCTAGGATGTAGAAGCAGTGGCTGGTTTGCATAAGCTTCATGTTTCTTCAGCAACTTGGAATACAGCAATATTTTCTTTTCCCTTTTTAGTTCTTCTTTTAAAAAAGAAATAATATTTGGAGACTTGGCCAATGACAAAACATTTCTTTTCAGAGTCTCTTCACCGCTTTCAGCCTAGAGCTGAATAGTACATCACTGTTGAACTAGTAAGTGAGGAAAATAAATAACCATCACCACAACAAGCATGTGTCTCCCCATCTGCGCTGCTCCAGTAACCCATCACTGAGAACAAACCCATCCTTGTTGTGTATCATCTGAGTGAATCTCTCCTTTTGCCTTTATCTCACTTGAATGCACACGTAATATGACTGTATTTGAAACTTCATCAGCCAAAAGCAGATTAATGTTTGCATGGTGGTGCAAAGCTGACTCAGGAAAGTATTGGCTTTGAGAGCCATACTTTGTCCCCACTCTAGAGACGGGTGCAGGAGCCACTTATTTATCTATTTATTTATTTATTTACTATTTATTTATTTACTGTTTATTTTTTAGTTTCTTTGTTCTTCCGAAGCAAGTATTGGCTGCAGGCCCACAGCCAGATGGAGCTGAACTGCTTTCTAAGAAAAACATGAACAAGGGAATTGCATTTTGATGTTGTAATTTCTTCATAGAGGTATTTATTTCCAGTGCTCTTTTTAACCCCTCTTGCTCCTCCCCCACCTCTGGAATTTGGTGTACAAAATTCAAAGAACCTATGAAGCTTCTGTTGTTGTTGCTGGTTTGGTTTGCAGCTGGTTTGGTTTGCATCTGGTTTAATACCAAAAGATTTGGGGCAGTCAGATCCAGAAAGGGAAAACCATAGACTGGGCGGTGAAAGCAGTGGCAGATTGCATCATGGAGATCTGGTCCAGTGAGGAAGAGGAGAAATATGTCTTTTGAGCGGTTCTCTTCTCACAGCTTCACAGTCCTTTCACTTCTGTTAAGTCTGCAGACAGCTCTGCATGTGCTGCAAGGGTCTGGTAGGGATCCATTAACCCATTTGATCCATATAAACTATAAAGAGCCATCAAGTGGTTACTTCATGACATTACAATGTAGTCTAAGAAGTGTGCGTAGAAGGCTCTGTATGGAGTCTTTAGATCCTAAAGAACTAATTCCAATTTAGTACAGGGACCAGCTCCATTCAAACCAACAGTACGAGCCTGAGTTATTTCCTCTAAAAATTTCACCCAATATATCTGTTCTTCTTGATCAGTGAATGTGTTTCAAAAGCCCAAGGAATTCAGCTGTGATTCTTGAGAGTCAACTCTTCCTCTTTCTGATCGAAAAGTCTCTGAATACTCTCAAATGTCTGCTATTCAATGCCCTCAGCATAAAAGATGGCTGAGGAGGGATGCAGTTGTTTTAGTATTTTGCCCTTCCAGAGCATGAACTTATGTTGATATGTTGATAATTAGCTGAAAGATGTCTTAATTCCAACAACTACAGAAAAAACCAAGAAGATTAAATGTCTCTGGGGTTGACATATTTTGCAACAAATTATGATTATGAAACACACCTTTTCATTGTTTGATACTATCTGAAAGAGGGATTTTTAGTAAAATAAAACACTGTGCCTTTAATGTATACTTTATCCAAACTTAATGCATGAAGAAGCATTTCTTCACAATTTCAATGTGTGTCCTGACTTTGTAGGACCAATAAATCTTGGGCATTAAAAATTCATTCTCTTACTCATCTTTTCATCTCTCTAGATAGTGGGGAGGAAAGATTAAACAAGCGTTATGTGTTGATTTATCTGATTTACATCATGCTCAAAAGAGCACGAGGAAGAGCAACTTTGCCCCTAAAAGCAATACACTGTTTTTATGATCTTTATAAAATGCTTTCTGACTGTCTAAGGAAGGAGGAATAGAGACATCATGGAGCAGTGTATTTCTTTGCAAAAAGACTGAACAAACTTAGACTGATAATTTTCTGCAGTTCTTTCTGGAACTGAGATTGCCAAAACCACCAGCTGATCTGAGAAGGTAATGGAATACTACAGCTTACAAAATATTTCAAGAATTTTTCTTTACTGAAAAAAGCTAAGCAATGCATGAACCTCATGCCCACACAGATTAGCTGGCTGATCTCTGCTTACCCAGAGATTGTACAAAAGAGAGTTGACAGGGTTCCCTTCACAGATTCAGGGGCACTGACCTTAAAAACTCATCCCCTACTGATTTTGAGAGAGTTAAGTGGCTGCAGCACACCAACCCTTACTGGATGCTTCAGTCCCAGTCAGGTTTCTCTCTCCCATGCCACTCCTTCTTCCTAGTCATCAGTTTGCAGGAATAAAAGTACAATACATGGTTTTAGGATTTATTTTGGTTTTGTTTCAGGCATGAGGTATTTGCTGTTCCAAAGTGCATGGCCCCAAGGAATGCTCCCTGCTGCTGCTGTAAACTTTTATGCTAGAGAGTGACAATATAGCCAGTAAACACGTTGGAAGGGAGATGTCTTGTCAGAAGTGAACTGGAGGCATTCATTTGATAAAGGTCCTTCATTCCCAAAGGTCACCTTTTGCATACCATTTGTTTCTAATCTCTGAGTTGCCGGTTTAGTAACAAACAAGTGCCAGGAAAGAGCAAGGAGACAGAGTGGTTTGAAGGTAAAAGGGCAGAATGATCTCATGCACCTGGAGTTGATAATAGTCTCTGGTGTTCAGCAGTTAGTTTAAGGACTAGGGTTCATCCAAGTAGTTTCTGTAATGTGTATAATACACAGTAAGTTTGTATACCATCTGAGCATCCTATACACTTAGGGCATATGTAGCTGGGAAGGCAATCTCTCACAGATCGGCTTTGAATGTAGCATTTGTGACTTTTTCCATGCTTGGCCAAATAACATTATTCCATGTTGCCGAACTCCTCAAAGCCTTCACTCTTCTGATGTAACAGAAAACTGGAAAGCCTCCATAACACCACCTTATAATGCAACCCTAAGTGAAGCTAGAGGAACCATTTTTCAAAGGCAATGACTTCCTGAGATGTGTCTCTCTCTACTGAGGCTGTCAAATATGAATAAAAGAATACTAATTGTAACAGTAATTTTTAGGTTAGGTATCTCCTCTGCAGCCTTTTACCTTCCATCCATTTAAGAAGAGAACCAAATAGAGGGTGAATAAATGAATTTATTATTAAATGAGAGGGAGATAGAGTGGCGTGTATGTTTAATAGCAGCACACAGTTACCTGTGCATGTACTGTCCTCAGTAACAATCTCACACATCAGCAAAAACGTTCCAAATCACTTTCACAGTATTATTTCCTCTGGCTCACAGAAAAGCTCTTTTTTTCTTTAGTCCTTGTTTTTCCATCTGTCTGAGCTATGTGAAATTTGGGACAGAAAAGTAATCTTTCTTTGATACATTCTTCAGAGGTGCATAAGAAGTCACAAGATTTATGATACTCCTTCTCCAACAAAGAACTTGTTTGTCTCTGAGTCTCCAGTTTACAGAAAATAGTTCACAAACATGAAAAGCAGAAGTATAAAGCATATGATGTTGTTAATTAAGCCCTTTCCTTGAGGGACTTTGAGAAAAAATCAAGCCATCATGGAATCATAGAATAACCAGGTTGGAAGAGACCTGCCGGATCATCAAGTCTGACCACTTGTATCAATCACTAAACCATGTCCCTTAGCACCTCGTCCACCCGTGCCTTAAACACCTTCAGGGAAGGTGACTCAACCACCTCCATGGGCAGCCTGTTCCAGTGCCCAATGACCCATTCTGTGAAAAATTTTTTCCTAATGTCCAGCCTAAATCTCCCCTGGTGGAGCTTGAGGCCATTCCCTCTTGTCCTGTCCCCAGTCACTTGGGAGAAGAGGCCAGCTCCCTCCTCTCTACATCCTCCTTTCAGGACTCCTTTTTAGGACTGGGCCTAAATTTCTCACCCTAAGAAGGAATGAAAAGCGGATTTCAGCAGAGTATTTTGAGGCATAAAGAGGACATTTGGGGAAGTGCATTGTTTGGTGTCTGATGCCAAGCATTTAGGACAGTGATGATCTGGTTGAGGTATATCTTCGTCTCTTAGTTTATCACAGAATCATAGAATCACCATGTTGGAAAAGACCTTTTGGGTCATTGAGTCCAACCATTCCTGCCTGCCACTAAACCATGTCCTTGAGCACCTCGTCTACCTGACTTTTAAATACCTCCAGGGATGGTGACTCAACCACCTCCCCGGGCAGCCTGTTCCAATGCCCAATGACTCTTTCTGTGAAAAATTGTCACACCTGAACCTCCCCTGGTGCAGCTTGAGGCCATTGCCCCTTGTCCTGCCCCCTATCACTTGGGAGAAGAGGCCAGCTCCCTCCTCTCCACAACCTCCCTTCAGGTAGTTGTAGAGAGCAATGAGGTCTCCCCTCAGCCTCCACTTCTCAAGGCTAAACAACTCCAGCTCCCTCAGCCGCTCCTCATATGGCCTGTTCTCCAGCCCCTTCACTGGCTTCGTTGCTCTTCTCTGGACTCGCTCTAGAGCCTCAACATCCTTCTTGTGGTGAGGGGCCCAGAACTGAACACAGTACTCAAGGTGCGGTCTCACCAGTGCCGAGTACAGAGGGAGAATAACCTCCCTGGACCTGCTGGTCACGCCATTTCTGATACAATCCAAGGTGCCATTGGCCTTCTTGGCCACCTGGGCCACTGCTGGCTCATGTTGAGTCGGCTGTCAACCAACACCCCCGGGTCCTTCTCCTCCTGGCAGCTTTCTAGACAGACTTCTCCTAGTCTATAGCTGCACAGGGTTGTTGTGCCCCAAGTGCAGGACCCGGCATTTGGCCTTGTTAAACCTCATGCCATTGGACTCTGCCCAGTGGTCCAGCCTGTTCAGATCCCTTTGCAGAGCCTCCTGACCCTCCAGCAGATCCACACTTCCACCCAGCTTAGTGTCGTCTGCAAACTTGCTAAGGGAGGACTCGATGCCTTCATCCAGGTCATTGATAAAGACATTGAACAGGGCTGGACCCAGCACTGAGCCCTGGGGAACCCCACTTGTCACTGGCCTCCAGCTGGATTTAACTCCATTTCCCACCACTCTCTGGGCCCGGCCATCCAGCCAGTTTTCCACCCTGGAGAGTGTGCGCCTGTCCAGGCCAGAGGCTGACAGTTTCCGTAGCAGAATGCTGTGAGAAACTGTGTCAAAGGCTTTACTGAAATTCAAGAAGACTACATCCTCATCCAGTAAGCAGGTAACTTTGTCATAGAAAGCGATCAGGTTAGTTTGGGAGGATCTGCCCTTCATGAACCCATGTTGACTGGACCTGATCACCTAGTTCTCTTGCATGTGCTGTATGATAGCACTCAAGATCACCTGGTCCATGACCTTCCCCAGCATGTGTACCAGCAAGAGAATAATAGCCTTATAAGGAATATAATCTGTAGATACTATTAATAGAACATTTTTTGCCAGGGAGTTTACATATGATCACAGAAAGTAATAGAAGGATCTGCATATAATTTAAAGGCCTATAAAAAGGAGGAGTAGACATTGGATTAACTAAAATTTCTAACAAAACAAAGGAACGATCCTCCTAGAACAATTCAAAGTTTACAAGTTTACAGATAACCACTCTAAAACAGATTCTCAGTACCGAGGAACAGCAAGTTGAGACTTTACATCTGTAGTCCTACAGACCTTTTCTTCCTTCATACTGAACACCTGAAAATGTCACACCAGACAGCTGAAAAATCACTTCCATTTTCTCTGACTTCCCATGGAGGAGCTCCACTTCTGTGTGTAATATAAACAATGGAGTCAGCAGGTTAGAGGTTGTTTCTCACAGAGATGCAAAGTCTTGTTTTCTTGCTCAGGTCAGAGGAGTCTTTCTCCGCTTTCTCAGAACTCCAGGAAACATGTGGGTCAGTCTGCAAACTTCCTACTCACCTCTGCATTGAATAAAAATGAAACAGCAAGTATCGATGCCTTCTCTTGCACTTAGAGGAAATGTACTTGATGAATGTCCTCACAGCCATACCTCTAACATGAATTTTCCACGGCATTATGTTGTACCAAGGGCACCATGGAGGGTTAGAAAGATTATAATAGTTCCTCCAAACCTTATTTTCCATGATCATTTCATGCCTTTGTAGGAATCTACTGCACCGAGGTTTGACACAGTTCCTGTTCATCTTCTCAAGTTTGTAACCACAAGATGCCACGTTCATTCATTTCCCGTGATCTTCCCATACATCCCATCCAGGAAACAGTGTTCACCATCCTGGTGGAATAGAGATAAGCAAGCTGTAAGTGTACAGACCACAGTTGTATAGGTTTCCTATATCTTTCTGGCAAGAATAAAGTTCCCTGGATTCAAGTCTCTATTTTGATTTATTACCCTTGAGATGAGAAGTGGCAAAAAAGCTGGAGTTTAAAATTACTCAGTGGTGAACTGACCATCGTAGCTTTAATCTCATAAATTGCTTCAGCCTATGGATAAAGGTTTTTCACAATTGTGTTGCTTTTTTTTTTTGAGCCAGTTCAGAAGGAGAGGAATCTGACCTTGCAGTGGAATATGTAGTTCCCACTTATGGTTGAAGAAGCTGTGGGCAGCACAGGCTAGAGGGAGGAGATGCAGAAAAGGTTAAGTACAGCAGGAAAAGGAAGAGAATGGGCAGAAGCAGCTCAGGGACTAAAGGAAGAATAATCGCTATCAACTGGAGAATAACCTTAAAAACAGCCACCTTTGGGGGCATGTCACCATGCTGTAATTTAATTGTTCCTGCAAGATAGTGGAGGTTACTTCTGTAGCTTTTTATGGATGACAATGTCCTTTCAATGATGGTGGATATTGAAAGCTTATTATTACATAGATGCTTATTATTACATAAATGGTCTTTCAGATAAATTCTGGCAGCTATATTATGCCCTAGATGTAATCTGCAATAAAGAAAAGATTTTGCACATTTCCTTCAGAAAAAAAAAGAAAATAAAAAGAAAAAAGAAAGAGAAAAAAGGAAAAAAATGAAAGAAAAAATAAAAACAAAAGAAAGCAAACCACTGTGATTGTTAAAGTCAGAGAGTACATTGTATCACCATGTTCAGAAAAATGCTGACTTTGTGAAGACACAAAGCAAAAAAGCAAAAATGCTAAACTAGAACTCCTAAAAATACCACTCACCCTGATGAGAGTGAGGGATACATATGAGGTCCAATACAAAAAAAAACCCCAAGACTGTGTCTGTAACTGCTTTTATTTAACAAATTAAGACAATCAAGTACAATCATCTTCGAAGTAGTTCCTTTCTGAGTTGACACACGGCTGCATATGACCTACCAGTATTCAAAGGAATTCCAGAGATTATTTTCTGAAAGACTGTTGAGGATCTCAATCATTTTTTTCTTTCACATCTTCTACAAAAAAAAATTGGTTCCATTGAGCACCAACTTGAGCTTTGGAAGGAAGCAGAAACCGCAGGGAACCAGATCTGTCAAATGGGATGGATGCTCAGGCTCAGTGATGTTGTTATTAGCTAAAAACTGCTTCATGTTATCTCTCTGGATCACTCTTGCACTCTGACAACTTCTGACCAAATGTAAGAAAATATCCATATTTTAGCACATTTCCATTCATACTGAGAGAAGCAATCAAGTTGAGCCTTGCATCACTGTGACACTTTTTCTCTTTCCTTCTCTCTCTTCCCAAGCTATAGGGTTAGCCTTGAGGTTTTTATGCCAGAGTTCATATACTGAATGGAAGTAAGTGTTATAAATTGTTTTCATTCCTTCATGACTATTTCCAATACTGAGACCTTGGTAAAAAAAATAATTCTGGAAACAATAAAACAAGAGAGAAGTACAAGTAAAAAAACCCCGAAGAATATATTTTAATTCTTACAGTCACAGAGATACTTTGCAAATTCATGGCCTCACAGCAACTTCATGATTCAAAACTCAGAGTATTTACTAAAAATAAAGAAATAAAAAAATTCTTCATTGTTATCTGTATTATTAAGACATTGTGAATTTTAGTTGCAGTCATAATTTCGCAGTGAGGCTGCATGGGGTTTTTTTTGAATGTTTAAGCTGTTAGAGCTTTATTTTCTACGGAATGCATTGTTCTGAGACAGAAGAAAAACTTAATGTTTGTAATCTAAATTAGACAGCATAAAAGCTAGAAAATGAACCCAACCTATAAATCGGGAATGAAATGTATCACATAAAGTGTCCTAGTTTAAAAATCTAGGGCAGGTAAGATATACAGGAGAAAATTCAATTTTTGAAAAGCCAATACTAGTGCAATATGAGCCTTAAATTGCTTCCTTGTTGCTCATTCAGATTGTTATTAAAACAGGTAAGGATTTCATCCAGGGCAGAATGTTCATCCAGAGTGTCGTTTTTAACCTCATTCACAAAGAAATATTCATAGCTCTTAGCTCCAACCTAGCTCATCCATATCGTTGTTGCAATTTTAGTGCTCTTTACAGAAATGTCTTTTGCACAGCCACCAATATAATTGCAAGGAATCCAACTTCACTTTCAGCAGGGGAAAATAAAAAAATGTTGGCAATAATGTCATCTAGACTCCAGTGCCATGTTTAAACCCCAGAACCACTTGCAGAAGAATAAAATAAGAGAAATGAAAATGGGAGGTATTTGTTGCTGTTGACCTGTACCAGTCATCATGTTCCAGATGTGAGTTGTCCATGAATACAGCCAAGAGGAGAAAAGAAATGAAAGCCAACATAAACCTGTTAAATCTGCACAAATGTCTTGGCTTCAGTTTTCAAGTATGATACTGTCATTTCACATCAATTATCTTTTAAGAGAAAATTTCTGGAACTGATCTGAGTTAATTTAAGAAATGTTTACATCCAGACTCATGGTTCTGGCAGAACATGTTGCACTTCTAAATATTTTCTTTAAGAACACAAAAGAAAAATATAGCACAATGGGTCATTTCAGTACCTACAAAGCAGAAAAAATTAAGAACACTGGTTTGTAGTTTCTGCCTTCTCTGTGAGTTCCATACAACTCTCACATCATGCATTTGCTTTCTTTCCCTGAGCGTGAAGTGCTGGGCATTTAGTACTGCAACTTTCTAAGCACATATTGCATTAAAATGCAACATTGGGAGCAATCGGCCAGAGGCAGTCAGATCATTTTGACAACAGACAGAAACCTAATTGAAGGCAGATATTTGCAAGCTTTTCCCTCTTTACTCTTTTTGACCAGCTGTGTTATTGACCCAGCCTCCCTGGAGCTGTCCACAGCTGCATTTTCCACATAGCTGTTACCTGAGTGATATTTATAATATGCCTTGGGACCATTGCCTGCCAGAGGGAGTGATTTTGCTGACTGTGTATAGCAGGTCTGTAAACCATGACAGGTGAGTTCAACACAAGATGGCTTTCTTACCAGGACCGATTTACTACTAAAGTTTTGCTCGTGACTCTGTAACGCGTTAATTTGAAGGTCTCTTTTTTTCTGTTGTCACACAAATGTAGCCTTGTGGATAGAGAAACTAGTGACTGAAACCTTTCTAAGGTGAATATTTCTTGTTAATTGTGGAACAAAGCTGGTATTGTGAGTCTTGACCTGTCCTTTCAGGACAATTTTGGTTTGCAAATGTTCAATAATACCCTTCTGTCTGGGCTCCCTTTCTGCTGTTTCCAACACCTGTCAGTAGGTCAAAAACCATCTGATTGTCTCTTGGTACTTCCCAGACACCAAGCCCATCTTGAAAATGGCAGCCTACAAATAACCTTATAGACAGAAAAAAGCAAGGTCCACCACATCTGCCTCCAGAAACATCACAGCCATCCAAAGCACTCCCTGAAATGTGAAATACACAGCCAAACCTCCAGACATTATCAGATTGGTAGTGAAAAGAATATTCTTGATAACCCCATTAGCAGCCCTAAAACATGCAGCAAACAAGACTACTCCTCCAGGGACAGTCATCACAGATGTAAATGAGCCTTCCAAAATACATATGTAAAATGCTCTACAATATAAAAAGAAAAACCCTATTAACAGGACAGAGATATCACATTTCACGCTAGATTGAAAGCTATCCAGAACATCCTGAAACTACAGCATTTGCTAGCAGCTGACCATTTGAGAGGAATTGTCCTCTCAAAATTTCCCTTTGAACTTTCCAAATTGTCCTTGCCTCACCAAATACTTTATTAGAAACAAAATTTCTCTTGGTAAATAATCTAAGCAGAGTGAGGCCATGCCAAAGCAATAGATTTAAAACTTGCTGACACACATACATAGTCCATAGAAAAAGAGACCCATTCCCATCTAAAAGAAACCATCAAAGCTTTGCATCCTACATGAATTTATTCCAGAATGTGATTCATTCTATCAAATGCCCTCATGGAAAGTATGTAGGTGAAACTCATCAACCAGTGCACACCCCAGCATTTTCATTCAGACACTCTGTGAAAGATGAACACCCAATGGGAGCACATTTCTCACAATATAACCACCCTCTATTTGACTCCTTAGTCTTGATCTTCAAAGGCATTCCACAAAACATCTTCAAATGATGAGCTTTGGATGTCAAATTCCTAAACCTACTTCATCCTAAAAGTCACAGCACAATAGGGATCTTGGGTTTACATCACAATTTTCCCTACACTATAGCTGAAGCACTTACATCCATCTCTCTGACATAGAAATTATTGAATTTACCACTTGTGTTAGTATACATTTTGTTTCCGTAGGTACCAAATACCTTTGTCAAGCTAACTACCAAGCTGATTCACACAATTCCGTTCAAGCTGCAAAGCAAGTTGCCCCCATCTTTATTAGCTGGAATGTTTCTTCTTCAGTTTCAGGCCCGAGAAATGCCTTATCTTTGCTTCTCATCAGTTGCTCTAACGAGGGAAGTCATCTCTCCCTACAAATCTCTCCTTGATTATTTCCCCAATTACAGTGTTGTTGCAGCTGTGTGGCTAGTCCCACTACCTACACAAACAATATGTAGACAGCTAACAGGCTGAATTTAGTCTGTTTCTCCACAAAACACAGGTATCACAAACAGCTCACATTTTCAGAGAGGCCGGTTCAATCTTTCACATACTAAATGGGTCTGCAACCAAGAATGCCTCTCTCCCCACAAATCCTTCCCTTCAGCAGGCTAACACGTCCCACAAGAATGGTTGAGGAGGTATTCCTGCTGCTGGACACCAAAGTCCAGATTTGAATGAGGGAAGAAACAAGAAGTGCAGTGACAATCCTAGCCTTCAACAATGCTACACCACAAAGTAACACTGCTTGCTTAACAGAAGTATTGTTCAGTGATGAGATGACTTTTGTTTTGTTTCTGTTTCTAATACCTGTTAGTAGGCATCAGCTCAAATTTACTGTATGTTTAAAAGGACAAAATAGGGGAACATAACTAGCAATGATGACACTAGTCTGTTTATTAACACACAGAAAAAGCAAACAAGGCTGAGAGCAAATTTTGAGCTGCAGTTTGGCTAGGCTAGTGGGTGATTTCTCTTCATAGGTTGAAATAACCAGTATGACTAGACATACTGAAAAAGATGGTTTTAATTTATATTGTTTAGTCATGTAATCAGAGAGTAGTCTGCATGTGTGTGGGAATTATTACGAGATAATTCTTGGAAGCTTGCTAATCATGTCATTGGTTTTCAGTATTCAGATTATGCTTTAAACCATCCTGGAATTTATTAAGATGGACACTTTGATGCTCCAGATTCCTTTGCTCCAAGACAGACATAGAAGTTGCTACAGTGGGGAATTCTGACAGCCCATGTCTCTCAATAGCGTTGCTTTAAGAGTGGCTGGATTATTGAAGGGAAGGGATAAACCTCCCTATACAACACTAACTGTAGAAATTATTTTTTTCCAGCACATCATACATGTTACGAATGCTGTAGCATGGGTCTGGGGTTCCCTGATATTTTTTCTAAAAAATACAAAATATAGAGTTTTAGACTGTAAAAACAGTCTAATGTTTGTGAATGACTGGGCAATTTCAGCTCCCTGTGAATGTCACAGATGGAAAATCCTCACTAGGATACCTGAACCACTGGCTATTTCAGACACGTCATAAGCATACAGCATGGGTAGCTGCTAAAGACGTTATCCCTTTCCAAAACCAGAATCTTGATAAGTTCAACTAGTTCATGATCTATCCAGTAATATAGCTTCAAAACAGATCCTTAGAGTATCTGGGATTCTACATATTTACACAGTGGGTAGGCGCAAACTCCACCTCTCTGCTGTGGAATTGTACATCTCTATTCTATATGGTTGAGGTTTCTTATTCCCATTTTAAGGCTGGGTGAAAAAAGAAAGAAGAAATCATTTACCCCAGGGAATCCAAAATTCCTAACTAAACATAATTTGTCCCCCCAAGTTGCAGAACATGTTTTTTATTCTCCAGGCTTGGCAAGATGACAGAAAGACAACTACATGCAGCAGAGTAGAGAGAACAACACTTTATTCTTCATCCATTGCCTGCAATAAATATAATCATTCAAGGAGAGCTGCCTACATACAGGGAGGAATTTTATAGACTCAGTCTCTGCTTCTAGCAGGTGCAGACCAGGCTGCTAGGAAGGATAGAAAGGGTTAAAGCAGCACTTGGTTCTGGAAGATGTACAGGAATTGGAAAAGACAGAGGAATTTGCTGGATCCTGGAGTGCATGAATTTAATAACTTGAATTATCCCATCCTACCTAGAGAGGACAAGGCTTGTACCATGCAGATGAGAGAAGAGGGAAGAGCCAAGTTACCCCAGGCTGAAGTGGACAAAGGTGCACTAGAGAATTGCAGCTGATCTGGGGAAGTGAACTAAGCTTTTCCTAAGCCTCAATTCATTCTCAAGAAAGAAACATCTGAAAAATCTTCCACACCGACACAAAACTTTCTCTCCTTCTGCTGCAAGGGGGAGGAGAAGAAAGCAAGGGTGTGTTTTCCTTCCTATACTTTTCTTTTGCTCTATAGGTTTATATGACTTCAGTTTTACCTAGCCCAAAGGAAAATATGCAGAAATAAAGATCTTTTTTCTGTTTCCTGTGCATTGCAATGAGTGATATAATGTTGTAGAGAGAAGGCCAGTGAGGTTATCACAAGAGTCCGAGAGACAAGATCTTCACAGTGTTATTAGTTATCATTTAGAAATTTTCCCCTGGGAGCAGAAGAAAACAACACCAACAGGTCACCACATGAAAGAGTTGAGAAAACACAAAGGGATAGAACAGCTGGATTCATTTTGGTTTTTTTGTTAATTACCTCCAAAGCTTTCAGGATTAAAAGAGGCCTTCAGGCCTTTGCATGCAGCCTCTCTCTAAACCCATGCTCAGCTAATCCATGTCAGCTGCATCTTCCCTTGCCAATACAGAGGTGAGTGTGAGGAATTTCTGCGTGTTACTTATTTAGCTATTACCTTTTATGGGTCTCTATGTCCCACTGACTTTCTGGCTGCAGATGGGTTGGAAAGAGGGAAAATCTCAAATAATGCTCTTCTGAAAGCTTTAAAGCATAGCAAGAGGGAAAGAACAGAGTCTGACAAAAGAAGCAGATGCTTGTGAAGTTTGTGTTTGGACCTGGGCTGCTACTTTTAGGGCTGCAGCTAACACAGGATATTGTCTTTTTAAAATAGCATCTGCTGTATCTCACTGGAATTTGGGAATCCACTGATTATTTTTTCATTATGACTTATTTTTTTACATCATTTTCAGTCTTCACTAGCATGTTTATTATAAGGCTTATGTGCAGACAGTTAAAAATTTCTTTTTTCCAAAAGTGAAAACAGTCGCTACTCTTGTGGAGACTCTGTCTAGGCAGATGAAGAACACCTATGAATGGGAAGAAAGAAGTTCCTACTTCAGCACAGTGGGCAGCTAATTTCCAGAGAGAGGGCGGTAGTGAGGTGGGCAATGATCAACTAACAGGCAAAGGAAGGGTTGCAGAGGTAAAACAGGAATTGGCAGGACAGGGCTCAAGTGAACATGCTGTGAGAGAACTGACCGGAACATGTAATCCAGTTACCCAGCACAGGGCAGGGAGAGTCCAAAATCAAATTGTCCAAATGCCTAAAGAACCTAGCTACGTTTGAAGCATAGTGTACAGACTCCTGCACATGCACATGGGATAGTCCTCATGCTGGGATATGCTCTTCAAAGAAACCATTGACATGGATTATAGTTGTGTTTGTGAAGTTACTACCAAATTGTTACTGCTGTGCAGGATTCTCTGTCAGTGTTTATTAACTTTGGCCAGGAAACATTAATCAGTCTGGGACCAAGGAGGGACATTTAAATTTAATGATTACAATGAATATGCTAAGGAGGTGATTAGGACCAGAAGAGCCTGATTTTTTTGCTTACTTGCAGAAGAAGGGTTTGGAGCAGTGTAAAGAATGAAAAAGTGACAGGTTATAGGAAAGGTGCATATGGCAGGAAAGGGAAAGGAAACTTCATGGAGAGCCATGTCAGAAGGAAGAAGTGGGATACAAGGTTATTTTGCTGTGGAGAATCTGGATTAGCCGTGAGACAAACCAAGTCCAGAAAAGAAACTACAGGAGATTAACAACAGATAAGTAAGCAGAGGAAGACCTTGAATGGAGTCAGGAACTGTCAGGAAAGGCAGTGTTCAGGAAGCTCATTCTGATAGAAATGTTAAGCATTTGATGGTGCTTGCAAGTAAAGAGCAATGCTCAGTTCTGAAACTGTTCAACAGATTTTCATGAGTTTGTTTCTTTGCAAAAATCAGACTCATAACTTCAGTAGCGAGGTGGAATTCTGCAAAAATGGACTTTTCAAGTACAGAGGAAATGTGAAGATTTCTAATGGGACTGGGAAACCTGACAAATGGACCTCAAGTTAAAAAAAAATACAGGATAAGTTGAGATGCAGTTCCTCAGTACCTGTTAAGGACCCTAAAACAGAGGAATTGCTGAAGACTGCTGAGACTCTAGAGGCATAAAGATACTTCTGTGCCCCACCATCAAGACAACAAGGACTCTGCAGGAAGGTTCTGCAAAACTAAGACACCTTGATTCTTCCACTTTCTCCTGCCTGGGTGCAACAGACATCTGAAAAATCTCCTCATAGCCTTCCCTGGCAATGTTGACACCAGGATAAATGTCCCTCACACCAGATCTGGGGCTTTTCAGAGCCATTTTTACAATTCCAGCAACTTCAGTATTTCAGCATGAGTTGTCTAATGGGTGAAGATCATATCCAGCACAATGACTCATGTGGGTTACAACAAGACACCCTTCATGTGGGCCAGAAAAAGCCATGTGTTTTCTTCATTGACAACAGCTTGTCAGCACAACTGATGCCTTGGTTACTAATCCCAGCAAAGGGGCATAAAGCAAACAGGCCAGAAACTGAAACTGTAGAGGCCTGACTGCACGGATCTTCGATCTGATGTGTGTTCTTGGTGAACAGTTCCAGAACATACTTCTCCAAGGAAGACACAGTTCTCACTTTTCCCTGTGATAACCATCCTGCCCAATGTTGATACACCTTCAAAAATCAAAGTGTGTCTTAGAAAGTCCAAGATGAATGACAGTGAATGAACAAAGGTGGCTTTTACTGCTGTCTGTTTCTGTGCTAAGAAGCAAAAGCAAGCATTCTTTTTAGTACAGCATTCACTGAATTGATACTGTGGCTGCACACAACTAGAAAAGACTACACAACCCTTGACTTTGTATTTTGACTCTGTGTGCTCACAGGAGGACCTGCTGGCTGTTTCTGACTTTTTCCTGGAGGCTCCAAGCAGTGAGGAAATACAAATGCGTGGAAGCGTGCTCAAGAACTGACGATCTCTTGAAGCAGAGACTGGCTAACAAAACTGAGGCTTCTTTTGGCCAAACCTCATCAATCAGACTTTGTTTTTTGCCAAACCAAACCCCACACCAGAAATGGGTTTGGAGTCAGCTTCCATTTTCTTGAAGTCACCGAAAGTCCTGAGGTTGTTCAAAGGTCTCTCTATCACCCATCTGCAATCTCAACCGTTTTTCTGGATCATGTTTTCAGCAGATTGCTTGATATGCCAACAAAGGGTGAGAGGCCAATATTGTCTACAAGTTTTTCAGTGTTCCCCAGCTCTGGACATGCCCCAGATACTTCAGGAACAGCCTTTCAAGTGGTGGTTTGGCCCTTGTAGGAACAGGCAATTCTGGGAGGAAGAGAGTCTCATGTTCATAGAAAATAAGATTAAGAAACAAAAATATTGAGCAAATGGCTTTGAATCTGGAAAAATATGCTCAAGTTGGGGTGAAAGTTCCAGTTGTTTTTAAATGAGCTAATTTGTTCTTTCCTGTACATCAAATGTGGGGGGGAGGGAAAGGGGAAAAAAGAGAATAAAACCAAACCAAAACAAAATTTTTCATCTGATGGCTGCTCCTTCTGGAAAAATGATGGGTTTGTGCTTAAAGTGTTTAGACTGGGACATAAGAGGGCTGGGTTAAGTTTGCTGATGTGCCCAAAAATCCCTGTGTGACCTAGGGCAGGTCACTTAGCCTTTCACAATTCCCTTTGCAAATACTGGGGCTAAGATGACTTCCCTTCTCCTGTGCATCTACTCTCACTTCAAGGCCTTTGGACTGGAGCCTGACTCTTCCTATATGTTTGCACAATACCTAGCAGAACATGTGGCTACTCTTCTTGTTGGAGCTCAGGAACAACTCTGTGATCAAAGTCATATTAACATGCGTTATAAATTCTACAAAGTCCAATCCTGGACTAGAGTTTTCAAGTCAGGCAGTAGGGGATTATATCATATAAAAAAGGCTGTAGATGTCACTCTCCCCTAAGAGGCTTTCCCTTACTCTGCCTTGAGCTGTGTTGTTGGTTTAGGCTGTTGTCAGAATGCACTTGCTCACACTTGTGGGATGTTTAGTTTAAGAAAACTCACATGCAGCCCCAGGTTATTTTGCATTCATAACATACAAAATCCAGGGATGTGAAAGGGACTGCCTTCCGAGCACCACTGTGATTTCAACCACGGTGCAGGTCAAGCCTTTACCTGGAGTTCAAGATCTACAAAAAGGTTTTTTGTGTAAGTTTGTTGGGTTTTCTTCCTGGAAAAGCACTTGAGTGTCAATGGGCGAGACCACACACATGCGGCAGTTTCTCACCACCCATGATCTGACATGCCACTTAACCTTGTGGTTTACAACCAGTGCTCACCACACTGCTCATTGAAAGCACCAAGTCTCTGCTTACGCTGGGGTATGGAAATCCCCAGGGAATTCCCCAGCTGATGAGATCTTGTCCATCAAAATTCAAGTGAAGGACTTAAGTATTGGATTTTAGGAATGGGCAGACTTCAGGTGGGAAAGAGCAGGTCCATCCTTTTCACTGAATCAGAAGCCCTGTGTTTTTCAGGCTGTCTTCCAAATCAAGCACAGTCTGAAGCAAGAAGCAGAAAGGACCTCCAGAGAAAGCAAGACACACTTCCCAGGCACCAGTGACTTTGACAGTTTAGGAAGAGACAAGATGAGGTTGCTTCAGTTATCACAGCCATTCCATACCAAAACCAGAAAACTCAGGGAGGAATTTTAATTCTAGGATTACCCTCTGACTATACACTGTGGACAGACATTTCCTAGTATCTTCTCACAAACTGCACAACCTCTAATTAAAGGACAAAATACACAGAGGACACCATGCCACCAGCAGAGATAGGGATTGATGGTGGAAATCACTGGCTATTGCTGCAACTGCAGACAACTTTACATGAAATTGTTGTAAAAAGCAGATGAGTCTACAAGCAGTTCTCTATGCTGTGCTGAGATTCACCCACTGTTGACACTGACATTATTGGGATCCTCTTTTCCAAAGTCTATGTTGGTGTCATATGGTGCGTGCTCTGAGCTCTGTGGAGACATAAGGATTACACACTAATATCAGCCAGGGGTGTTTGGGACTGGAATATGACCCTTTTTCCTTCCTGCCTGGTTTTAGGCTGGGTGGCTACACTAGCAATGGCTCAGAGCTGTTACAATAAGATCACATAGCAGTTAATCTTTTATTTGTAAATCTGTTCCTTCCCTCAGAAGTAAACACCCACCTTATCAGGCATGCTACAGCAAAGGATATTGTCCAGCTCCTCACCTGCTGTCCTTCCTCTCCCTTCTGCAGCCGTTCCCACCCACCATCTGCCAGAACATTCTGCAAGCCCGCAGCCCTCCCAGTGACACTCATGGACATGGTGTCGTCCCACCGGCCGTTATCAGGAAAAAGCCTGTTCTGACCAGGGATGGAAACATGCCCTGCAGACATGCAATGTGTCTGAGTATCCTTCTGCATGGTAGTGCAGTGCCTGGCCGCCTTCAGGAGACCCTTGAAGCTCTGAAGGGCCATTAATTAAACCACAGGTTATTCCTACTTGTTACAGGAAAAAAAAAAAAGCAAGGAAAGATAGAGCCTCTGGACCAGTTTCAGCCTCTCCTTGTCACAGGCAGAAACCATTATACATGTCCCCTTACACTAGATCTCCACTGTCAAGCCGGTTTTTTCCCTCCCTCCATTAAATCTCTGAAGAAAGCCTCAAAGGAACTGCTGAGAGGAATACACTTGACAATTATAAATCCTCTTTCCTGCTGATGAAAATCTAGGGCCTGTTTCTGGTTTTAACATGATGGTTTCATTACAAAGGGACCACTAGTTATGTAAAGCTACATAAGTCCCTCTGAAATGGCTCCCTGTTTAGCTCCAGTGAACATGTTGTGATGTTGAGGTTCCTTCCCTGCTGACTGCTGCAAACTATACAACAGGAAGAGTATCTGCTAGGAAAAGCTTCTTTCTGGCACTGAGGTCCAGAGATGTATATTACCTGAGGTTCTGTCCCAAAAATTGCAGAACAAAGAGCCTAAGAAGTGACTGCACTGAAAAATACGACAGGTATTCTTCCTGCTCAGCAAGTGTAGGGT
Organism: Clamator glandarius; assembly: GCA_033459285.1. NCBI lineage: Eukaryota > Metazoa > Chordata > Aves > Cuculiformes > Cuculidae > Clamator > Clamator glandarius. The sequence goes on along the minus strand of JAUNZM010000323.1, from coordinate 145,688 downwards.
GTGTTATTATATGACTTAATAATGGTCATATAATCCTGCGCATAACTTCCAAGTACCCTGCACAACAGATTGTGTGCTTGTTTCACAGAGGGTCTACTACAACATTAAATGTAGTGTTCAATTCCTATTTTTTTATAGTTGGTGCTTCAGCCATAAAGGGGTCCCCCTCTCTCTCACTGTTTGACTCTGGCCCATACTTCTAACCAGATGATAAAGATACAATTAAATACCTTCCTCCAAAGTCTGCCAGAGACACTCCAACCTCTTACCATGCATCACTGTGGATTTATTCTCCCCCTTCTCATTTTCACTGTCTTTTCTAAAGCCGTGCTCAGGTCATTGAGTTTCACCCTTGCTCTCTTGTCCTCTTCTGGGTGACATACAAATCCCTCCTTCATTCCAGTTTCACCCCAACACGATGGGACAAAACATTTATCTGAGAAATGCAGTCTCTGGCTCATTCAAAACCTCCATGGGACTTTCTGGGGCAGCTGATGCCACCACCTGTTCTACCTGACAAAGAGAGAAACATAGGGTGTGATCTACAGCGTGTTACTTGCTGTCTGTGGGCCAGCAAAGACTGAGGATCTAATCTTAGTAGGACAGTAGTCAGCTTGTTGTAGCAACATATAGACTACAGGAGAGGCATAAAGTTTCAGCTCCTTCTTTCCCCAGTGTATTCCCACCAAGAACTGCTTGGCTAAACTGTCATCCATTCTATTTTATCCCATGCTCTGTTCATAGCACGTTCCTGCTTCCTAGAAATATCAGTTACTTCTTTTTTTCTTCTACCATCACCATTCTCTGTGATAAACAAAGATGCAAACCTTATGTGCTGCTTTTTCCATTCATGATGAAATCAGTGCTGCAGATCCTGAACATTGTCTGCATATCACTTATTTTTATTTAAGTCATATATATTCACTCTAAAGCATGGGTAGCTGCAGTTGTCCTTTAGAAAAAATATTCTTTTAGAAAAATCAACCTTCGCTATTCATCCTCTCCACCGAACCCCGAAAGAATAAAACTCTCTGGCAAATTCCTAGGAAGGAATTATGCAAAATTCATCAGCATTTAAGAGATCATTGGAATATCTAATCTGTAAATCCTGCAAATAGAAAAACCCATGGTATTTCATTTGATTGTTCACATATCAAAATCAACAGTGTATTTCACAAGAGCTTATTGTTCCAGAAGAAATATCAAGAGTTTATTTGAATACATTAGGCTCAATAGGTTACAGCGTGACAAATGCTCCTGCTATTTGCAAGAGCTCTCTTAAATACAGTATATATCAGAATGCAAACAACAGGTAGCCAGTACCACAATATCAGAGCTAGCAAGGCCAAAGCAAACAGAAGTAAATCCTTCTCAAAAATACCTTCATGTCTTACAAACACAAACAAAGAATTGGAAAAACGATAGTCAGAAAAAAACAAATGAACCAGATCAGAAAAGCTCAGACTGCACAAGGATGAAATCACTTTGTCAGCAATTTAAGAATCAGTTATTATATTAAGACTTTTGTGTCATAGGGATTACCCAGAAATAAGGAGCTGAATAGTACGCAACAAAAGGATTTAAACACCTTTAGTTTTAAACTAGTTCCTTGGCTTTCACATGGTAATTATGGGAATTATTGCTTATAAAGTTGAAGGCCTGGTCCTCAGAAGCCAAGAACAGTAATGGGGCTCCTAAAACAACATATTGTCCTCACAACCCAGACTCCTCCCCAAGCCACAGCAGTGCATTCCCAGTTCTGTGGAAGAACCTCAAAGCCGACATGAGCACTCACCACTGCTTCTGTTACACCTCAGTCTTCACTTGCACTGTCAGAGCGAAGTTGCAGAGCCAACCTGTACAGCCAGCGATCCCCACGTCCCATTCCTGCATCCTGCTGACACAGATGATGTTGTATTTTATTCTGCTCTTCAGTCTCTATGAATCTCAGACCTCACAACTTCATTGCACCGATCCTGAGATTGAATGTGGCAGTCTGGATAATCCAGGCACTGAATTGAATGATGTTGGTTAGGGACATCTGCAGGCAGAATGCTTTGCGCTACAAATTTCACAAACACACACAAGTCTGTACCTTGAAAAAGAGCCTAGATTACAAATATGCAATTGTCTAGCCTTTAGTTAAGTAGAAAAATACAATCACCAAGTCCCCTTTGTCTGATTCCTTCTTTGGAGTTTAAAAGCAACAAAGTTTTTTTAATGTAGATAAGCATATCCCTAAAGGGTAGTCACAGTATGGACTACTTCTAAACTAATAATCAATCTGCTGGAAAAATCCCTTCTCAAAAATCACAGCTCCCCCATTCCATTGGTGAGCAGAGCTGTGTCAATGGATTTATGATGTGACGTCATTCCCAAGGCTCAAGTGGCAACTTTTGCATTTTCATGCATTGTTTAATAAGTTGCTCACTTCCCTTCTCTAACTCAAAGTTTATTAAAATTGGGAAGATGCACTCAAGTATTTTTCCAGAGAAGAAAGACTATTTAGACTTGATACTGAAAAGCAATTCCCCATGGTAAGGAAATGAAGAACTGCAAAGTGCTTAAAGAGACATATTTAATGTCTTAAACACTTATATTGAGTTAACAACTAGCATGGTCTTGGCTTCAAAGAAATAAATCAGTTCTTGGGCTCCCTTATTTCACTAATCCCCTAACAGAAACTCAGCTGCAGCTTTTTTCTTTCCTACAGATGATAGAGGGAAGATTGTTTGGTTTACTTACTTATTTGAGTGAGGTAGTGTAATGGTAACATGATACCAATGTGTTTTAAAGGGTCATGTGTAGGAGGGTACCTTTGTCCTCATGAGAGCATATAGGTGTGCAGTGCACCATGAGGAGAAAGAAGGAGGCTATAAGGAGGTTATTGCTCTATAAATGGAGCAGTTACAATGCTCAGAGAAGGAGAGGTGGAAGAGCAATAGACAGCCTCAGTGGCAAAACAAGGCAATAGGATTGAGAGAAGGCGGGGTGGTCATGACTCTTGGCAGCAGGACAGATTAGACAGGTATTGGGAAATACCTTTTTCCATCCTCACTGTAAATCCTTCCATTCCTATCCTTTTTTCAATGATCCTGGGTGTGTTGCACAGCAACTAGACCCCAGCCCTACAGAGACATGTCCATCACGGGTGATGTGCATAAGCATTCCACTCACTTGTGTTCCTTACAGCACAACCTGTCACCAACCATACAAACAGCCCCAACCAAGCTGATCCCCTCCTTGCTGGGTCAGCTGGTAAGGAAACAAGGGCAAGAGTTGGGGGAGACAGGGTGTGGATGGGGTGGTGGGTGGGGTGGTTGCTTTGTTCTGAGGCTCAGTAAAGCACAGGAAATGTGTGAGCACACACTGCACCAGCTACAGACGCTTTGTCCTAGGAGATCTAGCCATATGTTTGGCTTCCAGATGCAGAGCGAGACAGCCCTTCAGAGCACACACTTTCACAGACACCAAGCAGATGCACATGCACTGATGCCTCCAAACCCTATTCAACTCCCCTTTCAGAGCTTCCCACAGAGACTTAAGCCCCTATCTGAACTTTAGAGAATCAGAAAAAACAATGCAGCTCTTTCTGGAAGAAGGCTTCAAGAGTATAGGAAATGTAGATATCACACTGGGTTTTACAGGCACGCCCTGCTGGGGTTCCTGGCCAGTATCTTGCTCTTAGACATGCAGTGGGGCTCAAAAGCTGGACTGTCACCAGAGCTACTTTTTTTTAGCATTCACATTTTATTTTCAGTGTTTGAAGTTGCTTAGCTGTGCTTGGAACAGGAGGAAAGCATCACAGAGCCTTTATTTTTTTTGTATCAAACTCCTTCCTGCTTTGGACCATCCAGGAGCATCTAAGCACAACCCTAAATACTACGCTTATTACAGATGAGGATCCTTTGAGAAAAAAGATGTAAAGAATTGAGGTTAAATGCTAAACCAGTCACCTTTGCCTGAATTAGGTATGGGGAAAGACTCTGACCCTTCATTTCTGTTTGCAACGTGTCTGAGCTTTTTCGTACTGCAAGTAAAATCCACCCTTCCAGAAAAGTCAGCAACAGAGATAAGATACGGGAGACTTGCTCCAACTTGTCCTATTTACTCTACTTGATTGAGAAAACTTTCAGGTATCCAAACAGAATATATCAAGGACAACACTGGCAAGAACTTTAGAGTTATGCTCACCCACAGGTATTAATCTAGTAGGTACAGGGGGAGTTCATAAATAACAATAGTCTTCGTACTTGGCATATATAGAGATTTCAGAATGAAGACAGAAGCAAGTAGGCATATACTGAAGTCAACAAGGGCTTAGATCAACTAAATAATTGTAAATTTTAAAATTAGAAGGGCACTATAAGCTCTTATCCAAACTCCCGTGTATACATGCTAAAGCATTCAAATGAAGCTTTTAGCATCCAGCTAGTAAACTCTGTTGAAACAAAGGCAGAGGTTTTAAGAAGACATTCATGAAAGATTCCAAGTTTGGGAAATCCTAATACAACCACAGGGAATTTCTTAGAATGATTTATTACCTTCCATTGTTTAAAAAAGCAGTAATCTGAAATTTATTTCTAGACTAAGTTTGTGTCAAATTTAGTCCGAGCTGCTAAATCTTATCACATTTTTTCTGCTAGACTAGGATTATCCAAAGTCAATTGTAGTCAGGAAAGCACTCGACAGTTTACTGGGGCTATACTTTAAAGAAAAAAAATTAGTAATGTTAAAGAGAAAAATAACACATCTTATCTAATCGACATGCTGTGGCTGCAAACCACACTTGGAGACTTGACTAGATGGGTGAAATACCACCTAAGGCCAAGAAGGAGTTGCCCTAGAATGGTTTATAAATGAGAATTGCTTTATCAGTGCTGCACACGATGAGCTCCAAGCAGGCCGCCAGTGGTCTGCATTTACACTGGTCTGCTATATAGTTCCTCACATCCAGCAGGGATTTTTGGAGGGAAACACCTCCACGGTATTTTAGAGCTTTAGAAATGCTGTTTCCAAGTGACTTATTCCTCAATCACATCCTAATGACTATCTTTCAGTCTCATTTATGGCTTGGCCTGATAGGATGCTGGTTACCTCCTGCTCTATGGGGCAATATGCTGTGGACAATGGTCTGGGAACAGAAAGTTTCAGAGATTTCCTCAGAGGAGGACCTGCAGCAACCCCCGAGACAGCATGGGGACATTCCAAGGTGCCAGGATTCTGAGAAATTGGACTATTTATCAGTTTCACCATTTTTTCTCTCTGATGTTTTGCTTTGAATAAAATATGACTCGAAAGGCTGCCTGGGACTGGCTACCCACTATCAGTATGAAGGAGAGACAGATATAACTTGAATTGTCTCACATTACTACAGTAAATACAGGTGTGTGTAGGTCTATGCTGAGGCCTGAAGCTTGTACCTGGATTGAGCAGAGAATGACTGTTCAACTGCAGCAATATCATTATCAGATATTCCTTTTCTGGATTGGTGCTGTCGTCTCTTAGACAAAACTCCCTTAGAAGAACCCATTGACAAAAAAGATGCTAGAAATGACAACTGGGTGTAGAATACAGTGAGGCAGTACAAAAACAATTAACGTAGTAAGCATATACGTGCATGCACTATAAGATATTTACAAAGATTGACAATTTAAACAAATGTGAATCGGTACATAAGAAAGGGCAAGTGATAGGTTGTAATCTTAACAGTGTGCCATACTTGGGGCTTCTCAGCATTGTTTCCAGTCTCTGCTTTTAGAATTGAGGTAGCATTTTCCCAGCACTGAAGATACCCAGTCCCTACCTGGGTTCAGAGTTTTGTCTGTTTTAAGGACCCGCACAAGGCTGTAGCTAGCTCTCTGCAGCACCTTCCCTAGAGGGAGATGTCTATCCATTCATTTGCCTTCCCAGAAACTCAGCTGATTCACTGAGATGGATAATTTCTTTCTTTTCAGGAGGCAAAGGAAGTAAGAATGAAGCAAGAAGGTTAGAAGAGAAGACTAAGGATATCGGCTAATCAGTATTTTGGGAGGACCGTACAAGCATCTAAGACATAAGATTTTGTTAATAGTCTCATTTAGAAAGGCAACTGCTGGGAAGGGGGTCACATGGAAAATTCATCTTCCCTGGATCCCCCAGTGAATAGAAGACTAGCAGAAGAGATCTATCCTGTTGCAAAGTTTGGTGTATGTCTGAACACACAGCTTTTGACTGTGCCGATCCCTGCCAATGACACTTGAGTCAGACTAGACTTAACTTGATCTATGCTTCCCAAAGCATAGGTCTCTGCAAAGGCTACGAGCACTCATACGCTGATTTGTAAATAGAACAAATTTCCTCTGACATCATGAAGAAAGAAGAACTGGGGGCTTATGCCTGCTTGTACACCCTTCATGTTATTTTAACAGAGTCACTTCTAAGAGCGTAAACACCCGCTCAAAATTAGTACAAATGTTTCCTTCATCAGATTGCTCTGACACTAATGTGTAAAACATATTTCCATCGTGCACGTCCAGCATTCTTACCGCACACCTCTCCTGTCACTAACAGCAGCCGATGCATTCGAATGAACAATAGGTAATAAATAAAAATGACAAGAGCAAATTATAAAAGTGGGAGTTGTGGCCTGGGGAATACTCATAAGCCAGAGAAGCATTACAGTCCTTTCCCCTTTAGGTCACCAGTATCCACTAACACCCAGTTTGTCAAGCTAGGCTGACTGTTTCTTGTCCTTGGGCCTCAAGGAATCCTATAGAAATACAGGGCTCATAGCCAGCAGGAGATCCCCCTCCCCTTTCCGTAGGCTGGTGTTTATTTTTTTCCTACAAATCTACTCCCTACTCACGTACTTTTTTCCTCACACTTTTCTCATCTGACCTAATTTGTAAAAAATGGTATGACCTGCAGTGCAATTAGCTCTTGACCTATCTGCATAAGCAACTTCGAGGAGGAATGCAAACTATGCATATCTGTATGGTAATACTTATAATTGATCGTGTTTGAGTTTACACATTAATAAAATTACAGTATTTTCCAATACTCTGGTCAGCATATTCACCGGGCGAACTTTCCACTCAGTCCTTCCAAGCTCCATGCAAAAGCTATGCAAAACAGAGATTAATTTAATGTTGTCATAACAAGACCATTTAGTCTCCATGGTTGCTTAGGTATGTAGAAGATTAGAGCAGATGTTCTTGTGAACGAGTTAGGACTCAGCTTCTAAAAGAGGGTTTCCCACTCTGGGACTGAGCTCGAGAACCAAGGTGTTCCCATCCATCTTTCCATTGTGGTCAACAGTTGCCAGATAAGCAAATGGTTTGCTTAATCCCAAAATAACTGGCTTTCACCTGCATGCCCCAGGATCCACTTTTTCTCTAGACAACTTCGGGAGGAAACCTTTCTGTTAAGACAGGCTGTCTGCACTTTCATCTTTTTGTGTATAGTATAGGTGACAACATGCCAGGGACAAATAGAGCACTCCCTGTGTGACTCTACATGGCCAGCTCTTAACTTATTTCTGGTTCATTATGGTAAGGCTCCCTTTTCATAATATATACGCAAACAGGAGAATAGGCAGTTGAAGCAGTAAGAATATTATCTTTAGTAAGGGACAAATACCATCCATGTATCATTTTTCTTTTTGGAAAGTCCAATTGCCTCTTGTAGCAGTTTATAAGGTTGAAAGCATATGAACTGACCTTTTTTCTTTTCCTGAGGACAAAAGACAAGACTCTATGTAGCTATCAGAGGCCACAGCATGTGATCTGCCATTGACCACAAGAAGAGTAGTGGCAGCTAATAAGAACAAGCTACTAAGGTACAAACCCACACAGGCACATGAGTACCCTTATTTAGATGTTCATGTCAACTAATATTAAGTGCCTAATGCTAGCCAGGATAGTTTTAAGAAGAAACACTTCAATGAAACTTGATATATGGAGACAGGGTGTTAAATCAGGGCTTGCCAGTGTAGAGAAAGAAAACAAGAACCACCTGAACCAGCCTTAATGTTCTCAATAAGAAATGCATTACAATATTCCACACATATATTTTAAATGCAGGCATTTCTCAAGCTCCCAGTGGAGATTACATTTTCATTCCTATTTCTGTGTAAGTCACTTGATGCATTCTACTAAAGCACTACTGAAATAATTTTAACTTGTTAAATTTTGGCACAGCATATCAATGGCATTAAGCAAGAGTCTCCTAAGACTAGTGTGTCTTAGTATGTCTTCAACACCCAAGATCTGTGATTTTAGTTGTACCACATGCAGCGAAATCTTCCAAAAGATGTGCAAAAATGTATTAATTACTAGGGAGGGGAAGGGAGAAAGTTAAACTAGTCAGAAGATAATACCTCTGAGTATCAGTACATTCCAGGGCAAATTAGCTCCTGTTAAGATTGGTAAGTCTTTTATAGAGGTTTATTTCACCTCTGGGAGCTGTCACTGAGGCCTCAATGGAAACTGTCAAAGGATGAAGTCAAGCAGCAGCCGAAGAGAGGCTAGACTACATTTCATGTCCTGGAATTCTACCAGGCTTGAACAACTCTTTCTTGACTCCATTCTGGGAAAGGGTTATAAGAAAAGATTGAGTTTGGACACACTTATTATCATACCTTGAACAAGAACTCGCCAAGCAAGAAGCAGGAAAAAAGGAAGACTAATCTGCTCAAAGACTCTTGATTAGCACAGATATTTTCAATTACCTGTGATTGTTTCATCTGAATATAATGTAGATCAAAGTAATTTAATCTGTCAGTCAGATCAGGTCTTCATCTCACATCTGAAAGAGGGAAAACAAACAAGAGAATGGAAGGTGCTGTTCTCAATTACAATCCTCTAGGAAAATAATAATAATTATTGGGTTTGCTGTTATTAAGGGAGAAACCTCAGAATGATCCACAGAAATGGTCTACTAGAAACACTGGTGTGTGAATTTAAGTTTAGACATCAGTAAGTTACATTTCCTAAGAGAAACGCCCCAGCAGAACTGCTTGTATTCTTTTTATTTTTTCATTTGTTTTGACCAAAAGACAACAAACTAACAAATTTCAGCACAGAGAACATTCAACCTATGGGAAGATTTCTTTCCATTGAAATTTCTGGCATTTCTTTAGAAAACACTGCACGACCTTCCCTCCCCAGCTCAAGTTAAAGTCACTGGTTTTGGAAACTAAAACAATTTCTTATATTCTTCTTTTACTGTCTACCTTTTAATTTTTATTTTTATCTTTACTTTTCTTTTTCAGAGAAGAAACAGATGTTTCTACCAGAAATTAACTCCAAGGTCACCAGTTGTTTGATAGCAATTAATATCTAGGTTTTGAACATACAAAATAAGTGTAGTATTTAAGAACTCCTGAGCCATGGATCTTCAGTGCACCAAAGAAAAATTTTTGGATAATCTTCAGACTTCTAGGTTGTAACTTAATTTCAGTTTTTCCCCTGATCAGGCCTTAAGATAATAGGACGTGACTGCTTGCATTTAAAGAAGGTGCCAGCTTACAGAAACTGGCTTCTGCTGTATTGCACAGGGAGAGTGAAAGCTGACAAGAATCATAGGCTAGCAAGCACACAGCAGAGGTGAGTTCCAGCACAGAACTCTACGAGGGTCTTTTTCGGTCACTTTCATAGCACTTAAAACAAGCATTTAATGAAATCAAGCTTTGCAGAACTGTAGCAGTTTTCAGCCAAACAGTAGGTTCACTGGATAACTTTTACGAAATCAACAAAGCATAACTCATATATCTGAGTTGAAGAAATGGTGCGGTCACCTAGAGTTACAACAGTCACAGCTTTTCATAACTGAAGCCTTCTGCTCCCTCCTTTTCCATATTTCTGCAACACAGACTTCTCTGGACTGCTATCAGAGAGTCATCTTGCCATGAAATGCTTTCCTTCTACCATGGCTGAAAAACCTCTCCAAATCAAGGTTGTGGAAAAGCAACTCAGACAACCCCATTCGGCTGACCAGAAATCCCATGCCAAGCCTTTGCTCTGTCATCATCTCACTGGGATGAAGAAACCAGCCCTCACTTCTCCGTATATTACCAGAGGATTACGCAGACACATGGGTACAAACATTCTTCACATCACACAATCCTGCTAAGGACAGCAGCCTGGTTGAAAAGAAAACAAAATCAAACATTCCACTATTTAATGAAACTCAAAGGTTTCAATGTTCCCACCCACAATGGGGCCAGTACACACTTGTCAGAGTTCAGGACTGATGTTGGCCTTACACACAATGAGTAGGTAAACTTGGCACCTTGCTGCTTTTACACGATTTAGGGCAAGTCAGTTGGATGCTCTTGTTTGGGAGACAATGCATCCTCTTTGAGCTCATCTTTTGGAGTAGAGGTCACTTTGATGTGCAAGTAGCCTTTTGCTATCCTTCAGAGGTTCTCGGTCTCAACTTACTTAAAGAGGAGTGAAAGACCCTTTTTTTATCATTTACTCCGTGCTACAGGAGAACGCAAACAATTCAGCTTTTCCACTGCTTCTTCTGGGGCTGGCAGTTACTAAACTTTCTGTACAGATGCCAACTGATGGAGGATTTACCACATCCTTTGGTATATAACTGCTTTATCAAACTGTCTAAGGAAAGAAAATTTTAAAAAAACAAAACACCACACCCCCTCTCCCCCCCGCCAAACCCCACCAACCCTGCAATTTAATATGCAAAGACTTCTGGCTTCTGTGTCTGGGACTGGATCCTGCAATTTATTCAAATACTCAGTTACACATCCAGTTTTTCTGCCTGCACATCTGTTTATTGGCAGTGCTCAAGTCACCCCTTAATCTTTTCTTTCATAAAATAAGTTTATCTAGCTCCTGTACTATCTGGCTGCAAGGTATAGTTTCCATACATTAAACTGATACTAACTTCAAAGTATAAGTATAATGGTCAATGCCACCATAAATTAGGCCATTCATATATAAGATGCTTCTAATGGTTTAAAATTGTGCCAGATTTAAATAATGAAACAGAAGAAAAAGTGCTTAGCCATGTAGATTCCTGCAGCAAAGTTAGTAGGAAGAGGTAGAGGTTTTTAATTAGATCAACTGATATAGCTGGAAAATAGCAGGCACGTGCTTCCAGGCATATGAGCCCTTTGTCAGGTCTGAAATACAAGGAAAACACTTCAGGCTAAACACACGTTGAGAACAAGCTGCTTTGAGTCTAACTTTATTATGTTAATCAGTCAATTTGAGAGAAAGTTGTGCTTTGTGTTGTAATTCCTCAGCTCATTACATGTGGAAGAGTTCTTAAATTCCAATGCGCTGATATACTTAGGACATCTTTTATTGTAAAATTTGCTCATCAGTCACCCTAATAAGGAAAACAACCAGGAAGGAAAAACAGGTAGGAGCAAAGTTTAGTTGATATCTATCGCAATGCTGCAATACCTGGTCACTGATGCTGTGTTTGGGAATGCAGACCTCTTCAGTTACTCCAAATACCTCCTTTCCCCTCCCATAACAGACGTGCATTCATTGGAAATAAAAGGGAGATCAAGGAAATTGTTCCACCAAATACCAGTTGCATGGTAATCTAAAAGGACAAGCCTAAATTCACTTTACTGGCTTCACTGACACTAGTTTTAAAGCAACATAGTCTGTATATTTCAAGGTCAGAAAGATCCATTAGATCATCTGCTCTGATCTCCTGCAGAGCTGCCCTTTGTATTGCTTAATAAAAGCCAACTGTGACTAGCAGGTGCTCTAAGCCAGACCCCTTCATTTCTCCATCGGTTTTGAAGCCCCCTGTTCTTTTCCACATTACTTAAATCTTTGCATATTGTAATGCTGTACAATATGCAGACAACATCCTGACCTGAACTCCTGCAGGGTGCCAGTATCAGAAGAGCAAATATTTATACAAACGGTTGTGATAGTGTAAATAATGAGGCAATAACAGCAGAGCAGAGAGAGATTTCCTGGAGGTTTAATGCCTAGCCAGGAGGAGCTGATGCCCTGAACTGATCTTGGTCACTTATTAAAAGTCTTGCCATTGTCTATAAATAGATCATTGTTGCTATTGTAATGAAAATGGAAAAATAAGTATACATGTAGAGCCTTGTGGCATATGGCTTTGATTCTGGGTCACAATTACTACATACATCATGGAGAATAAATGCTTGCAAGAGTCCCTGAGTGGCTGGATCACTTCTCCAAAACCCACCATTTTGTGTCAAAATTCTTCATTGGCTCATAAGCCTGTTGCTCTGCCTGACCTGCTGCTTCCCTGAACAAAGGAAAAAGGATGACTGAAGGAAGGGTTCTGTCTTGAGGTTCCATTTTTGTCTTTCTGAGTAATGTTACTGCAGGACCTATGGGTCACTCGGCAACATAATTGGTGTATTTCATTATCCCTGGGAAATGCTGTGTCCCATAGCCGTGGCACTGATGAGCAAACCACATAAAACTTAAAGATGAATTTGAAAAGCAAACTTTTAAAGGCTTGGATATTTCTCTGAGCATAGTCTGGAGAAATCTTTTGTGCTTTTGTCAGTAAAACCATTTCACAAATTTTCAGTCTTCTGTCTATTGCTTTGATCTCTTTTTTTGCTCATCCCGTTTAATCTTCCTAGTTACAGAAAGCAATGAAACAAAAAACCCATTATCTATAAAACAGCTACAAAGTGCAGGTTTTAAGTCCCTGTCACTTTTCTGGAAAAAACGCATTCTTGCATTTCACTCAAGAAGCAGTCTTTGAAAGCCTGATAACTTCACATTCATTTGGACCTAGGTTGGGCAGAGCTCTTCTACACCTTGACTTGAACCAATACTCCACATCACAATTGGAAGGACCAGAGTGTTTTTTTAACGCACAACTTCCTTTTCTTAGTGTAAGACCACAGGAGGATCTGTGCTATAACCAGACAACTATGAGACAACATTTTTTTCCTCTGTTTTCCCCTGGAATTGGCCAGTCCAGCTCCAGAACTAAAAGGCAGAAGTAGAAGAGATGGGGAAAAGATGCAGATAACACTCATCCCTCAAAGTTAAGCAAGCAGTTCTCACTTTAATTTCAGGATAGCACAACTCAGCTCTTGGAAACATGTATGTACATACCCTGTAGGCATAGAGAGATTTGTTAGTTTTATAGAAGGATTAAATATATCTGCAAGCTGTAAAACCATGGACACCCTATATCAAAAGATTTTTCATAACAAAAAACTGTAGCAGTCCATTTATAGAAACAACTTACAGCACTCTAGCTGCTGTGGGTAAAACCAAATACCCTCCCTGCCTTCCTAAATCAGCACAAAGACACAATCTTCCCCTAGAAGGGCCATTTCCATAAAAGAAATAAAATTAAAGAAATTGCCCTGGGGAAGAAGTCAGGGGCACAGGAGCAATGTTTCCTACCCAGAGTTTTCATATGAGGGGGTGCTGGACAGGAGAAGGCAGCAAGTAGAGGGAATAGTTTGTGGCTGAGTAACTTGCTAAATTGAGGTGGACACAAGAAAGAAGGCTGATGGAGGAAAGGCTTTTATTTTAGAAAAGATATTTGAATCCCAAAAAATTGAATATTGGAATAGCCACAGTGGAATGAATCCAGCCAACAGAAGGAAAATTGGGGTCATAAACAAAAGGACATAACTACAAGCCCACAAGGTCCCCAGGCTCCCAGGACCACCAAGGATGTCTGTAACTATCAAACTGACTCTCAAAACAGTACTTGACATCTCTTCCAACTCTTTATTCTGGTCTTTTCATTTGATCTGTGAAGGCCAAAGGTGTCCAGATCTACCTCTCTAGTGTTTTACAGCTGCTACCATACCTTGCCCATCACTGCAGAACACAAACTCTTCATTGTAACCCTCTTCTCCACAATTGCAACTCTGCTGGCTCTTTTCCACTTACACTAATGCTCTCATTAAATGGCAATTTTGAGTACGTTTAAATACTACAAATTCATTCCCCATATGATACTCAAAGAGAAATCTTCTTTGTCATATGGATTAGTCTCCCTCAATACAGGAAAGCATTTCTATTTTAGTGAGGAGGGACAAGAATTTAAATATTACAGCATCATACAGAAACTTATGATAGAGATCTAATTTTATAACATAGACAGGAGAAAATATGTTGAGCATTTGAACACATATGTAAAGTTTTAACTGAAGATAGTTTTCCCAAGTGTAATTACACTTAAGTATATTACTTCCAAAACAACCCATTCAAAATTGTGTGGATATGCAGTTGACCAATTAATTTCAACAAGATTTTCCTGATAGCATCTAGCTGCTTGACTGCATAAGTGGGTCTACTAGTCCCCTTCAGGATGGGTCCAGTGCATGGTGTCACTGATGGAAGCAAAAATTGTATGCATACAAATACGAACACACATACCATGCACTTCAAGGCTTAACCTTTTTCCATATCTTTGTCTTTCAAATTCAAAAATAGTTCAGGAAAGCCAGTGTTTTCCTGATGCTTCCACTACTTCTCCCACACCCACAGAAAAACATAAATATATTAAATATATAAACAGGTTTGATAGTAAAGAACACAGTGATTTGGGGAGCACATATAAGTGTGTCTGTTACCCTTTGCTGGTTTTTGGAATGGTTTATTATTTACCTATTCCAAAGTCATAAGAAACGTCACTCAATCATCTATGTCAACAACAAGATTTGCCAAGAATAATACTAAACACAACATATAGGTCTCCTACAGCATCTTATACCGAGAGATGCTACTTTTTCGTTAAACTGCTAAGGGCCTGAAAAGCATTATTATTCTTACAAGTACTTTTAATCCAAGAAGCCATCCTTCATCTTGGGAATTTGTTTCAGATGGGGACCAAGCAATAATTGCTGCCCTCTTCCACAGACTTGACTTGTAATAAGAAACATGTGCACAGCTGGAGGGGTGTGAGGTTGGGACTGGCAGTGGAGATGTGCACGTTCAAGAGCAGATTGAACACTGCTTTTTATTAAAAGAGAAGAAGTAGTAGATTCAAAACACCTGGCAGAAAGGTGCTTGCTTTTCCCTTTAGTCTTATGAAAGCCATTGTGACACTAGAAACACTTACATGCAAAACAACTCAAAAGAAATGGGAAAAATGTAAATAGGAAAAAAAAGATTAGAAACAGAAGAAGTTTCCATAATAACTCTGAGGGACTGGATAATTAATAAGCAGAACTGATGCTGCTCTACTGCACTGCAAATATGCAAATTTGGAAATAGAAAAAGTAAGATTAGCTTTAATTGGAAAAGTCAGTGGAAGTCATCTACCATAATTTTAGAAAAATCCATTAGCTACTTTGAAGACGATAGCTTACCAACGTCCACATCTACAGAGGGACCCTACATTTATCACTCTGTATGTCTAGAAACAGCCAAAATTAAATAGAGCAAATACAAAACAGCCAGCTGGCCAGTCCTTTGCATACCAGAGGTTTTGAGAAGCTGTGCACCAGTTTCCTTAGGCAGAATATCATTTATCATCAGAAAACAGAAAAGAGTTTTATTAACTTTTGGAAATTACTGTGAATCAGTTGTAATGGAGATAATAAGCTACAATTCCGTAGAAGAGGCTGAATCAGAAATTCTCACTTTTTACAACTTCTGTGATATAAAGGTTTCCATAAAATAACAAATACCACTCTAAAAGAAACTCTGAGCAGAAATCTTTTGATGAAAAATTAATTAATAGGGAGGAAAAAAATCCCAAATTCTGAAAATGAACCTGTTTTTCATCAGATTGCCTTGTTTTTTTAAAAAATCTATCCATAACTCCTATGTTCTATGGGATGATCCCCAAATACTGATGAATGCAACAGCATCAGACATAGAAAGCATTCGACATGTTATGATCTTACGCTTTGTCTACCTTGGATGAAAAGACAAGCACCACAAAGAAGCAATGGCAGTAGTGACATAAGATTGCTTTGGGGACAGGTGTGAAGAATAGATGCATGTTGCTCCCACACTAATACTACTCTAACCTCAGAGCCAGTTGCCTGAGTTAACTCTGGTTCATGCACTCATAACTCGCTGTGATTAATATTGCACATTTCTTTGTCCTTATTACTGAACAAGGCCATAAATCCCAATTATGGGAGACAGTCGAGTTCAAGCTGCTGCCGTATTTTACAGCAACACTAATGCAGAGGTTACCAAAGGTCACCTTGGCCAGAAAGCAGGACTATGGCATAGTAAGCCTATATCTTCACTATTCAACTGTAATGTCTTTCAGGCTGAATAAGCTTTGATTACCCCCTATCAAAGCTCCAAGCCACATTCTTCTCCCAGAGCCAGGGACAGAATCAGGATACCTAATCTCCTGTCTTGTGAGTTGTGAAACATTCTGGCAAAGTATGCCAGCCCTTTCTCTGAAGATTAAATGTAAATGTTAAATGTAGGCAGCCATTCCTACAGCTCAGGCATCTGAGGAGAGAGCTGTGGCATGGGCTGAGGGAGCCCTCAGAATATATAATTCAGCCTAGCAGTTGGCCCGTACAAAAGAAGACTACAGATATTTTTTTGTTATTTAAAAAATGAAAGTAATTCCTTCATTTTATGCAAACTTTGAAGACCTACCCATTTAAATTCATGAGGTCTGTATCAAAATGTTGCTGATCTAAAAACTCCGACACTCTGGTTAATGATAGATAAAATTGCTTTGAGACACACCTAACAACACACAGATTTTACTTGTTATTTCCAAAACACAGAAAGAACACAGCTTAAAAAAGAAAGGGAAAAAAAATCTGAAGTCCTCCACATCTTTGCCTTTCAGGGCAATATCTACACCATGACACTCTTTGAGTTTACTGTCCATTGGAAGCAGATACCAAAAAGCTTATCATGCCCCAGCTGCTTCACAGCAGCCTTGGAAGCCAATTTCCCTCAAGACTGTGGGGATGCACTCACACAAAGGGGGTGTTACCAATTCTTTTACATTTTCTGAACGCCCCACTGAAAGTTAGTCACTGCACACAGAAGACTGGACACATGCAATCTGGAAGGGTTCTTCCATTATACCTAGAAACTTAGAAGGTTTCCATGTTGGCATACAGGCGTGTTTCATATACACTGGATGAGTTTCTGCCTGGGAATTCTGATCAGAAATATGGGGTGTATAAGTTTGTGTTTCACACTTAATGAGTTTCAAAAATAAAGAAGTACTGTCTTACTAGACAGAGTCCATTCTAGAGTTGAATGTCTCAGGTGAGAAATCCCTATGATAGATTAACAGCAATACAGTGGAGTAAGGAATCATCTTATTCTTGTCCTCAGTCACACAGGGCATTTATGATCTAAAAGGCTTTAACCCTTGTAATAAGGAATCAAAATTAATCATCAAACAAGCACACAGGCACATTACACACCTTGGATGCAGGATGAATAAAGTTATTTACCAAGTCATCTAATGCTCCATAAGTGTAAGACTTTAGAGGACCATGCTTCTGGCTTTAGATTTGACTGGTATTCAAACTATGTATCCCATCTTATTTCATCCCATTTGCTCTATTTATACCCCTTGAAGCAGAAGGCTCAGCATGCCCTACAGTCCCAAGAGATCTGGAGACAGGAGGGAACATTCCCTTAATTATCCCATATCCCAGTGGTATATGTCACAAGCCAAAGTGCATAAAGCTCCTAGCCTGATTATCATTCACATGCTGTGTGGAATTTATTAAATTCCTTATCACAGAGCCATTCAATCAGTGGTATTATTGGAATGAGATATCTACCCCACTGGGTGGTATGGACTGGGGCAGGAAAGTGTGCCAGGAACAGCTTTGCTGATGGCTATTTATAAAGACAGTGTAATTTTCTTTCCTCCTCCCTTTCCTCAATAGAACCAGTTAGTTAGAGGTCCAGCAACAGACCAGGGCTGATTCCATGTTTTGTTGTCTGCAATAAATCTCTTCTCCTGATGCGCTTTGATCCACAGCCAGTTTAATCTACCTACTGACTGTTAAACTCAAGTTATTGTTTGCATGGGATCTTTAAGAATTAAGCCTTTCTTTCTCCCTCTCCCAGACACAGTCTGGATATTTTTTAATGGAATTTTTAGCTGGGCTGAAGACATGAGAGCGCATTTCCTTCTCGAAATAAAGCACTTGTGGCATTACCCCATGACCATTGCCCCCAGCCTGGCTGACTGTATCTGTTTGAGGCAGAGCGTATTATTCCACCTCCTTGCTTGGATAGTCTTCAGATTCCTGTTTAGTCTCTTTGCTTCATATTCTTAGCTGAGATTGCAACCAGCTATTATTCTTCCTTACATTTCAGCCATGCCCTTAACTGTGACTTGGACTCCAGAACACTACAAATTGTTTCTGTGCATAGTGATTGACAATTTCTATTCCTAACATTGATGGGCTGTGTTCATCCCAACCCATTAAGCACCTAAAACAGAGGAATAAGTAATGTGAATGAGCCTTTCTCCCCAGTGACGTGCAGGAAGCCTGAATGTCTCCCTTACTGTTGATTTTCCAGAAAGATGTCCCAGCCTCCTTTCCATTTGCTCTAATCCAAATTGAAGCTGAGGAAGTATGCAGCAACTTTGCTCCTTTTACTCCGAAGGACTTGAATGACTGTTCTGCTTTCTTCAGTATGCCATGCTAGATATGTCTCCATGCAGGACAGATGTCTGGAGCACAGTTAAGTTGATGTCCTGAAAGTTCCCCACAAGGGAACAGGATGGAGTAATAGAAGGATGGAGAAACATCTGGTTAGCCAACACACGGGCCACAGGAGTAATGAACCCTACATTTTAATAGGTAAGTCTGCACCTGCACAAGATTTCCAGCTTCTGCACCAGCAACAGCTCCAGAGAGGGATAAATAATTAAGACAGTAAGGCTGAGGTGGAAAATGGCTGCAATATTTGCTTTCCTTAGAGTACATTGGGGACATGCATAAAATCAGACATGGTTGAGTTTGCTCTAACTGAACTTTGATTGACCCCAGAAACCCTCTTAACTGAACAGACTGGTGAATCTACCCTCCCTAATATGAAAAAGTACTAACTATTTTTTGGCTTGTCCCAAGACCTTGTGACTCTGTCTTATTTGAAACAAAAGAACTCTAAACCCCCATGACTCCATGGCTTCAAACTATGTGGGCCATGACCCCTGTGTTGCACAGTCATCTCACAAAAGCCTGTTGCTGTACATTATTTTTTCATCAGTTTTCAATAGAAATAGCCTCCCTCATGTGAAAGACAGTATGGTTGATACTGATCAACTGCTAGTCACTAGGTGACTTCTTTAATTTTAAAGGCAGGCAATTTTGAAGAGAGTTGGGTCTGTAAGAGACAATCTTGAAGGACAGACAAAACTGCTTGCTGAGGAAGTGTTGATCTGCCTGAGGGTAGGAAGGCTCTTCAAAGGGATCTGAACAGGCTGGACCGCTGGGCTGAGACCAACAGCATGAGGTTTAACAAGACCAAATGCTGCACTTGGGGCACAACAACCCTTTGCAGTGCTACAGACTAGGAGAATGGGGAGGTGGTTGAGTCACCATCCTTGGAGGTATTTAAAAGACTGGTGGATGAGTTACTCAAGGACATAGTTTTGTGGCAAATAGGAATGGTTGCACTTGATCTAAGAGGTCTTTTCCAACCTAGTGATTCTATGATTCTATGAAATGCACAATGAAATTATTCGAGTTTCTCCAAGAATATGGTACTTTTTTGACTTCTGTGGAGGCAAACTGAAGTTAAACTTTTGACCCTTCTGCTGTCTAAGACTCCAGCTGAGAAAAAGCATGTCAAAAACCTATGGGCTTTTCACTAGAACTCTACAACCTTTCGTGCAGAGACACCAGCACTGATCAGGTTTCACACCCATAAGAAACAGGCTGAAAGACATTCAAGAGCTCAGAAATGTATTTCAGAGGACAGCTCATTATAAAGATGCAGTGTAGCTGGAAAAGCAATGATGGCGACCTCTTGAAAACTGTTCACACTGTTAGAGCTTCTAGCATGCCTTAGTCTTGGGTCAAAATCTCCTTGTTTTGGGCAAACACAGATGACAGCATTTATGTACAAGGGAGTCCAGGATAAAAAGCAACTGCTACAAATAAACAGAGAAGAAGCAGTAAACATTGCATCAGCCTTTAACTGTAGCTCCACAAGTACCAACAGTGCCAAAAATAAAGTAAACTTTAGTATTTTACCTAGTTGTTTTGAAACAAAGAAACTTATTCTTAATAGTTTAATTTAACCATTAAGGCAGGTACACTTTATACAGTGCTGGATAAGACCTGGGATTTGTCCTCAGAATGCTTCTACCCAACAGTGATTTCAGAGAACTTTATATTACACAGAGGTGTTTTCATATTCATATTTTTCCCCAAAGTGACAAGCATACTTTATTCCTGGAACCTCATTGCTTATCCGGGGGGATGAGATCAATCCCATCCATAGTCATTAAGGTGTAGCCCTATCTGTCTGGTCCATCTCAGTGACTGTGGGTTACAAGAAGACAAGGGTCCTTATCATTATCTTAGTCATTAATCTTGTTTGTTAACACACTGCAGTTGACATTCCATCTGACCATTTACAAATCACCATTTACAAATCACTATTTCAGTTTTCCAAGCAGCAAATTATAAGACCTAGGTTTAATATGATCTTCTTCCATAATTATGTAACCTGTAACATACTTTCATTTCAAGAGCTCTGGTTTTGTTTCCCACCCTCAGCAGTGATTATACATATGATGGGGGACAAGTGAGCTCCTCACTGCCTCGGTTTCCCTCTCTTTTAAATAGCTTTAGGAATAAAACACACAGCTGCATTTGCCCACAAGCTTTTGCACATCTGCCTTCATCACTGACAGTAATGAAGAACATCTAAAATAAACTAACCAACTTCTACCCCAAATGGAGGCAAAACAGATAAATTGTACCACAGACTATAAACTTATGAATCCTACATTCATGTTTTAAGAAACTCAGGGTAACAGTGGATCTTAAAAAAGAAATTTGTAGTCAGTATAAACTGTGAGATAAAACAAATAATAATAAATAACATTAATAATGATAGTAATAATACCCTAAATATCATCTCCAATTTCAAGAAAAGCAGGGGAGAGTATTTAGAATAAGTGTTCACAATATTCTTTCCACCAATATTCAAGGTACCAAAGAACTAACTTAAAAGCCACCTGAAATTTCAAACTGCATAACCTGGTAAAATGTGTGGTTACCTTAATCTGCTAGGAAGATGGTGAAAAGAAGAGACATATTATTCATTTTCAGCCCTAAGATTTACAGGATGGTCACATCAGTCCCTCACAAAACTTGCAGCAGATTTTCTTGGAGGTTTTCACAATACTTTTACTGTTTTCCAATAAAATACTTTACAGTGTTTTAACAGACTAATTCGATGTAAGCTAATGAAAATCCAGAGGTGTTGCAGTGGCTACAAAGCTATTGTGTAAGTGAAGTGACAAATAATTTCTTGGATGCTTGCAAAAGGCCAAGAAAAGAATTTCCCTCAAATCTCACATGCTTTTATGACTATGCAAATGGTCAAGTTAGTTTTAACCAACATTTTCCAATACTAATGCTGCTGATTCTGTTACCCTAAATAACAAACAGGGCACAGAAATTATTCATATTCTTTACTGCAGCTCTTGGCCTATATTTCCTGAGACAGTAATCATAAACATCTGTCCTGCCAGGTCACCAACTGACAGATCCATGGTAACCTTCAGCTATACTTCCAGCTAAGGAGGATTCCAAATGTAAAATGGTGTTCTGGGAGTGCATAGGCTGGCTGATTACTCGTGAGTCATAGCTGAGAAATGCAGCACAGGTATGAGCTCATAAACCCTTCAGAGACTTGCAGAATGGAGACATGGAAACCATATCACAGAAAAACCCCAGTGCCACATAAACGCTGTCTGAATAGCACCAGCTAACTGCAAATCAGAGCTAGCCACTAAAAGAGGAAATGTCTTTGTATGCTACCATTGTGTGGAAATGAGGTAGAAACCTCCAGGCTGCAAGGCTGAATAACCTGTGCAGAAACACCATGGAGTACTGCTAATGCGGGTATCTGACAGGAAAGAAAAGGTGGCCTTGCTTTTAGGATGGAGTTTTGAATTTGGAACCCTGTATTTGGGTCCTGGTTTTGCTGAAAGATTTCCTCTCTGAGCAAGTTCCTCTGAGAAGTCATGTGGGCACAGTAAAAAATGGAGCTATTAGACCTTTTCTACCTCTTGGATGCAATGCTCTGAGGGTTAGAGAGAGGCTTGAGAATCAGGGTAGTGATATCAAAGAAACCCCATCATATTCAAGCAACTTATACATTCCAAAACAGAGTTGGCTCTTAAGTAAGCAGTGTTATCACTGGGCTTTCTCAATAAAGTGGAAAACCTCAAAGTGAGGCAGAGCTGGAACCAGTCAGAGAGGTGTGAAGGGAGCTAGTAAACCTGTCCTTGCAATTATATTGACATTTAAAGAGAGCCTAACAGAGTGACTTGGGTAGCTGGCCAGCATAAACATGTATCATTCATATTATAAAAGCACAAGGCTATACTATGAAATGCCACATAGCATTAGGAAACCCAAATTACATTCATATATCACTTTAGGAAGACTTTGCAATCTGGAGTTCAGATCTGATACCCACATTTTAATAATGACCATGAAACGACTGTCTCCAAGAATAATCTGGAAAACTTGCTTTGAAGTGAAAGGAACACTGGTTTCTTTTTGTATGTTGTGACTCAATTCCATATAATGCAGAGGAGAACAAGGAGCATAAGAACAGTACTAGAAGGCTCCTTACTTCACATACAAGAGTCACAGGCAGAGCCTGGATGTTTACTACCTTTCTCCTCCTCCTCCTTATCTTCTCCTCCTCCCCTCTCCACTGCTTTGGCCAATCTACACTAGAGATGAAGTGTCTTGGGTTTGTCTTCTGTTTTTCTGGTAAGGAGGGTCAAGTATTTCATGGCTGCAAAGCAGTTGATTCTCTACCCTTTGAAACCACTGCACTGGGGTTAGCTGTCTTTGTAACAAATGTTTCTCAGCTTGTGCATTGCAAAACTTGGATAGATAGGGGAGGCGAAGGGAGTGAGGGGTCAGAAAGTCAGTCAAGGGGGTTTGTGAAGCATTGAAATGTTATTAAAATCCAAGGCCAAGAAAATCTTGCTATTCTCCTCCCTGTACCACCTTCATTTCCAAGGTCAAATATTCCCTGCCAAGGGAAAACTTGAGCACAAGCACATTAAAGAGACTTCACTGTGTTATCACCAGCAGATTTTTCACCCTAACTTCTATAGAGAGTCACAAAAATGATTGACTTCTAGAAAGAGGTTATGACCTAAGGAGGCTGAGAAACCTTATATTTGCTGAACCAGAAATTAAGGATTAGCCTGAGCTCTAACTCAGTGAAATGCCATTAAACAAGCCATGTTACATCTGAGGTATTAATCTCATTTTTAAGCATTCACATAACTTTTTAACAGGACTAATCATTGAGATGAAATTGCAATTAAGACATTTTCTTCAAAAAAGCAATTATGAAATTTTCTGAATATATTTGTCTATTGTTGGATGTTTGCATTTGTTTTTTTTTTAATTATGCACTCCATTCTGTATTCAGATCAATGTAAACACATGGATGAAGCTCTCCTAAATATAAATGGAGCTAGAAGAAAGCATATTCTTCCATTTGCTAAACATTTTAATTCAGGGATAGGGTGGTAGGAAAACTCATATATTCTAATTTAGTAAAATTCACAAGCAGATGTTTCTTCTTGGCAGCATGCCATTGTGACTTCTAAGAACTCTTAGAAATAAGTGTCTAAAATACACCTGTCACAAACTTGGATTTGTCATGGAAATGGGACTGGGGGTCTGTGTCATCTTCTGAACATCATTCTTAAGAGCAGCAAGTGAAGAAATCAAATCAATGTTCACATCCATTCTTCAGAATTTGTGGGGATTTTTTTCTCACAGACTTTTCCATTTCTTTTAGTGGTATGATGATCCTTTTTCTGTACAGTAAGCTTCTTACAGACAAGTTTGTATGAAGCAATCTGAAAAGAAGCACAGCCTCACATGGATGGAAGTGCAGCTTACTATCTTCAATGTATACTTTTCATACCACACACAGCAATGCAGTTAGTATATTTCAACCTACCTAGCACTGATAGGAATCCTCAAAGACTAGTTTCTGTCCCATCTGTGCTCATAGAGATGTTCTATATGTTGATTTCTTAACTTCCTAGAGCAACCATGAATCTGGTCTCCTCTAAGACAAACCAAATCCGAGGAAGGTTCCTTCAAGACTTTAGTAATCTAAAGAGATGTAGAGAGCTAATTGCAGGCTAAGAGCTGATTAGGCTTTATCCCATTAATTCTTGATTGAACTGTGCAAATGCAAAGCAAGGTGTCAGCCTCCACCCCTTTTGAGGGGGGGTAGTCTTTGTGCAGAGCAACCGTCTTACAAGATGACTGGCTCTAGCAAGTCTCCCTTAAGTACCTCAGGGGTCTTTCCACAGCAATGCAAGGAGAATAGTGGGTCACGCAATTCAACTCCAGAGATGTCTCAAAGTGGAGGAGGCAGGAATTTTCAAAGGCTTTTTCTTCCTTACTTGGAGCTTTCCCTGCCCTGAGTGTCAGCTGAGAAAATTTTATGTGCTGCTTTGTTATTTCTTTCATGGGGGCTTAAAAAGCCTTAAGTGCTTGCATTCAAAGATGGTAAGAGCACTGTAGAAGCTTGTTGAATTCCCACCTCAAAAGAACCTAAACCAGCAGTTCAAAGCAATTTAGAGTCTCTCCCAAACCTCCCTCCCACTTCTACCCTCACTTTCCTACCCTGGAATCAATCGAGTTCCTTAGTCTTTATGCTTTTTTTGGAAGAAAGGGATGGGATGCCAGGCAAGGGAGGCATCACTGCTTCTGTGGGTGGACAGCTGGCACTTGTAATGAAGAAGGTGGATGCTCAGAAGACTATGGTGACATTTGTTGTGGTTTCTGCTTCAGCAACCTTTGCTTGCCCCAGGTCTGGCAAAATGTCACTCCCTGGGACAGGAGGCAACAACAGATTTGCTTCTCCCTCTGCTGAAACAGATAAAATGAGGTTCCCTCTTCACCTTCCAATCTACTGGCCCTTTTGCACAATTCCTTTAGGAACCTGTGGCACCTGCTGCACATCTGTGAGGGGATGCATTGAAGTCATTGCCAGCAGACTGGAAAATGTCCAAAGGCCAGTGTTGTCTTCTGAGTTACTGCTCCATTTCAAATGATTAGCACTTTGAAGAGCCAGGAGGCTTCTTGACAGTGCTCATCCTCCTAAAATTACAAAAAAAAAACAGTGCAAAGACAGGCAGAATGATTTCATTAGTGCAACACAGAGCAATTTCTAGCTGCAATCCAGCAAGTTGCCAGGAGGATAAAAGTATCAGAAAAGTCCCTCCATTCACTGTTCCAATATCTGGAGATCCTACCGATACCTGAGTGTAAATGCTTAGCCCAGCTCTTTTATCCTCAGTCCCTCTGAACTCATATAGCAGAGCAGTCCTCCTGTGTCCCTGCTGTTATACCCACCTCTTACCCCTCCCAGTCAGGCACGTAAAATGGATGCTAACTCATCCCTTTCTCTTCACATGTTGTGATCCTCTGGGAGAGCATCTTTGGGCAGATGCCAGAAACCACAAACTAGCTGCTGGGTGAATTTGCTTGAAAAGCTGAGCAGCACATTATCTCTGTGGTATTTACTATTAAATGTGTGACTCTCCAGGTAAATATGGACTGAATCCAGGCCCTTTATCTTCTGTGCTGGAGGTAATTTTCAACGAAGGGCTGTCAGAGTGTCAACTTCATTGTCAGTCTTTAAAGCCTAGGACTGAGATGAGGACAGGAAGAGGTTTCACATAACAGGAATGCTTGGCGAGTAGAAGAAAGGTTCCCATATACCAAACTGAGTATCATCAACACTACCTTTTGTCTTTTTCGCAGAAATGGGCTGCAGAAAGAAGGAGAGCCCATGAATTTATTTGTTTTGATTCAATCTATAGGTTGTATTTGGAGCCTGAGGAAAACAAGTTGTTGCCATTGTCTGTGCCCCATCCCATGGATTACCACATACTGGGAAGGATGATGGGAAAAGTCTGCCTTAAGGTCATTCTCACCTAAGATACTAATGTTCCTTTATAACAAAACTTCAGCCATGAAGAAGTGTTCAGATTGCCCCTCAAAGGCAAGAGAAGAAACATTGATAGTGAATGGTGATAAAGACAGGGTGTCTGACATACAGCAGCACTGGGAACTGCCCAGTAAAACTCATTTCAGAGAAAATAACATGCTGCCAACAAAAAGGAACACAACCACTGAAATGAGATTTAACACTGAGGAGGGAATCAACTAGATACGAGCATGTTGTAAATGTCCAATTGGAGTGAACAAAACCGATGGGAGAATTTCTTTATACCTAGGGAAATTTGACCACAACCTTTAATAATGTCTTCACATTTCACAAGTCCTAATAACAACAGCTTTTGTTCACATAATGCCTTTCATCCTGGAAGAACCCAAAGTGCTTTACAAGTGACTTAGTAAACCATACAACAATATTCACTCCCCTCATTCCCCTTGAGGCTGAAAACTGACTGCAATTGGCAAGGTTTCCCTTTAGGTTTCCAATGTTCCATGAGTATTTCTCTAGGCCATTGCTGTTACATCTTTGTTTTGCTTTAATAGCAATTTTGACAGCAAGGGGAAAAAAGGGCAGCTCTTTTCTCAAGGACAGCTGCATGAATACAATCAATTTTGGGGGCCAAGAAAGAAAAAGAGAAGCTTAATGTCACCCCAACACAAAAAAAAAAGTCAGTTTTGCTCTCCAAAAGGGGAAAAAATTGAAAAAAACTCCACTTGAAGGAGAAACAGTGTATTTAATTTGCTATGAAATAAAACATTTTTTAATGTTTTCTGAAGACTGAAGTTGACTTTGTTGTAAAATAAATTGGATTTAAGTTGGCAAGTAGAAATGAAACATTTTGACTTCAAAATGTAATTTTTCTTTTGCACACAACTTAAGAAAACAAGGAAATCCATCTCACCTGGTGTTTTTCTTCACCAGGAACTTACATCAGTGTCTAGAATCAGCTTATGGAGAGGACAAGTACCCTAGTTCCTGCTATCATTTCTTCACTGCCTACCTGAATTAGCAGCAGCACCTTCAACAGCCCACAATGGATTTTTCCTCCATGAATTCATTCAGTGTAAGCCTCCCACGGGCTGTGTAAATTATATCATTCACAGCATTCTGTGCCTACAGGTTACATAGCTTCTGCATTGTGTGCAAAAGTACCTTGTTTTGATTGTTTCAATTTGCATCTTGGTAATTTACTAGAAGTAGAAGATATTCAGTAAAATAGTGCAGTATCACTCCTTATTCACTATCACCGCACCAATAATGGCTTTTGTCTTTCCACATAAGAGAACTTTGGTGTGCATCATTTCTGCTCCTGCAGAGGCACTAAGAAATTTTTTTTTACTCCCTCCTTGCTCCTGGGAAACCACAGTTTTGTAGTAGACTAAAGTCTATAACCAAATGTGTACAGGGGATTCTTTGGCTGAGCATATTCTGTTAATGCACACTAGGCTGACTGTCCCACATGGGTGGAATGGCTCAGATGCCTAGAAAACAGAAATAGTACCTTGTTTGACCTACTACAGTAGCAAACACATCCTCTTTGGGATAATGAAGGACTACAGAAGATATACACTTCAGAGAACATACTACAGCATCCAAAATGTACCACATTCCTGTGAACAGGAACATGATTCAACCTTCGGGAGTTCCTTTTAGTATAATATCTGTGTATGTCAAAGTTGTCCCTATTTTGTCTTATTGCTATGAACAGGATTAGTGAAAACGACATCTTTCAGGGGAATTCCTGTGGTGAACTTAGAAGAGACTCCAATATACCTTTAAAGGGCTTGTTGTTTCACAAGACGCTGAGCTTGAGAGACATATGTCCCTACATTTCTGGAGCAAAGCTAATGAAAGTTAACTGACCTATAAAAGAAAAGGGAAATCCTCTCCCAATTCCTCCTTTTTTTTTAAATTTAAAAAAAAAAGTTAAATTCAGAGGTGTTGAGAAACGCACTGAGCAGAGTGTGAAGGAAAAACAGCTCATTCATTCAACCTTTACAAGCAGCTGGGCTTGATCTGGTTGAGCTTCTGCTGTGTTCTTTGTGTAATGGTATATTATAAAAATGTTATTAGAAGAACAAATTTAGCCATAGCAGGAGGAGAAGAGGGGAAAAAAAAATCCTAGAACCTTGAAAGATAAATCAGCTTCTTTGGGACTGAGATTTTAAGCCTCCCCTTGTGGATAGCTCTGAAGCTTTGGATCGTTACTGATTGGGCAGTTCAGAGCAACAGGAAAAAGAAAAACAAAACAGAAAAAAAAATTCTTCATTCCTTTGACTGCAACATTCTCTTGCATCCTTTGCTGAAGAACTCAGTCTGCTCAGACTCAGTTATAGGGAGTTGGAGCATAGTGAGAGGGGGAGAAGTGGCAGAAGAAGTTCTCCACAAAAAGATCTTCCTCTGACTTGTTCATGTTTTACATCAACACAGAGTTAGTGAGAAGTGATTCAGTTTGAAGAGGGACCACCAGTATGAAATGTAAGCTGAGAACACAGAAAGAAAACATGCATCAATACTGCAAAAAGTACTTCAAACTAATAGAGGAATTTTTTACCTCAGTGATGACTCCTTTGCTTACATTGAGTCTGATGCAGAGATGAAGGAAGGCCTACTGATTAAAGCTTTAGATGGCCAAATTAAGACACCTGCCCATGTTTTCACAGATGACAAATATACAAAAGGCATATCTGTCTCTATGGTGTTGAGATGTTTAAACACAAATCTTAGGACACTGGGTAAACACTGAAAATAAAAAAATCACAGGTAATTCCAAAAATCTAAGTTTCATTTCACTTTTCCCTGTACTGATCTGTCTCAAGAGTAGCAATTATGGTAGTCAATTTCTTTCAGCTGCAAAATGTGTTATGCTAACTTTTCCCAAAGTGCTGCATTTTAGAAATTAATCAGTCTGCCATGAACGAGCATAAACCTGGTCTGGTTACAAAGTAAGGAGCTGCTCAGAACTTCTGTTTCCCTTAAGCTTTTGTCTTGGTAGCAAAAAGGCTTTTGTGAGTGTTTCAAGTTGACTTGTTAATTGAATTAAGTCTGTCTATTTTGAACTTCAGTGACTTGAGGAAAAACAGATCATATATGTTTTTCCCAATGAAGTTAGGAACAGAGACCTCAGGTGGATTGCCTGGGTTACCAAGTCCTGTCTCCATGATGGCAGCAGCTCTTCAATAGATTATTTACTTAGGGGAAATACAAATCTACTACTACTTATGCTCCCACACAGCAGAGGCTGTAGGATTCTCTGCACAGCAAAGTGGAGACTGTAGGAAAAGCTAGGAAGCTGCCACAAGACCTAACAAAAGCCATGAAGGACACCCTGTTCTGAAAAAGAAATTTGTTGTATGATGCATGGAAAAGAAGTCCATGTCCCTTTCTAAAGAGGTGAACTGGAGGAAAATTCACCTCCGTCTCCAGTCCCAGCAACTTGATTAAATCTGAGCATCTGAGCCAGACACACCCAAAACACAACTAAATTGATACAAATAGAGCATGTACATGTGCCCTGGAATGTTCTCTGGCACTAAAATCAGCTGGCACCAAAAGACTGGCTTGCAGCCTCTCTCAGAACTTGAAAACAGGCTGGCTACCTGAAAACTGCCTCCTACAAATAGTTTCTGAATCAGCCTCTGATCTACACCTGTACATAAATATTGGACAGTATTAGTTGTCATGGACAAAATGCTTACACCATTTAGCAGTGTAAGAGTTTGGACAATCGCATTCCAGTGTTTGAAAATATCTCCAATTGTCCTTCATTTTGTAGTCTAAGTGGACTCTTGGAAAGCTCTTAATGGACTTAATTGTGCAGCTCTTGTAATTTTGTGCACCTCATTTAATTTTGGGCACCTTATTAGAAGACCTTTTTTTCCTTGAAATGTGCTCAGTACCAGTACTTGAGGTCTGAGCTCCAAGCTGTTATAATTCAGTATATAGGTTTTGTGGCAGTGCTTGTGTGTGGCCTATAAGATTAGCCACCAAACATAAACATGAATAATCATAACACATTTTCACTCAGTGAGTATTCTGCAATATTTGTGTAAAATTTCATTGACCTATAAAATGTTTCTCAGTAAATAAAATTAATCCCTTTGAATAAGCAGGAAGTAGAGTTGAAGAAAAATTCCACACCTAAGTCATTCGGGCACTTCTCTCTAGTAAATGTCAACCAGTTCCGTGTCATTTAACCAATATCAAATACTTGACATGGCTCATATGGGACAAATACAGATTTGGCATTCCTTGTATGGTTGTTAGTCCCAGACTCCATAAGACTTCAGCAAAGTCATTTCAGACTCTGTGCTCTGGTCTGTACATCTTAACTTCACTTTGACTCAAAGACCTCATTGCCTCCAGACTTTTAGTACATACAGCAATTAGCAGAGTAGAGTCCTTGCCTAGAGACTTCAGACATTGTCAAAATACCAATAGCAATAGCTGCCAAAATTCCCGGAGGTTTGAGGGTGGGAGTTCCCTGAGAAATGAAACAAATAGTCTGATGGGTGCCAGATTGAAACATATCTGATTTCTTCCAGGTGCATGTCCTCCACCACTAAATCCTCTTGCTAAATCCTCATTTGTCCGCTTTCTTCTCCTTCTTCTCAAGCCCCCAGAGTACCTTCACATCATTACATCCTTGAAGTTCACCACACTTTCAAGTTCATTCCTGTGTCTGTTAAGTCTCTTCCATATACCTCCATCTTCCTCCCATTTTAACTATCAGTGTGAAAAAAAATCAATGCATTATGAACGCTTCCACACATGTGGTAACTGACCAGTCAGGAAAAAAAAGGAGAAAACTGAACACATACACCCACACCAGAAGATAACTACTGAAATGTATTGCAACCTTTTTTTTCATAACAGGAACTTTAATTAGGATCTTGGCTATGCATTTCAGCAAATTTTACTAAACTAGATGGAACTTTTCTCTGAGACTTCCATCTCTGTCAAAGTTAATTGAAAAGTGTTAATGGGTTAAAACTATTTTGAGAAAATAAAGGTGAAAAGTCAGGCTAACAGACCAAAAGTGTGAAAAGCTTGTTTCTTTATGGCTATTTATTCCAAACCTTCTTGAATTTTTAAGTAGGATTTTATTTGTCAGCAACTCAGTGAGTAAATAATGAGGTGGTAAGAGGAAAAGCAACTATTACACATAATATGCCATGTCTCCAAGTACTATGTGTGTACATGCTTGTGTGCATTCACAACCAACAGGAGACACCTCTCTCACAACTAATATAAACCTCTAAATCAGATGGAAATTGCAGGTGCACTGAAAAAAAAAATCAGTATTTCTCTCTTCCCTGGTGGTATCTCTACCTTCAGTTAACTCTGGATGCAGCCTCCTCCTGCTACATATTCCTGGTTATCAATTACAGACAGAAGTCCATTAATTTTCTGGAAAGAGAAGTATTTCAGATGCAAAAAGAAGGCTCCCTGAAGAGTCAGCACACAAGAGTAAGTCACCATGCAGAAGACAGGGCTCTAGAGTTTGCTGTGACAGTTTCCAATTGCCCAGGTAGAGATGGATGGTTTGTTTGGCCAAGCTATACTTCCCTGTGCTGAAATAGGTCTTTGGTAGCTATGGTACATAACTTCATCAAGTGTATTTTTCTTGGCTGGGGCCACAGAGAGGAATGTTTGCTCTCTCTCTCTCATATTATTTTTTTCCCCAATCCCTGCCACCCTTGCCAATGATAAATAAAGTGCTGCAATTAGAAAGTTTGGGTCCTTCATTGCTTGTGCATCACAGCCTAGGATTTGTGCTTCTGAAAATGGAGGGACATCAGGAAGAAGCAACTTCATGCGTAAAGCGTTTAACAGACTCTTCAGTTAAATCCCTGACTATGAAATAGATTATTTCTGTGGCCCAGGGAAAATTGTAGGACTCTGTGTAAATTTATCTTTTTTTTTTCAATTGCAGAAGAGAAGTAATAAGTGCTGATATGACAAGTGAGAAGATCCTGGGGTAATATGACCTTTAGCATTAGGCTTGTCTCTTATGAAGCCGTATACACAAGCTGCTAGAACAATCAGTTCTGCAATTCTAGTTTTCACATCTAGGGCTATAATAACTTTTGTTTTAAATCTGGGAAGACATCCATGGAGCCATCTTTGCCTGAGCTTCAGTCTGAGGTCCTGCTGAAGCCCTGGGTAAACTAGACCAGCATTCTTCATGACCAAGTTATCCCCCAGTAGTAGTTCCAATTTAATTCAAACACATTTAGATCTATATGCCTTGGCTTTTATCCTTAGAATAATTTACAAATGTTGCGTGATGTACCATTTCCTTGAGGAAACAGCTTTAGAAAATGAGAGAAAGCCAGGAGTTCCTTGCTAGTGAGATCTGCACATTCTTCACAGGTTTCATTTTATTAAAAAAAAAAAAAAAAAAAAGAATGGAAAATGAAATGTAGTAACAGTGAAAGAAAGGCAAAACAAACAGAAGCAAAAATTTCCTTTACATTGATCTAGAAACTGAGAAACCCTGGGAAACATTAATAATAAATACACTTTGTTTTCAAAGACCTAACAGAGTATGGAGTAGGACAGAATTTATTTTTCTTGGTCCAGAGGAAAAAGAAAATGCTACAAGTCAATATACAGTCAAATAAGAACAAGCCTGTCAATGGTGTGTAACAACTCAACCATGCAATCCCAATAGAGCAACTAGCCTGATTTAAAATAAATAACCTGTTTCACATTAAGCTTTGACTGAAGAGATTCAACAGTAATACATTTTACTCATTTACAGATCCATTTTCAAAGGCCCTCCACAGATTTCTCCAGCTCTGAGTACAACTTAACTGGGAAAGTTTGTCCTGGACTCATAGTCCAGTTATGACACAGCTGTGCACAAACAGTAGTCATCAATATAATATAAAAGAAGACACAAAAATAACATCTGCATGCAACCTACCATGCAGTTTTCCACTTTGGCAAGATTATAATCTAGTCTGGCACAGGATGTATCACTACTGTCCTCCTCTGGTGTTGGAAGAACTCTGTGATAAAGAAGGTTGCTGTCTGTTGGGTTGGGAGGCATATGCTGCTTATATAACACAGGGAAACAGTACAACAATGGTCTTGGGACCTCAGAATCAGGACGTCGGTTTTCCTCTGCCTTTTTTAGCTTATCTGAAGATCACAAAAAAACAACTTACAGCCCCTTTTAGGACTGAATAGCCCCTTCTCTCCTCTATGACAAATTGGGGTGGTATAATGTCTGTCCTTGTGGCTGACCCGCAAGATCCAGTCACCATTGATTAGCTCCTCCTGTGTGCAAACAGGACAACAACACATAAAACAGCAGGTTTGAAAAACATATAGCATTTTCCCAGTGAACAGCAATGTAGAGGACTACAGTAACATCATGAACTTCCCCCTTGACTTTCTGCAGTAATCTTTTACTAGTAGGCATTGCTAAGAGGCAGGCTTGGCTGGAACCTGTTTGCTATGGAGCAAACATAGATCACATAGAGTGATCAGTTAGCTGCGCATTGTACAAAAGAGTTGTTTATGAGATCTGCTTATAATTTTCTATCAAAACTGTTTGTTGTTCCCTCTGTGAGAAAACTGAGGTTTTACCTCAATGGAAAACAGAATTGTGAAAGAATAATTTGCTTTCTGTAGAGAATACCAACTTTTGTCAATTGCTGCAAGCTTGCCATAAGAATATTTTCAGTGGACAGCCACTGCTTCCAACTAAAACAAAATATTTCCACATTCCTTAAATGAAGCATTTCATTTCATTTCATTCCATCAGCTTTATTAAATATTCAGTCACTGCCTCTCCAGTTTTGCCCCCTTCCCCCGCACCATAAGACTGTGCAGTGAGGCCATCGTCTTGTGCACGTATGTCCAGGGCTGTGCCAAGAAAAAGGAGTGCATGCACCCTGAGAAAGACAAGGGGTTGATAAAGGGCCTCACCTTGTGGAAGACCAAGTCCAGTTTCTAAAATATTGCAGATTTTGTGGATACATCCCAAACAGCTACTTATGTGAGCTCATCAGAACCAAATCTGGGACAAAGGCTCTGGCTTATTATTTTGCAAACCCTTAAGAAGCTCAGCAACATCTAGACTTTGGAGCAGAGATGGAAGATTCTTAGGGGAAGCTTCAAACAGGCAATACCCTCACACCCTTAAAGCTGTTGCAGTTTGTTGCGCTGTCTGAAAAACAGAGAGAAAGGGAAACTTATGCTGAGAACCAGAGGAAAAAAACAGTAATGCTTCTGGCAAGATGTTCACAACTTTACAATCCCCTTCTTTTGACAAACACCAGGCTTGTGGCACTTAGCATTAGTGGGCACTGCTTTCTTCCCATGTGCTATTGATTAGATGCTAATAAAGCAAGTGGTGATGTATGCATTTTATTGAACGGTTTGATTAGGGTTTCCCTGACCACAGCTCTCACACAAGGAGAGAATTGGATATGCCAAGGGTTTGAACATATATTTCAGGTTCACAGGGGGAGGGACAGCTTCTTCTCCGAAAGCAAATATATGCTCCCTCCCCTGAAAAAATATCCCCCCTTTTCTGAGCCAGTTCTGCTGATTTTTGGCTCGGTGCCTTGTTCCATTTGGAAGCCATATTTAGTGTGAGCAAGGAAACAGCCAATAAACAGGAGCTCTGGTATTTGCTTTTCTGGAAGTCCCAGGCAAGACCCATAGCTAAAGCACTGTGTTCAGGATCCCAGAAACATCTGCTTTCTTTTCAAAGCTGGAATTTTTTTTATTTGACTTTTTGCTGCAATCCCCCTCCCTTTGTGCTGGGAGGGAGCTGCAGGGAGGAAAGGGAGCTCTCAACTATATAAGCAGAGTAGAGCGAAAACCGAACTCTGCAATCTCTAGGTAATTGTGCCTGGCACCTGAAGGCTGGGGTAGTAATCCTTACATTTCTTTCACACTCCATTGATGGATGGCGTGCTGGGGGTGTGAAGTCTATTTCCCTTTTCCCATCGCTGTCCAAGTGCTGGAACTGCAGGATGGGCTTTTGTAAGCTCAGTCCCTCTTACCAGATGTTGCTCTTTTTTTTTTTTTTTTTCCCCTGGTTAATATTAACATAAGGCTTTAAATTGAAGGCCACAACATTGGTACAGAGTGGAGTGCAGTTTTCAAGCTTCCTCCAAAACCTCTTGCATACATTGACCTGGCAAAGAGCTACAACAACCTTAAGATTATGTTTTAGGAGCTTGAAGAGGTTTTTTGTGTTTTATCAGTTCTCCTGGTTTACTGATCTGTTGTCAGAGTTCTTAAGGCACTTATATGAGTATGCCTATATATATATACATTTATACCTTCACAGATGACTACCTAGACATGGCCTGTAAAAAACAAGGCTCAGTGAAGGCTTTCTCACCATCAATTTAAAGTCATAATGGAACTGACTTATAAAATGTATTTTATATGCTTGCTGTAGTTTGAATAGAAATCACTTTCAGAGAGCTCTGGACTTGTGCTAGGAACAGATGGATTAAATAATCAGTCACAAAGGTCTCTTCTGGATCTGTACTTTCTGATTCTAAGGAAATATATATTTGTGCATCTATATACATGTATGTGTGTATGTATATGTGTTTATGTAAAAGACAAAGTATTTCATTGGAAAGGTAGATTAGGCTTCACTACATTTTTTGTAAAGTAGAAATTTCTAATTAATCTAGTTTTACGAATACTGACATTAAGACAACTGAGACAGATATATCTAAATAAATAGGTTTTGCTATAAGGAGTGTTGCAGGCATGAGTCTTTGAAAGAGATAAATACACACAGCAGTCTTTTATGCTGAACAAGAAGCAACAGAAGGTTTCCTCCCAGCACTTGCCCACACCATATCAAACCACAAATACGACACTGGCAACTCATGTTAATTAATACAACAAGAGCAGCATCCCTACCCCACTCCAAAATTTCATTTGATGCTGCCAAACACTGGACATTTGTCCTGCCCTCTGATAAACTTCCTTCTTGGATTGTGCCTGAGCCTGTCTTGTGCAAGAGACTACAATAATACATGATGGGTTTCTGATGTGCGGAAATGATCCAATATGCTGGAAGTAGATTCACAAAATTAATTTTTTCACTTCAGCCTAAATAAGCTTTTGAACTCAGGTTTCAAGTCCTACTTTATTATTATTATTATTTCTCAAAATATATTCAGGGGATTTTGAGAGGAAAGAAGAAGGATTTCCACATGGCATTTTTTTACTGTTTGGTCTACAGTTTCCATCATTTCCAGTGAAAAAGTCAAGTTTCAGTATTTTAAAAATACATTTCTAAATAATTGCACACATGTATATGAAATCTCACACACCTACATACACACGTATTTCTCAATGTAGTAGCTGTTTATTCCTCAGAACAGACCAATCTAACATGGTGACATATTCAACAATCTTAAAAGGACAGTATTTGTTTTATTTTTTTAGCAAGTAAATTGAATTCACATGATCTTTTGAAAGACACACAGAGGCAAAGAATACACTGATTGAAATTTAACAGTCTACTAAAACAGTGATTTCAACTCAAAACCTGGAAGCTCCTTCTCAGATATGAAGCAGGAACATTTATGGGAAAAGTTAATTGTCTGCATTCAAGGTTCAAACACTTAAACACTGCATTGGTAATTTTAAAAAAAATTAAATCAAAGTCATAATGCATTACTTCGGGAAAACTTAGACTATTCTTACAAAACAAATTAAAAAAAAAATCCTGACTCAAAAATCCAAGGGGTACAGGAAGAAAAATGATAAAGGAGAATCCCAGCATGCTTTCACCCTGAAAGTGCCCTGGCTTTGCTGTTCCTCTTTGGACACAAACACTAGGTGAAGCTCCATGACACTGCAGAGCTCTGAAGTCCTGGTAATAAAGGTTTTTATATGATTAGATATAAGCCCCCTGAAAGCACAACTCTCACTTCAAATGTGAGCCCCAAATTGGAAGGATAACATTGCTGAAACTGCGTCACTGAAGATGCAGTTAGGCAGCCATTCTCAAGACCTTTAAATGGTAGGAAAGATGGAGATCAGCCCTTGGTGAGATGTTTTGCCATGGTCTTCATCTCAAGGTTATATCTGGAGAATGAATCACAGAATCACACAGAATCACAGAATAACCAGGTTGGAAGAGACCCACCGGATCGTCGAGTACAACCATTCCCACCAATCCCTAAATCATGCTCCTAAGTACCTCATCCACCCTCACCTTAAACACCTCCAGGGACGGTGACTCAACCACCTCCCTGGGCAGACTGTTCCAATGCCTAACCACCCTCTTCGTGAAGAATTTTTTCCTTACCTCAAGCCTAAATCTCCCCTGGCGGAGCTTGAGGCCATTCCCTCTCGTCCTGTCCCCTGTCACTTGGGAGAAGAGGCCAGCTCCCTCCTCTCCACAACCTCCTTTCAGGTAGTTATAGAGAGCAATGAGGTCTCCTCTCAACCTCCTCTTCTCCAGGCTGAACACCCCCAGCTCTCTCAGCCGCTCCTCATAAGGCCTGTTCTCCAGTCCCTTCACCAGCTTTGTTGCTCTTCTCTGGACTCGTTCCAGAGCCTCAACATCCTTCTTGTGGTGAGGGGCCCAGAACTGAACACAGTACTCGAGGTGCGGTCTCACCAGTGCCGAGTACAGAGAGAGAATAACCTCCCTGGACCTGCTGGTCACGCCGTTTTGGATACAGGCCAAGATGCCATTGGCCTTCTTGGCCACCTGGGCAGACTAGCTTTAGTAGTTGGTTTTCAACCTATTCCCAGTTGCTTTTATTAACTACCACTCCTCCCTGCTAGAAACCCAGTGTTTATAGTATTATTTTCGTGATGAAATATTTGCTGCTTTTGGATTACAATTATAGCTGGTCAGAAACTAGAATTTCCTTTCCTTAGGATACTCTGGCATTTGAAAGAGGACAGTTTGTATTCCAAATTGGAATAGAAAGCCAACATTGTGAAATTTCTTGTGAGAAGAACATACTAAAAATTTCAACAGGGGACCACTGGAAGTTTTCATTGTCGTAATATCAAAGTACACTGTCCATTAAATGAAAACACGTTTCAATGAAGTTAAAAAAAAAAAAGTTGTTTCAGATAAATCATTTGATTCACTTAGACATCCAAATAAATATGTTTGATTATGCCTAAATAAATAAAAGCTCACATTAATGCATTATGCAAACAAAGTGAAAGGGAACAATACCATGAAAAGCAGTTATCAAACACATTTATAACCACCCTAATAGAAAGAACCATCATTTTCTCATGGCAATTTGCTTTATGAGCAAAAAATCCCCTAGACTGGTCAGAATGCAAAGATCATGTCTTTCTGACTTTCTCAAGGCACGCTGGATTAGCCTTACTGCACATTGTCTCTTGCCAGGTGGAAGGACGTAAGAAACATGAGGTTATTACAGAGGAGGTAGAAGAAAGGAACATCTGGAAAAGAGGACATGATTCCACTGGAAATCTGGCTTCAATATTTTGGCTGCTCGTGCAACAACTTATTATTTCTGGAGATTTTGGCTTAGCATGAGAAGCACTGGCTGGGGTATTATGCTCCTCTAAGAAGTGATGAAGAGGGTAAGAACAGTTATCTTTGAGGCTAACACCTGAAGTTGGCATGTCAGTAAAGTAGGAAGATAGAAGGAGATCTGGAAACTACATTAATGCAGCCTGGGGCAGGAAATTTAGCATTCATGATGAGACTGTCCTGTGCTTTGGTAAGTTCTGGCCAGTTTAAGTGTCCTCTAGAGGCAAGCAAGAAACTCAAAGCTTTTATGAGTCCCCAGGCACTAACATCAAATTTAGACCCCAGCTGTTTTGGGGGATGGGGAGTCTTTTGTCAGCCAGATAATAATTGGATGAAAAAGTTTAGTTCTGAGCTTCTGTTCACATTTGATTCTAATTACACTGAGGGTAAGTCTGACTTTATCTATCAAAGGTACAAGGACTGCAAGTGTAGTTCTCTGTTCACTAACACGGCTCCCAACACTTCTTTTGGAAGACTATGCCTGCCAGC
This sequence comes from Clamator glandarius, assembly GCA_033459285.1. Taxonomy (NCBI): domain Eukaryota; kingdom Metazoa; phylum Chordata; class Aves; order Cuculiformes; family Cuculidae; genus Clamator; species Clamator glandarius. Next base: position 106,517 of record JAUNZM010000323.1, on the reverse strand, counting down.
AAATTGTGCTGTTGGGAAGTTGCCCTCATATCTGTAATACCCAGTTCCCAGAAATATATCTCCTGCACGTTCCACTTGTGTATGCGTACTATGCTGCATTGTGCCAGCAGGCCTGTGCCTCCACTCAGCACAAGTCTGTGCAGTTTTGAAGATCAATAGCTCTGTCCGTTCAGCTGCCTGATAGCACAGCTGATGTGTGGAGAATTGCTGTAGATTACATAGACCTGGACCAAGCTAGAACGACTCCAGCTCATCACATGGTACAAACTTTCTGCTCATAAGCCATTAAATCAAAGTCGAACAGAAAAAGGAATGACTTAAAGATTATGCTTCAGGACAGCATATGAGCTGAGACTAGCCTCAAGTCTCCAAACACCACCTCCTCCTCACCCTCCTGACCGGCCAATGCTATGTGCATATGGAGCAGATGTAACCTATCCTCAGAGCCCCAGAAGGATCGCTAGACAACGATGTTCAATGTGTTCCTACATTTTGCAGTGGGATGCAGTCAAGTGAGCCAACAGCTACACAGACAACTCCCTCACTGGACCAGTAGGTTTGGTGGAAAATTTAGTTCATGGAAGAGGCTAATTTCTTCATGTGGAGGTGTTACAGACAGATGTCATGTAACTACCAAGGGGATGTTAGGGAAAAGGCTGGGAAATAAATCTCAGTGCCTTCTGGTCCAGTGTAAGCCTAAAGCAACCCCAGTGACTTTGCCTAACTGCCGAGGAGTTCATCCAGGCTGGCAAAAGCACAAATGAGATCACATCTGGAGTCTTAATGGCAGAAGTGAAATGGCTAGATAAAAAAAAGATAGAAGAAAGAAACTACATTGGTACATTATTTCCTTATGACTGTATTTACCAATGTTTTTTTATTTTCATTCCTGTCATCTTCACCTCAAAACATCACCTTTTATTAATGCTTTGTTTCATCCTCCTTTTGTCAAATGTCACAGCAAAGAGATCTTGTAAGGACCTAGTTAAAACGAAGTAAACACTCTTCCACTCATGCTGAAGGTGTGTCTGTTATCAGGCAAGCTGCAGGAAGAAACTGCTAATCGTGATGATTTGCAGCATCAAGTGCTAAGTGGGCAGGCTGCCCAGTGGGCTGAGTTGTGCCTGTGTGCACATGTGTGACTGTGTGCGTGCTTGCATGCATACATTTCTTTGCCTGCTTATGATCCTGTTGCAAGTCGGCCTGCAGTAGATCCCACACATTCCAGAAAAGTGCAGTGTGCTTCCAAACATCCACCAAGGGATAAAAAAATAAAATTACATCTGCCCCAAACAAGAAAGTGATTGCCCAATTAAATTGGACTCAGTACTCAGATGGAGGACACAGTAGTGTCACTGCCTGAGTTGCTGCGCTGATCTCGGTAACTGTCTCAGTGTATTCATTCAGCTGCTGATGCTTTGTCTGTACCAAAGCTGTATCTTTCTACATAAATTCTGATTGAAAGCAAAACCAGAAAAAATGTGCACAGGGCTGAGCAAAGAACTGTTGAGCAAAGCTTACACTGGAGGACTGGGGCCATATGGTGATAAAGTGCCCTGACACTCTGGCAAGCAAATTTGCATGAAATTTTCACTCACGCTCATTTGCCTACCTGAGCTATCAAATTAGAAATGTAATTGTTCCAGAATCCTTCTCCAGGCTAGAAGAGAGGAGAGACTCTTCAAAGGGATGACTGAGTCTACTTTGGAACTGAAATCTCCGTTAGTATCTACCAGTCTCACTTTCACATATGTTGATGAAAGTTGTCCTTGGTGGGTCACCAAGTCAAACTGAGTCTCCACTTTGCCTCATTGCTTTTGAATGTCGCACAATTAGAGGAAAGGCCCAAGGCCAGACTCAAATTAGTCTTGTAGATCAGCACATTCCCTTTGGCTGTACTTTCCTCTGTTATCTCTTCGCAAGTGGAAGCAGATTTGGAGACTATCTTAGCCAGCTTCTCACATGATCCAGCACACCAGTGATGTGGAATCACAAATTGTTGCAATTTGTTCATTTCCTATGTACACAACAGCCCTGTTTCCTGGAACAGCAGTTGTAACAAGCTGTATGTGAGCACGTAATTCACTGTAGAAGGAACTACAATGTTCCCTCTTTCCACCAGAGTAGTGTTCAGTCATCTTTTAAAATAGCTCAACCAATATCTCATCCGCTACTTATCTCCAGAGACTGTTCTGCAGCCTGGTACCTCTCACCAGTAGGAAACGATGCAACACAAAAGTCCTTTTCCAAATTACTTTCTTCACATCGTGCCACTTCCCAGGTGAAATTTTTCTGTATTCCCCACAACTTTTTGATTAATGCACGTCACATCAAATGTGATCAAGAGTGCAGGGTAGGTGCAATTTTTGGGTCTAGTTCAAAAATTTGGCACAAACTCCAAAATCTATCCTTTGCTCTTAAAATGTGTCTCCAAGGTCTTCAGTATAAAAGCATAAAAATATTGGCCTGTAAGAGTCTGTTTGAAGTTCATATTTTAAATGATTTTCGGGATGATGGTAAAGTTGGAAAAGATAATGTAGTTTTCAATTAAAGCAGTTTCTTTCCTGTTTTTTTTTTCCTTTTGGCAGAGACCGGGGAATATCTACAAAATAATAGCAGTGGCCTGAGTCAACAGTGGGTCCCTCAGTGAATTGTAAGTCACACTCAATGAAAGCTTTTCCCTGAGTCAGTTTGTGGTGGAAAATGATAGGCTCTAATACAGATATGCTGGTAGTCCCACAATAACAGTTCTATATGTACACAGATGCTGATCTGTCCAAAGGACAGTGTGTTTTTCATTTTCCAACATTTGGCAAAGGAAATCGTGTAGTGGTTATGGATTGGGTGACTATTACCCTGGTCAGTTAGGCAGGTATGATTTATTTATCAGCTTTCCAGAGGGAGGGGGAGATTTGGAAGGGGCTGCAGGGGGAGAAGAAGAGGAGAGTGGGGAAAGGCTAAAGGGAAAAGCAAGATTTATATCCAGATGCGAATGTTGAGACAAGGGAGGGAGCCACGGCAGGGAAGGAGCGTCTACAATGAGGGCTATTCAACAACTCCTGCAGCAACACAGCTCTGAAATGTAAAGGACTAAAACGTATTCCTTCAGCTCCATCCCTGGGGGTGTCTGGGGTTCCGGTAAGGAAGCGACTACACACCGGTAGCTGCAAAGTTTGAGGCTCAAATATCTCATACTGCAATTGCATCTGGATTTGAGGATCACAGAGAGGCTTTTTTTCCTTTCTGCAACTCCTTGTACATCAGTAAGAGAGTACATTGAGCATCTCTTTCATCATCTGTCTCTAAGCAAGGTGGGCTACAGCAAAAGTAACAGAGAAATGAAATAAAAGCACAGAAGGTACAAAGGGTGCATGGTACTTAAATTTTTAGGATCACAAGCACAGAACAATTTAAGCTCAAAGAGACCTTAGGAGGCCTCTGTTCCAACTCCCTGCTCAAAGCAGGGTCTTCGATGAGGTACTCCTGCTTTAAGATTACAGACTGTATTCCCAGAATGACAAATAACCTCGTTTTCTGATATCTTGGGTCAATTTGGCTGTTTGTTATCACTGGAGGAAATTTTAGCCTAGCAACTTTTAGGATTCAGATCTTTCTTAATTACAAAATCATAAAAAGAATTGCAGTGCAAACAAACCATATTGAAATAATATGAACATTAATATGTACACTTTATCTTGAGTAAATCTGACAGTTTTCAGAGGAAGACATAATTCATCTGGAATGCCTCCTAACTCATTTTCACTGTCACCATATGCATTCACAATGCAGGAATCTTTGGGTGGTATAAATTGCCAGAGTTGCACTCGCTTCAGTGGCATGAGGCCAGTTTGATAATTAGCCAACCATCAGGTCCAAATTTTTCTCCTGTTATTTGTGCAACTCACATATAATCTAGGCAGGCTAGCAAGAAAGCAATGGCTTCCAAGGAAAACATTGAGTAACACAGAACAATGACCTGTCTCTTGGTGAGCTCAGAAGCTTATCATTTCTTATAGCACCCAATTGCCACTATCTATTTTCAATCAAAATCATGCCCTGCTTGCACAGGCTGGGATTTCCCTACCCATTTAGTGACACAGAAAACAGATGATTTGGAGTGGAGGGCTGGTGATTTCTTTGGTCCCATACTATATTGCTCGGTAACCTTCACACCTCCTTAGCAAACCACCAATTTTCCCTTTCAACGAGAAAATTCAGCCTGTACTGATATTAAAATATCTCTTTAAATAATTCCTCAGTTCTTTTTTCCGTACTTCTATGTCCATTAAAAGCCAAAATCTCCAGCTAAATATGCAAAATCTTATGTGAACATTTACAGTTTCCCACAGGCATCCCTGCAAAACTGGTGGAAGCAATATATATGTCTGCACTACCTGATGTGTTCAGGGTACTGTATCCATGTAGCTCCTACCATTTAAACTGGGGCAGAACTCACCCCTAGTATCTTTTTAATGCAAGCTTGTGTGACATTGTACACAATCTGAGGACCTCTGTCAGGAGAACAGGAGAGTGTCCTAGGAACAGTAAATTCTCACTAGATGTGTAGTCAAGACTCCCTGATATGCTCCCATAAAGCCTGTCAAATCAAATCTCAATAACTTGGAATAATAGATTTGAGTTGAAGACACATTGAGAGCACTATGCTGTGGCTCAGACCTTGGAGGTAACACACTTGGCCAGGGCAGTGACATAAACAGGAGAGGAGGTGAAAAAGAAAAAGTCAGAGAAAGTGCACATGGCCACCTTATAACCTTACTAGTTGGTTAGAGTTCTCATGTAATGCTCTCACAGATAATGGTAGAAAATGACTATCTGTCACTGAAGAAATGGGTATAGTTTATTCAGATACAGATTAAGTAGATTGATATGAACAAAAGCAAGTTAAATATTATCAACTTAACCACTTTTATTATTTTCTGTTTTTTTCAGACAAGCTGCTTTGTCATAACAAGAATATGTTTGTATGACAAATGCTATACAAATATCCAATATGTGTATCTCCTGTTGTGGGCTCTGATTTTTAAGCAATGTTTGGTCATTTTTTGAGCATTTTGCAAGACATGTTTTAGAAGTATTTAATTTCTATGCTGTCTATAAGCTGAGTACAAATGGAATTTTTTCTCCCAAAAACTCTCAAGATTTTTGATTTTTCCCTCCCACTCTGAACAAGGACAAAGTCAGAAATCTCATGTTCAAAACCCAATTATTTAAGAAGCATTCATGTTGCATCAGTCAAAACATTTCAAAGTTGGTTGTATCCCAATTTTAAACCTTGTTTTCCTTCTGATATATAAAACAAACTCTAGTCAGAGAGCAGTTTTGAATCAAAAAAACACCCACCTTCTTTCCATTTCAAAAATTCTGGAATGGGATTTTTCAACACATCTCAAAAGTATTTTTCCCTTTCAATTGCAGAGCATGATAAAAATTGCTCTATCCCCCCAAATTAATTAATTTGCATGAATCTACAAATTCCAATATTAATTAATGCTTTTTAGAAAATTCCCTAAGCAGCTTTTCCTGAGCTTAAAAAGAGCTTAAAAAATATTACAACAGTTCATCTCTCTCTGCACTTGTAACAGAGCCCAGTATGAGCCTACATATGCAGTTTGGGTCTCAAGTTCAACTGTTATGTTAAGTCATGCCAATTTTTGTTTAAAAGCACATTTTAGCTGCAGTGGCACCTCAGCTTGGGTCTTCACGTGATGTCATTTCCCTTGGGTTTGCTTGTAAAAGCCATGCATTCAGCAGTGATGCAAGAAAGGATGAACTCTGGTTTCTCTGTCTCTGGAGAGCTGCATATGGTGCTGCTAGGTCACAAATGCATTGAGTGAGCTATAGTTAATCCCCATGTGCATTTTCCCCTTACAACACTGTCATTCAGTTAGTTTCTCCAAGGGCTGAACCTGTTGATTCCTAAAGAGCCCTCATTAGGAACCCCAAATGAGGCCTGAAATAGACCAGTTTGGGCAAATCCAGATGAAATAACTCATTCTTGGTATTTTTAAGGCTGTGTTTTTCCCTGCAGCTGCTTTTGATATCTCAGTGAGTTATGCACAGGGAAAAATGGATATGAAATCTAATCACCTCTTGGTATTTCCAGCATCCAAGTACTAGAAAAGATGACTCCTCTGCTCAGTGAGTAGCCTTCAGAGAAGATCCTTTAGGTACTAATTCTAAATACATTACACATAGTAAACAGGAAAAAACAGGTTTAAAAGGAATTTTGTGCTACAACCCATTTGTTGAAATGAGAACTTGGTTGTCACAGGAGCATTTTGACAGACCCAACCAGGAGAAGTTTTAAGCTTGACTGGATCAAAAGTTACACTGATTATGACACAAGGAAGCATCCATTCCTTCTAATCTTTTATAAGATAACTTTGAAAGATAAAGGCTCGTGGTAGTCTTGTGGAAAAAAGTCTGTAACTCTGTGAGGGGTTGTACTGACTGAGCGCTTTCCTGCCCTCAGAGCTCTCTATACTGCAGTTCACGCTATCAGCAGACTTTGCTGATAGTAGCAAAACCTTAGAGGAACATGGTGCAGGTTCCAAGTACAAGCATATAAGAGGCTCCTCTACTCTTGATCCCCAGGTTTGTCTCCATCCATCCATTCTCTCTTTTCCCCTGGACTAGCAGTCATTAGTAGACATTTTGGACTCTTTCAGATACCTCTTAAAAAGGAAGGGAGGTTCAATTCCAGAGTTGTAGGCACACTGTAGATACTTCACTGCATGTTGATTGCACGTATCTTGTGTCTTATCTTTATTAGAGGGAAGGACTCAAGCCAAAATCTTTCATGTTTTCTCAGTGCCTATAGCCCTAGCTGCCTTAGCAGTATGCTGGCATCAAGAAAATAAATAAAATGTCAGGCTTAGTGCCATGCACTTTCCTTTTTTTTAAATACTACCTATAGGTAAGCAAGAAACTTCATGGTACATCCAGCTGCAGCTGGTAACTGTGTCAAGAAGGTAAATCATGGAATTCAGGTGTAAAACTAGACAAAAATACAATGTCAAATGGGTCACTGCAGGTTTAAGCAAGGCCTTGTGATGGATGCGAGTGAATAACAACTCTGTAGATGGAAGCTGATTCCCAGACTGTCACTGAAAGATTCCAAGTAACTTTCCATGTTGTACTGAGTCATCTGCAGATTCATGGGATACTGTTGTTATTAATATGCAGTGAGAAGTTTGAAAGTTTATGATGGGCCAAATGAAACTTTGAGGATAAACAAGGGTACATGGACAGCAGCTGGGAAGCTGGAATCGTGTGACTTTCCACTGACATGCTTTGTGATTATTTCTGAATTTTACATTACTTCTGTACAAAATGTTCAATTAAAAAGTTTACCAGGGGAAAAAAAATATCACACCATTCTTGGAAAGCTGAAGAATGGCTAGAATGACTTCTAGCCATTTGTGGTGATAATTTCCATGGGGTTTTTGTAGCACCAGGACAAAGAGTTTATAAATGGCACTATGCTAAGCTTCCGAAGGGCATGGAAGGGTCAAGGAAAGAAAGGAATTACTTAAGATAGCCCAGGAGAGCAGAGCTCCCAATGAAAAGTTGAAACTAAGAAGTAGGGTTTGTGGCTTAAACATTATCATAGTGCTTCTTGATATCTCTTTGACCTTTAAGTGGTCTCCCAAGAGACAAAAGGAGATCTTAAATGCTTGGAAAGTTTCAGTTAGATTGGACCAAATTTCTGAAACTGGTAAGGAGTTAGCCTTCAAAGGAGATGGATGAGCTAATTAGGTTCTTTTCCATCACCAGCTACTGTGGCTTTGTATGTTGCCAGCACTGTGTGACCTTAGAAAGGAAGGTGTGGGACATATCTGTGGTGATGTACTATACATAGTGTTGTATTTCCATGCAGAGCATCAGGACCTCTGGCACTGAGCTGATTACAAAAAAAAGGATGCTTAAAATAAAGTACTTAAGAACGGCAAGACTAACGTTTTTCAAAGGGAGCTGATGCAACTATCATTCCTCAATAACCAGCATGTCCGATTTCTGAAATACCATTAAAAAATAGCAACATATTTTCACCCTGCTGCACACTACTGGTTAACAGAATTATCCCAACACATAACCATTCAGTAGCCTAAGAAAATATGGAAACACTTCACATGCAATATCTCACTGCTTATTCCTTGCTGTTTGTGTCACAACACTCTTCACATGATAAATCATCTTGCCTGAAGCGAGTCACTTACTGAAAAGATTCTTCTGTCCTCCTCTCCCCTTTGATATGTTAGATCTTAAATTTCCAAATAGATCCAGGATTGAGCGGAGTTTGAAGTGTGGTTATGGCTACAATCAGAAAATCTTACTCACTCCAAAAAGTGACATTGCATGACTTTTGATTTATTTCTTCTCAATTCTTTCCAGTCCAAATCTTCTCAACTTGCATATCAAAAAGGAGGATGTTCTCACCACCTAATGTCATGGAAAACTGAATTTTTGTCTGTTCTTTTTTATTAACAGTGAAGAAGAGGCGTGTGAATATTGCTATTCTACTTTTCCATTAATATTTTGTTAATATTTTTTAAAAGGTTTTTAAACAAAATTTGCAAGATCTTAATCAAAATTGGCTCAATTCAAGTCCAAATCTGAACCCACCATTTGAATATCTCTGAGCACATATGTGGATGAATCCATCTCAAAGAACAGCCTGCTAAAGCTGAATCTAATTCAAGACCAAGCTGAGTGCAGGAAACAATAAATAACTGCATTTGCAGCCTCCATGCTGTTTTTCCACACCTGAAACTTCATACTGACCAATAAAAATTTTTAGGAACAATTTGGTCATATAGGTTGCAAGCTTCATATAGCAGTTAACATTAGTAATGGTTTTAATAACTACTAATTGTTGAGAAGATACAAGCCCCTGGTACAAAAAAAAGTCTGCTGTTAGTTATTCATTCCTGAAACATATATCAGAAGAAATCCTGCAAAGAAATATACCGGGATATGAAGGCTTCATAATTTTGGAAATTTCAAAGAAAATAAGTTCATCTTCTGGATGTGCAAGTCATTATCTTATAGGAAAAACTGATCTAAAGCAGCAATTTACTTCAACAGCTAGAAATTAAAATTATGACTGTCTTTTCAGAAATGCTAATGACTTCTCAAGCACCGAAATTTATTTGAGCCTTTACTACATGCTAGTCTGAGGGAAAAGAGCCCTCAGGTCTTGAAGAAAAGATGATGTTCACAAAATTCTCAGATTGGCACTGTCTTTGTCTGTCCACTAGAATGTAACTATTACCTCTAAGGTACAAAGTCTTATCATTGGCGATATGCAGGTTAAATTATGATTTTATATATGTATATTATGTGACACATCAAGAAATTCTTCTGGAGTCACCATTTTTAATATACAGTACAATTATGGATTTTAGCTTTCCAGCATAGATTTCTAGGGTATTTTGTAAGTTTCCCTGGAGGATTAGGGCTGAGAAACCAGACGTGTAGTGTCAGGAAGTAGTTGTAGATGGAAAATCTCTCCTTCTCCAGACAATTCGTGTCTCAATGATCTCCTTTTGCCATCACAGACATAGCAACGTTACTAGCAAAAGATGAAAGATGTCTGACAACTTTGTTCCCCTGGAACCACAGAGCTTTCTACTATAAGGATTACTTTCATGTGGAAGAGACACAGAACTTTTTCCAGGAATGGGTCCAATACTTTGAAACAAATCCTCATAGGAGAGAAGAACCCTCCCAGACCTCACCACCTTCAGGTCCATTTGCATGTCAAGTGATTTCCTTTTGCCTCCTGCAGTGTAAAGGAGCAGAAATGCATGCATATTTGTTTAAGCCTTCTCCAACTAAGATGTTCCACTACTCCCATCTCTCCTCCTGCTCTTTGCAATGCTTAATAACCGGAAAGTAAGCCAGCGCTTATGAACATTATCATGGGTATAAGGATAAAGAGTAGACAGCAGGAATATGTCCTCTTAGCTGAATTGACAGAAGGAGCATGGGGAGGGAGAGAGGGCAGAAAGGAGAGAGGGAAGGAGACAAACTCTAGGGTACATCAACTCACAAATGGAAAAAACATGAAAAGTAGCCACTGAAGGTCTAGTTTGGTACCGTGGATTTATGCATAGGTCACACACTCAGAACTGACACCACCATGAAAGCTGAGACAAGAGCAAGTTTGACAGATTTCAATAAACCACAGTCCAAAAGCAGAAAAGGGCCCCTTCCTCCTTTGACAAAGAAAAGAAGTAAGAACATTAGGAGGGTAAAGAATGTCTTTGGAAATCAGGAGTGAAAAATAAGATTTTTTTACTTTTTTTTTTAAAATGGGATGTATCCTACAGGAGCAGAAAGTCATTAGGTGTTAAGAAGATAACGCACTGAGTCTGAAAACAGGGAAAATTTGGTAGTTTGGGATTAAATCAGCACCTATCCTTCTGCTGACCATAGAAACACAGAGATCTTCCAAAATTACCTATTCTGGTGAAATTTTCAACTACACGGAACATTTCTGATTCCATTACTTGTCTTTCTTTTTTTTGCTTTCCTGTCTGTGGAGTGTTTGACAGCTTATTTTACCACTCTAAAAACCAATCCAGACACTTTGTGCATCTACAGTCCAGTCCATACCTGTTACCATCTCACACTGAGTACAGTCTATTCTCAATTTCTCAGCTAAGCAGTGTCTCTTGTTTTTCTCCCCTCACAGATTTTCTGAAAGGATCCTCAGAACATCAACAGCAGTAATCTTTCAGCAAGTACTTGCCCACAGACACGTGAAACTTCTGCTAACTACAAGTCCTATCTTGCACCAGGACTGCTAGCAGGAACTGTGGGGAAATGCATCTGGGATGACCACCATTCAAGGTGATTTTAGCCCAGTCAGACTCACTCAGCATCAGAGTCAGACTGGAGGAACCACATCTGGCTTCCTGGTTTCTGATGCTGCACATATCTTGGCTGGTCCAGCATACACCTAGATTATTTGAATTTTTTTTCTTTTCCAGATGGGTACAGCTCCACTTCATGCTATTAAAACTTGCCTCCCACAGGCAACCATTCCATCCATCACCACCAGTACAAGCAAGAAGGTGGTGGATATCAAGCCTGTGATCTGAGCAGCCCATAATAAATGGAAGGGCAGGGAGGAGCAACTGGTGCAGGCAGGAGCTGACTATACTGCATTTATCCCAAGGAGCTGAGAGCTGGGGCACTGCAGATAGGAGCCAGGGAAGTGCTGAGTGACTGTGTAGCTGAGAGAGAACAGACCTTGCCTTATCCTGAAGTGGGAAGTTCAACCAGAAGAGGTTTTGCTGTTTCAAATTACAGGCTGGAGCCTCCAGGCAAGTGTGGAGGGGCTGCCACCTCCTGAAATAACAGAGGCAGCAAGGGAAATATCTTCAGATCAGGAGCGTTAGAGTGACATTTAGGAGTAAGAGTTGCTGCAAGATGGCCTTTGTATGTCAATGTTACAGCCCATCAAGATGCTACTTGTCACTGTCTGATCCTTTCCTCCATCCTCTCCTCACCTCCACCAGGAGGGGAAAGCATGCAGGGGCCAAGCCCCAGTGCATCAAGAATCAAGTCAAATCTTGTGGTCAGGAGCCTTTGGCTATGTGGGAGCTTAAGAATTTTGTTGCCACCCTGATCACTTAAAAGAATACAGTGATTGGCCCTAATGCTTTAATCTTCCCATTGCCTTTAAAAGCTTTTTATATCATCACTAATAAAGATTGTCTATCTCAATAGTGTTCCTGCTTCTGTGGCTGGGTTATGGCAGTGGGGTGGAGGTAGAGGAAAGGAGGTACTGGGAAGGGAAGGGAAGGGAAGAGAGCTGGATAATTGCCAGGCTTTAAAAGGCTGCTTAAGCATTTTTCTGTGGCTTGCAGGGTTTTACTCAGCAAAGTCTCCCAAGCCACAGAATGTGCTTCTACTTGTATAACATTACAAAGTCAAGATGATTAGAGTGTAAGCCTCAGCCCTCTGGAAGCTGCCTTTTTGTCTCTGGGGTGTAACGATACATTATACCTCCTTGTCTAGTTCTTATCTCATTAATGTACTGCATTATTTCTGCTCTCCTTCCCTTCCCTACTCCTGAACACACACCTCCCTCTTCTGTACTTCAGTTAATGAAACAAGCATGTGTCTTTTTAATCCTTTCCAGAGCTCAGGACTGTAAGAGGGCAGAGAGGTGTGCATTATGCAAACATTTTGTAGTGAAGCTACCCCTCTTCCACCTGCCTTCCCTGCTCAGCTTGGCACACTGTCATACTCCACCATCTGCAAAATCCTCCAGCACTACATGTCTGCACCCCACAGGATAGTGCCACCACAGCTCAGGGCTCCAACCTTGCCTGTCCACAGCGCGGAGATACACAAAGCCTCAACAGTACAATTTATCTGCTCTTTCTCATCCTCATGCCTCCTTCTCAGAATATATCATAATCCTGCCATCCCAGGAATTACCTCCATCTTGCAATTTGTTCCTCTGACCTGTAGGAGAGGGATTCCCTCTTATGGGTTCAGCTACCAGTGAGCACCATGGAGAATCAGACTAACGGAGATGGCCTGTGCCCTCTGTGTGTTTTCATGCACTTGAAAGTTGCTTGTGAAAGTTTGGAAAGAGAAGGTTTTATCCAGATAAAAGCCACTGGAATGGTACAGAAATACTCCACAAAGACACTGACCTAGGAAAATGGTTCTGTTTGGACTGAAAAAGAAGAACTTCAAAGCTTCAGAGCAGCTAAATATTATAGTCAGAAGAAAACCCAGAGTGTAAGAGATGGAGGAAATTGACACTGGCATTAAAGCAAAAGGAGGAGTGAGGGTATCCAAAGCCCACTTTTAGCTCTCCTAAAGACTTTTATTGTATCGTTGTGAAAAACACATCCTATCAAGTATGATGCTGAGCAATATCCAACAAGTAGTTCCCTGTTTTATGCTTACTTCTCACCTACCTATTAAATATCTTAACCCTTGTCTCTGCTTCAGTCATAATCTCCTTGGGACATGGTCTGGCTTTTTTCCTTTAGCATTTCTAAAGTCTGGCACACAGTGGTCCATGGCTTAGCACCCATTTGGCACTGTACAAATTCAAGTCAGCTACTGTGATAAAGAGCACTGCAGCAACACAACAGAGGCCAGGATCTAATTTTTTCTCATCTTTTTTTTCAGATTCCAGCCACTAAACTGGAAAAAGAAATGGTGGAGCCCATCTGCTAGTGAGCAGTGATGTATGGATGTCACTGAAGTTTGCTGACTGGGTAAAATGCTCCAACGTCATTTACTAGAAGTGTTGGAAATCACAATGATGGCAGACTACAAAGAGATTGTAGATCATGTTTCTGTCCTGTCCTCTCTGCAGCCCCTCCCGGATGCTCTCTGTGATCGTTAGTGGTGGCATCCCTATTATTTGACTCCCAGAATTTCTAGGGCTCAGTGTGTGGCCTTCAAACAAGGCTTTGATTGGTATCATTAACGTTTCTGAGTAAGCGCTGTCAATTCCTGGCAATATACCCCCTCAGAGTACATCAGCAGGGAGAGAAAAAGGGACAAGATGATATTTCATTCTGCAGGCATGCAAGAGAGGACAGATTGAGGCTGTTTGTGACAGACCAGCTTTAAAAAGAACAGTAGGAACACACTCTAGAGCAAGAAAGTGAAAAAATTTGTCGCCCAATGAAAAAGCGAAATCTGATCACAGCCAAAGGAATCTGTCCCACAAAGTGCTTTCCTAGGGCTGCTCAGTGCTCTCTCTGTAGTAACTGAATACCGTTGGCAGGGATTTCTCACAGTCTCTCTCTTCCTCTTCCAGGAACTATTACCCCCTTCCTGATTTCATTAGAAATTACAGTATTTATTTTGTACTGACTGGAGAGGAGGGAAGAGAGGAAGAAGAAACACTCTGATTTTACCCACTAAGCAAAAGAATATTTTTTTTTCTCTCTGTTCCCCTCCACTCCCTAAAAGTTAACCCTCAAAGTGTCCACATTTCCCTTCTCTTCCTCCAGTTAGCTATGGCCACGGTTGGAGTCTGAGCTAGGGGCAGACACAGAAGTTTATGCTGTCAAAGTTTTGGCATCTGCTCTGGTTTACTATTTCTTCTCCTGTAAGGCCTTTGGGGCAGGTTTGAATAGCACATCAGTGTCACCAAGACTTGATTAAAAAAGGAGGACCAACTTTACCCAGGTTCTTTCCCTTGGCTTCAATGGATGGCAAATTACTACTTTGCACAGAGACGAACAGTTATGCAAAGCACGCAAAAACATGTTCAATATTTTGGATGATAACAATACATAGTTATGTTGCACATGGGTAAATGGTGCAGAGAGGGAAGCAAGAGAAAACCAAATGCCTGAAACAGATACTCAGTAGCAGCTTAAAAAAAAATGCAATTTTTTCTTCTCCTCCATAAAATCCCAGTAAGTTTTGATGATTATTTTAAGGCTATTTTCATATTTGTAAAGGTGACAGTCCACAAAACCTAAAACAACTCTAGACAGTCACCTCTAGTTTTAAAGGTAATTCATGCTTTCAGACATGCAATTAACACCACAATTACTGTAATGTTTGCACCTGGTCAAATGTTCAGCAAAAGTAGACCGAGTATGTTCAATTTTATTTTTTCTTTTAGCATTCATGGTAAAATATGTCTTGTGATTTTCAAATATTTGGTTTTTGAACATCTGTAAATATTTGAGCTCTATCAGTCTATCCCTGGTACTATCTTATGCTATAACACTTCCACAGCTACATCTCAGGGTTACAAATGACTTGAGGAACAGGATCCTGATTTTGTAAATGGGGAACCTGTAGTGAGGAGAAGGGATACAACCATCCTGAGTACATGTAGGCACCAGTAGAATTAGGAACAGAGTCATAATTTTTGAGAGCTTGGTCTGTGTTTTAACTTCACAATGAAAAGCAATTCCTCACCTCCTAGTCACATTGTGATTCCCAACATTTCTTAACTTCTCTATTGAGAAAAGCCTTGAAATCACAGATACAGATCCTGACCCACAAAGCTTCTCCAGCCAGCCTCCACTGGTTATATGCCTGAAAGCAGCTTGCATCATCAATAGCTTAATACAATTAGTACTTTCTCTGTTGATTTTTTATATGCATTTGTTATTGTTTTATCCAAAATCTGAGCATTAGGAAGAAGGATTGAAGATGCATGACAGGAAAGAGAGCCCAATGGCTGAGCACCAAAGGGGATACCTTACTGGTCTAAATATTTGTCTGGACACTACGTACTGTGGTATTCAAACTGAAGGCAGGTGACTTAGGCCTAGAAGCAGGTTTTTTTGCAAAAAGGAGCAAGGCTACCCAAATGTGTGATAGAAATGTGGGCTGATATCATCATCTGTGTTTGTACAAGGTAAAAATTTCTTGAGCTTTTTCATAAAAGTAAACAAACAAACATAAATATCTAATGAAAGACCGCAGAAGTCCGCAGAGCACGAAAGCTTTTGCACCAAACATTCCAGCCTGTCATCAATATAAGTCCTCCAAGAGACTTAGTGTGTGTGTGTGTGTGTATTTGGTTGCTTAGACAATAAAGAACAGATTTCCTGGTGCTTACAAAGAGGGGTAATGCTGAGCTATGCTAATTGACATCATCTGGTGAGCCTACCCTCCCTAGCCATTTGAATGTAATCCCAGTGGATTCACCAAGTGTCATACTCTGTGTGGGACAGTTTGATTTCAAACTGGTCACCTTGCTGCGGTCTAAATTCTGGCTGGCAGCCACTTGTAGATCTTGCCAAGAATCCTCTCTTCCTTCATTGCATTTTACCCTAGCTCTAAAATGAAAACCTTAGAAGGAGAGGACAGGGGATTATTTGCATCAGGACTGAGCAAATGTTTCAGGCCCTTTGCTAAGTGCACTTCAGCAGTGGCGTAGGACTGTATTTTGCAATTAGCAGTGCTTGAAGCATCACATACAATTGCTCTGTCTTTGTGGCAGGTATACAACATGATTCTTGCTTGTTGAACAGGCATTAGAGGAAGCTGCAGCTTCCTAATAGCTGTAAAATACATCCTTACTCCTGGATGTGCTAGTGTCCAAGTTCCTCAATGCATTTGAGTGGCACTTATTCAGCTGCATAACACAGATGTTCACAGAAGAGGCCGGTAATTAGGTACAAGGCCTTAATAAACCACTTGTCTGATGTTAGAGTTACTTCACTTGCAAGACAGTTACATGAAACCCAGACCTTCTGGGATGAGTGAGCAACAATTAGTCCTTCCTCATCAGACAGAGGGTCATATTTTGCCAGCCTGGCTTGCTGACATCTGTTTGAGATCTATCATCTCCAGCTTCTGGAAGACCAAAATGGAGGGTGTGGGTAGGAGAGCTCATATCCCCCCTTATGCTCCCCTGAGAGCAGAGGGAGTGCAGCATGTGCTGCGAGGCTCATCACAGTGTGTGT
Source organism: Clamator glandarius (assembly GCA_033459285.1). NCBI lineage: Eukaryota > Metazoa > Chordata > Aves > Cuculiformes > Cuculidae > Clamator > Clamator glandarius. The sequence continues at coordinate 90,072 of JAUNZM010000323.1, read as the reverse complement.
GGAAGAAGGCAGCAAATGCACATGGATAGCATCTGCTCCTTCTCCTTTCCTCTTTTGTCCTCCTTTCTCCTTGCTCTGGACAGACTTTGTATCTCCATTCTCTTCTATTTTCTTGCTGGAAGCTACTCGTTTATGCACTGGGAGAAGCTTTCTAGGGTGAGGACCGCTGCCTACCTGCCAGGACAGTGGCACTTGCTATGCAAGCAAGACTGCTGAGCTCTGTGTTGATCTAAATCCCAAGAATAAACAATACTATCACACATTCAGAAGGCAAAGAATGAAGCATGCCACAGCTGCAGTAATACCACACCTTATGAGAAGCATTGTCCTGTAAGTTCCCACTTTACCAGAACTAGATAAGAAGGACTCGACTGCAGACATGCAAGAGTTAAATTCCCCTCTCTTGCCATGTTCCTGCACATGCATGGATAAACTGTGCGGGAGTAATGGCAAGGCTGGTGATATTTGACTGTATTCTAAGTAAATCTTTGTCATTTCTCTAATCACAAAAGTTATGTGGGCAGCAACATAAGAAAACCTTGTGTAACTGCAGACAGTAATCAAGCCTCCATTTGACACAAGCACACTTGCAAGTCCAGGCTGAATTTGCCACTCCCTTGCCCCTAAAAATGTGGTGGCAAATTGCAAAAGAATCATAGAATCATAGAATCACTAGGTTGGAAGAGACCCACCAGATCACTGAGTCCAACCATTCCTATCAAACACTAAACCATGCCCCTTAGCTCCTCGTTCATCCGTGCCTTAAACACCTCCAGGGAAGATGAATCAACCACCTCCCTGGGGAGCCTGTTCCAGTGCCTAAGGACCCTTTCCGTGAAGAATTTTTTCCTAATGTCCAGCCTAAATCTCCCTTGGCGGAGCTTGAGGCCATTCCCTCTTGTCCTGTCCCCTGTCACTTGGGAGAAGAGGCCAGCACCCTCCTCTCCACAACCTCCTTTCAGGTAGTTGTAGAGAGCAATAAGGTCTCCTCTCAGCCTCCTCTTCTCAAGGCTAAACAACCTCAGCTCTCTCAGCTGCTCCTCATAAGGCCTGTTCTCCAGACCCTTCACCAGCTTTGTTGTTCTTCTCTGGACTCACTCCAGAGCCTCAACATCCCTCTTGTGGTGAGGGGCCCAGAACTGAACACAGTACTCGAGGTGCGGTCTTACCAGTGCTGAGTACAGAGGGAGAATAACCTCCCTGGACCTGCTGGTCACGCCGTTTCTGATACAAGCCAAGATGCCATTGGCCTTCTTGGCCACCTGGGCACACTGCTGGCTCATGTTCAGTCGCTGTCAACAAACACCCCCAGGTCCTTCTCCTCCAGGCAGCTTTCTAGACAGACTTCTCCTAGTCTGTAGCTGCACAGGGTTGTTGTGCCCCAAGTGCAGGACCCGGCATTTGGCCTTGTTAAACCTCATGCCGTTGGTCTCAGCCCAGCAGTCCAGCCTGTTCAGATCCCTTTGCAGAGCCTCCCGACCCTCCAGCAAATCGACACTTGCACCCAGCTTGGTGTCATCTGCAAACTTGCTAAGGGAGCACTCAATGCCTTCATCCAGGCCATTGATGAAGACATTGAACAGGGCTGGACCCAGGACTGAGCCCTGGGGAACCCCACTTGTCACTGGCCTCCAGCTGGATTTAACACCATTTCCCACCACACTCTGGGCCCGGCCATCCAGCCAGTTTTCCACCCAGGAGAGTGTGCGCCTGTCCAGGCCAGAGGCCGACAGTTTCCGAAGCAGAATGCTGTGAGAAACTGTATCAAAGGCTTTACTGAGGTCCAGGGAGACCACATCCACAGCCTTTCCCTTGTCCAGCAGCTGAGTCACTTTGTCATAGAAGGTGATCAGGTTAGTTTGACAGGTTAGTTTGGCCAGCTGAAAGGCATTGCCCATCTGTTCTGGGGTAGGAACTGTGACAACATGGGGTGGGACAAAAGCTAAGATTTCTTGGGCTGGCTCCTTCTGGAAGAATCCCCTCCTCTGATGTGCTGTAGGGCTGGGACAGGATTCCTCTAGGACATCAGGCTGACAGTTTTGTCAACAATGAGAGGGAGAAGATCTTCCAGTCTAGGCTGCAACAGAGATAGGTGGAGGCACAGCAGCACTAAAAGTCCACTTTGCTTACCCAGAGTATGGGGCTCAGGTTTGCCAAAGATACATCACTCCACCCTTTCCTACCCCAGGGGTGGGATTCAGGGTTGTGCTGGTGACTTTCTCATGTGCCACATGGTGTGGCACAAGGCAATGAGGGAATGACAGCACAGGCAAAAGGGACAAGTAAGGACTTTGGAGGGCTATACCCTGTATTCCTGGACTGACCTAAGAGTCTGGAAATGGTCTTGGTGCTTCAAAAGCCACTTTAAGGCGACAGCTCACCTTCAGAAGTGCTAAAAACTCTCCCATCTCCAGCATACAGCCAGGCCAAGCCAGCTTTGAAACAAATCAGCCACAGAGGCAGAGGTTTCCTGCTTGACCCCATAGAGAAACTCTTGATAACCATCAAGTGGGAAAACACTGGCTTGCCTTTCACCTGAAACTCAGAAATCAATTGGAGAATTGCAGCAGAACTGGGTGGATCCCTTTGTTTTCCTTTTTTAACTTGTGTCACTCGATAATGCCAACTTTCCCCTCAGAGGAGGGAACCCTTCAAATCAAAATGAAGGATGCAAATCTCCTGGCAATGGGTTCCAAACCCTCCTTGCCAGAATTCTTCCAAGGTGCGACACTGGGGGGAAAGTGAATGAGAAGCAGATGGCAGGAAATGTGTCCCAGAGGAACAATGGATATTTCTGCTGTGACCCACCAGGGAAAGGTTTGGAAGTGCTGACACTTTTATGGCATTCTGTTTTATTGTGTAGAGCATTTCTTTCTTGTTAGTTATACTTTGGCTTCTCTTCTAAAGGGCAAGAGACACATGCCCTGTACCCATCTGCAAAAACAGAAGCACAAATAGCTGGCAAGGACTGAGCTGGGCATTACCTGGCCTAAATCTCTCTCGACAAAAAAAGTATCAGTCTTATGCCAGGAAAATCACCAATACGAAGGCCCAAGACCCACCATTTTCAGAGCCTAGGCATGTCTATGATAAAAGACTGGCATGCCCATATCTGCCTGCAGTCATGCTCTTCTATTAGAGGAGAGGCAGAAGGGGTAATCATGTTCTCATTGAACACTGGCCTCATCGGATGTGGGGTTCAATACAGTATCCTCTCTAATTGGTTATCAGGCCCTTTATGAACCGAAAGTCATCTTTTTACACATTTTCAAAAGACTTTCCCAGGACTCTGACTTCTTTCTTATGCCTTTTCTCAATCCATTCCATGGACAGCCCTATGTCACTTATGTAAAGACACCCAACAAGTAGTTGTTGTCTTCTTCTTCAGACAATCAGAGGAAAAAAAAGTACAAAAACCACAGATATCTTTGGACTCTCTTCCCCTAATCTCTTTCATTGAAACTTAGAGTCTCTATATGCAGACTAGAAGTCTCTGGGTGGTTTAGGTGTGAGGTGACTGGAGAGTGGATATGCTCTTTACCTGACTCTATGCGTCCTACTAAAACCCAAGATAGGATATAGATGTCAGAGGTGCAGACATGAGAAGATTGCTGCCTTCAGGAAGGAGCATAAAAGAAGAAAGGAGAAGAAGCAGATGCCATCCATGTGCATTTGCTGCTTCCTTTAACACATGCTGTGATGAGCCCCCCCACCCTGGCTCAGATTTAGGGTGCAGAGCACCCTGGGAACACAGGGTAAAGATGTCAGGGCAGAAGAGTCTTGACATACCCCTCACAGCCAGGATCTGCCAGTGACTTTGCTAATTCATCAGAACAGCCAGATGAAAGCCAGGGACTAACCTCACTGTAGACGGAGATTTAACAGCTCTCTGAAGAGAATGAAATAAACACAACTCTTGTCGTTCAAAGCTGTTCTGATTTTCCTCCTTATAAAGATGATAAGGCTTTCAGGATACCAGAAAAGATTCTTCTCTCCCCATTTCTTTTACATACAAATTGTTTCCCCATGACAAGTGCAACTGAAGAGTAGAAGGACAGGCTAACTTTATAATCAATCTTTTTTTTCCCATAGGATACTTTGGGTTGGCTGCACATCCCAGTGGGATGCTGCACAGTTTCCCTCTAGGTGAATGTGGAGATATGAGCAAAGAACTCAGTTCTTTCCCTGTTGTCAGCAGCTACCAAGATCTAGCAATGTGGACATGCTACCCATCTCCTCTGGTGTTGTGTAGGAGACAATTTCTCTGGGAAGGATCCTTCAGGATGCCTGTTGTTGCAGGCAAAACCACACTGAGAAACTGCGAATATGGATGGGCATCATATTCTCAGGGGACAGACTCAGAAAGAGCCAGGCATGGAACAAGTGCATCAGGAATGTGTCTCTATCAAGAGTATTGAACCATTTATTTTTCTCAGGACTTGAATGACATTTAAAGGACTTGGTTTTGGTTTTCCTTGAGCCGTGTTCTAGAACAGTATTTTAGCCAAATTGCGCAAAAAAGAAGGCAGAAGAAGGAAAAAGGAAGAAGGAAGAAGGAAGAAGGAACAAGGAACAAGGAACAAGAAAGAAAGAAGCAAGAGAAAGAAAGAAAGAAAGAAAGAAAGAAAGAAAGAAAGAAAGAAAGAAAGAAAGAAAGAAAGAAAGAAAGAAAGAAAGAAAGAAAGAAAGAAAGAAAGAAAGAAAGAAAGAAAGAAAGAAAGAAAGAAAGAAAGAAAGAAAGAAAGAAAGAAAGAAAGAAAGAAAGAAAGAAAGAAAGAAAGAAAGAAAGAAAGAAAAGAAGAAGAAGAAGAAGAAGAAGAAGAAGAAGAAGAAGAAGAAAGAAGAAGAAGAAGAAGAAGCAGCCAACAAAGTTCCCTCACTGCCCAGTTGCAAAATATTTCCACTCTTCAGTTCCAGCTACCGAATACAGGCATCAGGTTTCTATGGTTTCTATGGTTTCTATGGTTTCTATGGTTTAAAACTAAATTGTCTCTGAATAAAGCAGAGCCAGTTGCAGCGGCTTCACATGGGTAGTTGATGGCACCTGATAGACTTCCTGAACTCCACGCTCCTTTACTCCAAAGTCACTGAAAGCAACACCAAGTCTGCGGCTCTTTCCTTCTTACTCTAGTGACCCAGAGGCTTTCTAACATGAAATTCTTGTCACCAAGGATAGCAAGACCTCCTTAATATTTACCTTCACTGCCACTGCTTCCCATTTCAATGTGATCCTAGTCTTGATCAAAGTCTTACCAAGAGCTATCAGAAAGGCACCTTGGTATCTTTAGAGGACAACCATAATAAATAAGAACTGTAAATAAATAATATCGATGGGTGGACTGTGGCTACCAATCAGTTACTGTAGGGTCAACCAGTTATATTTTTTGTTATTATCTTTGACAAAGAGTGCATCCATGAACATATTTCTTTTGTGTTGTCTTCCAGTGTTGTGGCTTTGGTGTTCTCTAATGAAGAACAGTGTGAACTTTGAAAAAAAGTTGTAGTTATAGCAAAAGAAGCTTGTAGGAATACCATTGGGACCTTTCCAATCTCACCACCATTTCTTTCCAGAGGATCTGGAAATGTTGCTACCCTGATTGAACACAAAACCCAGCCCCCAAGAGCCAAGTAGGATAGAGCAAACACTGAAATTGCTTGACATGAAAAATATGTAATTATACAGCAACCAGAATGTGAACACTGGGGGAAAAGTGCTAGAGGACACATATCTCTAGTCCATTAAATACAGTTTATTTGGAAGCATTTTACATTTTATTAAAGTAAAGCAGACAGGATATAAGCACTGTAAACTTTCCTCAGAGAGTGAGCATTGCTGGCATTCCACTTGCTTAAATTATTACTTTTTCAAGGGCCAATTAATCCTTGCCCCTCTTAGTTAAGAGAGGAAATGGTATGTTGGGTGTTATACTGCCCAGGCCAAAGCAAAGAGATGCTTCTGCAAGACTGGCTCAGTCTTTCACTGCTTTTTTCTTCCCCTCTGGGAATCTATCTCTGTGTTCCTGGCACGTAACTACATTTTCTTTCACAGGCAATATGTCTTGTTTGAAATCTCTTCTGACAAGTCACATTTTGTGTGATATGCATGATTAAAGAGGCTAGCTTTTACATTTTATTAGGGAAAGTTAATTGCAATTTACTTGTCTCCAATGGACTGGAGGGAAGAAAAATTCACTTAAAGAGGAATTTGCAATTTTAGATGAAAAATGAACAGGTCAACTAGCAGAAAAGATGTAATAGCAAAGAATATGACGGTTTTTTTCATTAGGAAGTTCCATTTTTTCAAAATAGACATGCTCTGCTGGAATATATTTCCAGCAAGAGTAAATCATTCTGAAATTAGACTTTCATTTGGACTTCCTTGGAGCATTTAATGGAGTTTGTAATTTATTTTAATTACTTTTTTACAAGCTAAAACATTTAAATAGTGCTAAGACTACTTTTTAAGCCATTTGTATGTCATTATAGAGAATGTGCAGTATTACGTTTGGACTGTATCAATATAGAAGATTCTCACATAGTTGCATTTTACAAATCATCTGAGATTTTAATGATTTGCATCAATCCAGGCTAATTTGTTTAAATCCTCTCTGGAAATCTGGCAGGATGGGAAATGTATTCATGACAAATTTACCTGCAAATTTCAGCTCAGCATTGATTCTGAACCTGGACCCAACTAAAGCATTACTCTTGCTTCAGACCCCAGCATGGTCCTTCTGTCCCATCATTGCATCCAATAGTATTGTTGAAAGCCCTTCAGTTCTTCACAGAAGTAAAAACCTGTTGCTGGTCATTGCTGTGCTGATGAGGTTTTCTTCCTACAGGTTGACAATTTTGGTTCCTTTTCATCTTTACCAGGAAACCTACCCAAGTGAAAGTTATTGGAGGGTCAAGTCCACCCTCACATTTGCTCCCTGCTGGCACAGAAACTGAGGCTTAGGTTCAGACATCATACGGAGGGTGCTGGTATGGGACTTGTGGGAGAGAGGTGCAGAAGGAGGGAGAGGGAGGAAAGGAGAGAGATCAGTTCCTCTCTTCTACAGACCTGTTTGTGAAGATAGTGAGACTGGGACACCATAGTGAAATTACTCTTTCTCATTCCTGGTAAAACATATTTCTGGCCTACAAGCCAGCCACTCTCAAGATCAGTTCAAGGTAATTGTAGGAAAGTACAAATTAGCTACTGTACCTCAGTGTAATCACCACACTTTTTAATTTGGGCATTTTATGAGTCTGGAAGTCCACCAGAATGAGTTCTATTGAATAACTCTGAGTCTCAAAAAAAGAAATGCTCTTCCCCCTCTTCTCTGCTGCCTGTAAGGCAGGTGCAAGCTGACAGCTTCATGTCTGTAAATAGCTGCTGGAACCATTGAAGCCTTCTCTTCAAACCAGATACTTCTCTTTTCTGCATGAGTAGCAGAACACATGCCCTGACCATCTCGAGATTTCTTTAAAAGATGGATTTCTTCATTGCTTGTTTATGGCTTTACGCATTGAAAAAAATCCAACCAAACAAAACCAAACAGATTTAACCTAAAAGAGGAAAAAATGTCTGTGAAGCAACACGCATCTTTGGAGGCACTGGAGAGATCTGGAAAGTTAAAAAATATCTAGTTTGTTGCATGAAACTATAAAGCCAAATTAAAGAGTTAAAAGTGAAAAATAAAATTCCTGGGAAGTCTTTTGAGTTAAAAGTAAAGAAGAATGCTAGCAGGAAAAAAGATATCCCAGTAAAAAGTTTTATGCCATTATCTTGCAGCTGCAGTTGTCCTAACAGCAGTCATGTCATGTGCTCATCAGCTATGTAGGAGCTCAATACTTCCTAGGTCATCCAAGGATAATGTCCTGAGACTTTGGACTCTGTTTTAAGAAACCATTTCACAGGCACTGTCCTTCCTACCGCAGATTCATTCCTCCAGCTTTTCTGTGAAGATGCCCCAAGTTTTGCATCTGTAAGGAAGAAAATGAAAACCAGAGGAAGCCCCCATTGATGGCCTGTCATGAATCCAGGAGCTCTGATGTGAACAGCAGCTCCTCAGTGAAAGAATGACAAAAATATGGTTCTCAGAGCTGGAGAACTTCCTATTGCTTTTTAGCTCACCCACTGAAGAGGGAGGAAATATGTAACATTGCAATATATTTATTCTTTTTCCACTGTCAGGAGCCCAGGACAACCACATTAGTCATTTAGAGCCACGAGCAATCTGTACAGGTCCTCCCAAATCAAGTGGCAATAAAATTGTGCTTCTCACCATGCCATCTTCAGAGCTGATGACACATCTTTGTTTGCTTTCATTCAGATTTATGTGGGTTTCCTAAGCCTCTCTTCCCTTTATTTTATGTTTATCACAAACAAAATGATGTCACTCTTGGCTAGAAACTGGCACCAGGCACAAGTGTAACAGTGAGTGTATTTTTTTCCATAACTAATAACATTTTGGCAGCGTATGGTTGACCCTGGGAACCCCTTTGCCCAGGCCCATGGCCAGTGTGGAGAAACCAAGAACTTATGCCCAGTCCAACTGTACTTCATTCACTTGTCTTTTTCTTATTGAGTCCCATGTTTCCATCTGCCTTCCCAGTCAATCTTGTTCAGTCTTATTCCACTCCAACACACAGGAATACATATGGCCTCTGCCTACACACTGTTTCACAGTGCCAGATACCTGAATAACTGTTTGGCTATAGGCTCATGCCTACATGTCCTGATAGGATGAGTAAAATAGGTTATAGTAGAATCTGTGAAAATCTAGAAATGGCTGGGATGTTCAGATCCATCAAGAGCAATTGTTAGTTTGTAGCTGCTCCCCACCATCAGGTTCTGTATTAACTTTCGCTATTTCAGGATTTACTAAGAAAGCTATTATAGTATCTAATTTAAACCATTTGAAAAACTGCAAGCTTCCTGCTGTTAGTATTATAGAGGCAATCTCAGCATTACTGGAACACAAAGGAACCTTAATTCATCATTTCTCCTGCACCCAGTTTTGATTGCCTGGGCATTTGCCCAGAAGTTTGCACTTAGAAACAAAAATAAAAATAAACAGTACTGAGTGTTTCTTTCTCCTGCTGGGGTGCTCAGTGGCATGGTGGAGAGGCCCTAAGGCTGTGCTTGTGCAGTAGTGCACATGTTCTGCACACAGAAGTGTCCCTTCCACCTCCTGCTGTCACTGTGGCAGATCTCAGTCCAGACCAAACCATTGCTGTTCAGCAGCTTTGGGCAAGAGTTTCAGTTGCTTCAGCTCGCTGCGTGAGTTCCAAGAGCTCATCACACTGCCATAGCTCTGCTGGGCAGTGCATTTCTTCCTTTGTGCCAGTTTTATCTCAAAGCTTTCTTTTCTGTATATATTTGCAGTGATTTAAGGAGTAAAGGAGCTGGAGCATTCACATGCTGTGTGCAGCATCCGTGGATCAGAAGCACGTGAAGGAAATGAGTTATCCACCCACACACAAAGCTAAGGCAGGAATTTGATTTCTTTGCTTATTTTTTTGTTTTTAACTCTAGCCCAGGACTTGCTGTCGTAATGAAAAGTTTTGCACTGACTTGATATCCAAGTCCCTCTATCTCCTCCTCTGTGTGTGTTCATGTGGCCGGGTCCCTTCAATGTTTATTCTGCTGCAGAGAAGTGCAATGATTTCTAGGCAGGATGTCCAAAGATAAATCTAGCTTGTGGCGAGAGTTAAAAAGATTACAGTAAGGCCTTGTTTACAGAAGAGAAGGATCAGCTGCTGTTCTTGGAGTTTGTTTAAGAATTCTTTTTTTAACCATCCTTCTTTGTGTTTAGATTTGTTTCCTCTGTTAAATAAATAATCAGTAAGGTCTCCATTGATCAACTCCATCCCATGTGTATGCATGAATAGAGGAGGGAGGGAGAGGATTTCACATGGGTTAATCAACTTTCTGGAGAGGCCAGTAAATTTTAGGAAAACATTGTTAAGCTATAGGGAGTGGTGGTTAAATGCACTCTAGAGATGACAAATTAGGCTTCATTGTGAAAAAATGAGAGAGGTATGAGGTCTGATATATAGAATATATTTGTGAGGATATTCACACCTACCTTTTTCATCTTTCTGCTTTGGGCTCCAGAAGGCAGACGGAGCGGCTGCAGCTAATGACCTTCACTGCCTGTGGAGCTGCCTGCCTCCTTCCCACAACAGCAGCTCCCGGGACAGGACCACTAGAACAGCAGCAAGGTCAGTCGCGGGTATGTAAAACAACCTAGACAAACACAAGGGTCTTCCCAGCCTCCTCAGCCTTGTTGCCCTGAAGGGCTGATGAAGCCTCTCAGAGTAAAGAAGGATGAAGAGGAAGCTAATGCTGACCTCTGTTGACAAATTAATAGAAAAAAATTCAAAGACAGCTTCTGGCTCACACAGTCTTTAGTCTGGAGATTACTCCCCTGTCTAACTTTCCATCCTCCTGCACTCTTCTCCTAGGTTCATCCTTTACCTGGACCAAAAGCAATGCCTGGTGTTTCTCCAGCCTCACACAAAGCATCACCAGCTTTGCATCCATGGGCACATGAGCACAGCTCTCCTGTTCATTGCCTTGGCTGTACAGTGGAGACAGAGTCACGTTCTGGGGTTCAGCCCAGTTCTTCAGGACCAGAAATGCAGCACATGGACTATATGCCCCTCCCCAGTGGTGGAAGGCATTTTCTTATAACACACAAAGAAGCTGTATGAGAATTCAAACAGTTAGATCTGTGATGTTACACAGGAGATAACAAAACAAATCTCAGTGCAACCCTCTTCAGGGGAAAAAGAGTGCTTTCTTGGACTTGCTAAAATAAATGCAGGGTATAAGGGAAAAGTTGAATGGAGTTAACGCTAGAAACAGAGCCAGAATGCATTTGAAAGTGAAGAAGGCATTGTTTTTCAAGAAAGTAGTGATGTATTTCAGTAGCTTGAAGGCTGTTTTTTTATTAAAGCCATAATTAACACTGCATTGACCTGAATGCATTCATCGGTGTGTATGACCTCTTACCAAGGCTTACCAGGAAATAAGAGGGTGCAAGTCCTAAATGTAACAGAAGCTGCCAACACTCAAATTCCACTCTAGAATGAGAGCTCCACCTCCAAAGGAGGACTTCGTTCTGCAGTATCTCTCTCCTGGAAAGAAAAAGCTTTACAAAATGGAGACTATTCTACATGAGACTGATTTGCACTACATTATTTTGCAAACTCAGAAAAAGACCTGGAAAGACTGGGAAGATCTTTTACAAAATCATCTGGTCACATAACAAGAAAAGATCTTTATGACTGATAGGTTAAACCATGAGAGTTAATGCACTTTGGTCGTGACTATTCTTTCATGTTGAGTTAATACTTTGATCAATAAGCCAATTATTCAATCATTCAGTGGCTGCAACATTTATAAACATTTTAAATTTTTACAGGTAATTGTAGCAGCGTCTAGTTAAGGAAATAGAAGAATGGTCAAGTATCTTGTTACCCTTTCCTCATATAGCCTACAAACGATTTTTTGTCCTGTTCTATAATGGCCTTGTAATGGCAAAGTGGTCAAATAAAAACATGCCTGAAGTGCTACTTTAAGGTCATGGCATTTTAAATCAAGTTCGGCACTGACAAAAATGACATTTTCCCAGGAAGCTTAATTCCATTCCTATTTTCCGTGCTGCCTGATCTGAATCCCTGCAAAGGCTTTAAGAGGACTGAAGCAATGTGTTTGCCTCATGCCAGCACTTCACCTGGGGTTAACATCAACCCCTAGATTTCCTCACTTAATGCCAGCAGTGACCAATCGGTCTTCCACTTGTGATCTCCTTTCAAAGTATTGCCAAACAGGTTTTGGACAACTACTCGTGAGGCCTGTAAGAAATATGATAGCCTGAGTTTCCCACCACTCCTTCATCCTTTCCCTCCATCTGTTAGGATAAGCACAAGAGGGAGGTAGAGATGCTCAGAACGCTTTCTAGTTTTCTATCTCTAATGGCACCATAATGAAACTGACAGGACTGTTGGGATTAGTTTAGTGGTAGAATTAAGCATCTGGACAAAAATTGGATATGATGGATTTTCTCCATTAAGGTTTTTGGTCTGAGCCCAAGATAAATGATTATCAGTGTAATTACAGGGTGATTGGGCTAAGTTAATTAATGGTATGTTGCTTTATTTACAACATATTCTCTTTTCCCAAAGAGTCAGAGAATTCCTTCCCCTCCTGGTCCTCCTCTCCTTTAGCAGTGTATTTCTGCACAGACTTTGGCATGCTCTGGAGGATTTAATTAGTTGCTTACTTACAGAAGCTATAACCAGCTGTATTGACTTAAGGACCCACTTGTCTGGCCTCTGAACTGGAAACTAGAGGGGCTGTATCTGCTCACAGTGCCTGAGGATATAGCTGTAAGGTATTTATCTTGGTTCACAGCTAATCAGCACATGGAGCTTAAATGCAGCTGCAATGCAAGTGGGACAGATATATGTCAGGACCCAGGCCCTCTTTCCCCTTCATAGAAGAAAACATGAATACTCCATGGCTGACAGAGGAGACCTGAAGGCAGCATGTAATGAAGATGCCCTGTTGCCCAGCAAATTTATTCTTTGTATAAACATGAAGAGAGAATAAACCAGACACACAAGATCCAAAGTGTTCAAGAGGGAGGAAAAAGAAGAAGCAAAACCAAATAAAAAAAAAATCAACTAACAAAACCCTCTCTGCAGTCACATTTGAAAACTTCTCTAGGTATTCAGACCAGCAATGTATGCAAACTAAGCTTGAAAGACAGTAGCTTTCTTCTCTCATGCCTATCTCTTCTAAGCAAAGGGTATCCTACCCACCAGGGAATCTTGCACAAAAGAAGGATCAAGAAGCCAGCTGTCATGTATGTGCCTTCACTCTTAGAAAGGCACCTTCTATATGAGAGCACCAGGGCTCAAAGGAGACACCAAGAACCCTGCATGGTCCTCCATGACTGCAGGGTGAAATTCAGAGTGCCTGTTCACACTGTGCAGTCAGAAGGAGACCAGAGACTGAGCTGTGGAGGTAACCTCTTAACGATGAAGAGGCTTTCAGACTGCTCATTTCAGGACAGGCTATGCAGAGGGATGAGAAAGGGCCTCTCTTGTAAAGCACTCTTCTTTCTACTTTATTTCAATGGCTGGTACCACCACTACAAGTAACTGGCTTATACTTCCAGACTCCACCACATAAGAACAGGAGTTCTGAGTTCTGACCTTTCTTAGGCACTGACTTTATCACTCTGCAGGTCTTGGTTGATCTCTTGCTTCATTCCAGACCCCAATGATGAAAAGCAGCTAAATACATATATAAACATTTACCTCATTTTGCTAAGGAGGCAAGGCTTAGATGATTGAATTGTGTCCTCTTTGGTCAATTATTAGAAACATTGAACAACTAAAACTGGTAAGCAGAGGTCTCAAAACAGTTTAAGCTGAATACAAATAGGTGACCCAGTAGAGATACTTAGTCACCACTAAGATATGTAAGCATAACACTGTATTAGACATCAGAAAAGCCACTTGCACAAACAATGTTCAAGTTTGCGAAAGAGATTATATCATGAGTCATGACATCTTCACCATGCATATTTCCTGATATCTAATAGGGGAGGTTGGAAGCCTGTCATTTCTTAGCTGTTATGGAAAAACAAGCATCAGATAAAAGGTATTAAAAAATAAACCTTGATGGAACTTCGTCAAAGGAACTTCTATCTTAAAAAGGCCGGCGAGGAGATTTCAGGTGTTCAGTCATCCCAGTCCATCATGCCTCCCTAGCAGGGTGACAGTCTTCCTCCTTTATTTAGAAAGTTTCTCCATACCTGGTTGCTTTTTGGCTTCTCCTTTACAAAATTTTATATCAGCTGTCCCCAAAGAAAGCCAGCTCCCACTTCAAATGGGTGGGACCATTGCCATTTTGAGCTACTTTCCCTCCTCCTCCATTAATTGTTTCTGAAAGTCTTGGCCTATGTGACTTGCCTGCATCTGTGGCAAAACTGGAAGAAAGTCCCAGGGGCCTCATCCAAATGCCTGCCCTATAAAATCATCCTTCCTCTATGAAGGTCAAGAAATCCCTTTCCTGTGCTCCAGAAATGATGGACTATTCCATTAGCCTTTGCATTGCACAGCAACCCAGCTCCATTAGGAAAAAATGTCTCAAAATTATAATCTTGAATCTAGTTCAGACACGAAGATGCAGTGCCTCTATCAGCTTCTCTGTCAGCTCTCTCATGAATATGTTATCTGACTTCCCTGTTACGGCACTGTTCATTCTTTAGCCTGCAGACATTCACCCATGTCTGATTTCTCCTGTCCTTGGGAAACATCCAGGTTCCACCTGCAGAGCAAAGGGAAAGCACAGCCAGAGGCAAGGGAGCAATGACGTACCCTACTCTACATCCTTTCCTGGATGCAAAGACCTTGAAGGCCTCTAGCTGCTGGGAACATGCAGGGGGAATTACACCTCTTGTCACCTTGGATTTGGGTCAGGAAAACAGCAAGCATATGACTCTTCCAGGCATTCCTGGAAATTGTGTCCAGTAGTGTTGAACACAACGAAGGAACACAAATCTCTGAGCCAGGAATTGTGGCATTAAAGCTGAAGGATTTGAGGAGAGAAGAAAGGAGCAGACGCCCATAAACATTTCCCAGACAACACAAATCCTGTATCTTACATGTCCTTAACCCAGGGCAGAAGAAAAGAAGCAGTTCTCCACTCAGTTTAAAGAAGCAGAGCTCTGCATCACTCAGAGGAAATAACCTATTTCCAGTATGCAATGATCTGATTTGATTTGATTCAGGCTGTTGGACTGATGTCTGTTGTACTGTGTCATCCCTATCTCACAGGGAACATCCAGAAACCATTATAGCTATGACTGAGGGCCACAACACAAGGGCAGAGGATGAGCACAGCATGTGTGGGTAGGTGAATTGGAGTCCCCAGAGCTTTGGACAGAGAACTGTGATTTATACAATACTTATAGATTCCTGCAGGGTGATTGATGGAGAGATTGCAGAAAAAAACAATCAGTATCTATTGAGGGACTGTGTGAGCTATACCACCTCTTTGGGTAGCCAGGTACATATCCATCAAGCACAATTCCTGGATGATGACAACTGCTGAGCCAGCTCAGGAGCAGATGGCAAGGTCTCTCAGCTTCCTCTGGAGCCAGAGAGTAAAAGTGGACTCATTTCTCTATAGGTGTGAAATATGTAGTACTATTATTCTGCTGCTAGACTTTTCCACTGCCTGACTTCAGCCTCACCCTTTGCTTCCTTCTGATATGAGGTTTCAGAGTAGAAGATAGGTTGATATCTTTTGTGTGCCTTGGATTTCCTTTCCAAAAATCCAGATAAAATAAACCCCTTTTCAAAGAATTAAGTCTCAAGCAGGCAAAGAAGGCCAAACAGTTCTTAAACATGTTTGAGAGGTCTCTTTATGAGGAAATTATAAAAATTTTAGTGGTGCATAGTATTCTGATTTGTATTCACCTGGATGTTTGTTCTAATCAGGAGAAATACTACATCACACCTTTAAAACCTTGAAGAACCTGACTAATTATGTGTATAAGTAAGCACAAGTGATAAGTATACTGATTTTATCTATGCCTTTTTCAATTTTCAATGAATGCCTCTGCACTTCATTGCTGCTGGCATTTAATACTTCCCTTGTCCCTGGCAGAAGTGGTACATGTGTCCATGGGCTGGAAAGGCAAGATATCTGATTTTAGTTGAGGTTACACCTTAAGGCTTGGACTTGAGTGACTTCCTAACAGCAGGTTTACCAAGATGCTAGGTTTTGAAGTTATTTTTCTTGTTTCCAGACTGTCGTCTCACAAATGAACACTCCTTTGTCTCCCAGGGCTCAAATTATCATGCGTCAATAGAGCCATGATGTTGAACTGCATGAGCGCTGCTAGGATCAGAGAAATTAGGACTGGAATGGACCTCAGGAGGTTGCTACAGCCAACATTCTTCAGTCTGTGGTCCATGGTCTGGTAGGCATCAGGCACTAGCCAGGAAACTTTGCAACAACTTAATTTTCCAGCATATACACTCATTTCCACATGTGAGAGCAAGCAAGGAAGTCAGGGAAGCGGGGGAAGGATGACGACAGTAATAACAAAGTTCAGTTTGCAGTAGGCTGGAAGTACAATTCATTGTAGAAACACTGCAATAGGTGAACTGTGGTTCCTCACACATCAGAAAGTTGAAGTCATCCTTGGATTAATTAGGAGAGAGGAAACAAGGGCTGAGGAATAGCAGTTGAGTCCAATCCTGTCCTAAGGCAGGATTCAGCTCTATTAAACTGTTTCTGCCAAATACTTTCCTAACTTCTTCTTAAAATTTCTAATAACACAGATTCCACCCCTTCCCTAGGCAATGTATTCCAGCATTTAACTATTCTGACTAGGAAAAGTGTTTCCTGATGTCTAACCTGACTCTTTCTCAGAGCAATTTAATTCCATTAGTTCTTGTCCAATCCATTGGAGACCCAGAAAGCAATTTATTCCCTTTCTTAGCCCCAGGCAGCACAAGGTAAAACATGTCAGCATAAACCTCCCTAAAACGTGTACAGTATGCAATGTAGAGAAGCTCAGAGTACTTAGCCTAGAGAAATCTGTGTTGATGTTGGAAACACAAAACAATATCCTTCATCTCAGCAGACAGAATATACTTGGTTCATGGTACAGAAGGGTAAGCTGCAAGTCCTGAGACATCTTTAACCTGTCCCCTGAAGAAAAAAAAACACCTTATTCTGTAAATGGCCTACATTAAAGAAAAAAAGGTCCTGAAAGCAAGATGTTCCCAAGACTATCCCGCTGTCTCTAGAGATCTCTTATTCCTGCTTTGCTGTGCCAAGGAATCAGGAGGACCAAAAAAAAGGGGGGAAAAAGAGTTAAGAAAGGAACCTTTGTGGGCAGCTGTTAAAAGAAGCTCAAATATTTTTATTTATTTATTTTTCTATTGGGGGACATTGGTGGGAAGAGAGAGCAACAAAGAATTACTTTTGGAGTAGTCCAAAAGCTCCCTGCTGACAGGTCAGCCCCACCCTCCCCTCTCCGGCACACAAGAACTCTTTTCAAAGAGAATAACCTGGCCCATAAATTCCAATTTATGGTAATTTAAGAAATCAAATTACCAACTCCAGCTTTCAACAGTGTTTAGGAAAGGCAGGATTAAGCATAGTAATTAAAAAAGAAAAGCCTTTCCTTGCCACTTGACTCTACAGGTGGGATTTCCTCTAGTCCTCCTAGTTTTGTGGCTTCACTATCCAGAGCCTTCAAGAGGTTAAACTGACACAGACTGGGGTTTGAAGACTATGAGGTCCGTAGGAAGGGCAAGAGGAAATTAAGTGGCTTCTTTCTTTTCACCTTCCTTTCTCCAGTTTTCTGTAGCAAGCCCTCAGAGCACCTATATATAGACTAGGATATATAAAGAGGCACAGATGCACACTTGACCCAGGAACATTTTCCATTTTCTATTAAATTGACTCATTTTTAGCTTCTGAACTGCTTTCTTCAATGATCTGGGATCTGGCCAAGGACAGAAAAAAAGGGGGGGGAGGGGCGCTTTTTTAGGGCCACTTACTGAATAAAGATCTTGCCTGAGACTTAATTACAAATGTGGTGTTCCAATTTAGACAGGCAACAATGCTGGATTCAGTAGGGACATGGTTCAGAAGACAGAACCAAACACTTTGTCTTTGTGGGGCAGAAGAACAGAAAGCATGAGGATATTACATCCTCTTCAGGCCTCCTGGGACCACACAGCTTCTGCTAACAAGTGTGTTATCTTCTTCTTATATAGGGAAAAGCTCCACTGGAGGGAAAGCTGGATTTTTTAGGCCAGAAGTTTACTCCTCAAATGGTCTGAAACCCTCTCTTTCATTCCAGTTTTAGTTTATTCCTGGCCACATTTATCTTTGTGCCTTCTGGTATGAACATTTTTACTTCAACTTAAATAGCTCTTCCCCCTTTCTGGCATCTTACTGTCTCCAACGTCAGTGCAGTCACGGAAAGTTAAGCCATCCTTTCCTGACCCTTGCTTTCCTGCAAAAAAAGCAAGAAAAGTTCCACGCCTGCTGTTATGAAACAGGGTCTCCAAGGCCCTTTTTATTCTCAGAGTCCTATCATTTTATTCCTTTGCTAGCCTTAGGGTTTATTGTGTACAGAAATAGGCTGCAAGTCTGGTCATGAAACAGAAGCTCTGGCTAGAGGTAGTTACTCAAGGCCACAGCATCAAGGCCACAGTACTGTGGATGACCTTGCAGCAAGCCCTGGGGGAAAGGCTCAGAAGGAGCTTCTGGCTGTGCCCAGAATGTTTTATGTGGGTTTACACCAAGGAATAGCACCCTAAACCTGTAGACAAGCACCCTCTTGAGCCAGTCTCCACACTTCTTCCAAGCATCCATGGTGCAGGCAGGGAGTCTCCACCTCCTTAGATGATTGCTCCTGCACTGCTGCCCACAACCTGCCACCACATCAAAGCCCAGGAGGTTGTTCTTCAACAGCATCATGTCCTATCCACTCTTGGTCCAGGCTACATCCCAATTCCTGCCATAGCCCAGCCTTCCTGGTTTTCAGATCATGCAGTTTCCACCTCCCAGGAAGGATTGGTCAGATTTGCTGGAAGAATTTGGGGAGCAGCAAACTGGCCAGGATTAGGAGCACAGAGGGGGATGCAGTTAATTCTTCTTGGTGTTCGTGTGGCCAAGGTGGCAAAGGAAAGGTGTGAGTTCCTCTGAGTTTAGAAATATTAGAAAATGGTGATGATACACCATGCAAGTGCGATCCAGCTAAGGCTTGCAAAGCAGCATCCTGACATCAAGTTTCCATTTTGTTCTCATTCTCATTTCCAAGTACAATTGCCTTTTTCCTGGGTGAGAGGAAGTGTTAAACACATAATATTTTCATTTCCCACCTGGAATTTCTGTAGGTTTTCCTGAAAACTGGAAATGTATTGGGAGGTCTTCTTGCTTGCTTAATAGCTTTTCTTTCTTTTCTTTCTTTCTTTCATATCTCTCTTTCTTTCAAAAAAAAATTCTCCCCCCTGAAAATGCATCTCTCTTCCCTCCCTTTTCACTTCCTAACCAGATTTCTTTGACCTGTATTTTCTGAGGCATTGGTTAAGAATTTCAGATGGCCAACTTAGCCAGCCTGAATTGAGTCTCTTTTACAGAAGATAAAAGTATAGCCCTTTTTGAAAACCTGTTTTCCTGGGTCTCTCTCTCAAGATGTCCCACATTAATCCCTGCATAATAGAGAGCCAAAATCTCCAATAATTTCAGAAAATATTGGTCATTATCTTTTATAGCGAAGACAGAAATATGAGCTTTGAAACAACCAAAAAAGTAATTCTTAAAAAAAAATCTAAAACTTGAGAGATTCCAGCATATTTATTCCTTAACAAAACTTCTCAAGCACAACTCTGGGCTTCCCAACAACCAGTTTTGTGAGTGAACTTTATAGTATGACATCAGTGAACAGATGGCAGGCAAAGCTGTTGTCAGGGTGATGAGAAAGCTGGCCATTTATAATGGAAAATGTCCTGATAAAATGGAATGCACTTATTTTATTCCATGGTAATGTTTATATAATTCCTTTCCTGAGGCTTCTTCGAGGATCTTTTCATCATTATTGTATTATTATTAATAATAAAACATATAAAGGGAAAAAGGGTCATGGCAAATGACATTTTAAATATCCCAGAGGAAAAAGGAAAGGTTTTCAGCACTGTTAGGGTTGATTGCATTGTGATGATTTGTTACAAGCTTTACAGTTAGAATCCACGACAATGTGGACATTTCTCCCAACAGGGTTAATTGTATAATACCCAATAACTGCAGGCCTTCGCCTTTCAAGGGAGGACACTGGAGTGTTAAGGCATATACAAATGCTGCCAAGTTTCTATACCTTGAAAATTTCTGAATGCTGATGTGCCTCAAGTCTTTCAAAGGGAGACTTTCAGCTGGATGCAATTCAGCATGGGTCAGTCATGTAAGTGGTGGAGAGCAAAGCTGAGCTTTTTAAAACGTCAGTACTGTTGAGGAGTAGTTTAGTAGAAAAGACAAATCCAGGTGTTGCAAGAACTATTAGCTAATTTAAGTAAAAGTCGTCATAATAGTATCATCTGAACAATTCCAGGGATGGAGCAGGACACAGAGCTGTGCAGGAAGAGATTCCTCTTACAGATGAACATGGGAAATTCTGCACCAGTGCAGTACAGGAGGAGACACAGTATGAGCTGAGGGTGGGAGTCCTCAACCCACTATGTTGCTGAGTCACAGCACAGAGAAAGGTGACATTTGCTCCCACTCCTCCACATTTCCCCCCATTTGCCTTAATTCCAGGAGCTCAAAACTAAATATGACTTGCTGCACGTAAAACGTCTTACAAAATTATTTCCCTTTGATATAACAGCATGAAGACATGTGGTTTGGATTAAGCCCAACACATTCTCTTCATACACAGTCTCACCAAACCAAGAGAGAAAAAAGTGATGAGTCTTAGGATAGTTTAGAAGAGAATAAAGGAGGGGAGCAGGTCATAATAATTGAAGGATTATCCTTCAATCAGTCCTTATCAGTCCATATCTCTCATCTGTTTATAAAAGCAGCTGATATCATTATTGCCACTGTGCAGACAGTGAAACTGAGGTCAAGGAAAATCAAACAATTGATCTATGGTTGCCTCATCAGACAATGACAGAGCTATGAAGAAATCCTAACTGTCCTGTCTTTACCTGTTACTCACTGATGCACTCTGTCCATAACAATCAAAATCTGACAAAATAGAATTTGTCCCAGGAAAAAAGGCAAAAATTTTTCAGTCTTTCAGAGGAAAAACACCTGGGTAGGCAGACTGTCTTTCCAATATATTTAGCAAAAAAAGGACAGAAAGGGCAGCTATGATTCCATGCTATCCACTCATGAGCAGCATAGCTAAGCCAACAACTTGCTGTTCCAGCACCCCTTGGGGCAGATTCCTTGGTGGGGGCAATCTATTTCCAGCATTTCCATATCCGGATCTGGAAGTGATTATATCCACCTATTCCTACAGTGAGCCACCGTGAATATATCTAATGTCTCTATCTCACCCTGAACATAAGCCAGAGACCAGCTGTGCTGGAAAGAACTGCTTTTCTAGTTGAGTCTTGGACTAAAATCTTCTTAGGTACAGAAGGCCAGCTAGTCTGGGTGAACCTTGACTGGAGGCTGAATTCACAACAAGCTCCAGGGCCATGCCTGAAATCCAGCATACCACCATTTTACATTGCTTTCTGCTTCCCTGTTTTTGTGATTCTGAGATGTCCTCGATTTACCTGCAGATACATTAGAGAAAGCTCTTATCTTTTGGTCAAAATCTCAACTTTGAAAAGCCACAAGAACTATAAACTATACTTCAGCAAATTGCCTTAAGCTCTCCAGCTCACTGTGGTTTGATACCCTGCCTAGTGGACCATTCCTGGTCCTTAAATTAATCCATGGGTGGTTTTTTTATTTCCCTCCATGTGCAGCATATTTTTATTCTACCTCCTCTATACAGCTCTGTTGCCCTGGGACAACAATTGTAACAACAACAAAAAAAATCACAACAACAACAAAAAAAATCACAACAACAAAAAAAAATCACAACAACAACAGTGTGTTTTATTTGAGGCTCCCCTGTGGTCACTTCCCTGCTGAACATGGTAGAGAGACATGGACACATGCACTGGGTTCCTTCTTGCTTCTACCCAGGATCCTGTCTTCAGCTCATACATTTTGGATCTGCTGCTGTTTCTGCCAAAAAAGCTTTATTTTACAGGAGAGGAATGAGAAAAAATAAGAAAGGATGATGATGAGAGAGGAAGATTTTTAAAAGGCAGTCAAGATAATTCTTCCTGAATGTTTCAATCTTTTTAAGTAAATTGATCTTGAAGAAACTATATTCTGATGGCCCTCTGTAGGAGAGTGCCTACTGGAACAAAATCCTATTACCACAGGAAGGAAGAAAATGCAGGATAATGTTATTCTTTTTGACTCTAAGGCAGAATTGTTGGATGCAAAAACCCTGCTAGGAGCAAGAGATTAATCCTCTTCCAGATTTATTGCAGTGCTGCTGCTTTCTCTCAGATACAAGCAGATATATAGGAGATATAAAACAGTTTCAAAAATAAGTTCAGGTGAAACAAATCACAGCTGGATCCAGAATCAGCCACTATTACAGCAATTTCCTGATGCTTTTATCCCCACTGCCAGGAGACACGTCACTAACTCATGGCACTGCAGTGGCTTCACCTCTGTCTTCTGTTTGCTCAGATCCACCTCCAAACATCCCATATTCATTCCTTTGTGCACCATCTAAATTAAGTTAGTGGTCCTTTAGCAATCCTTTTCTTCACTGTCTTTTTTGTTGGGATGGACATGCAGCTTTAGTGCTCAATAAACAAAGCTTACACTTTCAACAGGGAAAGACAAACAAGGCCATGACTTCTTTCTGCTTTACCAAGATATTCCTGATCTGAGTCCTCTTAACTTGTACAAATGTTAGGAAGCTGCTGTGATGTGCAAGGATGTAGCCCTGAGATCACCCTGAATACAATTGAAAACCATAAAGGCCTCCTAACACCAGTGCTTTCATAGAATCCAGGTTTATATCAGGGCTGATGAGAGTACAAAATTAATTCATTTCTGTTTCCTTAATTTGGTGCTACTTCCAATTCATTCCCTAGTTTGTGTCTTTCTAAAATTCTAGGCCTTTAGGACCTGTTTTCTGTTATTTTTTCCACTCCAGTGGGGACATTTCCATAGATACTTGACTTCATTTATTACCATTTTCTTAATTCTAGATTGTTTTGGAAGGTCTCAAACTTTGAAACTAATTTTGGGTTATAGAAATCTCAAAAAACTCCTCTTTCATGTTTGGCGGCTTTCTAGAACGGAAAGAGACACTATACCCATTTTTCCACCTAAAGTGATTACACTGAGATTTTAGGTTTTAAGGCTGACCTGGATTTGACCTCTGTTGCAGTGACAACCAACAAAAAGGATGGAATGAAATACCATTTAGAAAACACCTTTATTTTTTATCTTTGCTGAAAGAGGCAAGTGAATTTCTGTTTAACAAAGTGTGTAGCTAGAATTCTACAGCAGCCTCCATATCTACAGGTACTCACCTCCAGTTACCACAGTTATATTTAGAAGATCCCATTCAGCATTGTTACATAGCACTGGAGTACATGATCATATTGAGAATGCATTATTTATTGGCATCAAATTTAATAATGTTCATTAAGAAAATTAAATTCATTTTAGAAGTCCATTTTTACTGAAGCAGCAGCTGAAAATATTGCAGCCTGAACAGCATCTACTGAAACTGAAAAAGAAGCAGAGCTGTAATTTTGATCATTTTACCTTAACAGCTCAGCCAGGAACCAAAAATTCAGATATTAGTGTAAGAGATGCCACTAGACTATGAAATTCAACTGTTCTTCTGTTGACCGTTTCTTGCCATTTTGATCTGAAAAGAATCAAAATGCCTTTAGTCATTTAGACTGTTCTTCAAACACAGTCCTATTTTTATGTCGATGTTGTTGATGCATGCACTTGTAATATTCTCCATGAGTGTTTCTTGTCAATAACATTAAGAAAAAAACTATTTATAGATTTACCCTGTTAAAAAAAGATTGCACAAAAAAACTGTGTTGTTTGGTTAGAATGATAATACAATAATTCAAATAGCTCCACTCTCCAGCTAAGTTCAAGCCCCTTAGATTTAGAAGTGTAACTCCTTGAAGTCTGGCCACCTTGCAATAATATTCTGTTGTCTGCTTCTCAGCAAACAACCAGTACTAGCTGGCACTGCCTCACATACCCTTATTTAGACAGAGCATGGGAACAGCCCAGAGATACTCATGCCCCCAGGACTCAGACCAGATGAAAGGTTCTGATATGAGTTTGTTCTACCCTTGGGACCATAAGTAACAAAAGCAGTTTCTGAATTTGGAAAGAGCTGGCATGTCACGTGTGGTAGAATAACTTCTTATCTCTTTGAGCAGGAATCTCCACATGCTTGTGTTATAACTTGGATAGGTGAACAAGCTGCTCACCAAGACTTCATATGGACAATCTTTGACCACTGGGCCAGTGTTTGCTGTTCGCAAGCAGGCATTCAGAAGCTTTTCAACAAAATTTAGCACAAGATCTAGTGCTCTGCTGCTCTAGCTTATTGGAGCATAGAGTGGATCATCCACAAAATCAAAGAAAAAAAATGATTTCTTTTGCATCTTATGAGGTGTAGAAAAAGATATGATCATTTTCCTAAGAGTGATTGCTTCCTTCTCCTTGCAGACTAGAAGGTGTCTTACCACAAAAGCATTATCTATCACATCTCATTTCCTTCAATTTTCCTTCTACTGATATACCCTCAAGCTATTATTTTTCCCCTTGCTCCAGTGATGACTTCATTAGACTTACAATCAGGCCTTACATGGTTCAGCCAGGTATTATTCATATGTCTACATCAAAGCCACTCCAAAAAGGAAAGAAATCCCTGCTTCTCCAGGGAGTGCTCTTAGGCCTGCTTCCACCAAATTAGCATTGTCAGAAAGGGGAAGGCAGTGACACTTTTGACCATACTGTGGTCTGCTAAGTGAGTGCGTGTCTAAATCCATCAGAGGATTTTGCCCTTTAATTACAGCATTGGCTAAATCCAACATTAAAAAAATAGTGAGGATGAAATTAAGCTATGACTCTCTTCAATTCTAACTCAGCAATTCTGCTAGGGGAGTCAGTCCAGCAGGGTTTTATACAGTCCATGGGTTTTCTTCGTACACTTCGGGAGGTCAGACCCAAAGACTCAAATACATCACTTTAGAGCAGGCCTCCACTGGAAATGAAAGTCCAGATGGATGCTGTGGAAACTGCTTGTCTATCCCTATCTATTAACTTCTATGTCTGTTGGAGACTTAGGCAACACAGCTCTGATTTCCAAGTGGGATTCTTCTTTCCATATTCATGACTGTAATTGTATTATTTCCAGTTTTACACCTGTCTGTGGAAGTGTTGCAAATTCTTTACTTTGGACCCTGTTGAGTTTGAGGGCTCCCTGCAATCACCAAGCAATGTTTTTCAGTCTGCACATCCTTTTCAAGGCTACTAGCATAACATAGCAGAGAAGGGCTATTTCAGATCCCTACAACACTGTCTTGTACAAGAACAAGTGTAAGACCTGAACTTCCAGTCATTCTAGAATTAAAGACTCATAGAATGGGTTGGGTTGGAAGAGACCTTAAAGATCATCTTGTTCGCGCCCCCTTGCTATGGGCAGGGACACCATCCACTGGATCAGGTTGCTCAAAGCTTCATCCAGCCTGGCCTTGAACACCCCCGGGTTTTGCCTCACTGTAAAAAAATGCTTCTTAATATCTAATCTAAATCTACCCTCTTCTAGATTAAAACCATTACTCCTTGTCCTCTCCATGCACTCACTGATGAAGAGCTCCTCCCCAGCTTTCCTGTAGATTCTGTTTAAGGACTGGAAGGCTGTTACAAGGTCTCCCTGGAGCCTTCTGTTCTCTGGCTTGAACAAGCCCTAGTCTCTCAACCTGTCCTCATATAAGAGGTGCTCCAGCCCTCGGATCATCTTTGTGGCCCTCCTCTGGACTCACTCTAACAGATCTATGTCCTTCCTATGCTAAGGACTCTAGAATTGAACACAGTATTCCAGGTGAGGTCTAATGAGAACAGAGTGGAGCGGGAGAATCAACTCCCTTGACATGCTTGTCACTTTTTTTGATGCAGCCCAGGCTACAGTTGGCTTTCTAGATTGAAATTGTACACTGTCAGCTCACATTGAGCTTCTCATCCACCAGCACAGGTTCTTCTCTTCAGAGCTGCTCTCAATCCATTTTCCACCCAGCCTGTAATTGTACTTGGGATTGCCCTGACTCGGGTGTAGGACCTTGCACTTGGCCTTGTTGAAATTTGTTAGTTTCGCACAGGCACACCTCTCAAGCCTTTTCTATTAATAGTTCTCAAAGTGAAACTTGGCCAACATCCAGCCTTTTCCCCTTTAAATGAATTGGGATAAAATGGGTAATCTATTCCATTGTTCTTGCTAATATTTCAAGTGTTCCTCCATCCCTCAGACAGCTTTGATGTCATCGAGCTCCACTTGAAGAGGAAAGAATGTGTTTGGGAATAATTAACAAGCTAAAAATGACTTTGTCAGAACATTTGCGTTATTGAATTACTTGCAGCTACCAGCTTTAGAGAGCTGAGGCAGTGGCTGGGCACAACAAGAGCCCTTTAAAGGGAAAAAAGAATATCCTCTGGTGAAGCACACAAAGTTGGGCTTTAAAGGGGCAGGTTAATCTCCTGATTCTGCCTCAAAATTCCCTCAAACTTCTTGCATAACCTCAGGCCCATCATTTAGTCTACTTACACTTCTGCCCCTCACACAAAATCCCCCTGGTGGCTCTTGCCTCTTCATAGCATAAGCAAATATTAACGTTACAACAGAGCTGTCTCTTATTCTGCATTCCTACATCATCCAGCGTAAGAGTCCTGGATTTTGTCAGTGCCTGTGGGTACTACTTTAATACAAATAATACTAAAGTCAGAAGTCTTTTTTCTCTTCCCTCTTGTGTAGAGCATTGTTACTTTGAGGACATGCAATAATAAACCTGCCAGGCTTTATACCAAGAACTGTGAGCAATTACTAAAAAAAAAAAAAGGTCAACTAACATATGGCTCTTTCTTCTGCCACTACAAAGCAGAAGTTAAGATGCTTCTGTTGTCCCTCTACAACGGAATTAGCAACTCAGATCACTTAGTCTCCTGTTTCATAGGGGAAAACAGCACATGTTATATAGAGGATTGCTTTAAAACTACCCTTTGGTATGAGAAAACTTAACAGAAAAGAAAAAGTTCTGGCCTTAATAAATTGTATTTCATGCCTGGATTTCCAAGTATTTGAGCTATCTCACTCTTGCAACTAAGATAGCTGTTCAATCAGCTGTGCCAGGATCTAGCCTGAGGCTCTTGTAGATTTAACCTTTTCAAGCCACAGTGAAGAACCTAAGATTAGATTCACATACCTGGTTTACCCTCAGCTCTTCTTTAATTTTATGCTCTAGAGGCTTATCCTAGCTGTTCCATGCCTGAGCAACTTTACAGACAAGAAACTACATATACAATGCCAGACTTATTCAGAAGGAAATCAGGCTTGATTGTGAAAGAGCAGATTCTGGGAGGCAATAAATACCTTCTAGCACAGCCCTCTGTCTAGTAGCACAAGCCTCTAGAACCTCTATTTTCTTTTCAAGACCCAAAAGTTCCCCACACACTACCTCATCCCTTTCAAATCAAAGATGGACCTGGCAACATCTGTGGTTTGTTAATGTTGTCTAAGGTGTCTCCAGTTCGTTTCTCTTAGATAAAACCTCATTTTAGGCTAGCTTGTATCTTATGAGATGCTTTGATGAAGAGGGAGGTTAGTGGTGCTGAAGGGGATATTTTCCACTTTGGAAGAAAATGGGAGAAAATAAGAATGTGTTTCCTCTCTACAGAGCTGCTGTTAATAGTTTACTGTAGCAACAGAAAGCCTTTCTGTATGAAAAAAAAAGAAGAAAATCAGATCTGTTCTAGATGTTTGAAAGCCTAGGTAGGCAAATTTTGTCTGTTAGTATTGCATTGCTTACTTAGTCTATGCTGTATGACTCCAGAGGGGGTCATGCAAGAATCTGGTTATCAGTAAGAGCTCTTATTTCTTCTCTGATACGTTTTATCATAAAAAAAAACGTTTTTGTACCCATTCGTCTTATGCCTGTTTGGTGTCCCTGTGCTTTGAGCTGAAGAGGAATGCAGAGCACACAGTTTGAAGGAGCAGCAAAGATTAAAAATCCATGAGGAGCTAGCAAAGGTGCATTTGGTTGCAGTGGGAGGGGAAGGCTGGGTTGTCCTTGATGACTAATGTAGCTAGCCTGGTATGCGTGAGAGCTACGTGCCTGTTCTTGAGCTCCCCAAAGGAAATATCTGGTGTTTGAACTGAAAGGCACCCAAAGCAATGCATTATGATTCGGCATCTTTATTTTTCTGTCTCTGCAGATAACTGTAGGCTATGAACACTGATTGTGCTTCTAAATGAGCTTGCTCTAAGTATATTAAACCCCATAATGAACATGCTTGTGTTACGGTTACCTGTGTTTTACTTAGTCTGTTGAAAAACAAAGGAATATTGTTTCTTCCTAAGGAGTTAATCCACTGCCTGTGACCCTGTGGGCTGCTTCAGGAACTATAGTTAAAAGCTCTGCCTTTAACCACATCCTCTGCGTGCTGTGTGTTCAGTTTGTGCTGCTTTGTGTTTCTGTCCTGATGAGAGAATAAAAGGTGAGAGGGAAGTCATTGGGAAGTGTGGCTAAGAAAGGGGAAATACAACATATCAGCCAGACCACCCAGCTGTCACAAGTTTGTAAGGAGTCAAAATGTAAGCAAGGGATACTGTCACCATACAGGCTGGGGGAAAAAAAAAAAAAAAAAACCAAACCAAAAAAACCCAGAAATTCAATTCAGTGAAACAATCCTGATGGTTAAACTGTTTGATGGGATCTGAAAACTTCGAGGGCCAGACATCGTAGTAGAATGTATAAACATTAATTTCTAAATAATGTCTGTAAGCACTGATGTCCTGATTTGAACCCTTAATGCTAGCTGAAGAGGCAGCACAAGATGTTCGCTGCATACCCACCCACCAGCATACATGCACCCCTCCATGTCCCCACTGCCTGTGTATGGTTGTTCTCTCTTTCTACTTCAGTTTAGATTTCTTCTTTGAACTTAAGTTCTCATTATTTTTGGACTTGTCACTTTGTTTGGAAAGATTTATTTCCACTGTTCCTTCTCTGTTCTTTCCTTGCCTCTTCTCCTCTGGATGCTTTTTTGGCAAAACCCGTTGCTATTTTTTTATGACTTTGTGTACTGTTTCAAAACAGTAAAATGTTTTTGAAGGAAGATGATCCTGTGTTGCTACGTTCATGCAGTAGCTCTTCCACACCCATTCCTATTTAAAGAGCTTCTGCTGTCCTTAGGTATTCAGTGTTCATTAAGAAAACAAAACAAAACAAAACAAAAAAAAAAAAAACCAAACCAAAAATGGAAATCCACTCTTCTGTGTGAGTACCTTGATGTTTTGGAGTTTTTCTACTTCCCTCCATAACAACAAACCAGGTGTCTTTCTGTGATCACCCGTTGGCTCTTAGATATGACTGAAGAGGTTCAGGCTTGGTATTTCTGTTGAGCGATGTTGAAATTGACTGAAATTGGTAGTGGAAGTGGGACAGCTGGCTGGTGCAATCACTGGATTGCCACTTCCTTTGGACACCAGGACTAAGAATAAGATGTTTATCCCTGTGTATTTCAGATTGTGTTGTACCATCCTAGTGACAAGTTAACTGATTTCACTTGGAAGCAGGAGGCAAAGATTTAAACCTAATTTTAGTAGCTCAAAAACCATGCCAGTTTATAAATATACATGTAAATAGATTTGATTGGCTGAAAGGGTTTTCTTTTAATGCTCTGGGGTGAGGCTTCTCTTGTGTAGTCAGTACACTAGATGATATCAATAGACTTCTGATATTGAGATTATTTGGAGAAGCTCTCTGTGTACTTAACCAGTATAGCTGGAATGGTTTTTGTTGGATGGGGCACAAAGCACATAGTTCAGTGTTGTGCTTATATTAACAATAAAAACAACTATTAAAATCTGGTTTCTAGAGCTAACACTTGTGCTTCTCAACTCAGATTTTTTTCCTAAATTTAGGTTTCTTTTAAAACGTATTTATCATTTTTTCTGCTGGTAGATTATTTTTTGTTTGTTTGCAGAACTGCTTTTTCAGGTGCTGAGGTCACAACACAATGCTAAACTATGTTAGTTTTAAACACATTTCCAAATTAGGAAGACAATACATGAACATTAAAAATTGGAAAAATAGTCATAGGATGTGCTCTTCAATGACAAGCAAGCCCTAAGAGAAGTACCATTTTGTTTTTATACTAGGGGATATCTTGCCTGCCAGGAGTGCAAACTCACCACCAAAACAAGAGCTCTGTCCCTGATGGAATTCTTACTGACTTTGAGCTTCAGCTTTCCCATCACAAGAAGACGAGAATCTTAACTTAATCTTACGATGGCCTCCATCAACATTTCTTATCATTTCATCCTTCAGACACTCAGACTGTTGACTTCACATTTAAAATGTTAAAAGGCAACTTTCTAGTGATGCTACATGAATGATATAAAAAAATCTCTGGCTAAAGGTCCTTCATGGAGTCCAAACCTAGATAAAAATACTCCAAAGTGAGGGAAATTTCAGTTTCCCTTGCTGAATTGCTTGAGTGTCTATAAAGACCCCTATCAGTAGACTTAGTCTGCTCACTGGTAGACTGTCAGCATGCTGGAAATGCGTGTCCATGGTTTTCCAGAGATGTGCAACTGAGGGACCCATGTGCCTCTTCGTGGAAGATTGAAACAACATTGTACTGAAGGAGAGTATCTCCCTGATCTGGATCTGTAATAACAATGAATAACAGCTGAATATCAAAATTAGGATCAGAAAAGATTCCAGGTCATAACATGTAGTTCTACACAGAGAACATAATACAATCTTGTCTGAGAAGATCTAATGCTTCTTCCAACAGTAACAATTTCTTGCATCTTTTCTCCTTTTAGACAAGCCTACAAGGATCTTATTCCTCTCGGTTATTTTAAAAAGTTCTCCAAACTTTGCACCTAATGCTCTCTCATGAGCCAGTCTATCACTATACCTTTCTCCAAGCTAGTGCTGGATGAAATATCTTTTTCCCCTCCTGATGAATGACTCCAGTCTACTACTAAATAAAAGCTTAATTGCATTTTTAGTAGGCTGTCTCCTGCACCTACCTCATCTTTCTTGAAGAGGACTAGCCAGAACTATGCACTTGGATGTGACAAGTATACTGTTTAAGAAGAGAGAATTGTGGACAACACAGAAGAAAATAGTGGGTGCATCACCTTTTAGTGGAAAGGAATATCCCAAAATCAGAGCAACTGTCAACATTTATAATGCTCTTGCAATCTGAGCCGGACCCCCATACATTTGCAAAAATAATTTATGCAGCAGCCACAGGAGGGGTAATAAAGATCCTTCAGTTTGTTGTTTGGGTTTGTTTTTTTTTTTTTTTTTAAATCCAGTCGTTGGTAAAATGAATGGATATTGTCAAAAGAATCCCTTACATCCTGGATTTAAAATAAGCATGTCTCACTTCAGCATCTGCAAGACGAAAATGCCTGAATCATTTCCCCTTCCTTTCTGGACCTCAGAGCAGGCTTTCAAGGGCAAAACAGAAGTTCATATTCTAGTGAGACCCGTGGAATGCAGCTTGTAGTAGGTTTTACATAGAGGGTCTTCAGGCAACCAGGAATTTCCTCTGCAAAGTGAAAAACTACTCTTCTCTGAAAAAATAAATTAACAAAAGCTGAAGGTGAAAGTGCTGGAGTTTAGAATGGGCTGTGTTAATGGTCTACAGGGAGAGAAACTGTGAAAGTGGGGAGGAACTGCTGTTCATCACTGCTGTCAAGGTATTCCCCTGTTATTTTACCTTGTGGAGTGGAGTTTGTGGCTCAGTCAGCTCCAAACCCAAGGGAATGGCTCTATTCCCTACACCAAATAGGACCACCTGTGTCTTTGGAGGGACTCTGTGCAAATGGCACAGCTGACTGCACTATAGGTGAATAAGTAATGTGACACCTAGGCAGAGGCATCATCTGCCATGGCACATGCTTTCCACACAGTGCTGATGACTGTCACTTGAATTCAAAGGATTCTGCTCTGCCACAGAGGGAAAGGAACATGCCTGGCTTTGCCCATGAAGTGTCTCAGCTACATAAACTAGAGCTTTGGAACTTCTCCTCCAGCATTCAGGGCAGCATCTGCCATTCTCTCATCCAGACACTGATCCTACTTTAGACACTCTCTCTTTAACTTATTTTTAATCAGCTGCAGGGATAAGGGAATCCTATCTGTTAGCTTGTGTTTGGCAGTACTTGCTTCAATTCTATTTGATTTTTCTTAGGTTTCATTAAGTTGATCTCAAAGCGCCCTGTCCGTTGCATCAGCCTGCTGCTAGCTTTCAGCTTCCATGCTTTTGCTTGCTTGCAGGCAGGCAGTCACCCAAGAGCAAAGTCAAACAAACTAGGCTACCAGGAGGCCAGCCAGAGGCTGTTCTTGCAAAAGAAATTTTACCCATCTTACCCAGAAAAGGGTGGGGAAAGAGACAAATTCTCTATTAAACAACTGGCAAAGGGACAACCTGAATACTCCTCTCTCTCCTTTGAAAACAAATAGAAATAATTTCTTTGTGTTGTGGGGGTGGAGGAACCTGTTATAGGCACAGAGATTTTGCTGCTTGTAGTTTCAATCTAAATTTCACCTGCCAGTGCTTCAGTGCTATGTAACAGCTAAAACAGGGGGAAAATCCTACAACGTTTAACAATAAAGCTGTAAAATTGAAACATTTATAGGTTAAGCAAAGTCTGATGTAAAGGTGTATTAGTCAAGCTTGGTTCAGCTTTTTCCTGTATTTTCTTTCTTCCCCTTTTTTCCTTTTTTTTATTATTTATTATTATAGCCTTCACTTAATGTAATAAATTAAATTGTCTTATTTGTAATTTGCTAGGATGTGGAGCCCACTCCTCTTCTGGCCTGGGTAGATACTAACAGGAGAAGAAATGGGAGCACAGAGGATGCTGTCTACCTGCAAAGCAGTGCCACAATGTTCTCTAGCAGTCTGTGCCAGAAAGCCTCGCTTAGCTGTTGGCACAGAAAGCAGTAGCATGCTGCATGCATAACAGCAGTAAGGGGATCGGAGCATGCTGATTGCATCTTGAGCTGCCTGAGAATGTAGCTGCCAAACGCTGACAAATTTTCTATTAAGCCTGTGGGTTTTTTTGAAGTTTACAACTTGACCATATTTATGTAGATTTTTGGTTTTCACATTGATGGTACAAGTGCCATCTTTGGGAGCAGAGCAATCCTGTCAAATTTTACATTCCTATTCTAAGCAAAGGCATTACAGTTTTTCAATGGAACCATTGTTTATTTCTTTTTCACTTGGACAAAAAGAAGCTCTTTTTTCATTTTTCTTTGGGAACAAGATAGTTCTAGCTGAAAAGACAAAGAAAATTGTTCTGAAGTGGATGATCTATCATGGAAAACTTAAGCCGTTTCAGTGATAAAGTGGAGGCCTATCCGCAAGAAAAAAAAAGTGTTAAAGCTATCTGCATTGCCCACATGTACAAGACATGAGGATGGTGTTAGGAAGTGAATACCCAAGAGCTCTCTTCTGACCTCTACTATGGTTCAGTGACCTCCAGCAAGTCCTATGAAAGCAATGTGCCTGAGCAATCGGCAGCTCTATGCAGTCCTGTAATCTCTCTTCAGAAAATTGCTTCGGCTTTGCTCCCTCAGCAACTTTGAAAGCTACTTTGAAACTGTAACTACAAGGGCTCAAGTCAGCAAACCCATGCTGCTCATCCATTTCCAAACACATTTCTCATTTTGAGACTGAAAATGGAATGATCTTTCCTTTAATGTATGTATATAAAAAAGAAAAATTAAGGAAATGAGTGTTTGAGGCAAGCTGAAGATGTTTTTTGCCTTTTATTGCCTCTGCTTGATTCAAACTATTTAGACTAACATTATTCTTTCCAATATATTTATGAGTATGCTACTGACATGACTCATTTATGACATGGGAAGCATGTGAGGGTCACATGCCTTAGAGCCCATCACCCATTGGGTCTCTGCCGTCCGACTCAAAGAAAAGGCTAACAGCCATTATTTTCTTTGTCTTTATTCTCATGGAAACAGAAAGTGGATTTGAGGTGAAACATCTGGTTTGTTTTGGGTAAAAGTTATTTATCTCTTCTTTCCCCTTGGCTTTATAATGTTTTATTCTTTTTTTTCCTAAACTCTTTCCCCTTTTTGGAGTAAGGGCCATATTTGAAGCCTATTGGATTTTTCCATCGTCTCTGGCAAGACCTTGGATCAGACTCCAGATGCAGATATCCATACCTTTCCACGCTCCTTTGTGTCTGTCCTGCTGTGATCCTCAGCAGAAATGGCTTGTGTGTTTGCTGAAGTGTTTGTTGTATCCCTTCCCACCACATTTGAAGGTGTGTTTCCTCTTTTATTTTTAATACTTTCCATTCATGCCATCAACAGCATAGATATTATACAAACATTTTGAGGAGTAGGGAAGAGAGATAAAGTATCTTCCCCCACAGACAAAGATCATGGTGGACTGAAGGAAAAGGACTATGACACTGATTCTAACAGTTTGCAATAATGCCAGGGACATGCCCGTTGCATGCAAAAAATACAAATGAGCCTGCATTATACTAAAATCTCTACTAGACCATTAAAAGCTGAAAGTATGTGAGAAATTCTCCCTTCCAAAACTGCATGTGATCAACCACTTGAACAAGTTCCTAAAGGGTGTGCTTATGGTCCAAGTGACCAGAACACCAGCATTACGGACTGAACTTCTTTCTTCCTAAACCGCAGGCTTTGGATGGAAGATTTAGAGTTTAGTACCAGGACCATTGGCTGACAGTATCTGGCATACAATGTGCCTATAAACATAAGACTGAAAAAATTTTTCTTTTTCTGCAAACAATGACATCCTCTACATATTAGCAAAAATAAATTTTGCAAGTCTGGTATTCAGAAAGACTTTCTACATCCATTATTTCTACTGGAAGACACTGTTTCTACTTAGATGCCAGCCTTCAGCCAGATTTGGCTTAAATTGGCCTTGGCATTCAGTAGGTGCTAGCGTGGACAAACACTCTTTTAGGCATGTATCACTCTAACCATACAAACTCAATTTTATTTTTTTTGGGGGGGCAGGGCAGGAAAGCTTAAAATACAGGTATCTCACTGGATATGTTATTTTCAAATTACATGTTGTTGAGTGCATTTTGCATCTTGCTCAAGTTTTCCATCTACCCTGTGTCCACACACTAATGTCCACACACTGTGGCTGCTTTGAGAAAGTGTCTGCAGCTGAGAAATTCACCTCTGCCCTCCCTCCCTTCTTAATTTATGAATCTGCAGAGCAGCCAATCTTATTTTGAGACGCTTGCTACTTGGCTTTGACTATGCTAGTTCTCTCATTATCTGAGAATTGAGCTTAGGGTATAAGCCTGCATTTACACATGTTACTCTTATTCTGCTTTCACTTCGTCTATGCAAGTTTTCATTTCTGTGCTCTTTCACGTTAGGCAGATCCTCACTGTCTCCTCTCCCTGAAGACCAAAGTATCTGTGTGTTTTCTGGTTTCTTCTTTTCTTCAGAGATGACCAGCAGGCAATTTGCTCTAATTTAGTAGAACTGACTGTCAAAATGGGACTTAGTTTCTAAATCAGTTGTTAAAATTCTTGAACGGGATTCTTTGCTCTACTGCACTGGTTCATTTACATGGTCTCTTCCTCTTTCTGCTTACAAAGAGTAGCTCTGGAGCCTTGATTCCCCACTCCACCAGCTCCAGTTTTTAGCCTTGTTCCAGTATCCCCTCCTCTTCTGATGAACCAGTAGATGCTTGGCCAATGTTGTAAACCCACCTAGAGCCTCTCTTCACTAATCTGCATATGATGCCTCCTTTCTTTCTCCTCTTTATGTAGCTAAAGAACCATTTCCTACCTGCATTATCTTTATTCAGGGGACTAGCTTACATGGCTTCTGTGGAGTTTTAACTAATCAGCAGAGTCCATTGTAGCCTTTAAAGAAACTTGTTGATCATACAACTACTCCTGCTTTCATAGACACATCCTTGATAGCAGCATTAGGACAAATACTCAGTAGGACTACCTGCAGTTTTTGCTGCTGCTCCCCTCTCTTGCCACGCTATCAGTGTACAAAAAAAAAGGAAAATTATGATGAAATTCTTTAAAGCCAGTTAATTCAGTGGGGGTAAATATTTGCAGAATATTCTGTCTTCTCTTCCTTGCCTGTCAGCGTAACTGAAGCCTGCAGGAAATTTCTAAAGTACATGGAAATCTAACTGTCAAGTCTATATGGGAAGATCAGTTACATTTTCACAAAAGCCTTAGGTTTATTCAGTAATTTCTTTGTGTAGTATGCAGGGTCTCACTGCCTTTCTTGGTTTTCACCCAGGTAGACCAGGCGGTAATAAATGAACCCTAGTTTGTGAAAGCTCATAACTAGAGATTTCCATCTTGTTGCTGTCAATAGGACAATTATTTTCAAATAACTTTTCTCTTTCTTGGCTTTAAGTCCATCTGCTTTTGTCCCTCACATTCAAAAGATCTTATAGGAGGAAGTGGGTGGTCATCCAGCTAGAAGCGTCACCAAGCTTTCACACCATCTGGCTGTTTCTTGAAATCCCCCTGAGTATATTGCCCAACAGTGACCTTCACTATAGGTGTGTGCTGGTGAGGATTAAGTGTTCAGACAAAACGTGTGAGCACTTTTTGATGAGACTGTACTGTATGAAGCTGTTCTCCAAGGACATTCTTCCACTTGTCCCTTGAACAAGATCTGAAACAACATCTGGACTAGAATGTTTATCACGTGACTGTAAATATGCTGACATTTTACTTTGGTGACACATACTGATACCCTTTCAAAATGAAGCACCTACCAAAACAGGATTTAGTTTAGATTTAAGATTGCATTTATTGTCTATTAATAAAGTACTGCATAATAACTCGAACCACATTTGTTGAGGCTGTTGTGATTATGTAACAGACCATTATGTTTCTAATAATTAGCTGGCACCACTGAATTACATATGAATTAAAGAACTTTTCTAGTTTACTAAGAAGCCAGGAGTTGATCTTAGCGTGGCTTTGGTGTTAGTAACCAGAGCAACCTCACACTCTGGAAATGAGGTTTAACCTAGGCAGCAGCTGCCTACATTTTTGCCTTATGTTCTCATTCTTGACTTGTAAATATCATCTTGAAAAGGAGAGGCAGTGAGCACACTGAAGAGCCTGGCCCAAGAAAACACAGCAGGAAGACTGAGGTGGACCAATATATGAACATGGGCCTCCTGAAATTATTCTCTCATTTCATGTAGCCTGGTACTGCAGGTGAAAATCCTGCCCTTGCTGCTGTTCAATATCTTGAGGAATCTCTTAACCACCCAGTTAGTGTTCCTCTGAGGTGTGGCAGTCTGCTTTTACAAAAGGAATCAAAAACTTTTGAAGGTCTTTTTTGAAATTGCAATATGGAAAGGGAATATCTATGAAATTTCAGTTTCATAGGGTGGGGAAAAATGTTTCTCTCTCTATTCTAGAGCATATTGATAAAAGACTCATGATAGCAATTGAATGCTGGGAGTGGGGGTTACTTGATCTGTGCAGCTGTGCATAATCCTTATTCTTTTTACAAGTCACTGGGGGTATTTGGTAGGGTCAACATGGTAGGAAATCTGGACCTGAAAGTGAAACAAAGTGTCTGTCAGAGGGGCCAGCTTTTAATTAGAAACTAAATTTCATTTTAGAGGAAGAGAAAAACACCACACTTCTAATGAGATCCAGGACGCTCCAAGAGATCAGCCTGTAAAGAGTATTTAAATGAAAAAAAAAGTCCTGTTTATAAAGACCTGGTGAAAATGACTTCTAGATGTTGTAGGTAGATAAACACGCATGAGCTCATGACTCACAAATGAGAAACCATATCTAAAACATTCCAGTGACTTACAGTAAGATTTCAAAAGTAGTTTTAACTTTAACCAGGAAGAGTTGATTATTATTTTTTTAACTGTTAAGAGTAGGTAATGATTTCCTTTTTCTTTTCTCCTCTTTTCTTTTCTTCTCTTTCCTCTTTCCTTTTCTCCTCTTTTCTCTTTTCTATTCATTTTTCTATTCTTTTCTTCTTAATGTTTGGAAGGGGAGTATTTTTATGTGAAAGTGGAAAACAGGGACCAAATTTCGTTGTAAGCGAACAGTTCCAATTTTCATGAGATTCTTTGAATTAAAAGACAAATTGAGATGATTTTTTTGTTGTTGTTTGGGTTGTTTTAAGTTTGGAGTTCTGAAATTTGAAATAATTCTGGCTGTTCAAAACATGGTACAAATGTTGGTATTTATAAATGAACTATTTGAATTGGTGGTGATGATTTTTTTAGATTAGTCTGCTCAAACAAGGTGAAACCCTGAGCTCAGATTTTGATCCTTAAATAGTCTTTTGAGAAGGAAGGAGTTTATATGCTTTCTGAATGACAACAGCCAGAGGATGAGGACAACAAAAGAAACTGCGGTGGGCTCCTGCCTCTTCCAGCATGCAGTACCCTGGGGGCAACCTGGGAAGTGGAAATGGATGCAATGACAGCCTTTACTCCCTCAAGGACAAAGGGAAGCAGAGACAACAGATTTTGTTTTCCTATTTCACCAAGTGTGCTTAAATACCTTAAGAAAGCTGGAAGTTTTTTTGGATGAGGAAGGATGGTGATGGTACTTCCTCCCTCCCCCTCTTTCTTTCTTAAACTATGATCTTAACCAATTTGCTCAGTGTAGCTGAACCTTGAAGTCAGACACATCAACAGAAAAATGATGGCATGAGAAAGGATGCAGGCACCCCTGTGGTGTCTTTGTGTGGTAATTAAAATTAAGTCAGGGTTAAAAGGATTAGTAACCAAGTACAAGCAGAAAAATTAGGTGAGGAACAATTAAAAATGCCTCTCTTTTTCTTAGGCTACAACTGCAAGATTGAGTGAAATAAACAAATCTGATGAAATCAGACATTTCAGCCCAGAGACCAACTCTCTTGGGAATAACGGTAATACCTGTCTCCATACCACACATTAGACCATAATTGGCTTTTTCAGCTGGGCTGCCCCCGTGTCCAAATTGAGCACATTATCTCCATGTGACAGAGCTTGGTACAACCACAACCCCCCTGAACTAACAGAATCCCAGTCACTTCTGTTGCAGCTGAGTTGACTTTGTCCCTGCTCTGGGTGTAGAAGGAGAAGGTTAAATGTAAGGGAGGAGAGGGAAAGGAATGATACACAAAGAAACTATTTTTTTTGCCTCCAGCATGTATCAGTGGATAATGAATTTTTTTCAACAGATTAGATGCCCCATTGGTTGGAAAATTTGGAAGCAATCATGCAATTATATCACAAAACCTCAGTAATGTGCATTCAGCCAAGTAGAGAAACCAAACTATTAGCAAAAAGAGAGAGAGAGTGTGCATGCATTAAAATAAAAAAAAAAGACTATTTATATTGCAATACTGGTCCTAAAAAATGGAAAAGAAAACACAATGGAAACTTTCCTGCAAGCAATTAAAGGAGGGGAAGAAAGGCTCATGATGGGGCTGATGTTTCAGGATAAATATAGAATTTATAACATAGTAAGAGCTGGTTTGGGTGGTTCTTAATTGAAACTATATTGCTTGCCCCTTTCCTTCTGTGTCTCAATGCTGCAGTCCATGAGAAAATAGGGACTGGGTGACTTTCCTAGTAAGGGACTGATATGTCTCACTAGAGGACAATGATTGGCAATGCTCATTTTGAGCACTTGGGGCACTTGTGTAAATGGGGGCATGGACATGTACTCCACTTCACGCCTCAGTGTCTCTGCTCCTGACAGACACTTTTCAGCCCTCATCTGCTCCAGGAGCCATCAGAAACAAATGTAGTTTTGCTAAAGGAAGCCATTTGCCTAAACTACTGTTTTTTCTCTTTCCTTTTTCTAATAGGAGGGTTTCTTGCTCCTCTTTGTGACAGGATGAAAGAAAGCATTGCTTCTCTGCACCCCTAAATCATCTAGATAAAGATCCAGAAGCACAATGTTTTCCTTGGAAGGAGTATGAAGCAATTTTGGGGTGAAACCTGACCCCACTGAAATCTCAATGGCATTATTTTGGTCTCGAGGGTTAGAAGCTGAGCTCAGCATTAGAAGCCTCTGTCAACAGCCTCCTTCCTTTCCAGCTGCTCACTCTTTCCCCAGGATGTCACCAAAATGTGACGTATCTACGGGTGCCCCTGTATGTGGAGGTTAAGATGACATCTAAAAGGGGGCATCTGTACAGCAGGGGTCAAATGTTGTGTATGGCGAGAAGATCACAGGAGAAGGAGCTGCAGTTGAAGAAGGGCAGGTATCTGTGCAGCATGCTCTGTAACAAGGTGAACATTGCATCAGCTTCACAGAAATTGGGATCCTGGCTCAACCTATTAGATAAGTGATGGTGCCAATCATAAACAAAGATCTGAGATCCAGAATCTGGTCCAAGTCCACATGTTTTGTCTTCTTTCCCTACTTTGAATGGGCTTCAAATTAATTTTAAATCCTGTTCCACTGAGGGACAAATGGGTAAAGGTGGGTCAGGATGGGGTGGGTAGAAGAATTAAATAAATATTAGCATATTGCTGGCAGATATGGATGGAAAAAAACATGCTGGAGTGATCCAAAGTGTAAATTGAGTTAACCTCTTACCTAATTGCTTTGTCTTGTCCCCATCTTCATTGCGACAACTGATTTCTTCCCACGGATGGCCTCTATCCCACCATTACTGTTGGGATTTGAAATGTTCCACTAGTTCTGATGTCTCAGTACCTTGTTAGTAATGGAAGGAAAGTATCTGTTCCCCTTGGCATCACAGACATGTGAAATTCACTAAGAACTAGAAATGTTTTTATTATTTAATTAAATTTAATTTTTTCCAAGACAAAAAGAAAATATTTGACAATTCCCTGTTTGTTCAGTGCTGTGGTTTGATCTAGTTCCCCAGAAAAGTGGGGGCTGTTCTTTGGATTCTGCAAAGTCTCAAGGGGTGAGGAGAAATTGGTGACTCTTTGGGAGCTTCCTGGAATGTGAAATGCTATTTAACACTAGCTTTATGTTTTCAGATGCTTTGGGCCTTTGGAGCCTCAAAGGCCCAGAGAGTCAGAGTAGGATGGACAATTATCTAGGCTAAAAGGGGGAATTCATTAGGAGCATATTCAGAGCAGAAACTGCAAGAGAACAGTTATGTTCTTTGCCTTATTCTTTATATAAGTTTTGACAGCCAGTGGAAAATAGACTGTCACAGGGCTGGATCCAGGCCTGGTAGAGGCAGGATTATGTTTTGTTTTGCTTTCCACCAAACACTCAACACCCCAATTTTCTCCTCTTCTGTGGCAAGGGAAATAAATGATTCAACAAAGAGCTCTTCACCCACCAGCTCTGACTGTCCCACCGAGCCTTTTACAAAATTTAGGTGCTAGCAGGAACAGAAGTTTTTCATAAGAATCATCTGACTGGTCTCTGGATGCTTGTGGGCCAAATCTGTCCCACAACATGGAAAATCAATGCTGCTCACACTGAACAACTGGTACCCTTACCAGAAAATCAGCTGGTAGCAGAGCAAGACTCATGGTGGAAACAACTAAGCGAAAAGGCTTAAGGTACCTAGCTGCAAGGTGCAGTGATGGCAAAAGCCATCAAGGCTAAACAAGATTTTTAGGGAGATCAAAATGCCACTGATTTCCCCATATGTTGAAGGTTTTGTCATTGTCCTGCGCAACCCTATCAAGCTGAGTTTAAAACAAACTGTTGCAAAAAAAGGGAAAATATTTTTATTAGGGTCTTTCACACAAATACACTTTTTTACAGAAAAGTGGATACCTCAAACTAGTAAAATAGGAGGCCTGGGAGAGAATTAGTGAGCTTTATTATCCTATCTTCCTAATTTCTCAATCATTTAATTATGTTGCTATTATTTAAATTGTTGGTTGGAGTTTGGAGGCAGATAGATCTTACAGCTTCAAAAATCCTTTAACTTCACAGAATCACTGAATAGTAAGGGTTGGAAGGGAACTCTGGAGATAACTAGTCAGTCCAATCTCCATGCTAAAGCAGGTCCTAGAGCAGGTTGCACAGGAACACGTCCAGGTGAGTTTCAAATATCTCCAAAGGAGGAGACTCCACAATCTCTCCGGGCAGCCTGTTCCAGTGCTCTGTCACCCTCACAGTAAAGAAGTTTTTCCTCATGTCCAGGTGGAACTTTCTGTACTCCAGTTTGTGCCCATTTCCCCTTGTCCTGTTGCTAGGCTCCACTAAAAAGACTGGTCTCACCTTCTTGACACTTGTCCTTTAGATACTTATAAGCATTGAGAAGGTCCCCTCTCAGTCTTCTCATTTCCAGGCTAAGTAGACTCATGACTCTCAGCCTTTCCTCATAAGATAGATGCTCCAGTCCCCTGCTCATCTTCATGGCTCTTCACCAGACTCTCTCCAGTAGCTCCTTGTCTTTCTTGAGCTGATGAACCCAGAACTGGACATAGGACTCCAGATGTGTCCTCACTAAGGCAGAGTAGATAAACTCCCTCAGCTTGTTTGCTACACTCTTCTTGATGCATCTCAGGATACCACTGGCCTTCTTGGCCACAAGGGCACATTGCTAGCAGAAAAGGAAGTACCCAAGGATAAATCATCCATAGTTACCAAATTTGTGTCCATTACTGTATCTCTGAAGATCTTCAGAGGGCTGATCTGAAATCAAGGTTATTTCACTTAAATCCACATCTGAAGGTGCAATAGTTTAGCTTAGGGGCTTGAGACTTACATTAAGCAGAGGAGGAATCAGTCCTTGAGGTGGCTTGAGCTCTCTACAGCCTTCTTGATGATCAAAGAGGTCACTTCTTCAATATGGAAACAGATCTGTTGAGGGGAAAAACCCACATGCCTGCAAAAGAAAACAGAAGTCCTACAACACTGTACACATGAAATGTTTTTCTTTACATATTCAAAATTTAGCCATGAAACCAGTCTGAACTGACAATTTTGCATGAGAATCCTGTGCCACTAATCACTTGCAGCATAAAACTAAAAAAAGGTTGTAAAGGAGGCCAAACTCTGCTCTGTTACAGACTTTGGTGGTTCTTTCATCCATTTACATTTCTTTTTGTGGGATCACTCAGCACAATTCAAAACACTTCCTTTGACCTATGCAAGTTATATCAAAATTTTTCTTGTTATAAAACAAAACTGAGCACAATTCCACTTCTAAGAATTAAATCCATCATTACCCCTGTACAAATGCTCAGTAAATGTTTTGGCTTTACTGCTCAAGACTTTATAACCCACAAAGGAGACCCTGCACATAAAAAACCACGAAAATTAATGAACATGGACTTGCAGCAGTGAGAAAGTTGAAATTTCTGCTCTTTGGGAACTTCCAGCATGTCAAAACTTATTATTCTATGCTGAAGCACATACTTCCAACTTAATAAATTTGCGCAAAAAATGAAATTTCTTATAATTTCTGTTAAGAATTGCCAATATCTTCCTTGTTCTTGAAGAAATATTAGAATGTAGAACTAACTATACTGAAATGTTTCCTTTTTGTTTTGGGGGTTTTTTTTTGCTGGATTTGGCATATATGTTCAATTTGCTTGAAATTCATTTAATATTGAACTTCACATTTTGTGAGGGTCTCTATTTTTGGCTCTGTAGTTAAAAGGCCAGAACCCCCAGATTTCCCTATAGGCTAAACTTCTCTGTCCAAACTACTTTTTTCACACAACACTAGGGTCACATGAGTATCCAACATAGCAGATAATTCAGGCCAAGAAAAATGCATGGTAGTTCTTGGGAGCTGCAGAGTCCTCCAAAGGACTATGGGCCCATAGTAGAGAGAACAGTGTTGTGAATTAAAACTCTCATGAGGCAATGCTCAAATAAGGAAATTAAGCTGAATACCACAGTGGATCAAGACAAAAAGTAATTATTTTGTAGAGATAAAAAGGAAAGACAAGCTTTTCTGAATTTCAGTTGCATTTCATTTGGATTGCAACACATCATTTTGCATCAGTCCCACTGTGATTTTGAAAAATCTTCACTTTGGAAAATCAGGTTGGTATGGTATCCTGTTGGAAATTTGCACCAGGATATACCTCCTGACTGTCTCTGCTGCTGGCAGATACCCTCTCCACTCTGGCAAGGACAAGCACAATCCAGCATTTTTGGTGAATCAGATAAGGCAGGAATAAAGGAGCCAGAAATAGTTATGATAGCAAAATGATAGCAAAACATCACCAGTAGAAGTATGTAGGGCTGTCAGTCTTCTAGAATGACTTGTCTTTCTCACTCTCTCCCTACCAACTCTGTCTTTTCCGCTGACAGATAACTGCTATCCTTAACTCTCTCTTACTCTGCAGCACATTAGTAGAGGTTCCACTGAGGTAAGTGGACAATGCTCTTGCATAAGACAAAGAACAGTGAAAACAAAGACATTTCTGAGGAAGAAGAATTTAGCTTTTCTCTATTACAGAGCAATTGGCTGCAGTTGCAGTAGACACATATTCCTATTTTAGCCAGAATTTAAGCTTCCTCTTGCAGCTCAGTAATGATCTTGGGGCCAGATCCTCAGCAGGTATGAAACAGAGCAGCTCTTGCCAGTTGTACTGTAAGAAAAAAAGGAAGTGTCCAACTGCATTCATTGCACTTGTTCCTGTTATGCATTATATCCCCAAAGCATCAGACATTGCCCTAAACACCACCCATAAGGCTTCCTGTCCTAATCCAGCCCACAAAGTCAAGAGCTTGGGAAATGCATAAAACTGACTGCAAATGCATTTTGTAGGCCACAAGGAAGTGGAAAAAAAAGGGTTCATGGAGTACACTTCAGTTTTCATTGGTGCTTCTGGCAACCTTCTTCTCCTACACATCATCATCATCAGAGAGACAAAACCCAGGCTCCCTGTTGCGTACACAAGAAAAGGAGACTTGCCTTGTACTTT
This sequence comes from Clamator glandarius, assembly GCA_033459285.1. NCBI lineage: Eukaryota > Metazoa > Chordata > Aves > Cuculiformes > Cuculidae > Clamator > Clamator glandarius. The sequence goes on along the minus strand of JAUNZM010000323.1, from coordinate 45,299 downwards.
GCTGCGCTGTGAGCTGTAAATTTCTGAAGAGTTCTGCTATAATCTTTTACAGTCTGCAATCCCACCCTTCAGCTTAATGAAATGGAATGGTACAAATGCTCTCTGGACAATTCACTGCTGACAGTTACCCAAGATTTTCTTCAGCTGTTACAATACGGCTAGTTTATTGTCTTTTTTTATTTCTCTTGTACAATTTCATGACTAACTATGTGCAAAATGGAAGGAATTTGACTATCATTTCTTCATCCAGTTGGACACAAACTGGACTGGTCCCTTTAACTCACTTTTCAGCTGGCAGGGATGGCTTTCTGTTTTCTTTTAAATGTCAGAAAAGGTTAAATAGTCTCTTCAAATCTGCAATAGATTTTTAAGATCTCTGGGGGTAAAAACTTCACAAAAGAAACAGTTTATACTAGTTTAAACAACAAACTCTTGTTCAGAACCTGGAAGGCAAAAAAAGCAAGCCTAAAACATGTGTCACATAACAATCAAAGGATTTATTTTTACTTAATCTCCCAATATAATGAAAGGGAATCTCTGTGACTTCGTTGGCTTTTGTTTTATTTATATTACAGTTACAAGTTACAGCTTGGAAATACACATGCAAATCAGGAAGCTGGACGTCAGAAAGTGATTCCCACCGTTTTCCTATATTTGCCTGATATCCTACTTTGCTGCAGGTCTTTCAAATGGACCAAGACACAAGCTAGCCTGCCACATCCCACCCCACTTGAAACAGAAAGGAAATACAAACACTGGGACTCAAAAAGCTTAAAGGAAAGTTGGCGAGGACTTCAGCTCTCACAACTTGGTGAAAAATTCAGCATTCCTCACACTAGCGAAACAAGCTACCATCCCAACTCCGAATTTGCCTGGCTGATACAGTCTTTAACTTGGGAAAAGGGCAGGAGAGAAGACAGTGAGGAAGTTCTTGGATCCATAGAACTGCCTGTTAGACAAATCATCTCAAGTTGCTTTTATTTTGAGATCTGTAAGACCTTGTGTAGGACCAAGTGAAGGTACACAGAGATTTAGAAGAGTGGCATTGTATGTGTGTGACTAAGGCCTTACATTTTCAAAGTTTGAACATAGTCCACACTAGCATACAAAGACACTAATACCAAATTCCCAATAATTTAAAAACAGTCTGTTTTGTGCTACTGTTAACCACATGCAAGTACCTTATGAATTCAGGGTTACCACGCATTTGAAACTTCTTTGGATTCATCTTCTTTTGCTTCTCACTGGTAATATTGTTCATAAAAAAAAAAGCAAATTTGGACCAGCCAGGTAGAAATTTCTGTGCAAAAAAAAAGGCAACAAGTCTGGATTTGTTGCACTTTCACTGAGGTACTTCAAGTAAGACAGAGACTCAGAACATGGCAGATATCTCGTGAGGCAATGTTTCCTTGATAACTCGACCAACAAGTGTACCCCAAAGCAAATGAATCTCTGCTTCAGGTTTTCCATTGCAAATGGAAAAGTTGAGGTTGAACGTAAAAACTACAGAATTCCTTGATGCCATCATCCATAGCTGAGGTTACTGTTAACTGGTAGCTCCTGCCTGCTCTGTCTTCACCTTGCTGTGGTCAAGCCAAGCCTTGTGTGTGATCTTCAGACAGAAGCTTGGATAGCATACAGTAGAGGAGAACACAGGAGTGTCTGACCAGAGAGATCACATTACCACAGTGCTAAGCCCCACAACTCGGCACTCTTGCTAGTGTCAGGATCCCTTGCCAGAGGTAATTCACTTTGAGAAAAATGTGAAAATTGGTTTAATTAGCCTCAGACCTGTTACCACTTATGACAGCAGTGATCTGAAATAGGGTCCATCAACAGTCCTAATATTTAACATATGTATTCACTTATGGGTAGAGAGTTTCCTGTCTGTATGATTAATGTAATTTCAACATATTCCATTAACAAAAAATATGTAGCACTTTGATTGTTTTCCCCTATGTGACAGACAACATAAATACATTGTCAAAAGCACGGAACAGATGGTAAGGCACTTAGAGTCTGCTACATCGAAAGAAGTCACTGTCCTTAAGCAAGTACCTACCACGGGTAGCAATTGAAATCCTTCATTTCCAGAGTGAGATGGAGTGAAACACAGTCACTCTTTGCATCTTTCATTCAGAAGTAATTCTGATTTCCCATGACAGTCTCTAGTAGTAAGCCAGCCTCTTATCTGAAGTTGATGGTCTATCAGTAGAGAAGGGCACAAGGAACAGAACATGGATATCTGGTACGGTACAGCAGCAGGCAGGCAACAGAGCTCCAGTACATAAAGGAGGGATGTTTGCACAGTGCTAGTACTTGCTTTTGCACCATGCACAGCTGCCTTCTCCATCCTTCTTTGCTGAGAAGCATGTTCAGCTTGCATCTTCCTTTTGTCTACACAGTAAACCTTACATGCTCACTTGCCAGTGCTTGGAGTTGGTTGTCTTGGTAATCAAAATACTCTTTCTCATAACTTCCTTGAGAGCCTTACCAGTTTCACCCTACTCAGTTTCTGGTTTCACTTTGGAGTCTTTCAACAGCTTGAGCAATGAGTGTTCATCAATACCAACTTCTCTCTCACAACATGTATTCATTATTTCTCCATACACCTGTTACCATGAAGGCAAATTGGCAGGGGACTTAGCCTTCCCTTCTGCTATCTGAATGAGTTTCTGTTCTTGTTGTTCTCCTTGACATCCTACAGCATGGATTGCTCTGTGCAATCTCTCTAGCAGTTGATATAGGTTGCATGATATCCAGGGCTAAAAGCAGTAGCGTTTGCTAAAAAATAGAAGGGAATAAACAACTGCAAGGAATCTAGAACATTCCTTTTCACTCTTCCATTTTTCATTGTGTAAGCTGAACTATCCTCATTCCTCAAGCTTTACAATTGTTTTATGAATTTGTTAATGCAGATGTCACTTTGCTAATATCTTCTGAATTACTTCCCATGGGTATTCTTGTAATTTTCTCATTCTAGTACTGTTAGGTCTTTAAATAGAATAATGGTTTTAGTCCTGGATATCATACATTTGAGAGCTTTCTAGTGCTAATTCTATACTATCGTTTGTTTTACAATTTCTTTTTTAAGAAAGTTCCTTCATCCTTGATGGATGAAGATCTACTTTGATGTAGTAGACTTAGATAAAGTAACTTGAATACTGGAGCATCCTTTCAGATACAGGCACTGTCCCGCTTGCTCTCTTGCTTGGATCCTACTATTGATGGCCACATGAACCTGCTTAAACCTTTCTGTTTGCCATCAGAAGGCTGTTAACTTACTAAATTGATAATGATTTAAGAAAAAAAAAAGGTTGCAAATAAAATAGCCTAATTAAGGAAACGTGTTAAAACTATAAAAGTAAGCCACTTTGGATAACAGTTCTAGTCAAAAAACTCAGTGCCATTCTGTAGGTTAATACACCATTTATGTCTGGCCCTGAGTCATAAGGCAAATCAAGTCAGCAGAAAAACTACTACTGTTCTCACCTGCTTAATTTTTCACTGCCATCCCTAATCTTCTGTTAGAACATGGTGGCAAAGACTGGTGATTTGGTATTTGACAGAATTAAGATCCAGGCATGGTCATGGAGGGTAGGGTGTAGGACCCTCAAAAATATAGGTATCAATACAACAAATTTCCCCATTCCATGAAAGGAATATTGTCCCTATTGAGGACATAGAAGTCCTTCTAAATATTAACAAAACTTCTAAGTTAGTATGGGTTCTGAAAAGAGCACTCACTACATAGTTAGTGCTTAGCATCATTAATTAAACATAGCTCATTAGAAATCTTGTATGTTTGCATTACTGACTTTAGTTTTACTGTATTGTTAGTGCTCCTTATTTTGATTTACATAAAAATGAGCACTGAACAATACATACAGCAAGAATGAATTAAAAACCAACAGGCAGATCTCAAACTTTCAGTCCAGGGGAAAAGCCTGAATGACTGTATTTTTAGTGCTACTGTTTTAGGATTAGGCTTATTTTGGATCTGGACTTTCATCACCTATTTACTAATGGTATAAAATCCCTGCTGATGAAGGATACTGGGTAACACAAGCATTGCTGGAGCAAGGTTTTATAATCAAAGCAGCCAACTGATAAGTTCAACTGAAATATTTCAGTAAAATTTTCTACCTAAGAGAAGGAAAGTATGTCAGACCTAGAGAAAGACTGGTTCTCACCACAAATGTCTTAACAGAGAATTTATGAAAAGGATGTTCGTATTTATTATGAAAACATGCTAAACAGGGCTGTTGAAATCATAGGGTACATGGAAATAGAAGTAATAATCTGACAGATAACATTACCTCTATGGATGGCATTTACTGATGCCAGCTTGTAGCATCCAGTTCTGAATCCACACTTGAAATGAGGTACAAAATCACAATATCATAGAATCATAGACTCAAAGAATGGTTTGGGTTGGAAAGGATGTTAAAGATGATCCAGTTCCAACCCCCCTGCCATGGGCAGGGACATCTCCCACTGGATCAGGTTGCTCAAAGCCTCATCCAGCCTGGCCATCAACACCCCCGGGGATGGGTCATCCACAGCTTCCCTGGGCCAATGCCTCTCTATCATCATAGGAAAACATTTCTTCCTAATATTTAATCTAAACCTCCCCTTTTGGCTTCAAGCTGTTACCCATCATCCTATCAGTACACTCCCTGATTAAAAGTCCCTCCCAGGATTTCCTGTAGGTCTCCTTTAAGGACTAGAAGGCAGCTATAAGGCCTCCCAAAGCCTTCTCTTCTCCAAGCTAAAGAAACTCAAATCTCTTAGCCTATCCTCATATAAGACATGCTCCATCCTTCAGATCATCTTCATGGCTCTCCTCTGGACTTGCTCTAACAGATCCATGTCCTTCCTGTGCTGAGGACCCAGAACTGAACACAAGTCTTCATACAAGGTCTCACAAGAGCAGAGTGGAGGGAGAGAATCAACTCCCTTGACCTGCTGGTCACAATTTTTTTTGATGCAGCCCAGGATACTGTTGGCTTTCTGGGCTGAAAATGCACATTGCCAGCTCATGTTGAGCTTCTCATCCACTAGAACCCCAAGTCCTTCTCTTCATGTCTACTCCCTATCCATTCTCTGTCTGGCCTGTATTTGTGCTTGGGATTGCCTTGACCCCAGTGTAGGAGCACTTGGCCTTGTTGAACTTCATGAGGTTTGCCCAGGCCAACCTCTCAACCTTCTGAACAGCATCCCTTCTTGCCAGCGTGCTTTGCAGTATAGAACCACTGGGTCTGGAGAAATCCCCTCACCATGGGAGAATTAAAGAACATTATCTGCTTAACTAACCATGGAGGTAACTGGGGAGACGAGAGGTGACTTGATTACTCTACAATTGCCTTCCCAAGGGAAAAAAAAGCAGTTGCTAAAGAAGTCTTTAATTCAGCACAGAAATGCAGTACAAGAATCAGTAGCTCGGAGTTGAATTAAAACTTGGCACGTTAACTGGGAAGGGGAAGGAATATAATCAGCTATTTAGAGTAATCTGCCTGCAGAAACAATGAACTCTCATGCCTTGTCATTTCCAAATAAGATCTGAGTAACCTTCTAAAAAACCCACTTTCACTGACCATTATTCATGTAATTTATTAGATGGTGACCAGGAGAAAAACTGCACCTCGTATTTATGAAATACATAGGCAGTAAAATCAGATAACATCTGGCCTAGATTCAGAGAACTTCAAACTCTTAACTGCCTGGTACTGACAGGGGCTATGTGAGATGTTTTAATTTCACATTTGTACAATGCCCTTCAGAAAGAAATTATATTTGACCTCATCAAGTTTTGGATAATCCTCTTGGGAAATATGTTTTGGAAATCTGGAAGCCAGGATATTGATCAACTTAGTGGTAGCTGAAAAGGCTGAGATAAACCTTATGTAGTGATCCAGTATGACATTTATTTATCTTACATTTATTTGCTACTTCTTCTTCTTCCCAGGTGAAAAAAAGGTCAGAAATGACACAAGGTCAGCAGGTTCTACTGTAACAGTATTTGTGTGACTTTGGCACACTGGACAATTGTTCTTACTTGATCCAAACTGAAGCTTTAGTGAACTTAGTTAATAATATTTTTTGCTGCTGCTAATAAGGAAAATCTCTTATAGAAATTACTTTTGTTCTGGTTTGTCTTCCTTTTCTTGGGCTGATGAAAACCAATACTGAGTAATTGGCAATTTCAATGATATTTATCCAGACCATATCCTTTTGGCTGTCTTTTCTTAGCTATATTTTTGCCTACAGATTCTGACAGTGGACTCCTGCAGTGGAGGAATAAGACAACTTAACTTCCCTCATGCAGGAAAAGCTGTAGAAAGTGAATAGCCTTCTCAATACTCTAGCAGTGAAAGCACTATGTTAGCTTGGCCCTTGTTTTTCTAACGTTCCACAGACACCCCTCTTTCCCAACAACCTAATATGTTTTGAGAAGTCACACTTTAGATGCACTTAGCTTGATGTTGAAAACTTTCTTTACACTCTCTGGAATTTCTTGAATGTTCATAGGCAGATATGTGTGCACATCTCATCCCTGAAATCCACAAAATATAATTCATGACCTACTACTTTTCAGCGCATATGGGAGAAATAAAATGACTGATTTAACTGATGTTATTCATTCCTAATCCATTCAGAACATTTTGAATCTCAGAGAGGAGTTGTTTTCTTGAGCAATTCAGTTTTTTCTGGTTGTTTTCCAAAAACTAGGCAACGTTGGATAATCATTCATTTTCCAAGCACACTGGTGCATGATTGGACTGTGACCTGTCTCTCTGGAATAACTAGCAGGATACGTTTTGCTGTTTTATCCAGCAGATGTGACATTGAGACACATCTTCCACTTGCACTTGTTTATGCACCATGATACGCAGATAAAACTAACCAACCAAAGTACTTTGTTGTAACTGTTCATAGCTGTCGTGCATGGATGGGTAGACTACTAAGAACCTGTTGCTTCAGAACGTTTGGAGCTAAGAATACTTTTAATATACAAGAAAAACAAGTCATGATTTCTGAAATTCTGATAGGTTACAGCCAGTGAGCATACTCCCAAACATCTGAACCTTATGACTCTCTGAACTTGTAAGACAGACAAGACGAAGTCTGCTGATCTCTTCCTGTGTGATACCCATCCTGTCAATATAAAAGCCATTTGAAAATACAGTACATTTTATACACACTACAAATGGAGTCAACTCATGCATTTTCTGCTATTAACAGTATTTTCCCGTACAGGCATTAAAATTAAATTTTCTTTAACCATGATGTTGTATATCTTGTCATTCGTCTCAGCAGACTGTAACCACCTTTTAGCAAATTTCTTGTAATTATCATTGGCTCTTTTGTTGTTGCTTTGATACTTTAGATTGCTGGAAGAGCATGTTTCCAAAGCAATGCAATTAATTCTTTTTTTATTATTTATTTCTCTGGAAAGGTCAGTGAGCCAAGGTAGAATCAGTGTAGTTGATTTGTGAAGCAACTGAGAGATCTTGGCCCTGAAAGACATTAAACAGGACTAAAAACACCACAGAAGCCTCAGGTTTGAAAAATAAGAGCAGTCAGTCGTGCTAGTAAAGTATTCAGTGCCATGCTTTAAAACGTAAAATCAAAGAATTCTGTGTGCCATATAAAGTTGAAAGGGAAGCAGAATTCAAAAGGGTTGGGTGACCAGTTTTGAAATACTGTTTGAATAAGATGGATGGATTGGAGCTTGCCGTACTTGGTTTGAGGCCAGGAATAATCTTTTCAAAGTTAGAAGTGCTTTTGATCTCTGCCTACTCCTCCTCATCACTGTGAATCTCCAGGGATACAACCCTACCATGGAATACAAGGGAAAGAAAATGTGCTTCAGAAGAAGGAGAGGAAAAAGGAGAAGAAAGCCAATGAAATAGTATCTGAGAACAACACTGCTGCCTGTAATGACACTGACTCGCTGATGCCAGTGGAAGAGTTTTGTAATATTTTTCCAGGTCTGCTCTTGTTTTTGATACTAGGCTGTGGAGCTAGCTCCGTGACTCTATACCACCCTCCGCACCCTTCCAGAGGCATCGGGAATGGTTCCTACGGTCTTGTGACTTGGAAGTAGACCCAAAATGTTTTACAGGCCAAAAGTCCCATCAGACAAAATCAAAATTGAACTAATTAGTGGGAGTAGATATGCTGAAGACCATGGGTCTCTGCTTCACTATCTCTGTCCCAGCTAGGAGGTGGCTGTGTTAGAGCTGGAATGCAATGGATTTGTAGTGTGTAGCAAATGCAGGGAATGATTTGGGAAGAAATGAAGGGGAATAATCCGTCAAATGAGTACAATAGAGGGCTCAAGAGGCACATGGTATTGTTTATAATGGAAATCACTCAGCTTAGCTGGAATGCCATCACAACTCTACTTTTTTAAAAAAATGTGTCTTGTCTTTCATGGGCCGTCAGACCTCTTAGACGTACAGTGCTTCTGAAACCACCTTAGGATTAATTTTGGTTCAGACTTTAACTGGAGAGAAAGATGCATCTGTGGAATTACCAAGGCTGCATCACTAAAGCAGACCTCTCCCTGGAGGTCTGTTGTTGTAGCCTGTAAAGGCTAGATCCTGCTGGAAGTATACAGTCATTGCTGGATGCCTCTCTTCTTCTGTACAACTCAGATGCCACTAAGACTTAGACAAAATCACTACCTCCTGTTGGGTGGCATATATTATGATGCATGGGAGATTTTAATAAGCTTTTTCTGTGAGTAATAAAATCTCCTGGGACTGTGGATAGAGGTTCAAGCCATGGAATAAGTGTGGCTTTTTGGGCTCACAGTTGTCCTGAGCAACATTCTCCACTAAAAACCGCACCCTGTGCTTGCTAGCGGGGGAGTATAAACAGTCAGTTGGAAACCTCCTCTGGTTTCTTCCCATCCAGTTCAGAAATCCCCAATATGGAGGTACTCAGTGACATCTCTGGCTGAATCACAGAATCACAGAATAACCAGGTTGGAAGAGACTCACTGGATCATCAAGTCCAACCATTCCTATCAAACACTAAACCAGGCCCCTCAGCACCTCGTCCACCCATGCCTTAAACACCTCCAAGGAAGGTGACTCAACCACCTCCATGGGCAGCCTGTTTCAGTGCCCAATGACCCTTTCTGTGAAAAATTTTTTCCTAATGTCCAGCCTAGATCTCCCTTGGTGGAGCTTGAGGCCATTCCTTCTTGTCCTGTCCCCTGTCACTAGGGAGAAAAGGCCATTACCCTCCTCTCTACAACCTCCCCTCAGGTAGTTATAGAGAGCAATGAGGTCTCCCCTAAGCCTCTTCTCCAGGCTAAACAACCCCAGCTCTCTCAGACATTCCTCATAAGGCTTGTTCTCCAGCCCCTTCACCAGCTTTGTTGCTGGTACTTCATTGAAACCACTGTACAGACCATTTCTTAAAGTCATCGTGGTTGTAGCTCTAAAGAAGCCTGCAGACTTCAGTGGTCCCTGAAGCCCCATCAGGAAACCAGCCCATGGGGGCTGTGGATCTGGGCAAACCCAAGAGAGATGCTGATCATACATGTCAAAAGAGATGGGTCTCTGTCAGCTGAGTGGTTGAAGGACCACCTGCACACCACTCACACCCTACGTTCATATTGGTTCCTTTTGCAAAGTTGTTCTCTTTTGTCCACCACCCTGCCTCACACACTCACATAATTTTTGCAGTGCCCAAGATTAATGTGTATTTCTCTGTGCTCCCTTTGTTTCTTTTCTGCACTCACTCTGTATCACAAATGTCAATTGACCTTCACCTGCCATTTGTAATAACATTATTAATTCTCCAGAAATATCTTCTAGTGTTTGTCATCCTTGTGCACAGAAAAAAGCAATCTTTTCTGAAAAAGAAATTAATAAATAATCAATTTGTGCAAAGGGAAAAGGAGAGGAGGGAGGAGAGGGGGGAAAATATGAAAGAAATCTTGTCTTTGCCCTTGGAGGCTTTCTTTTAAAGTTTTTATTAGTTTGCTGACAATGTTAAGTTACCAGTATCTCTATCAACATCCCATAGAGCCATTAGCCAACTTTTAACACCAAACTGAATTACAGGGAAATCTAAAAGATGCACATAGAAGTAAATTCATCTTGTCAAGCTTTATACTGATCAGTGGTAGTGTAAAACAAAATGTCAAAGTACAGCCTTACTTCTCACTCTTTTTGTCAAAACCCATACCCTTCTTTTCCGCTCCACCACTACCAGTCTCACCTTAAAAATGAGTGCAATAAAAAGGAAAATAAAATAAACCCCTTTCTAACCATTTTGGGGAATGGAAGCTTTGAAAGCAAAACAATTCCATAAAATGATCCAACTGCAATTCAAAATAAACTGGTCACACAGAATAAGTTGGGTTACAATATTTGGAAAAACAACTGCATACGTTCCTACTCAAGGCCTGGTAAATGGCAGCCACAAATGGTCTGATCACAAAGAAGGAATTTCCCTCTTACTGGTACATGAGGTTAAAAGTGATGTTCAAACAAGATGAGCTGAGTACATCTTCTGCAAAGTGAGTGAACCCTTCTCAGTCTCCAGATTCAGTAGCAGTAAAAATGGAATAAGTAGAAAGGAGGACATAGTACCATACCTCCACTGAGGCAGGAACTAACATAAACATAAGATGCTTAGGACCAGCATTGAGAAGGAGGGATCCCTAACAAATGTTTCCAAGTATCCTGATTATATCTGACAGGAACAGGATGCTCAGACATTAGTGTGAAGAAGTTTCCCATCCCCAGCAGCTCTGAAGAATCAACCCAACAGAAGAATTCACAACACAAAGCTTCTTTTCTCTGTGCTTAGATACAGAAGGCACTGAGTATTTTCTGCTGATGAGATCCTCAGGTTCCTGCTGAAACAGGAACATTCATGACATGGAAAGCAGTACAAGAAGTTGCCATGCTGTCTTATAGATCTGCATGCAACCCCCAAAACCTTCTCTTAGAGCTTGTGTAGCATCAACCTATAAAGCAAAAATGAAATCAAGTGCAACAAAATCTAAGGAGAAGCATCATTTGCATCACACTTAGAATCTTCCACTATTTTGACTGCTAAATGGGAGGTGCTGTGATTAATCTATGACTCATCATAATTATTTCTTGTTGAAATTGAATTTATTGAAGCATGAATCATTCTACCCAAAGTGGAACCTAATCACTCCATTGCTGAGGCAACCATTTAGGGTTTAGAGGAGAGGTCAATATGTTGGGTGAAGTTTTCACCTCTATTCAAGCAATGAAAGGATATTGTCTTGTGACATGCAAAAGGGTAAAACTTGTCTCTGAGAAGAAAAGAACAAATCCTGTGAAGTTCTGTTTGAAGTGCTGGGAAATGTTCAGCCAATCTGATGGTGGAAAACTTCCTTACATTGAGAAGGTATGTTAATGACCAGTTTGGGTCTCTGAAGCAGTTGTCAGTATTTCAATGCTATATCATTAAAGTCACAGACCTTCCACTACTTCACTCTTATTTCTGGGCATGTGCTACTAGGGCTCATGTATATCCACAATAACTGTGAATTCATCAGTAAGAGTAACCAGAGTAATACAGCAAAGATATATTTCCAGGTTGTATTACCAGGAGTCTGATACTCCTGATTTGGATGACACATGCAGAACATTCAAGCATGTGGCATGTCTGTGGAGTGCCTCTCAACAAGCAATCCTGTATATCAGAGAGAAAACGAAGGTCAATTTTGATTTTTTTTTTTTTTTTTTTTTTTACAACTTGTTAAAGATAAGGTCCGTATTTTGTATTCAGTTGTATGGATTTTTGGATGGAAAAGACTTTTTTCAAATGGGAATTTTTATGGGTAGACTTTTAGTGTTCCATTTTTTACTAACAAGCCACATTTAATGAAACAGTCTTTGTATTCAGTTTAGAAGAGGAAAAAAATTACATTTTCTCCTCTAATGTAAAATGCACCATTTTTCCTAAGCAGACTATACTATAATTACTGCTAGCATACATGAAGAAGTATAAACAATAGCTCTCCAGGGTAAGGAGTTTTTAACAGTTGTTAAATTTCCTGCTCTATTTTTAAAATTCTTGCTGCTGCTGCTTTTGTCTGTAATACAGCAGTAGCAAAGGCCCACAATAAGAGTTAAGGTTGAAATGGAAATGAAAATTGCAATTAAAATAAAACCAAAGCTAGGAAATACTTTGCAGTCCACAATGCCCAGCCAGGCAGAAGAATGATCCAGGGTATAAAAGGAGGAAATTTACTCTTTGTTATCCCACTTAATGCCTATTAAGAGATCTACCATCAGGTTCTGGAATGAAGGAAACAATCCTGCCTCATGGCACTCAACCTCAGTGCTCTGTGTTGGTACTATTGTCTCCTCTCAACTATATTTAGTCAATGGGAAAGTGATGCAGGAGTCACATCTGGTACATCAGAGATGCCTTTTTGTTGGGATCACATCTGTTTTATGTTCACACTGAATCTTGGAAAGGAGACATGGAGCCAGGCTGTTTGCTTGGATATTACAAATTTGTTACTTATTTCTAGCAATGCACTCTTGAAAGTAAATATTTAGTGCAAAATAGCTAGGCTTTATGGACACTGAAAGGGAAATAAATAAATGGGTTTTTGAGTGAGAGACTGTTTTTTTTAGAGAGCGTCTGTCATATGCAATAAATTACTTATCAAAAAAGTCACTCCTTCAAGAAGAGAGTCTGTATAAGGTATTAGTGCCAGTCATTCTCTTCTAGATATGCCTCTCCAAAGAAAATTTTCACTGACTCTGTTGAAGAACTTCCCAGTTTTCAGTTTGACACTAGAAACACTGGTTCTTGTATTGGCCATATATGATCCTTTTTTTTTTTTAAAGGCTTCACCTGTTAATATCTCTGGCAATAATTTTATTCTCAGGCTTGCTGCAGTCTGAGTGAGTTCTTGTTTTTTCTTTGCTAAAAACACATTTTCAGGATAAAAGTAAAGGGCGGTAGTTGTTCTTTATGCATGCAAATTTGGCAAGAGGAAACCTTTTGCCTAGAACTCAAATTGCATTTAAAACATCGTCCAAAACTAATTATGTTTTCTGAGGTTCATCTATTCATGGTACAAAGGACTTCTGAAACTTATCTCAAGCATGATGCCAGATCAGTCCTGTTCCCACTTTCATGTGTTCATCTCTGACTTGAAATTGTTGAATGTTTTATGTTCCATGGAGGATGAGCGAACAACCTTGCTTCAGAACAATGCACAACTTCTCTCTTGGGGTCTAGAAACCAGTCCCTGCACTCCTCTGTGATTGGAGTAGCACGCAGTCCCTGCATGAATGAGCAGCTGAGATTTCCACCAGGGCACACAGCAGCTGAGACTTGCACCCAGCCACTGGTGTCACAGAACTCTTGTCCATTTGCTGGAAGCTTTGGTCACATAGGATCAGAGTTACCAGCCTGAGGACTATATCTCCTTGAAGTTAGATTAGGGGAGAAGTTTTACTTCATGGAGATAGCTATGCTCTTGAGTGAATTCCTGTCAATGCAGGATGGTTCATATAATGCTCCAGCATCTCTCTGAGTTTGGACATTCTAAGGTCAGCAGTCAGGCACTGAGGGAACTAGTGCTTCTCAGGGATGGCTTGTGCAGCCTTTTCCAGGCTATGTAAGAGAAAAGACAGACATTTTCTGAATAATTCCACTCTTCATGTTTTGACAATGACTTTTTGGTTTAAATAAATACTTACACATTTCTTTCTATCTATCTACCTGTCTATCTGGCTGTCTGTCTGTGTATCTATTTATCTAACTGTATTTGCTGAGAAATATATAACCAAACATTTTGATAAGTGTTTTTTTGATTTTATCTGCTTTCCTGTACAAAAGTAATAACACATTTTCAGAAAGTCCTCAGAAAAATATCCCTCCAGAAGACATATAAAGACAGAAAAGAAACTTCAACCCTTCAACTCTCTGCCACTTTTTAACTGAAAGCTGCTACCTTCCTCCCGACACCACAGCAGAGGTCTCTATCAAATCAAAACTTTTACTCTAGAGTGGCTTCCCCAGGAAAGAGAGTTTAATGTGATCATGCTTGTGTGTCAGTCCGTACGATTTCCAGCCAATGGCTTTGTAACCTGATGGGCAAGAGAGAATGCCTAAAAATATTGTTACTATCATATTTCATCAAAATAAGCAAGTGGAGAAAGGAGAGAGACTTTCTTACTCAGGGATCACACCTTTTATTGAACACTAGAGAATCCACACAAACAAGAGCCTTTGGAATGAGCTTTCATTTCTTCCTCTGCTTATGGAAGCACTCTGTGGGTTGTCACTGCTCTCCCTAATTACAGCCACTCCCCTGGGCTATATCACATTTTCAGCAAGTGTGAAATATTGCCTTGGAACTTATTGTTTCACAATTCACCTTGGGTCTGGCCTGGAGGATTGTGCAATTTCTGAGGTCTGCTCCAGTGCAAACAGGAAAAAGAATCTGAGCCTCAGTTTTTACAATGTGCAGCTTGCGTGCAAGAAATGGATGGACTCGGCAGCATCTCTAGGACATTTATTGCTCTGCAGTCTTGCCAGCAAGCCTTGGGTCATTAGCTCTGCTGGAGGAGGACTCAGAGCCACCAGTGTTCACAGGGCCTCCAGTGGCCTGTCATCTTGCTAGCGGACAGCTGGAAAAGGCCTGGGGAAGTCCTCAGGCACTGCATGGAGAAGAGAATATTTCTTCCTCTTCCTGAGAGGTGATGTGAGCAAGTGCAATGTTACCACTTCTTCAACCCCAAAAAGAACCAGTTCTAAGTTACGAACCTGATCCATTCATTTGTTTACAATACCAGTCCACTGTCAAGTGGCAATCGCACAACCAGCTGCAGTACAGTTGAAACCATATGCAAATCCCTCTCTACCCAAGGGACCCGCTTTCCTCATCCACCTGTTACGTATTCCACCCAGCTCAGCTGCTCTATGCTACTTTAGTCTTGGCACCTTCCAGGGATGAATTTTCTCTCTCTAGAATGGAGCTGGAGCTTTTGGGCACTGGCATCTTCAACCTTTTTTAGTTAATTAACTAAAATAATAATTGAAGGCTAATTAATCTTCAGTCTTCAGTCAGTTCATCCTATCTGTACTCAAATGGGTTGAAACCACATCCTGCCTGCAGTTGTGTTTCTACAGTCATTCATACTGCAAAAATCAACCCTACAGCTTACTAGGGAGTAGTTCATGCCAGCTAAGAGAAACTCTAAAAACGTATTTTTCCCACACTTTTCTTACTGTCCAAATCAAGTTATACATTCTTTTTCTGAATGAATTTTAATCTCCATTGACATGTTTTCTTCTCAGTTAACTTTGCTCAAAGGAGGAAACAGCCTAGTCCTTGCTATGTACTGAATCCTCTTCTCTAATCTTTCGCACCATGAAGACAGATATGGAGATAAGGCATTGATATTTTGGGATTCTTCCTATATAGACCTTGGTTTCTCTACCTTTTATAAAATGTTCTTGGACAAGAAGGAAGACCCAGAGAAGACAATATTAGTAGCACTACCACCAGGTACACACTTAAATCAAATAGATTCTTAACCTTGCCTTGGTTAAGGCAACCTTTGCAGTTCCAATACATGTTCTTTTGACCCTTGGGCGATGCTGGGAGATCAACATGTGCTGAGACAGAAAACTGCCTTCTGCGCATCTCGAGTGTGTAATTCAGTCCTGAGAAGCAGAGTGGGCCACTATACATATTTGTGGAAAGTGCTCTTAAGCACAGCCGCAGATGTGCTCCTGCCTGAGGGAAGAACCTGAAGTCCAGGAACCACTGCCTCAGAACACATAGCAAAACTTCATGTCAGTCAAAGAGTCAAAGAACCCTTGAGAGGGGTTAGGAACTGAGGAAGTTTGAGGCCTGCAGGCCCTTCCCTCAGATGGGCACCAGAGGACCTACAGGAAAACATGCTGCCAATGGAAGCATCAAGCCTGCTACAGGCTGCCCAGGGAGGTGGTTGTGTCACCTTCCCTGGAGGTGTTTAAGGGACAAGTGCATGAGGTGCTGAGGGACATGGTGTAGTGATTGATAGGAATGGTTGGACTTGATGATCCGGTGGGTCTTTTCCAACCTGGTGACTCTATGATTCTAAGCCATGTGGATCCTTAAAACCCAGAATTATGCAGTAATTAGGGCAACTGCTACAAAAGCAGCAAGTTCTGCTGAGGGCAAATAAAGTGACAAGTTTTACTGTGTGACTGGCTTGGATGTAGAGTGCTTTGTGTGAATGAGCAAATGTCTTATCCCAGTCACACTCAAGGAATGAACTCAGCAGATCTTCCTTACTTCCCTTTCTCACCCCAAATTTATGTATTGGATGGCCAGAAACAGTACCCAAGTATTTATTAACAGAAGCTATGAAATGCTGCAGTGAAGGCTTACCCAGGGTTTTCCAAGAAGATACATGAATATCAAAGCTTTCTGTGGAATAATGGGTGCTTAGAGGTAGAGAGAAAACCAGACTGGGTTTCAATTGCTTCAACTCCAATCTCTATATGTCCTCCTCTACATTATCTCAAAGTATTTTATTTCTAAATCTGTGCAACAAAACAGGAATTCATATTTTTTTATATTATGTTTCTTAACGGTACTTTGCAGATCAGGTGCCTGTGTTCCCTCTAAGGAGTGGAAATTTCCTAGAAAACTATATATCCCACAAGGTAGGCAAATGTTGGAGCTATTTTGGGCATCACTTCTATTTAGGTAGTTTAATGTGAGTTGTAGTCAGTCTGGTTAATAACGCACAGAAGAAAACACAGGCTGGGACACCAACTCCCAGAAGGCAATGCTCCACTAAAGCATGAAAATAAGTGCAGAAATTACCTTGAAGGAAGAGCTCTTCTGCAGACTGCCTCAAGGCTGAAGTGCTTCCATTACTTGAAGATTAAATATGAAAAAAAGATGTTTTGACATTTTCTACAAATAAAAAAACCCTTATGACATTTTCTGCAGATTTGAAATTATGATTTTTTTTTTCCTCTTTTACTTTAACCTCATGTTTTGGATCCTAAAGCAAATTTTAAAATGTCAGATTTTCCCTTGGGATGGAGATTTAGAAGTTTTTCTCAGCTGTAGTTGTGATGCTTAGAATTACCTCTGATAACCAAGGGACCTGCAGTCTAAATGGTGGAACACTGCAGGCTCAGGCAGAGAAGAATTTCTTCACTTTGTTCTGTATTTTGAAATAGCACTGCTTTTTAATTCATTTTTCCAGTATCTGACACAGTTTTGCAAAGCAGGCATTTCCATCTAATAGCTTTCTTTTTTACTACAGAGAAATTCCTTTGTTATTTAACCCTGCCTAAATTATGAGAGTAAATTTCTTAAGGAAGAAAAAAGATCTTTTCCCCAGTTAAGATCAGCTGATGATATTTCTCCTTCTGCAGTTCAGGCTCAAGTTGTGTCTACCCTGTGGCCATCCCCTGAGTAGCCAACAAAGATCTCAATTCTGAAGACTGCCAACATTTTTCTTGGGTATGTCACATCCCACCTCAATGAAAAACCAGGGATTGAGCCCCAGCATCTGCCTTGTCAGTGTAAAATGCACTACACTTGGGAAAAAATTATGTTGACTATTGTGCAGTAACCAAGACATGGGAGACATACATCTTTATCCAATAAATCTGCTAAAACATTCAGGTGTCAAGTCCCTATTAAACAAGATTTGGATTTGATACCAGAGGCCCAAAGTAACAACAAAGCTTTGCACTTTTAAAGAAGAGGAGGGTACATGGGGGAAGGACAGCACGTTGCTGTGACAACTTAAGAAGGCATGAATAAAAAGTGAGAAGTGTGTACCCTTGTGCTAGCAAGCCAAAGCAATAAGATGATTGCCTTTGGACTTGGCAGTACAAGGAAGCCACGTCTGAGCTTTGTGATCCAGACCCTTCAGGAATTATTCAAATTTATTCATGTGCGTTTGCAAATGGGCTGTTCCTCCAAGATGTGCCACATTAAGGCTTAGTGCCCTTGATTATATGGCCACTCACATCCTCAACAAAAAGCATCTAATCCTGAGGACTGGCCTGTCTGATGATGCTGACCAGTGGCAGCTGCTTTGGGATAACAGCAGGAAACCCCATGAGCAAAAGACATAGGTTATAGGAAGATTTTTGATAGTCTGAATGGTTTGTATCCTACAGCTGTAGCATGCGTCTCATTTTTAGTTTAGGATTCACTGTTGTAGTCCCAGAGGCTGAAGTTCTGAACAGAACGTTACAAAGCTTTTGTTGACAATCACACCTCTGTGCCAGTGAACTATACAGAGTCATATTCTGCAGAATATATACCCTAAATATGTACCCTATGTAAATCTGGCAAGGTATATATATCCTACAGAAAATATGAGTAAAGTAATGCAGACCTGATGGCGTACCAAAGAGTGAGCAGGGAATCATCAGAAAGAGTGAGTAGAGGTACAAGAGTTGCTACCACCTTCTCTTGAAGAACAGTGGCTGCAAACAAGAATCTGATGTGATCTTGCCAACTAGTTGATAATTTACTAGTGTTGGCTCCAGAGCACATTCAGGATCTAAGTAGGAAAGGATGTTGTTTGACTTCAGTAGACTGTCAAAAACCACTGGAACAGCTTTGCCTACTCAGGGACATGCAGCACTATTCATTTGAATTAACCAGTGAGGTGAATAAAGCTGATGTCAAAACTACATTGCAACTCTGGTTAGACTATCTTATTTGGAATTAATGTGGCTTCCCCCTGATTTACCTTAATTCATTTTGGGAATGAAGTTGATGACTTAAATCTTAGAAAAAAACTGTCAGTATGATGGTATTTTAATGACCTTAGGGAAAACTGGAATTGTCCAAGTTGTTTCAAGTTAAATTATCTGCTTGAAAAAAGCCAATTCAGAGTCCTCTTTTTTTCTTTAATGTCTCTTTGCAAATAAATCTGTGCAGACAATGGTTTTCTCATCCTGTGAATCTTTCTGAGACTTCAGATTTTTTTCATGTCCCACCACAGGATAAATCTAAATTCTTTTGTAGTGGTTTTTGTTCATTTGGTTGGGATTTGGGGGGGTGTTGTTCTCTCTTCCCTTCCTCACCCTGAATGAACAAATAAAAGCTATCTCTCATTGGAAAAGAGTCAGCTGACTAAAATAGCAAAGGAATCAGCTGGAGTTGGTGCCATTACCCTCATGGAGTCTACACAGGCTTACGACAATCTTCCAACTTTTTATGATCGTGAATGGGGTGATAACGATCCAAAACATCATCTGCCTAGTCTGAGATCTGGTCATACTTATTCCAAGACATATATCCTCTATATTAGTAGCTGTTCTGGCCTTAAAGAATCTACATTTGATCAGAAATTCCATCATCAAGCTGGGAAATTCACCTTTATTGAAAGTTTGGCTTTGTTTTATTTTACAATGGTGCTGTCTTGTAAAAGGATACATGGGAGGAAGTTTGAATAGCAACATTTTCTAATTAAAACACTTGTAGTCAACAATCCTGCAAGTCTGTAAGCTGCTGTTTTCTGGACTGTGACCTTTGTATGCTGTTGTTGCCTATCTCAAGGGCTGTACTTATGTGTCTGCTTTTTTGTCTCCTCTTTGAACAGCCTAAACAATCTCAGGGAGGTGTAGAAATTACCCATACGCAAAAGGCTCTGCTGTCACACTCTCCAACTGACCTGGACCTAAAGGAAGAATGTAAGAAAAGTCCAAGGAAAGCCAAGTTAAGGAACTAAGTAGTGTTAAGTTAGTCTATACAAAGGTCACCCGAATCTTTAGGCTTCTTTCAGATTGTTAGGACTTGAAGAATCTCATTCATAAATTACCACTGATTTCTGCAAGACTAATGCATCCAAAAGTGTTTGGGGAATGTATTTCTGATAGCATGGTTGTTCCTGTTGAGGCCCATGTACTGAAAAGACGTAATGCTAAAGCTTTGGTATGAGTTTTAGGCCATAAATGAAGAGAAGTAATATGGAGTCCAGTAATAAAACTTATTTTGCTAACTACAGTGATGAAGGAAAAGAACTTGCAAACATTTTAATTCAAAACTTGAATCTGAGAAATAACAGTAGCAAAAAGAACATAATCAATAAAATTGATGGCAACTTGTGCCAAGTTATTGGTATAGCCTCATGAATGAGGTTGTAGAAACTCAGCTTCTCTTCCCAGTGTATGTAAGGAAGCGAAGGTGTAAGCACGCATGTCTAAGAAGTGGCTTCTCAATGAAGATGACCAGGGAAAGCGGCTTGCCAAAGCCACTTGACTTGCCAAAGCAACTCGCCTGAGCTAAGATGAGAACAGAGTATGACAGCTCCTCATGTTTGTGATTTTGGATTATTCGGATTGTCATCTTGAAGAAGCATAACTGCAGCTTCACTACTTTGAACAAGTGGGTCTTTGTCAACAGAGTTGAGAAATAATTAATCACTGCTCTGAAACTAGTTTAGTGACAGTAAAGGAAATCAATCAGAATTTGATGAGTTAACACTTTTGCTTGTTTTGAGGAAGGTAACAATGCCTCCTATCCAGCAACATCCTAACAATGTTCACCAGAGTGCTGACCTTTTATGGAGGGGAAGAGTTTGCAGAATAATGTGAATTTAACAAGGCACTTTAATGCTGTTGCTCTGATCAAGTTCAGCTGCAGCTTCCCAAAGGACTAATACCTGTGTGGTGTATCTTTACATAGTACCCCTTGGTGTTCTGCAATAAAGCCCCTTCTGTGTCCTGAGCTTCATGAATATGGGTCTGAAAAAAAAAAGACCAAGACAACTGTGCAAGAGTGGCTTAAGCAAAAACACCTACATCCATGGTGAGAGATTCACCCAGCCAAGAATGTTTTAGGGTGCATGCGCTTTTACATTATGTCACATTGCACCATATCCTCACTCAGTCATCTTCTAAATTACCCTATGACTGCATCCAGCTGTGTGTTTTTCTATGATTTTTCACTGAAAGAGGAGTCTTTGGGTCACTGAAAATTCAACCAGAATAGTTCATGAGAGTGCCTGTGCTCCGAAGGGGTAGCCAAAGGCTTCCAGCATGGGTTGGGGAAAGGTGAGCTTGTTTGGATAGCTGCGGCAGTTGCTTATTCAATGCATTCCTATGTGTCCACGACCAGTTTGCAATATGCACTAAGACCCTTAGTAAACTTGATGAGGAAGCAGGAATAGAAATAAGACTGGAGTTTCAAGTAGGTCAGGGAAGGTAAATGTTCAGTCTGTCTACATTATTAGAGAACGTATGAAGGGACAGAACAATATTCATGAGGCAGAGCTGGCAAATTAAGAGCCAAATTAGCACTATAAAATTGGGATTTTTTTGTTTGGTTTTTCTTTTTTAAGGAACATTTGGAAGCAAACTTCTAGGAAGGACCACAGAGAAATGTCCTTGCAATTCCTACTAATAGGAGTCTGGAGACCCTTCCATATGTACTCACATTTTCTTCCCCCAATCTATGGTGAAAACTTACCCTCTGAGGGTTATCTGAATGCTGCTAACAGGAAGGCAGCTAAACATTTGTCTTGCAGCAAGAACAGAAAGAAAAATTAACCAGAGTTTTTCTTCTCCTCCCCATAAAACATGAGCATTCGTACTCTGAGTGAATGCAGACAGCCGTGGGACCTGTATAAAAGACTAGCAACTGGCTGTAAGCATCACAACTTAGGGCACATTCCATACTAAAATGAGGATAACTTGGGAATAACAGACATAGAATAATAGTAAGTGCCTCATCAAGCAAATTCCCAGCACCCAGCTCAGCAAGAGGCGAGAAGTAAAGAAAAATTAATTGAAGAGGATGGATTGAGATCTCTATGGTTGGATGAGAGAAGAGAAAATATAAGGGGGAACTGGTAATGTGTAAGAGCAGTTGATGCCTTCCAGTAAATCTTGCAGTGTTTGCTCATCAGGAGCAGTTCTGTTCTACACAGAGTGCTGTTTTCTGTAACCTCCCCCTTTCTCTTGATGCTTCCTGCAAGGAGTGCTCACTGAATGAGCTATTTTGTTTTCCATTGGCTTATGCTCAGGGAGGAAAGCAAATATATCTTCCTTATATTCAGTTATTGTAGTAGGGAAGAAAAAGGGAGGAGTATTTTGAGCTTTACCTAGCATCGTATTTTCTGAGCAGCCCAGATATGACCAGTTCTGGGTGTAAAATATTTGCCCAGGTTTGCTTACGTCTCAGGTGTTTGTCTGTTCCGTATCCAACTCTTTTTGTGCTTCTGAAAGCACAACTGAGTGACCTTTGGAGTGTGGTCATGAATCTTAACCCTCTGCAATTTGAGCTTACGGACATAGACCAGCTGCAGCTTCTTAGGAGCCCATAGAGCACACAGCTGTTGGACATCAGATCCAAATTTCTCTGGATTTCTAGAAGGAGGTTTTGGATTCAATGCTATGGAAGAATGATTGGACCTTATGGAGAGCATGTACTTAAAGATATCAAAGGCATCAAATGCGCTATGGGTAATCATTGACTTTTCCATATGCCAATGAGTTTGGAGAAAAGAGAGATTATTCCAAGATTTTGTGCAAATTTTACCATGAATCTGAGAAAAGATGGTCAGATTCTGCCCAATCACATAACAAATTTTCCAAAGTTGTTCTCACAATTTTTGTAACTGTTTGCCAAAATCTGTTTCTGTCTTTGGTTTTTGCTTTCCTGTGAGTGTATATAAACCTGTAAAGCTGAAATTCAATAGCCCCTGCAATGGGTTCCCTCTAATAATTACACAGTCTTACGAAGGAGACTATCAATTCCTGCTGAATGTATTTCCAGCAATGTTTTCCCAATATTGTTTGTAGGTCACTTTCTTTACCAGAAAAATCACTGCAACTTGTTTGACAAGAGAAGGAACAAGAGCTCCTTCTCACACTCCCTTATTTGCTAAATAAGCAATTAAAGATATGTCCACATAGCCTGATTGTGCTCTCTCCCTTCATAATTAAAAATCACAGACTATGCAAACAAACACAATCTCTCGGTCTATCATCACCTCCAGCTAAAATTATAACATCTGAATTATTTCAAATTTACTGAAATGTTAGTTGGAAAGACAAAAGGAGTTTATTTTTGTCTTTTGCTTCTTTTATTTAAGCTTTTTCAAAGAATAAATTTTCAGCTGGGGTAGTGGAAATTCCTTCTAGCACTTGCTTCAGAAGACACAAGGGAAAAAAAACGCACCTTGTCTATTTTTATTTTTAAATGAATTGGTTTAATTGGTGACTTCACAGGAATGTCTCAGCCTGTTTGATGCTGATGAAATTGTGGTGAAGTTAAAGAAAAGAGGAGGTTCAGTGCTTACACAAACTGTCCAGTTTCTAAGGCATCTGGTGCTGGTTTGAAAATTAAATATGGTAATCATGCATCGCATACGATGTGACACAATTTTACTGTTGTGAATCCAGATGCTATAAGCCAGCCACATAAATGGTCCTGAAAGCTGTTTAAGCGCCACTTGGTGAGCCCAAAGCCAATGAAGAAAACCATGACCTTGTCAGAGCAGAGCCAGGCATATCTCCTATTGTTGTTTTTCAGCTCCTTTTGAGAAAAGTCTAGTGTTTGAGATTTTATTGGGCAGAAAGGAGACACACCATTGCATAAACATGTGAAAATGAATATTTTTGTGTCATTTATAGTTTAAGAGTAACATCATAATTCAGAGCCAAGAAACCATTGAAGAGGGAGGGAAAACACAGGAAAGGTGTGTCTAGCACAGCCAGGTTGCAGAGTGGTGGGTCTGACAGACTGGTGTCCAGATGTGAGATGTGACCCTTTTTCTCATGGGGGTGTGATGCAGCTGTGCACCATTAGGCTTGCCTGTGAATGTGTGCTCAAAGCCAGGAACTCTTATACCCCAGAAGCAGAGTCTAGTGGTTGAACACCTCCAGATGGATCATTTAAGTAAATTCTTTCCAGTTGAGACTTGACCTGGGCCAGGTTTTAAACACTTTCTTGCGTAAGCACAGTTTGCGAGCACAAATGTGTGTTTGGGGCATACTGTGTTGGATGCATATGCACTCTGCTTGAACACATGGGACTTTTCAGGGCAAGACCTTCTAATTGGTCTGTTGCTTCCCAAGTAGCATTTGCATCTGTCCTACAAATTCTCAGCCAGAGTCCTGTTCTGAAAAAAAAATGTGCTTGCTGCAGGGCTAGAGTTTCTTCTCAGACAGGAAACCACCAAGTCCTGAGTGCTTTTAGACCATGCATCGTTGTGTATCCAAAGGTGACTGATGCGTTCACAGTCCATGAGGTAGTTTAGTGAGCTGGAAGTCAGAAATAGGTGTTTTCTGAAACTTGTCTGTAAGGAAATTGAGTGGGTGAAAGGGAGGAAGGACATTGTCTTCCTGGTTGCTCTCTGGGCTTCTGCAAAAGAGCAGTGCAGACAGAGCCAGAATGAGATGGGAGACAATCCAAAACTGATGGCTGCCCATCACCCAGTGTGGAATAAGAAGCTGACAAATATACAAAGATGGGATATCTGTAGCCCCAACAGCACCAAGAGGAGCTGAATCAGACCTCAACCCCCCATCTGTCTGTCCTAATGGAAATCTGAGGGAATTAGCATTTTTCATGCTCTTCACAGGCATTTCAGTCTTTTACTCCTGATCTGAGCATCTTTTTCTTTAGCTTATCTTTTCCTTTACAATATCATCAGTAAGAATCTAGTCATGGCAGTATCCTTGCGTCCAGCTAGGATATTCTGAAAGGCTCCTGCAGTTTAAGTAGGTAAGAAATTTCTGTGATATTCAAAGACAGTTTGTCCTCAGTAATGTCTTTTTTCCCCCTTTTTATGCCTTGCTTTTTTACTGTCGGTTTTTCTAAGCTCTTCTGTATTCATATGAGAATCATTCTGTGATTTATATTCTTTGTTGTTGGGTAGGCATGGTGGACCTACCTTCAAAAATTTTCCTATTTTTCAGACAAGTCCAGAAGTGTCCATCAGATTTCACAAAGTTGCTTTTGGGTTCTCAGGTGAAAACTGCTCTCCCACAACTTTCTAATACCACAGTTTGTTTCTGGTTTAGTACAGAATGGCCAACAAAGTAAAGAACAAAGCCAAGAAACAAAAATACACCACCACCCTCAACAACCTTTCCACTGATATTCCTAGAGATAAATAGCATCCAACATGCTGGTCCTCTACTGTCTGTCTAAAACAGCAGTAGACTCAAACATAGTTTTCAGCTTTACTCTGCTTAAGTGACAGCTCAGGGGTTTCGTCTAGCATCATATTTCTGGTAACTAGTTCCTGGAAAGTGGACCTGAGCTACTGAGAGATTGCTGGACTGTGTATTTGCTGCACTGCAGAGGTGACTGTCAGCATGGGAGTGATCTAGATGTGGATCTGCATCCAGACTGCCTGCTCCTTAGGTAGTTGTCCCCCTGGTTTCAGAAGGTAAAAATTGGATACCTCCAAAACTACACTCTGTATACCTATAAACTGGGAGCCTTTTGCCTCATTTTACATGCAGGTGTTACCGACTTTTCAGCGTGGTTCACATGCAGAGTCCCACTTGGCTGACAACATGCCTGCCTGTCACTGACTGACCATCCAACCTCAGCCACAAGGGATGCCCAGCACTGGCTTCACCCTCAGGCAAGCCCAGCCAGCCACCTGCTAGGGATAAGCCTCCCTTCCTGTAATCCTTAGGGCAATGGGCTCTTGCCACAAAGGTGCTCAAAATCTAACTTTGTCTGTGTCTATCTCTCAAGGCCTAGGGAGGCAAAAAACTGTGCCAGCTCAGCTGGAAAGGGTCAGCTGTGTTATATGAACACAGCGCCGCTTTGCAGGAGTGTTTCAGAACAAGAGCTTTCATCTGTGGGATCCTGTCAGGACCGCATTGGAGTTAGGCTAGTTTTATGCACATGCTATGAACGGAAACCATCCCTGTTCCAAAAAACACTTGCTTTTATGCTGTTGTGGTACAAAAGGATTGTTTTTCTCCTGCAGCCTGGTTCAATTTTAAACTGAATTTTTATAGTTCCTATCCGTATAGGCTTCCAGTAAGACTATTCTCAACTGAGAAAAAAAGTGATTTGAAGAAGTTTTACCACAAACCCTTAAATACTTTGATATGACAGTATCCATTGCACTGACAAAGTCGAGGTTAAAAATAGAGTTTATAGGCTTAAGTTTGGCATTCTAGTTGACTGCAATATTGCAAAATGATTTAAAGTCAGCAAAATAATTTTTAACATCCCAGATCTCCTTGGAAGAGCAAGAAAATATAAAAAAGAAGAAAAATCTAAACATCCACAGCATCAGGTCAGATGGTAATTTACTGCTGCCAAACCTCCTCCATACAAAATCATTGCAGATGCTTCCTGGTCAGTGACAGTCTAAACAAGTAGTGAAACATTTACAGCTGTAAGCCTGCATGCCTATTCAAAACAGCCTTCTGGAAGGGAAGGTGCATGGTTTCAGAAAGAACCCCGATGGCGTTAGGATCCTGTGGGAGGATCAGGACAAACTTGGAGTTTAAAGAAAGGTTTTAATGAGAAGATGCATGGCTCTTTTGGGCCTTCCTGCAAGCACAGAGGGATGAGAGCATTTCATTGATGCCTTGCAGATTCTATTTACACTGTCGCTTACAGAGGTCATAAGGGACTCGCATCAGCTAGACAAAGGGTAAAGGAGGATTTTATTTCCCATGATACATAGTCCAAATTCTATTTTACCTGTTTTTCTCCTGGTTCATTGAGATTGAACTTTAGCTAGAGACAGGGTGTGAAGAAGCATCCTGGTGCTACTAGATATAGTGAAATTTTCCACTGGAGCAAAGCAGGTGCAAGGTACTATTATCATCCAGATTGATCCCAATGCCAGATTTGGCTTTGGGTAGGATTTCCCTCCCACCCCCCACCCCATTTCTCAGATCTGGCATGGATTATTTTAGACAGATTTTGCTTTTCTTTCTGATGTACACATATAATCAGTAATTCAGGACTCCCACCATGGTAAACTCCTCCCTGAAAGTGAAGGAGCCACCTCACATGCCACTTTCAGTTGTTGATGATTTTGCCAAAACTGAATGTTTGGGTTCAGCTTTTCCTTGCTGGATGTGTGCCTTTGGTCTGAATTTCACTCCTTTTTTAGTTCATTTTCTACCTTCCAAACACCTTCCTTAGCTAATTTGACCTGAGAAATATCACAAAGGAAAAAGTCACGGTTCCTATTTTCCAGGCCTGGGTCTGAGGAAGACCAAGGGGAGTCTGTCAAGAAGTATTGCTTCACGGAAGGAATTTAACCACTCAGAAAAGGTCAGGAAGGAAGTTCTTGGAAGAGCCAAGAATCACAATCAGGTTTCCCAAGAATACAAGCTGTTTCTTAATTCTCAGGATATTTGTTCTCCTTGTTTCCTGCTGTAGAACTCATGATTTAAAGGGTAGGATGGTATTTGTGTTCAGAAGAATCAGAAACTCTGGATCACTTGGGTTAGTGGGTCTTTATTCTACAAAGAGTTTCCCTCGCAGGACTTAGGCCAGAAACGTCTCACACCACAGTATTTCTGTACACTAGCCCCATCTTTATTTGCTGCCCTACAGGCATCTGTGGTAATTGCTCTGCCTGCTGAATTTCTCAGTGATGAGCCCAGAGCCTGTCCAAGCAAGAAAAAAATAATAAGACCTCTTTCACAGGAAAGAGTGACTTGGCAGTAGATAGAGGGCAAAAATGGAGAAAAAAGGAGGATAGTGTGAGGATATCCTAGCAGAGCCCCAACACAGCATCTAATCTGTCCATGAAGAAGTCCTACATGTCTCAGCGCTACCCAGCAGTGTTTAATATGCATCAAGAAAACTGATAAGATAGACGGCATGATTGCCCTGCTTTCTACTCTTCCTTGCTCTGGGGATGGCCAGCTTGTATCTGGCCTTGTGGTTCTTGAAGGAATGAACCTGTGAATCCAACAGAATTGAGTAGAGTAAAAGAAATCAGAAAGAACGTCAGCAAAGGGTCTCAGGGAGCTTAATGGTACCTACAAACCCCCTTTTTTTTGGTACAACTGAGGCCTCAGCCACCTGCACATCTAGATGGGGGGCTCTGGGCATAGCAAACCAGCTGCTGGAACAAGGTCCCAAAACATTAGAGGTTTCAGAAGAGATCTCTCTAGTGCATGAGGAAAATGCTGCCAGGTAACAGGATTTCACATGGGAAACTTGAGCACAGCTGGCTGCTTTCTCTCCCAAACGCACAACGTGTGATTTTGTTTAGTTTAGAAATCTGTAAGGACACACTATCCTTTGAAATCAAAGCAGAAATTCCTTTAGAGGATGATTCAGAGCAGGCACCTAATTTCTTGTGTTCTCCCCACAGCATCCGAACAAAATGAAGGCAGCTAGACAGATAAATTATATGTCTATAGCTGAATGCTGGGACATGAATGATCCACAAAGGTTATGCAAGTCCTGTTCTAATACACTTCCCACTAGACTTTGCTGTTCTTGAGGCTGTAGTGCTTTTCTTCTTCCTGCTCTCAAAAGTGATTGTAATTCACACAGAAGTGAGGGGTAGAGGCAGACAGCCAACTCATACACATTGTTTCAGACACATTAAATCAACCCTTTTCCTCAGGTAATCTCATTATTATCATGGTCAGGAAGCCTTGAGGATTCAAAGTCCAAGGCACAAAGATATCTGAGTCTGTTCACTACTGAACAAAGTAAGGAGGCTTTGGAGGGAATAACAAATTGCACTTAAGAAACAAGTTCAGGTGACTATCTTACGTGGACTTCAGTCTCTGATTTGTGTCTTTTGCCTGTTACACCAGGTCGGGGGGGTATTGGATACATCTCCCTGTAATCTAATGCTGATGTAGCATCAGTAGCCATAAGGAAAGCTTCAGCCTGGCTCCTAGTCAGAATCACCCAGCGTAAACTCTGCTGCTGCTTAAGGAAATAGTTCTGATCTAGCCACACGATAATTGGGACTGGAAAGTTCACCCAACTGAAACTGAACTTCCATTAGTTTTCAACCAGATCAATTCCTTGGCCCAATACATCTTGACACCATAGAGATGCCACTGCTGCTTTAAGAGCAGAGATGAGAATGGGAAGAATAGGGGGTAGGTGCATAGAGTTCTGTAGGATAACGGTGGCTTTTCCTACCCTGACTCAAGATACTAGTCACAGACAGACACATTTTTGTGGCATGCTCTGGCTCCAGAACAAAATAATTCTGTGAAATTTCCTTATTTTGAAAATATACCAATGACCTCTAGTTCAAATTTAAAGTGATAGCTAAATCACAACAGATTTTGATTTAAAATACAATGCCCCCCCCAAAAAAGCATATGTATGTTCACTAATCCAGCCAAGACCTCTAATAAACTGTCAACATCAGTCTTATTCACTTAATTTTGGGGCCTTGCTAGTACTTACAGAAAGCTTCTTCAGCTATAATCTCCAGGATGGTTGTCCCTGGAGATTTTTATGTTCTTGTGATTCTGTTTTTTTCTGTCTGAATCTGATAAACCTCATTAAAAGAAGTCAGTACACTAAGGGATAAAATGTCAGGCCTGTATTCAGGAAATATTGTGCTCTGAATTGGCCCAACACAAGCCAGCTCCATGTGGGAAATAATGCAGTCATTTTAGTGCATTGCTGAGCCCAGCTACTAAGGGTTTTTGAGAAGTAGGTTGTATTAGTCGTCACTCAGCACCTTGTGATTGCATTTCCATGGCTGTTGAACCAACTTGGAGCGTGGACAAAACACGTCCTGCTTGCTTGCAAAAAACTGTGTGGATCTATGTGCATGTATATCTAATCACAGAAATGAATTCTCTAGGTGACTTGAAAATCATTGCCCAGAATACAGGGAGAATACAGGGAGCTATATCATCCTTGCTTTTCAGAAGTGCGGGCGTCACTTCGTATAGAAATCTGAATATGGAAAATTTGCCTGACGGAAGGCAGGGAAAAGTGAGAGTATTTCAGAAGTACACAAGTACTATAAACATCAAGATTTATGGACAGGTTGTCCTCTGTTCCCAGGTAAAGGAAAGCAAGTACTTCCACAATAAAAGGAGGAGGCAGAGGAAAAGTATAATTCTTACTGGAAATTTAATTTAAATTAGGAATCCTATATAGAGACAGCACATGTGGCAGCTCAGCTTGGTTTTCACAGTCCCATGTTTTGTTTGGTTTTGGAGGGTGTTTTCGTAATTTGCTGTTTTCTCCTGAGCCATCCATGCCCTAATCAGCCCTGTGTCATGGTGTTTGCTGTGTTAATCAGTAGTTGTCATGCCACATATTTGTGCTTGTTTCCTCCACTCTGAGCCAAGCCTGCCTTGGTTTTGCTGCTATGCTCTTTCAGCCTTCACTCAGCTACACCAGTTTTTGCCAGTACAACTTGTCATCAGCTCTAAGGTCAGTTTCTCACCGACATCCCATTCACACATCATCAGGCAGCGGTGGGCTCTGAGCTAAATCCAGTCCTACAAAAGAAGGGGTTTAGCAGCTCTATAAAAATTAAAGAGGTGGCTTTGTTTGTGTTCATCACCTCCCAGGTGACAGTCTACTGAGACCAGCAGGTTCTGGTCTAACGTTTGCACCCATCATAAGAGTACTATGTGGCAGGCAGATCTACTCCAGGAGTCAATCATCATGAAGTGAGAAGTCCACACTGACAGCTGTTGTTGCAAGAGACAACTTTTTGTTCATGTTTGTGGGGGTTTTTTTTCTTACAGCATGTTGTGGCCATCCAGTGATATTTGATTTACCAGATCTTAATTGTCTTGGGAATAGGCACAGTTGGCTGCCAAAGAGGACACCAAAGAATACACCAAAGCTATTCTCCCCTTTCCAAGTTTTACTTCATCCCAGCAGATTTGTGTTGTTCAAAGTGAATGGCACATTTTGTTTACTATTCTCACAGACAAGGGGTTGTGACAAGCTAATCCCTGACTTGCAGGAACATAGGAGATTGTACTAAAAGGAGGCGGTGACAGCAAAAAGATAAAGTGCAAGTGCAAGCAACTCTCCAGTATGCAGTTTACTGGATGACAGAGTCTACAGTGATGTTTTCTTCCTGCTCATTCCTACAGGAGAATGTCTTCATCAGAATAGGCATTCAGATGACCACAAAGCACCAAAGGATGTCAGATATTTTGAGACAGCATATGAACACTCCTGCTCTTTAGGTGGAGGGAGACATTCATTTCACCCCACAGAGTAGAAACCAGGGACTGCCTCATTGAGATTTTGGATACGGATTAGGAGCTAATGCTAAAGAAACCAGGGACTGACTCACTGAGATTTTTCATATAGATTGGGAGCTAAAGTAAGATCTTTTAAGGTACTAGTCTTCCATTAGCCCAGTACCCACTACCCATGTATCTCCCCTGGTCAGCAAGGAGGAGTCCAGCCCCTGTTACAATACAAATGGTTCTGGAGGGGTGAAAATTCCTGATACTGTCACCTCACAGGTTTGGCTTAAACAAGTACCAAGACCCATGGAAAGCCAGTGGGATTAACAGAGAGACCGTTACTCTCTCCTTCTCTTTCATCGAGCCCCAGGTAACAGAGCTTATGGTAGCACCCTTCAGCTCAAGCCATGAAGAATTTTTGTCTCTTCTGCTGCTTATTTGTGAGATCCATTACCAGTGGTGCAGATAGTTCTGTCCAGCACAGAAGTGACTTTTAATCCTTACAGTTTAACTAAATCTCAGATGTGATACCAGCCCTAGAGATGAGGCATCCATTTTCATGGCTAAAGATTAGACTGTGGCTGTGTGCCCCTCTGGAGGGAGTCTCTACAGATGACCTCCTGCCATCCACCAGCTGGTGAGAGCCCACTCAGTCTGCACTCAGGTGCTGTGCATGTTTCTGTCATGCAGGCACCATGCAGCCCTTTACAGCTGAGTTTTCAGGGTGGACAAGCAGGTCTGAGCTCCTGAGTTACCCAATGGTCACATTTGGTGATGCCTTGTGCTGCACACTCCCATGCCACTGACAGAGTCACCTTAATCTCACCTGGGGGGTGAAGAGCCAACAACTTCCTGCTTTCCAGGTTTGCTTGGAAATTATATATACACAGAAAACTGACTTGAAAACTGCAGCAATCTGAGCAAAATAAAAGGCCTCTGAACCTGAAGTAGATGGACACTGGTGAGTCAGTCTTCTTTGTTCTCCACAGAAGGGGATGGACTTTCACTGCTGGCCTACAAGCACCAGTCATTCACGATGCAAGGAGGTTGTTGCTTCTGTGTGTAGTTGTCTGTCACTGCCGAGCTCTCCGTGGGAGTGTGGCTGTAAACGTGCTGAAAAACCAGCTTGTACTCAGGAAGCACAGGAATGCCTGCAGAATAAATAACAATGTAAATTAGACAGGACTGGAGCTCACCAGCCTCAGCAGGAGTTTTCCCCTTGTCCAAATATCCAGCCGGCAGCTGATGAGCTTCCTTGTGTGCTCAGCATTGTTCCTGCCAAGCTGAAAAGATTAAGAAGGAAAACTTGCCCGAGCTGAACAAATAGCATAAAGGCCTGCCTGAAGCTCAATAGATGATTGGGGCTGCGTGATTAGGCATTAGTTTCTGTAGCCTGAGACACAGATGCAATGAGCATCACATCCAGCAGCAGCTGCCATGCCAGCCTGCAATATACCTGCAATACACTTGAAATGGAAAAGTTCTTCACTAAGCAGGTAAGAGCTAGGTTGAATTCCAAAGGTGCAAATTCAGATACCATCCACTCTTAGTCATGATGTCCTTTTAACCACACAAACAGATACCTGGGAACCCAAATGCCTCCCACCTTCCTTGTCCCTCCCCAAGTACAACAGCACAACTAATCTGTAAAAAAGACATCGTATCTTCCAGAAATGTTGACAGTTCTGCATGTTTGACCACTGCTGCTAAGTGCAGGAGTCAAGCTCTTCTTGGCTTATCTCCCCTAGGATGGTTGATAGCTCAGCAGGGACTGCAAATCTATGACTTCCAGCTAGCGAAGCACTGTTCAAAAACATCCTCTAATTTACAGCCAAGCATTTATGCAAACACTATAAATCCAGGGATGATCTGTAGGGACTAGCATAATCATACATTAAGAATAACAGAGCATTTTGAAATACTCATGACAGGTTCAACCCCACCTGCCTTAAATTACCTTTAATGGTCTTGGCTTCATCTTAGTCCCCAACTGAAATAAAACCTATTGTCACACCACGTTTTCTGAGTGCCTGCTGCACCTGAACTCATCACCAGGGCCTGACAGCAGGGACAAGATGAGACTGGAGAAGCCAGTGAGTATTATCACAGAAGGAACTTCTAATAGGTTTTCCATCATAGCCATAAACTGAAGGATCTAGGGACTTTTATGGTGATCTCCCTATGATGCCCCAAGGGACAGAAAATAAAACACATTTTTATTTAGCCTGTTGAAAGATATAACCCATATTTTTCTCCAATGGAACTCTACAGATGGGTTACAACTATTTTGCTTTCTGAATACAGGAGAGTCTGTTGGATGGTCAAATTAAATGTTACTCTTACATCTTGCCACCAGGACTCCCCAAAATAATGTAAAAAGAGTTTGGCATCCTAGACCCTCCAAGGTTGGTTTTGGTGTATTCTAGAGTTAATTCAGCCTGTCATCTCTGACATGCTTAAAATTGAGGTACCCATGTCATGACTGTTATCCAATAGGGATCCCTACCTGTACTGTGGAATGACATTAACATTTCAAAATTTGGTCTGGTTTAGACTGTATTCCTTAGGAAGCACCCTTCTTTTGCTCTTAAATATATGCACAGAGTGTCTACAATGACTCTACTCTTACCACCAGATCCTAGAGTTAGAGGAGGGTCAATGTGGATGTTTAGATGTGTTTTCCTATACCCAGCCTTGAGGAGTTTCCATCACAGCATCTACAACCCATCTTAACAGTCTTGCTGATATCACTCCCCTGTGAGAGAAACAGTAATAAACATTAACCATGGACACCACAAGATTTACAGCTGCAGAATGCAGAAAGCAGAACAGTGGTTATGCAGCTGAATATATAGCACCCAATGACAGGAGGTGATTTAAAGTGACCTACAAATATCCAGGCACTTGTCATTGAGGACGGTTTAAATGTGTTGCCTCTGATACCTTCAGCAAATCACATGAGCAGGGAGGTTACACTAACAAAAGAAAATGGAAGTTTTATTAATCAGACACTGTAAAAAGGCCTCTGATATGGCAGAGAGTTAAGATTGAAAAATTTGAAAATATTAACTTGGCAAAAAGAGAAAAAAAACTGTACTTCTCTCCCACTCTGCAGTTATTTTCATTTGTCCTGGCATCAGGCCACAAACTTCATAAATCTTTGGAGGCGTCTCATAGTGTACTCATAGCTTCTGGACTAAGAATGATGTAAGTGCATCTTAAATAACAGATGTGCCCATTGCTTCACTATAAAGGGTACAATAAAGAACTGTCAGCAACAGAAACAGACTTTGGGAAGTCTGCTCCATAGCAGTAACTTAGGGTCACTGTGAGCACATCCCTGTGTGAACGTTGTTGAAGTGTACATGTCTTGCCTGTGTCACTGCTCACAGGTATCAGTCTAATCTGTCCTTATGAGCTTTCAGCTATGGAAATACTCTGACTTAACATGCAATCAGTTCAGAGCTTCACTGCCATTTCTATTTTCCAAGTGCAAAGCTGACGCTTCCCTTGTCTGTTTAAGTATGCGGCTTCTCCTCTTGCTCACCATAGAACTCAAGAGCTGTTCATCATCTTCCTCCATATCCATTTATCCTTAAAACATGAAGACAGAGAGCTTGTTGAACACTAAATTTTTCTGTCTTTCTAGACCTTTGCTCAGCATCTTCTGTTTGCTCTGGATCTCACCAGTTGCTTTGTCCCCTTTATGAAGTATGATACCCAGAAAAGGACATTGTACTTCAGCTGAGTTGGAGATTATTGTTTTGGACACTTCGTAATGCAGTGTTCCCCTTTATGC
Organism: Clamator glandarius; assembly: GCA_033459285.1. Classification (NCBI taxonomy): domain Eukaryota; kingdom Metazoa; phylum Chordata; class Aves; order Cuculiformes; family Cuculidae; genus Clamator; species Clamator glandarius. Next base: position 10,345 of record JAUNZM010000323.1, on the reverse strand, counting down.
ATCCATTTTTTATAGCAGCCTGAAATCATGTCTCTCATCAGCAGAAAATTTTATTCCTGTCTGTGTGGAAGGAAATCACATTTATTTCAGTCTGCTACTCCAACTGGGAAAGACCTCTGCAAATTCCTATTCCAGTCTCCATCTCATCATCAACAGTTGTCTTAGAACTTCCAGATCCTCAAGGTTCAAGCTAAACTCACTTTTAACCTTTTGACCATTGGAAAAGATGCTTGAATGTCATGCTCTCTTCTCCAGCTGTCTTCCTATAGACTTAAAAGAATGTGGAACATTCCCATTGTTAGGAATATCCTTGACTTCCATGGGGTTCAAATCAGTCCCTTCTCTTTAAGAAAATTATAATTTAAAGAGTCCTTTCTGTCTGTTATTGAACCGTGCTGGACAACTTCTCTTCCTTTTCTAAACAGTAAATGAACATTTAAAGTGTATTCTGGTACTTCCACTATCTTGTTCACAGTTACTATGGTCTATATAATAAAACAAATAATTCCTGATAAATATCTTAAGTTCCCTCAGCTGCTTGCATGTCAGTAATAAAATTGCCAGGCAAAGGTATCTAGCAAGAATCACATTAGTTACTGACCTCATTACTCATGAATCTGCATACAGCTGCCTTTTACTCTCATCAAATGCAAACCCTAGAGGCCTGAGAGATGATTGTACACACTTGAATGTGCCAAATTCCCAGTAGAACAGCACCCTCCACCCTGCACCACATCAGAGACCTTTATCAATGTTTTGAAGGAACAGCTTCCTTAAAATGCCTCTGATTCAAAGCAACAGATTAATTCAACCCTGTGGCTGTCTTGGCCCTCATTATCTGCTGAGGCTGACATTTTATACACGAGACAATGTCTTCCAAAGTCTGTGAGGGTTGCAAGAACTCTGATCATCTTTCATAATATACCCACACTACATGCACACTGTGACCCCTTCAATAGACACACATGTTGCCTCGCCCACGTCTGACTCCTTCTTCAGGTACTTCTAGACCAAATGATTTGTGGCTCACTGAACTCCTGAGCCAAGTTGTTATTTTTTTTCTTAAAGCCCTTTGATGGATTTTGTTCCTGTGAAGTTCTCTTAATAGTTTTGAACCCAAATAAACTTTCCACAACCACAGAAACCTGCAACAAGAAATTCCACAGCTGAACTGCAACATGTGTGAAAAAAAGCATCTTCACTTTCTTTCTTTGTCCTGCCGCTTAGTTTCTTCTGGTGTCCCTCAGTTCTTGAATGGGAAGGGACAGCGGGAAATCATTCCCTATCCATCCTTTCAAAGACATTCATAACTACCATGCCTTTCCTTGATTACCCTTTTTTTCTGGGCATCTCATTAGCTTTGTACAGATGGGCAAGTCACTCCTTTTCTGCTTCTACTTTCATCACAACAATTTCTTTGATGAACACATATCCTTCAGAAATGGACGTGTCTCTGCCCATTGCAGGGGGGTTGGAACTCAATGATCTTTAAGGTCCCTTTCAATCCAAACTATTCTATGATTCTACTGTATATCATTAAACTGGATTTGGACTATCTCCTTAGATCAGTAAATGGTTAAACTCCTATAGAAGAACGTGGCCTAACTGTGAAACATCTGTTGTTCCCCATCACTAGCAGTGTGAAAGGGTTTAAACTCCTCAGCAGTGACCAGTGTTGTGAGTTCTTTGTATCTCCTCAGCTGGGGCAACTGCCTACATCTTTTCTCTTTGCCCATGGCAAACACACAGCGATTTAGTCTGAAGTGTTAAATTACTACATTTGCCCAGGGATAAATTGACTCAGCATTTAAGCTAAGAGTTTACTGTAAAGTTTTAGTTCAGACAATTACCTCAGCTTAGCTGATGCTTGGTAACTTGTTAAGCCACAGTATCTTAATTTCAAGTCTGAGGCCTAAGGCTCTCATAAAACAGACTGGGATTTTAAGATAGCTTCAGCTTCTATTTTGGAAAGTTGCAATAAATTCCAGAGCAAAACTGTTCTAAAACAAAGCTCTGCATTACAATCTCACATCATGTAGTCAGAAGAGTTTTGTGTGTAAAACAAAAGTTGCAGCCACTTCTTTTCTGTCCATAAAATAGAGAAATAAGATGAAAAACTACCCTTGACTTAGTTAATTGCAATTAGAGACTTTTCAAAATTCAAGCACTCGTTCTCCACTTCAAACACAATTTAGCAAAGTGTTTAAGCTCTGACTTGAACAGGATGACAAGTGATTAGAATTAATCACCTGCAGAAGCTTTTTGCTGAACCAAGACCTAAGGGTGAGAATGTCTTAAAACAATGGCAATTCTTCAGCTGAAAGAACTCAAAAGACCTTTGCTATATTTCTTACACATTTTAGATTTCCAGAAACAAAGGACTGCTTTAACATGGCCTGTGCTGCAGCTTTTGGATGTGGATGAGTCTGGCAGTTAAGAGAGAGTACGTTACCTACCTTCGATGACTCTACAAAAGTGTCAGCAGTGGTTTAACCCAGATATTGCAATTTGGTTTAACATATTTCCAAAGCTATGCACACATGTACACTGATGATTTTTATGACTTTGCAAATTCTTCTCTCACCCATCTACCATGGTAAATGGCAGTCATTTGCCATGGTAAACATGACTGAAATACCAAGGAAATAAACTGGGGAGACTAAAGTACAAATTCAGTTCTTGTAAATATTCCAGGCATTTGTGTTAGGCATCAGCTGTGGTTGAAATATGGAGATTTGGGGTTTCTTTTTGTTTAGCTAGATGATTGCTCTGTTTGGGATAATTACTAAAGCGTGGCTGTGAAAGAAACACCTTTACTCTAGATCTGGGAGAATACCCTTGCCCGTTACAGTCCATCAGATTAAGGGTGACATGTAGAGTCCTGCTTTTGAAAGAGAAAGCAGTAAGGGGAACATTTTCTTCACAGCCAACTTGTCTGTGATTTTTGTGCTCTGTAGCGAAGGCAGGTTAGTTTTCACAGTTCATCTGATTCTCATGTCTTTTTTTGCTACAATCTCTTCATGGTCCCATTATCAGCAATGAATTAATTTGGGCCAATAATCCACTTGAAAATCAATATTAATCCCTAACAATGCATAAGATGAGCAGATCTCGTACATCCTGTGTCAAGCTCATAACTGTGTTGAGCTACTGCACAACCTGTTATCTGTATAACAGATAACCTGTTCCACTGTTAAAAAAAGATAATTTTTTTCTGCCCTCAATTTGTTGCTTATCTTACAGTGTCTGGATTATATAAGGTCTTCATTTAGTCAATCCAAGTCTTGTACTAATAAAGCACTCTAGCAAAGAGAGCTGGAAGAAGCTCCAAGAGACCCTCTAGCCCATCTCCCTGCCCTAAGGTTAGACCCACTTTGCCTGTACCCTTCCTAGGAAGTGATGACTGCCCTCTCTCAGGCCTGCAAGCAGGAGCTCTCTCTACTATGTAAGTCATAATCCTTCAGATAGTTTTACACTTTTCAATGATGTTGATGGTGTGGTAGCTCTTCACAGAGGAACCTCAGCTAGTAGATGCTCCAGCAGCACTGTGCTATGCCAGGCATCTGTCTTCGGTGTCTGAAGCAATGAGGTTTCTGCTTGTTGGTCTTTGGGATTTGCTCTTCTGTCTTCTCACAGAGACACCTCCTCAAGAACCGTTCTCCTAAATGGCACTGACAGTCACCTACGCACGAAAATCTTGGAAGCCTTCAGCTCATAACCCCCTCTGCCAGTGGGTGGACTTATGGCTCCTATGGGGATTCCAGTGGGTTCACCCTGGATGTTAAACTCCATAATCTGCTTCATTTTTAGAGAAGCTGAAAATATCAGCCCTCATGCATGAGGTCTGTCAAATGCCACAAATTATGAGATTTCTCACTCTAAGGAAAACATTTCAATTAACACTGCATTAATTAACCGAAGAAAGAGCAAGTTCTTTTTGGAGGTAGGTGCCTACCAGCTCAGAAGCATCCATTCTACCCTTCTGCTGACAAAGCCACATTAACCTCTGAGATAAACCAGTCCAGAGACCGTAGAAGATGCTTCAAACTAGGGTTACACATTGTGCAGATTCAGATTTTGAGAATCCATTTCCTGGCACCCTGACCCAAAATTCTGCTGCCATGGAAAAGGAAACCCTGGGATGCCAGTAGAAGCAGAAGCTAAAAAGTAGCAGGGGCTGCCCAGGTTTTTATGTTTCTGCTGTCATGAGATAGAAGAACCAAACGTTCAGCACATGCTTGGCAGAGAGATCTAAGCCTGCTTTTAGAAATCCATACTCGGCTCTTTTTGGGCAGATATCTCTTTGAAGTAGGAAAAAAAAAAAAGTGTTTACAGAACCTGGCTTGTCTAATTTACTGGCCTAAGAAGAATCAGGGCTCTGCCTGATGTCACTTTTCACATCCAGATAAGAGAAGCATGCCAGGGCAGCTTTCTAGCTGTCTGTCGACAGTGGCATGGTGGTCTCATAAGGATGTTTCCTTGGGGAAAGAGATATGTAATATATATAGGGAAACACACAGGATAATTAATTAATTGTAATGGAGGGAGAACAAAGCTATATGCTAAAATAACCCAGAAATGTTAACTGATTGAGTTTAGTCAGATCTGTTTATGAAGTGGGCTTGGGTAGTGTTGTAATGATTAAATGACCTTTGTGTAAGCTCATCAGATGTGCAAATCAGGAGTAACAGCAGTGTTACACTCACATACTGGTAGCACAAAGCCAAATTGCTGCTGTTCACCATTAAGAGCTGGGGAGGAATTCTCCAATGGAAATGTATGTTTTCAGAAAATGTGGGCTTATCAACAGCTGCACACATGGCAAGGGTGGACTGAATTTAGTGACACTTTTTTTATTTTTTCATTTTTAAATAAGAAGAGCTTTCAGGTTCAGCACAGTCAAAAACAGAGCAGAAAACAGCAGGACCAGAGTGCTCAATTCTCCAGTAATTAGCCTGTGAACCTGGAGATGGAAAGCATGGGTTCAAGTCCTTGTTGCATCTGATTCAGCTTTCATGTCCCTGTATCTCTAGCAGGTCCTTTCACTCTGGAGGTGATTATCTGGGCAGAAGAACATGATCCCACTTTCTGGAGAGGGTTATGTTCTTTTTCTTTCTCTTTTTCTTAATGAAATAGAAGCCATATTAACACACATTTGCTACCAGAAAATTTGGTCTTGTTTCAGTTGGTGCGAAACAGGAACAGTGAAATATCGATTTAGAGAGATACACAAGGAGCTTTCTTTTTTTTTCCCACCAACCTTAATTTTCTATTTGAGTAAGTTGTCTGCAATCCAGATGTTATCTATGAGGTGTGATGAAGACAGGCACCATTGTTTTCTTCCAGGAACTGCATTGCAAATAAATTTGGAAAAGCAGTCATTTAGAGAAGACCTGTTTCAGGATATCCCGGTTATAATTGTGCAAAGGTGATTAGCACATCTATTTTTCCATAGAGTTTTTATAATTTTTTAAGTCCTCAACTGGACATTAAATGACCCATCCGCTTTTAGAACATTTTCTTTCAGCTGAAACTTTTCTCACTGTGCCCTTTGGCAATGGATTTTATGCTACAATTTTGTCAAAATATTTGCATGAGTTACTACAAGATTAAGAAGGAAAAAGCTTATGCCTTCATCTGTAACTGCATAGCTTTGCACATCTGGAGAGTACCAGGTGATGAGACCTTTCCCTTTCCTAGCACAGACCTGAGTTTGATCCTGTGCTTCCATTGTATTATACATTTTAATGCATTTCTCTGCATTCTCAGTGATTTTTATGAATAAATAACATCAAGTGCTAGCTTAGAATGTCAAGCTCTTGAACTCAGGATTGGGTTGCACAGTGAACAGTGGAGTTCACTTTCTCACAATGAAAATAACATGCTTGTATTTGACAGAACCAAGTTAAATTCCTGCCATGGACTTTTTCAGTCTTTGTGATGCCTTTGGAGCTAAGACTAGGCTTTGCACATATATACTAACACACTCAATGCTATATTGCTTTTAGTTAAGACCCTTTCATTTCCTCTGAGTCCTGGACTCTGTTCATGCAATGACTCATGAGCAAACAGCCTTGCAGAACATATCCTTTGATTTGTAATGCTCCCTACCATGCCTCTGCAAAGTCTTTCATTTCTTTGCAATGTTTGCACAGAACACTTTCATAACTATAATCTCCCAAGAGCTGAAATCAATGGGAGCTGTATTCATTACACTAGGGATACATTTGTCTTGCTGTTTTGAACTTCAGAATCTGGAAGCTTTAAAGCATTCATCACTGAAGGCAAGAACACATACTGCCATGTATAAGCCCAAATCCTGTTAGATTTCAGTGGAGATTAGATACTAAGGGCAGATTCTTAAACAATGTTTTTTAGAAATCTAGCAGCAGTCTAAGGTGCATAAGCCTCCTTTTTAAATCCAAGTTCTCCAGCTATGTTTGTGCTGCCTCCTGCAGAAGCACTTGAGTTCAGAGCAAGCCAAATGACTTTACATTTCCTTGGAAGCCTCCCTCCTTCTCCTTCTTGCCTCACTGTTGAGGGACAACTGAAACGTTTACTTGACAGTGAGAGCTAGATGGGAAATTTTGTTCCACTCATGTTTTGTTCTCTCTTCTTATAGGGTACTTTATTTTGTTGGGAACTTCAAAGAATTGCACCTGATAAGCAGAGGAGAAATAGAGATTAGTTGAGACATCAAATCTTTGGATGAGGTCAATTAAGAGCCAAATTAAACAAATGGAACTTTCAAATGCAATCCAGACAGGAAGAAGCAGTTGAGTTGCAAGTATTGGAGATGAAAAGAATTCCAAAGGGCTGATGCAGAACAGGGGCATGGGAGTGGGAAGGGCAGAAGGATAGAGGGAGGGGGTGGAACTGTTTGGAGAGGGGAGTCGGGGCGGGGGAAGGAAGTACATCCTCTTCCATCTGTTGTCTTCAGACAGGACCAAAGCTCATCTGGATATGTCCTCTATGGAGGATCTGGAGGGGAAAAGACTTGGCCATGCTAAGAACTACTTTGGTGCCTACAAAAGGAAGGAGAAGCGAAGTCCTGTAGTAAGGGTAGGGGTGAGCAAGGGCAAGGATAAGCTTTTCTGCAGCAAGTAGAGCAGTGGTCTAACAGAGAGAAGAGGCAGACTTTATGCCAAGTGGATTCTGGGTCACGTAACTGGAGCTGCTGAGTCACTCTGCAGGGCCTTCCAAAAGCCACTTTGTGCACCCCCTTCTGCCACAGTCAAACCTGCCTTGAAAAAGGGGTCAGGACAGCTGGGAACTGTGCTGTGAATACAAGATACTGGCTGAATGTGCCAGGGGTGACCACGTAAAGGTCTTGGTGCTGAGCCCACAGCAAGGCCCTCCAGGTCAACAGCTGACTACCTCTGAAATGCTGGGATAAAAAGACTGGTTTCATTTCATAGAGGAGTGCAAAAGGTCTTAGCATTTCGCTTTGCCTATCCAATCCACTAACTTGTATGAGACATCAAACACAAGTTGTGTAGAAATATTGATATGGTTGTACCTCTGAGGAGGCAATATACAATGTATGGAGCAATAAATAGTCTCCTTTGGGGGGCTGTTGGCAACTCTGCCACTAGAACATACATGTGGCAAAATCTGTGCTGTAAGGTGCAAATTCAGGTAGAAATTCTTTCACCTGTATGCTTCAGCAGCCATCAATTTTTGGTCTAAACTTGTCTTGTGACTTATAGGTCTTATTCTGTTCTGGTTCTACTGTATTAAAAATTATTTGCTCTCTGGAATATAGTTGTCAAACAGATATTTGAAAGACATGTTTGCTGGTTTATGGATCATTCAATCAGACAGTATCCATCTGCTCTCTCAATTAGATCAAGGTTCTCAGATTTTGAATAAAACAGAGGCTGTTTGTTGAATTCTCCTTTCTGTTTTTCAAGATACTTTTTGCAGTGTGGACAACTGGAGCAAAAGCAAAAGCTCCAGTTGTAGCCGTTATAGATTTATAGATGAGAGTAATTTATAAGCAGACCATACTCTTTGGTCTCATGAGTATAAAAAGAAAGGGGGAGGGGGGGCTTTTATTCAAATGACTGCTTCAAATCCCTTTCTAGGGTCATTGTTTCCCTTGCTTTGGTCTTTCAGTTCCCAAGTTTAACATATACTTGTATCCTTGCTTTCTAAACAGAAATAGTATTAATGATCTCAAAATTACTGTCTTCAGGCTATGCTTCCACTTGAGCCACCTGACTCTATTAAGACATTTCATTCAATCAGTTGTAATCTCAAAAAGGCTATGATCCCCAATAAACAATGGCAGATTAGAGGAGCTAGAGGCCAATAGGTGCTCTCTTGCCAAGGGAAAAGCTGCGGTTTTATTTCAGTGATAATCTATCATGTTTGGTCAGAAGATCTGGAGTTTTGAACCAGTTATTGATATGTGACCACTTATCAAGATCTAGGAAGATAAGAGATGAGGAAGGGGCTACAGAATGTGGGAACATGGCAAGCAGTCATACAGGATATGAAGGAGAGAGAAAGTGATTGCATTAGAGGGGTGACAGAGGGGATACTGAATGCAAATCCATAAGAAAACTGTTTAATTTACTTTCTGTGCCCAGGAAATTATTCACTTGCCTGGATCAGAACATGGTTTACTTGAACAAACCTTTCCCTGTAAAGCAACCTAGTTCCAATTAGACACAGAGCATTCCTTTTGCTACCTATTTACTGCCATTGCAAAGACCCAAACTTGGAGGCCTCTCCAATCATTTCCCTTCAGTATCTCAGTTTATCTTCCTTTTCTTCTTAAGAATCACAGGATAAGCCTGATGTCAAACTCTTTGCTTCAGGCTGATTTTCATCACTCCCAGAATTATGTTCAAACACACATATAGCCCAGTAATTAATACAAACCATCATGAGCTGACACGCATTCCCGTCTGTGTATCAGTATCCTCCATGCCTCCAGAAGATGGATGGATTTAAATAGCATCTTTGAAGACAGCTGAAGCAAGTTAATTAGGGATTGACTAACACAGTAAAGCTATTTTTAGCAGTCAATTTATATCTGGTTACCTTGTTACGGGAAGCTTACGCAATGCTACTAAATTCTTAACTGAGGAGATAGATTGGACACCAAAATAATTTCACTGTTAACACTTTGAATCTCTCTTTGGAATAACTATAGGACTTCAAAAAGTAATACATTGGACAGAGAGACATTTATTTTCCTTATGATGTTGGAGTCACAAGAGGTTTATCTTTTCCTTCAATGTTTCCTCTGACGCTACCAGCATTTGGGGGCATTTATTTTTAAAAGACTGGTTTTAATATACACGCACAAAATAAACTTTTCTGGGAAGCAGCGAAGCATTGGTATGACCACACTGATCTGAACTGTCCTGGGCTGGCAGTCCCAGAAAGTGAATAACTTTTCACAGACAGAAAACACCAAGCAAAACAAGATCCCCTTAAAAGTCTGTCTCTCTGGAGAGGGAAGGAGTATGGAAGAGAAGTTGCAATTCCAATTCTGTTTTTATCTTTGCAACCCTGCTAAGATTGTCCCTGGTTCCAAGTAAGGACAGAGTTTGGCCCACTGACTGCTGAGCAGGAGTAGGGGCTGATGCAATTGAACCCCTATGCAGAGGCAGCTGGCCAGTAAAAACAAGCTGCCTTGGGAGCCAGGGCACGATACTGTGAAATGCTTGATCCAGCACAGCAAGATGTTTTCCTTCTTTGCAAGCCCTAATAAGAGAACAAGGCACACCAAGTATATATAGGTCTGGGGATCTGGATGGAGTGTTTTTGTGTCCTCAAAAATATATAAAGAAATAACTTGCTGGACAAAGGGAAGAGTATCGCCCAGCTTGGAAAAAATTTATTTTTTGGAAGGCTCAAGGGAAGGCAAATGGCACCAAGCCACTTCTAATAATTTATTCAGAGGGCAAAGCATGCACAGGTTTCCAACCAATGAGTAAGCACCATGACTTCAGGGGAAGGTTTTGTCAGTAGGATGAAGAATTTCCAACAGTGACGTGCCTTGGGATGCAGAGCCAGGTAAATGGTAGAAGATCCCTGAGAACAGTCTCTTGAAACATGCTATCACATAGCCCTAGAAATTGTGGTTCAGACTTTACAGACATAGGGCAGATTATTTCATCGGATCACACATCCAAGGTCTATTTAATGCTATATCCTGTTCCAAACAGTCAGCAGTGCCAGCAGAGCCTCAGAAATGAGTAAAATGTTAGAATCACCCTCGTTGGATGAAGCAACCCCATATCCCAAGTTAGATCTTTGATCTTTAATAATGAAAATTGGCCTGCACTAGGTAGCTATGGGTCTAATATCCCTTTCAAAATCACAATAA